>JBBGZY010000141.1:4800000-6000000 GCA_037952925.1 Lithobates clamitans
TCTTGTTAAAAGGTTACTCTGTACACAACTTAAATATATCTATATTTATACACATACTCATAAGTGAACCTTAGAAGTCTGCAATGGATGCAATGAATCTGCTTCTCACTGTAGTATCCAGCTGTGCCACCCACACCACAGAGTTTTAAGCTAAAAATGTTATAGTTTAATTATGCAATCACTGTACACTCTAGATTTACCAAAACTTTAATGTGAGGACCTACTTAAAAAAATAATTCAACTGTATCAGGAAGGCCCTCACATTACACAGTTGTTGACAGATCTAAAGGAGATACAGAAAATTGTAACGCATATAATACATTTTAAAGCGGAACTAAAGTCAGAACAAAATGCACACAGGTAAGCTCTCATGCAATGTCTTTTCTGCAATGAAATAAACAACTAAAAAAAACTTAAAATATACTGTATGCACTATTATGCCTAAATCCCTAGATACCCCCTATTAGCAAGCCAGCACTAAAGAAATGTACTCTAGTTCGAGCGCTTACTCATAGCCGCTCGAACTAGAGCGCGAAACGCGTCAGCTGTGTCTGTACCACCCGCCTGATTGTCCTGTTTTTTATGATCCAAGTTTTACAATAAAGATGTTTTCAACTTTATCCGGTGTACGGCATCCAGATTTTCCTGTTTCAAACCCTGCTTCATCTTTATTCTGGCTACTCACTGATAGGTTTGGTAGATAGTGAGTGCATTGCTCAACATCCTGCCAACTGCTGCAAAAAATTGAACCCAGCTGGATACTCCATTTGGGAGCTCTGCTGCGTGTATGCAGTCAGGGAGAGAGGAATTGCAGCGCTGGATGTCAGCAAACAAAGCATGAGACTGCAAGTATCTGATCTTGGTAAGTATGCATCTGCGAGGGAGTTGGTGGTGTAAATAGTGTACATATTCTTTAGATTTCAATCTACCAATCTTGCATCTAGTGGTTGCAAAAGTTTTCTTTTTTTTTTAGGTTTTTTTTCCTTTATTTCCACATGAACAACCGAAATTAATGATTTTTAAAATATATATATATATATATATATATTTTTTATAAACAATTGTATTACCTAATATCCTGGATTTAAATGAATATGAGTTCATTGTTGGCCATTATCTGCATTTTTCGAAATAGTGTTAAAAACCCTGCTTGCTGCATTTTTGTTGCATATTTGGTCAGCTAAAAAAAACACACCAAAAATGCAGCACCCCATTGAAATGCATTGAAATTGCAGCAAGAATGCATCAAAAATGCACCTGTGTTGCGTTTTTTTTTTCATTTATTGAGTCACACACGGTGGATATAAAAAGTCTACACACCCCTGTCAACATGTCAGGTTTCTCTGATGTAAAAAAAATGAGACAAAGATAAATCATTTCAAAATTTTTTCCACCTTTTAACCACTTCAGCCCTGGACCATTTGGCTGGCCAAAGACCAGAGCACTTTTTGCGATTCGGCACTGCGTCGCTTTAACTGACAATTGCGCGGTCATGCGACGTGACTCCCAAACAAGATTGACGTCCTTTTTTCTCCACAAATAGAGCTTTCTTTTTGGTGGTATTTGGTTGCCTCTGCAGTTTTTATTTTTTGCACTATAAGCAAAAAAAGAGCGACAATTTTGAAAAAAACTCAATATTTTTTTACTATAATAAATATCCCCCAAGAATATATAAAAAAAAGCATTTTTTTCCCTCAGTTTAGGCCGATATGTATTCTTCTACATATTTTTGGTAAAAAAAAATCGCAATAAGCGTATATTCATTGGTTGCGCAAAAGTTATAGTGTCTACAAAATAGGGGATAGATTTATGGCCTTTTTATTATTTATTTAATTTTTTTACTAGTAATGGCGGCGATGTGCGATTTTTATCGGGACTGCGTCATTATGGTGGACACGACGGACAGTTTTGACACATTTTTGGGACCATTGGCATTTTTACAGCGATCAGTGCTATAAAATTGCATTGATTACGGTAAAAATGTCACTGGCAGCGAACGGGTTAACCACTAGGGTGCAGTGAAGGGGTTAAGTGTGTCCTATTGTGTGTTCTAACTCAAGGGGGATGTGACTATGCAGGGGAGATGACAGATCACTGTTTATACTCTGTATGAACAGACGATCTGTCTGTTCTCCCCTCAGAGAACCGAAAACTGTGTGTTTACACACACAGATCCCGGTTCTCGGTGTGCCCCGAGCGATCGCGGGAGCCCGGCGGTGATCGCGATCGCCGAGCACTCGCTTCGTGGGGGAGCAGGGGGCGCCCCCGGCGGCGCGCACGTGCCCCCCCCCCCTGGCCATCTATGTTACCGACGTAACATGACGGCGATTCAGGCCGTCGAGCCATGTTGCCGCTTCCGTCTTGCCACTCTATCCCATAGCCCAGTCATATGAAGAATACGGGAGATTGTTGTCACATGTACCACACAGCGAGTACTTGCCAGATATTCCTGCAGCTTCTTGGCAGCCTCCCTGACCAGTCTTTTCATACATTTTGGAGGGACGTCCAGTTCTTGGTAATGTCACTGTTGTGGCATATTTTCTTTACTTGATGAGGACTGTCTTCACTGTGTTCCATGGTATATCAAATGCCTTGGAATTTTTTTGTACCCTTCTCCTGACTGATACCTTTTAACAATGAGATCCCTCTGATGCTTTGGAAGCTCTCTGCGGACCATTGCTTTTGCTGTAGCATGCGGCTAAGAAAACGTAGTGTTTGGGTTAATCAGAGGCACTTTAAATGATGGCAGGTGTGTACTGACTCCTATTTAACATGAGTTTGAATGTGATTGCCTAATTTTGAACACAGCTACATCCCCGGTTATAAGAGGATGTGCACACTTGTGCAACCACATTGTTTTAGTTTTTTATTACAACGCCCTCTGAAACGCATTGTAATAGCAACCCTCAAAGCGTCCCTTGTCAGCTGGCACGGCTCCGAATCACGTGTATGTGGAGGCGGGACCAGCCTCACCGAGGATTGGAACTCCCTAGCAGGAAGGAGCAGTTTGCGCGCAGCTTGACTGCTGCTGCAAGCTGGATCCCTGTTCTACTCAGCTCCTGCTCTCCCGCTGTCTGGAGGATCACTGTCCATATGCTGGCTGTGGTTTTTCCACAGGAATGCTCTGTGTCACATAACCTTTGTGAGTGCAACTTGTTTTTAAGTTTTGTTCATTTACTCAATAAACTGTATTGCACACGGAGCCACTGCGCTCTGCCTCTCCTTTTTGTTTCTACAATTTCCACTGTCCCGCTGGCTGATGGAGCTGCACAGTCCTGTGCATCAGTAGTGTTGTTTAACCCTCTATCGGGCGGATTACAGACTATACTCTTGACCCCATAAACTGTGTTTATTTTTATTTGGGGCACTTAAAAAGTTTTAGAGACTTAACTGGAAGAAGCCTTGTCCTTTTATGTGGTTTACGGCATATTTCATGTAATGCCCCGTACACATGATCGGAAATACCGCCAGCAAAACTCCGATGAGAGGTTTTGGTCGGAAACTGCGACCGTGTGTATGCTCCATCGGACCTTTGCTGGTGGAATTCCAGCCAGCAAAAGATTGAGAGCAGGTTCTCTATTTTTCGGTCGGAAAAAGTTCCTATCCGAAAATGCGTTCGTCTGTATGCAATTCGGACACGCAAAAAATCACGCAAGCTCGGAAACAATTCGATGCATGCTCGGAAGCATTGAACTTCATTTTCTCGGCTCGTCGTAGTGTTGTACAACACCGCGTTCTTGACGGTCGAAAGTTCAGAGAACTTTTGTGTGACCGTGTGTATGCAAGGCAAGCTTGAGCAGAATTCCACCTGAAAAACCATCCAAGATTTTTCCGACGGAAATTCCGCTCGTGTATACGCGGCATAATTCCTTGTTGGACAGGACTCAACTCTAATAACAATATACAGTGGGGCAAAAAAGTATTTAGTCAGCCACCAATTGTGCAAGTTCTCCCACTTAAAAATATGGGAGAGGCCTGTAATTGTCATCATAGGTATACCTCAACTATGAGAGACAAAATGTGGAAATAAATCCAGACAATCACATTGTCTGATTTTTGAAAGAATTTATTTGCAAATTATGGTGGAAAATAAGTATTTGGTCACCTACAAACAAGCAAGATTTCTGGCTCTCACAGACCTGTATCTTCTTCTTTAAGAGGCTCCTCTGTCCTCCACTCATTACCTGTATTAATGGCACCTGTTTGAACTTGTTATCAGTATAAAAGACATTTGTCCACAACCTCAAACAGTCACACTCCAAACTCCACTATGGTGAAGACCAAAGAGATGTCGAAGGACACCAGAAAAAAAATTGTAGACCTGCACCAGGCTGGGAAGACTGAATCTGCAATAGGCAAGCAGCTTGGTGTGAAGAAATCAACTGTGGGAGCAATAATTAGAAAATGGAAGACATACAAGACCACTGATAATCTCCCTTGATCTGGGGCTCCACGCAAGATCGCACCCCGTGGGATCAAAATGATCACAAGAACGGTGAGCAAAAATCGCAGAACCACACGGGGGGACCTAGTGAATGACCTGCAGAGAGCTGGGACCAATGTAACAAAGGCTACCATCAGTAACGCACTACGCCACCAGGGGCTTGGATCCTGCAGTGCCAGATGTGTCCCCCTGCTTAAGTCAGTACATGTCCGGGCCCGTCTGAGGTTTGCTAGAGAGCATTTGGATGATCCAGAAGAGGATTGGGAGAATGTCATATGTTCAAATGAAACCAAACTAGAACTGTTTGGTAGAGACACAACTCGTCGTGTTTGGAGGAGAAAGAATGCTGAGTTGCAACCAAAGAATACCATACCTACTGTGAAGCATGGGGGTGGCAACATCATGCTTTGGGGCTGTTTCTCTGCAAAGGGAACAGGACGACTGATCCGTGTACATGAAAGAATGAATGGGGCCATGTATCGTGAGATTTTGAGTGCAAACCTGCTCCCATCAGCAAGGGCATTGAAGATGAAACATGCCTGGGTCTTTCAGCATGACGATGATCTCAAACACACCGCCCGGGCAGGAGTGGCTTCGTAAGAAGCATTTCAAGGTCCTGGAGTGGCCTATCCACTCTCCAGATCTCAACCCCATAGAAAACCTTTGGAGGGAGTTGAAAGTCTGTGTTGCCCAGCGACAGCCCCAAAACATCACTGCTCTAGAGGAGATCTGCATGGAGGAATGGGCCAACATACCAGCAACAGTGTGTGACAACCTTGTGAAGATTTACAGAAAACGTTTGACCTCTGTCATTGTCAACAAAGGATATATAACAAAGTATTGAGATGAACTTTTGATATTGATACCAAATACTTATTTTCCACCATAATTTGCAAATAAATTCTTTCAAAAATCAGACAATGTGATTGTCTGGATTTGTTTCCACATTTTGTCTCTCATAGTTGAGGTATACCTATGATGACAATTACAGGCCTCGCTCATCTTTTTAAGTGGGAGAACTTGCACAATTGGTGGCTGACTAAATACTTTTTTGCCCCACTGTATATATATACTGACTCTTTTTCATTTGGGGATACTCACAGACTATAGCGCTTCCACTGGAGCCTTTTTTCATTTGTTCTGGTTGTCACCCTTGTACAGGAAGTATGTTAGGAACACAACAAGACACCCCTCTCTCCTCATTTCCATAACATAGGAGTGTTCTGTAAACATAGAGAAAACTGGGAGCAATACTAACAGATAATGGTCAGTAGAGGCTGATAGCACAGGAAGTTATCAGTTCATTACATACAGCGGTATACAGAATATATAAGACATGAATTGGAAGTTGGTAAGAATACATCTCATAAAATGATTGTGATATACCGTATTTAATACCATTATCCTTTACCTATTACCTTTACATTTTATTTATGGTCTCAAACCTATTTACTGCCTGTCTAATAGTGTGTAAATCCTCGTTTTTAATATCCAACATCTTGGCATTCACAATAGGACACATGATATATGGTGGAGTTTGGATGCTGACTGATGATATTGTCATTCATAATATATCAAGGCTGGATTTGTGGACAAGGTTCACATGTCCCAGCCTTAGTAAAGTCTAAAAATTTAGCTATTCCTGCCACCTCTTGCTGTTGTATTGTTTGATGGTAAAGAAAGCAGTGATTGTATCTTATAGTACTGCTGCTCTAAAAGTGGTCTACTCTTGTATGAAGATAAAAACACAAATCTATTGCGCTTAGGTTAATAGAAAGTACTAATAAATAGCAGCTAGCACAATATTGTTGGAAACAATAGTATGTGGTAGAGGTGCAGCGTTGTACTAAATAATGTCCAACATGAATGATAAGTTCATAGGTATTCAAAGTGATGTTCCAAAACCGTCGTGATGATAGATGGAAGCCTTCACTAACACCCAATCACACTGACTCTTACCCTAAGGTAATTTTCGTGTGATTTCACGCACACACGCGAAAACGTAGTCTCGCGTTTTTGTTCTGTACAATATGTAAATGAGCATTTGTGCGCAATAACACGTATTTGTGCGCATGAGGTGTAGATTACTGACCAAAAATGCTGATTTTTCTAATTTTAAACAGCGCTTGGTTACGCACCTGTGTGCGTAGGCACATTACAATTAATGGGCTGTATTTTAGCTCAGTGATTTTAGCTCATGGTAACCTTTTTCTATTAGCTCAGTGAAAAGAAAAGCTGTACTGAGCTTTTTCAAGCCGCAGTGTGCAAGAGGCCTAAGAAGAAGAAAACACCAATTTCAGGACACAGTAGTGGAGGACTTTAGCTGTTTACATTATATGAACACTTTAATTGCTAATATGTTATGTCTGTAATTTTTGTTGTTGGGAATGCAAGCTGGATTGAAATTGCGCTACATTAAAGTATTACTAAAGTCATATTTTTAAAAAAAATTAAAATAAACTTAGGCCCGCCCCCAACTTCCTCTTTACTGCATTTGATTGACAGCAGCAAGAGCCAATGGCTCCTGCTGCTTCTCAAATGCTGTGTGAGGAGAAAGTAAGGGGAGAATCGATGCAGCCGTGCACAGCGCTGATCGATTCTCCCCTCTCTTAGGGCCAGTTCACACCACATGCAGTCCAGTGCGTTTTTTTACTGCATCAAAAACGCATAGAAAGTAGGTTATATGGTTTTCAATGGCATAGTTCACACCAGTGCTTGCAGTTCCAGTGCGTTCCAGTTCCAGAAAAAAAAGTAGAACATGCTGCATTTTTCCTGCACTGGACTGTACTGGAACGCTGTAAAAAGCATCAAAAACTCACAGCAACGCACCTAAAACGCACTGGAAGACCCATGTTCTTATTTAAGGTTAAGGGGAAAAAAGGGGGGAAAAAGCACTGGACTGCATCAAAAACGCATCAAAAACGCACTGGAATGCATCAAAAATGCGCATGCAAAAAAGCATCTGGAGCGCACTTGGACTGCGTTTCTATGGTGTAAACTGGCCATTTCACACCATAGAAACGCAATCCGGATGCGTTCCAGTGCATTTTTGATGTGTTTTTGGTGTATTTTTGATGCAGTCCAGTGCATTTTTCCTCCTTAACCTAACATGGGTGTTCCAGTGCGTTCTTGGTGCGTTTAGGTGCGTTCCGGTGCATTCCCATGAGTTTTTGATGCTTTTTACAGCGTTCCAGTACAGTCCGATGCAGGAAAAATGCAGCATGCTCTACTTTTTTTTTCTGGAACGCACTGGAACTGCAAGCACTGGTGTGAACTATGCCATTGAAAACCATATAACCTACTTTCTATGCGTTTTTGATGCAGAAAAAAACGCACTGGACTGCATGTGGTGTGATCTGGCCCTTAATGCAAACAATGCATTAAAACAAGGTAAAAAACATTTTTAGGTTTAGTAACACTTTAAGTTATATAGTGTATCATTTGGAGTGTAGTGGAAATCACTTGGAGATATAATAAAAAAATATACCTCAGTCCCAACATGAAAAAGTAATAATTAATGCGTCCAAAAATAAACCGGTAAGGCTCCGTACAACAGTGTGTACATGTAAAGTGCAAAGTGAAGCACAAAACAGTAATTCAATCTCACACCCAATATGATGGAAAATCCAACCTCACGTGGCAAAGTGTACTAAATAAATCATAAATAGTGTCTCCAAAATTATACAATCAATATTGAGCATCTGACATGAATAAGATAACCGGATACTAGAAAATAATATTGATGACATCCACATTCACATGTGTGCAATTCACAGATGTAATAAAACAATGCAACTTCTCACAATTTGACAAAGTGCAATGTGCGTGATCAAGGAATATAGCAGTAAAACCCCATAACCATAAAGTAGGCACTTCACCTCTGTAACTTTCAAACAAAATTGCAACATATAGTGTAACTAAAAATAATTAATTTCATGAGTATGCGATTCACAGATGCAAAACTCCATGCGACTGGAAAAATATAAAATTTCTAACAAAGTGCAATGTGCTTATAATGATAATAATAAAATTCATACAAAATATAATGTGCAAAGATTCCACAAGCATACAATTCACATATGTAGCAATTAAATACAGCAAACATATAATTGTGATTTCTAATAAAGTGCAATGTGTATGAATAAATATTAATCAGTGAAAAAAAGAATATTTTTCAATTAACTGTGAGTTCATGTCTTAAAATAAGGTAATATAAAAATAAAAATATTCAGGTGTAGTCCAAGGACATATGAGTGCAACTTCTGATAACGCTCCCAAAAAATACGGGGAGAAAAAATCTTCTAACAAAAAGAAGGTGCTAGTGCAGTGATGAAAAAACAAACATCTATGAATAGTTCATCCAATCCTGTTCCCAAGCGCGATGTGCAGTGACCACGGTGATCGTTTCCCCCAGCCTCTCAGCTGTAGTGGCGGCCCCCAGATGGGCCGAATCACGCTTGTACCCACAGGTGGGTAGGGATATTATCACTGGAACAGCTTCCCAAAATACGACTCCCGATCAAGATGTCAGCTACCTTGGGAATGGGATTGGAGCAGGATGAGATGATATTCGCCCTCACTTGGTCGATAATCTCAAATGGATGTATAAAAGAAAAATGGGCTCCATAGTGTAGTAAGTTGTAAAGTAAATTTTAATGATCAATAGCGTCACTTACATGAAATAAAACAGCGATCAGCAGCAGAGTAAAAGGCTTCCGGGTTCGGCCATACCCTAGGAAGCGACGGCATCTGGCTCTCCCTTCCCTGACGCGTTGCGTCACACCTCGTGACTTTATCAAAGGGATCCCAGGGACGCAACGCGCCAGAGAAGGAGGAGCCTGGTGCCGTCGCTTCCTAGGGTACGGCCGAACCCGAAAGCCTTTTACTCTGCTGCTGATCGCTGTTTTATTTTATGTAAGTGCCATTGGCTCCTGTTGTCAAAGTCAGTGAGCCAATTAGTAGAGAGGGGCCGGGGCTGAGCTGTGTCTCATGGTGTGAATGGACACTCAGAGCAGCGGCTTGGGTTCCCCCCCAGCAAGCTGCTCGATCTGGGGGCACTCGGTAGGAGGGAAGGGCCAGGAGTTTTTTTTAAAGAATTTCCTCTAATATCACTTTAAACAGAAAGAAGCTGACAGTAGGTCAGCTCTTTACATTATAAAGGGAGACAGTATAGTTACAACAATTTTGTGCAGCTGCAGGCATCACCCCGGTACCGTTTTTTAGAGCCAACAGTCAGTATTCTTGTAATAACAACCGATACAGCTAATCAGCCGCTGTTAATACAAGCAGTAGGAAGGGACACCCCCCTCCCACCGCATTCCGCGGCTTGTCCAGGCTCTCTCATCCCATCGAGAGGCCCGAGCGACCAGCCGGAACATCCGCCAGCTGGCTGGGGACCCGAACAAAGCCGGAATCTGCTTTGATCGGGTCTCGGATCTAGTAACCTGGAAGCGATGTCTTGACATCACTTCCTGTTTACTGGAGCCTTAAAGTGATTGTATAGTCTCGTTTTTCTGTAGGTAAAAATAACAAACATGTCATACTTACCTGCTCTGTGCAGTGAATTTGCACAGAGCAACCTGGATCCTCCTTCTCGGGTCCTTCTTCGGTGCTCCTAGCCCCTCCCTCCTGTTCAGTGCCCCCACAGCAAGCAGCCTACTATGGGGGCACCCGAGCCACAGCTCCCTGTGTTCATTCAGACACAGAGCCACGGCCCGGCCCCGCCCTCTTTCTCTCCTCATTGGCTGACTGACTTTGAGAGCAGCAGAAGCCAGTGGCACCACGCTGCTGTTTTAGCCAATGAGGAGGGGAGTCCTAGCCAGCCGAGTGTCTCATGCAACATCGCTGGATTGAGATGGGGCTCAGGTAAGTATTAGGAGGACTGCTGCACACTGAAGGCTTGTTTTCTTAATGCATAGAATGCATTAAGATAAAAAACCTTCTGTCTTTACAATCACTTTAACCACTTGCCGCTCGCCGTATAGTAAAATGACAGCGACAGGGCGGCACTCTCATTCTGGCACAATGTGTATGTGTACATATGTATATAATATAAATATGATGGCGACCCAGAACCACCGCTCTCGCCCAAGGTAAAGAGCCGATGACGCGGCTCTTTACACATGTAATCAGCTGTGTCCAAACACAGCCGGTCACAGGTTAACAAGGAAGTGCCATTTATCAGTTCTCCTCAGCTCACACTGACAGAGTGTGCGGCGAGGAGAGCCAGTCAGCTGCATCTCCTTGCAGGGGAGACCTGTACAGGTAATCAGGGCACTGATCATCAGTGTCCCAATTACAGTACAGCCCCAGCAGTGCCCATCTGTGACACCAATCAGTGCCCCTCAGTGATGCCTCTCAGTGCCTGCTCATCAGTACCGCCTATCATTGCCCACCAGTGCAGCCTATCAGTGCCACCTCATCAGTGCACATCAGTGAAGGAGAAAAATTACTTATTTACAAAATTTACTGACAAACTAAGAAAAACTTTTTTTTTTTTCAAAACTTTCAGCTTTTTTGTTTTTTTTTAGAAAAAAAAAAAGCCAGTAGTGATTAAATACCACCAAAAGAAAGCTCTATTTGTGTGAAAAAAAATGATAAAAATTTCATATGGGTACAGTGTTGCATGACTGCGCAATTGTCATTCAAAGCGTGACAGCGCTGAAAGCTGTAAATCGGCCTAGGCAGGGAGGGGGTGAAAGGCAAATGGTTAAAGGCGCCAGTTTAAATTTTTTTTTTTTACCGTATTCAAAACTTTCTGCATTCTGTGAAAACAATCCAAGGAGTATTGAGAATGAAGACAATGAAAAAAAGGAATGTGCGGCCTTCTGGACTTTTGTAGTGTACTTCAACGTTAGACCCAAGGCATAAATTGTGTGTGTGTGTGTGTGTGTGTGTGTGTATGTATATATGTGTATATATGTATGTGTGTGTGTATATATATATATATATATATATATATATATATATATATATATATATATATATATATATATATATATATATATATATATATATATATATATATATATATATATATATATATATACACATTACATACCTGCATCCAGGATGCACTGAAGGTTAGAACACAGTAATATAATCCTGGCATAAAGAACATAGGCATGTTTTTTAGGATATACAGGACCCCTTTCCATATTAGAAGTAAATGGTCTAAACAAATATCATAAACAACCTTATTCTATTTAAATTCTATTCCCCTTTAGCATAGTTTTTTACATGGTGATTGTGGCTCATGACTCTCTGGCAGAAACAGGAGAGTGGTGAGTATAATTTACTAGTTGACCACAAGATGGGGCTGAAAGAGACCCATGGTCCATGTTTTTAATACATATTTTTATTTCTTAATTTTTATACATTTTGAGTATATGGATATATTTTAATTGTGGCAGTAATTGTAAGAATCATCTGCCAACAATAATATAACATATTATATAGGAAGAACAAATCACTATTAGCATGGCCCAATACGAGGTAAAGACAGGGTATAAAACGGTGGAGATAGCGGACATAACCATCCCTCCTGATGACATCTGGATGACAAAACGCATAGGGACAGGCACACTAGTCATATACTACGTCACTTCTGCCTAGTGGAATGCAGGCTGGCTTCAGCTTCAGCATTGTAACCAGTTGGCAGAGCATTCCCGGTACCGGGATACGGCACTATACAATATTACTGGACACCTTTTTACTTTTATGTGTACTTTTAATAAGCATTATCACGCAATGTTGATTCCTGTGATCTTGTCTCTCCTATGAATTGGATCTATTGAGGGGGACTCCTCATGGGTGGAATAACATATACACAGAAGCCTTGTAGACCTACTTCGGTATAAGCCCAGGAGGTCCACACCTGCAGGTAACCGCACACCCTAGTGGGGGCATGCATGTTGATTTGCAGTGGTTAATTGCATGCACACTAAGCACTTTCACATGAAATCCTTTGGATGAAAATGAATTCACTGTTTTCACTGGGAGCCTACTTGATTTTAAGTTTATGGACTGGTATTCCTTTTTAAAAATATTTTCAAGTTTTTACACTTATTGAATGTATTTATATGCACTTATGAGTATCTGGCCACAAGATTGGTTGTTTTTATTAGCACTATAGCACTTTAGTTTTGTTATTCACATACGGTGCATCGATATAGGGTAGCACAGCATCTGTTAGAAGGTTTATGGAATTTTTATTTATTGAAAAAATGTTATACTAGTAATGGCGGTGATCAGTAATTTATAGCGGGACTGTGATATTGCGGTGAACATTCGGACACTAACTGACACTTTTGACACTTTTTTGGGAACCAGGGACACCAATACAGTGATCAGTGCTAAAAATATACACGGTCACTGTACTAATGACACTGGCTGGGAAGGGGTTAAACATCTAGGGCAATCAAAGGGTTAAATGTGTGCCTGGCCAGGGTTTTAGTGTACTGGGGGAGGTGCTTTTACTAGGAGAAATAATCGATTTTATACCCAGCTTTGCAGGGAAAAAAAAGCTCTTACTTTCTCCCTGACAGGACAGGACTCTGCCTTGTTTGCATAGGCAGAGCCCTGTCCTGTGCAAATTCATGATGACCGCCTGGTGCCGGCTGTAATTTGTTGGCCACTACCCGGTGATCGACATCTGTTTTGTTTAATCACAGCACGGCCGGGTTGCCGGTGGAGTGTGCCCCCTACCTGTGTCAAGGAAATGCTAAGCTTCTCCCTATAAGCATATAATTTCTTTGTGCTTAAAAGCACAAATACAGCCCTCTTATATAATGCCGGGAAAGCGCGCTCGTATCTCTCCAAGTAACACAAACAGATGTTGGTATCACCTCGAGCTCAGTATAATCCTGAAACAAAATAGCCAAGCTGCTTTTATTTATACTAAACACATGGATAACAAAAGAGGATGCTGGAAGAAGAACCAATGACATACATGCATATATTCAAATAGAAATGCAGTAGTGATTTGTGCAGATGGTGGTGTGCAAAACCATGCGGCGAGCACATGGTTCCGAATACGACCATCAGCACATTCCCACTGCTACCAATGATGCGAGCCATACTATATTAAGGCCCAGTGGGCCATAATTTTGTATGGTTATGCTATGGATCCCAAATACACAGATCTGCTTACTTAGGAGTTTAAATGCAATCGCCATGGAGTGTCCAGTTCCCTGGTGAGGCATAAACAAACATCCTTAAAAGAGCAAACGGATCTGCCGTGTCCACGAGAAGGTTTCCGCATCCAGTGGTCTTCCATCAGCGTCTCTATGTGCGAATACCCTCGCATGAGCGTATTATAGCAAAACAGACACTGGGGGGCATCTGAAAACATACATTAATAAAAATTTCCACAACTAGAAGTGTCAGATTACGTACTAGGTATGTGATCTGGCACAGCGAAGTCGGCAATTGGTTAATGTTATTAAAAATTCACTGCAATCTTCAGCCACTGTAACTTTCTGTAAAATTCAATGCAATATGGCAACGTGGAGGTGTTCTGTACACTGTTGTACACCGAAATGTAATTTCCTGCTTGTGTGATTGACTCACTAATTTTTCCAAAGTCTGCACTAAGTTACAAGTAAAATTTTAGGCATCCCCTGCAACACTCCCAAAGAGCTAAATCCTTAGAAAAAGGGATGCAGACACTGTAGCTTTCCTCATTAGAATGCTGGAAGTGCATCAGCTGATTATATTGAACACAGACACTCCCATTCAGGAAGCCGTATTCCAAGGACATTGTGACATCATCTGCCCGCCTTTCTGCCTCAGCCAATCTGAGGAAATTTTGTATTTTTACATAGAATACAAAGCTCCCTGTAAATGAATAAGCAGCGCTCAGCATGACTCAGTTTTGTTCCGGAGAACGGTGGGAAGTTCCCGTCCCACAGGCCGGACACAGCTCTATATACTGTATGTAGCTGAGACTGCATATAATAGTTTATACAGTGCTCACAGCCGCTACATCTTTTAGTGAAGGTAATAGCTCATTTAGACCAGTTTGGCCCAAACAAACTATTTAAACTTTACTAAAAACTGGAGATAAGCTTTAACGTGAGAGAAATCCACTGAGACAACTGTCCCCACTGGAAGATCTCCATTCTATTGCTGTTCCTGGTGACAACGTTTTCAATTTTCTTCCAGTGCCTGTGTTGGTATAGTAATGGTCACCATGACAAAATGAGAGAGTCCTCTGTATGAAAAGTTTGATAATCCTTTTTTGGGTTTTTTGATATGTCCATGGACTGCCCTCTCTGTTTGACGTTTGGCTCTATCACCAACTATTGGAGAATCACTTTACTGGTACTGTGTAGCATCCACATGGGAAACCAATAATAACATTCCAATAGAAAAATAGAATTGCCCAAAAAACAGAACAGATAAACCCATTAAAAAAAGCTCAATAAATCAGTAATAAGTAAATGTGACCACAGAAAAAGTACAGTGACACAACTAAAAATGTGTTTGTAAAGACAGAACCAGTACCATACTGACACAGCAAGGAACCTTTCTGCAAAGACACAATTGGTACAGTACTAACACAACCGGAATTATGTCTGCGGAGAAACAAAGTTGCTGCCTATATAGGGTTCCACATACATGTAGAGTAGGCATGGCAGCTATGTTCCATCCCTTGGGACCATGGCACTCTAGGCCCTCGTGTTTGTGGTCTGGTGATAAATCCAGCCCTGAATACAAGCAATATATAGAGTTGACTTACAACCAGATGTTATAGAATGGCCTCTTGCTGTGGTTTAGCATTCGGTCATAAAAACACACGAGTCTGGGGACAAATAAGGACAAGTATTTTTTTTAGACACTCAGTTATTTCAATAACAGTTTCACTTCTAAACTACCGTGGAACCTATTGCTTTTCAATTTAACATTTTCTTCTTCAAGACATTCTAATACCCTTCACTTTCATTGTTATGCACTCCAGACACTAAGTTTCACTCTGAGTCTGGAATGGATAGTGATGGATGGTCCAGAATAGTTAGTTCTACCTGGACTGATCACTTGCTCTCACTCCTTCAGTTACCATTCATGTTGTGACAGAGGAGAGCCTAGAATTTAAATCGTGTTATCCACAGAGAATAAGATATTCAAAAACAATTACTATTTTTTTCTGATTGCAAAATCCCAGACCAGTTTTGTAATACTGAATCAGCATTGTTCGTTTATAGCAAGTTTCATATTGTATATGTATAAAAAATACACCTGAAGTAAATACAGTAAAACCTTGGATTGCGAGCATAATTCGTTCCAGAAGCATGCTTGTAATCCAAAGCACTTGTATATCAAAGCGAATTTCCCCATAAGAGATAACTGAATCTCAAATGATTTGTTCCACAACCATTTATTCATAAGTCCTTTCGTTTATTGTCCATATAAAAAGATTTTAGCAATGTGATAGGTTGTATAACCATAACATGTCCATCCACAAATGGAAGCCTCCACAAGGGGATTAGAAGCAAAATCCAGCAGGAGCTACAGAGTATAAAATAGAAGAAAGGCGCCTCTAAGTGTAGCAATATGGTTACATTTAATGAAGGTACAACATTTAGCAACTCACATGGTTGATGATTAAAAGAGGCACATCTAAGTATGCAGGCTTCCGGGGTAAATTTGTCTGCAATCGTGACCAAGAAGACTACCCTGCAGTAGAGCGATCTGAAAGCGAGGCTTGAACCGCTCGTAAAATGTAGCGTGAAAGGGACGACGTCAATGGCGGTGAGGAGCATGGTCTATGTGGACATCTTTACCCCGGATGCCTGCATACTTAGATGTGCCTGTTTTGATCATCACTCATGTGAGTTTCTAAATGTTGTACCTTCATTAAATGTAACTGTATTGCTACACTTAGAGACGCCTCTATTCTCTTCTCTTTTTCAGTTGTGGCATGACGCTACTTGTATATCAAGACATCGCTTGTATATCAGGTCAAAATTTATTGAAAAATTTTGCTTGTCTTGCAAAACGCTCTCAAACCAAGTTACTCTCAAACCAAGGTTTTACTGTATCTATATTATTCTGTACCCAAAACTGAAAACACACATAGGTTAATGATCCTTCTATTGAGAACAATGAGGATCCAGAAAACTATATTTAAAGGCAACATACTCATCTTTTGTATTTGTCTGTGTTGGGAAGGATTGTCACCATTTTGTACAGAGAACACCAGTATGATGCCAGACATGTACTGAGAAAATACATTAGCTGAACTAGATGATCTATCCAAATTCTCATTGCCTGGCTGTTATGTTAATGTAAAGGCTTAATGCATGGGTGCCCAACCTTTTGAAGAGCTAGGGCCACTTAAGCGACTGTGTACCCAGTTGCGGGCCACAGTGAGCAGAGTGGGCGGGTGACAGGTTCATATGCAGAGCAGGCCTGTACACAACCCGCTCTTCTCTATGGGCACTCCAATCCTATCTGGCCAGACAGAAGGGGACAGATCCCCTTCTGTTTTTTTTTAGTAGGTCGGTTTGGAGGTATGAGGGTGTAAATGAACACAAATCCATTTACATCTGCCGCTCCACAGAGGTAAATTGAGAGTCTGATTGGGTCTGGCAGACCTGGTTGGACTGATTGTGTAAAAGGGGCCTAAGGCTGTCCCCCAGGCAGGTATGGCTGGCAGCTGCTGAGGTCCCCCAGATGGGTATGGCTGGTGGCTACTGTTGTCCCCTAGGTGGTATGGCTGGCGGCTGCTGCTGCCGTCCCCCAGGCGGGTTTGGCTGGCGGCTGCTACTGTACCCAAGGCGGTTATGGCTGGCGGCTGCTACTGTCCCTCAGATGGTTATGTCTGGTGGCTGCTGCTGTCCCTCAGGTGGGTATGGCTGGCGGCTGCTACTGTCCCCAGGGGGTTATGGCTGGCGGCTGCTGCTGTCCCTCAGGCGGGTATAGCTGGTGGCTGCTATTGTCCCCCAGGCGGGTATGGCTGGTGGTTGTTGTCCCCCAGGCGGGTATGACTGGTGGCTGCTGCTGTCCCCCAGGGCGGGTATGACTAGCGGCTGCTACTGTCCCCCAGCTGAGTATGGCTGGTGACTGCTGCTGTCCTCCAGGTGGGTATGGCTCGCTGCCTGCTTGCTGTGTTCCCCCAGGTGGGTGTGGCTGGTGGCTGCTGCTGTCCCCCATGCGGGTATGGCTGGTGGCTCCTACTGTCTCCCAGGCGAGTATGGCTGGTAGCTGCTGCTGTCCTTAGGCGGGTATGGCTGATGGCTGCTGCTGTCCCCCAGGCGGGTATGGCTGGTGGCTGCTGCTTTTCCCTAGACGGGTATGGCTGGTGGCTGCTGCTGTCCCCCAGGCGGGTATGACTGGTGGCTGCTGCTGTCCCCCAGGTGGGTATGGTTGGCTGCCTGCTGCTGTCCCCCAGGTGGGTATGGTTTTTGGCTGCTGCTGTCCCCTAGGGGGGTATAGCTGGTGGCTGCTGCTGTCTCCCAGGCAAGTATGGCTGGCGGCTGCTGCTTTCCCCCAGGCGGCTATGGCTGGCGGCTGCTGCTTTCCCCCAGGCGAGTATGGCTGGCGACTGCTACTGTCCCCCAGGCGGATATGGCTGGCGGCTGCTGCTGTCCCCCAGGTAGGTATGGCTGGCGGCTGCTGCTGTCCCCTAGGGGGGTAAGGCTGGCAGCTGCTGCTGTCCCACCGACAGGTATAGCTGGTGGCTGCTGCTGTCTCCCAGGCAAGTATGGCTGGCGGCTGCTGCTTTCCCCCAGGCGGCTATGGCTGGCGGCTGCTGCTTTCCCCCAGGCGAGTATGGCTGGCGACTGCTACTGTCCCCCAGGCGGATATGGCTGGCGGCTGCTGCTGTCCCCCAGGTAGGTATGGCTGGCGGCTGCTGCTGTCCCCTAGGGGGGTAAGGCTGGCAGCTGCTGCTGTCCCACCGACAGGTATGGCTGGTGGCTGCTGCTGTCCCTCAGGCAGGTATGGCTGTATGCTGCTGTCCCCCAGGCGGATATGGCTGGCTGCCTGCTTGCTGCTGTCCCCCAGGCTTGTATGGCTGGTGGCTGCTGCTGTCCCCCAGGTGGGTATGACTGGTGGCTGCTGCTGTCCCCCAGGCAGCTTGCACCTGCTGCTGTCTCCCAGTTGAGTTTGGCTGGCTGCCTGCTGCTTTCCACCAGGCGGGTATGGCTGGCGACTGCTGCTGTCCCCCAGGTGAGTATGGCTGGTGGTTGCTGCTGCTCCCCAGGCGGGAATGGCTGGCAGCTGCTGCTGTCCCCCAGGCAGGTATGGCTGGTGGCTGCTGCTTTCTCCCAGGAGGGTATGGCTGGCGACTGCTGCTGTTCCCCAGGCGAGTATGGCTGGCGGCTGCTGTTGTTCCCCAGGCAGGTATGGCTGGTAGCTGCTGCTGTCCCCCAGGCAGATATGGCTGGTGGCTGCTGCTGTCCCCCAGGCGGATATGGCTGGTGGCTGCTGCTGTCCCCCAGGCGGGTATGGCTGGTGGCTGCTGCTGTCCCCCAGACAGGTATGGCTGGTGGCTGCTGCTGTCCCCCAGGTGGGTATGACTGGTGGCTACTGCTGTCCCCCAGGTGGGCATGACTGGTGGCTGCTGCTGTCCCCAGGAAGGTATGGCTGGCTGCCTGCTGCTGTCCCCCAGGTGGGTATGGTTAGTGGTTGCTGCTGTCCCCTAGGGGGGTATAGCTGGTGGCTGCTGCTGTCTCCCAGACGAGTATGGCTGGCGGCTGCTGCTTTCCCCCAGGCGGGTATGGCTGGCGGCTGCTGCTTCCCCCCAGGCGAGTATGGCTGGCGACTGCTGCTGTCCCCAGGCGGATATGGCTGGCGGCTGCTGCTGTCCCCCAGGTAGGTATGGCTGGCGGCTGCTGCTGTCCCCTAGGGGGGTAAGGCTGGCAGCTGCTGCTGTCCCACCGACAGGTATGGCTGGTGGCTGCTGCTGTCCCTCAGGCAGGTATGGCTGTATGCTGCTGTCCCCCAGGCAGATATGGCTGGCTGCCTGCTTGCTGCTGTCCCCCAGGCTTGTGTGGCTGGTGGCTGCTGCTGTCCCCCAGGTGGGTATGGCTGGCGGCTGCTGCTGTCCCCCAGGCGGGTATGACTGGTGGCTGCTGCTGTCCCCCAGCTGAGTATGGCTGGTGACTGCTGCTGTCCTCCAGGTGGTTATGGCTCGCTGCCTGCTTGCTGTGTTCTCCCAGGTGGGTGTGGCTGGTGGCTGCTGCTGTCCCCCATGCGGGTATGGCTGGTGGCTGCTGCTGTCCCCTAGGGGGGTATGGCTGGTGGCTGCTGCTGTCCCTCAGGCAGATATGGCTGGCTGCCTGCTTGCTGCTGTCCCCCAGGCCGGAGTGGCTGCTGCTGTCCCCCAGGTGGGTATGGCTGGTGGCTGCTGCTGTCCCCCAGGCCAGTATGGCTGGTGGCTGCTGCTGTCCCCCAGTCAGGTATGGCTGGCGGCTGCTGCTGTCCCCCAGGCAGGTAAGGCTGGCGGCTGCTGCTGTCCCCCAGGCAGGTTTGGCTGGTGGCTGCTGCTGTCCCCCAGGTGGGTATCACTGGCTGCTGCTGTCCCCGAGAACGCTTGCTGCTGCTGTCCCAGACAGCGTATATTTGGTATCACTCCACCTGTCACAGGAGCTGGCTCTATGCCAGAAGCATCGGCTCTGCTCTCTGCTGAGGCTTGCCATCCCAGAGCAGGAGGTTTCGGGCCACATCAGAGGGCCAGCGGTTGGGCACCCTTGGCTTAAAGGATGACTCCACTTTCGTGGGAAAAAAATAGCAAATAAAAGAAAATCAGTATAACATATATAGAATAGAATTGGGGACAGTTAAAAGTGCTCTCATATTGTTTTTTGCCATTTGTGTCTCATTTGGGTGATTCCTCTTCACTCCCTGTCCTATAGACTCGACGTGAGAGAATATCTTTCTAATGTGAGGGAAATCCTCTGTCACGGGAACAAGTGTCCCTGTTGTTAGATTTCCCCTCTGTTCCTCTTCTGGTGGCAACTCAGAATTTTAGACTTACCCTCACTTTTATTCTCAGTGACTTTGATAATCAGGAAAAATAGAGAGAGTGAATCTTCCTAACGGGAACACAGACAAAAGTAATAGTCTGTGCTAAACAACCTTTACCATATATAAAAAAAGTTTTGCCTTCAGCTATATTTTAAGAGCCCATATACACCACATTGCCGTGTGGTGAAGTGGAAGCACTTAAGACCTATGTGATGTGGGTCATATTTGGAAGGTGACTGCTGGGCATTGGGAGATCTATTGTTGCTAGTGGGAGTCTATTGTTGCTGAGGTGGGAGTAGTTGTTTGTAGCGGCTCTATTGTTGCTGGGGGAACTTTTGTTGCTGGGTGGGTCTATTGTTGATGTGGGGGAGTCTATTGTTGTTGGCTGCAGGGGATCTATTTTATTGCTTTTCTTGTTATCAGTATCAAATTCCATACAAACTACTTGGTTCTGTATTCCTTAAAAGGGGTGGTACTGGTAGGTGGGTAGGGGAGTGGAACCAAGGGACGGTACTCAAAGGTGGGTAGGAGGCAGAGACAAGGGGTGATTCGGAAGGGGGGAGAACCTGCACCTATTCCCCCGAGAAAAAAGCCTATAAACACATACCTCTTGAAATTTTCCACATTTCGTCATGTTACACCCAAAGAGAAAAATGTATTTTAGTGGGATTTTATGTGATAGACCAACACAAAGTGGCACTTAATTGTGAAGTGAAAGGAAAATGATAAATGGTTTTCAATTTTTTTTACAAATATGTGAAAAATGTGACGAGTATTTGTATTCAGCCCCCCTGAGTCAATACTTTGTGGAACCACCTTTGCTGCAATTATAGCTGCAAGTCTTTTTGGGGATGTCTACCAGCTTTACACATCTAGAGAGTGACATTTTTGCCCATTCTTCTTTGCAAAATAGCTCAAGCTCTGTCAGATTGAATGGAGAGTGTCTGTGAACAGCAATTTTCAAGTTATGCCACGGATTCTCAATTGGATTTATGTCTGGACTTTGACTGGGCCATTCCAACACATGAATATGCTTTGATCTAAACCATTCCATTGTAGCTCTAGCTGTATGTTTAGGTTCGCTATCCTGCTGAAAGGTGACCCTCCACCCCAGTCTCAAGTCCTTTGCAGACTCTAATGCCGCGTACACACGGTCGGACTTTTCGTCTACAAAAGTCAGACGGACGCCGACGGACTAAAGCTGGCTGACAATCCGATCGTGTGTGGGCTTCCCCGGACTTTCAGCGGACTTTTCCAGCCTCAAATCTGACGGACTTTAGATTTGAAACATGCTTCAAATCTTTACGTCGTAACTACGCCGGACCCAGAAATCCGCTTGTCTGTATGCTAGTCCGACGGGCAAAAACCCACGCTAGGGCAGCTATTGGCTACTGGCTATCAACTTCCTTATTTTAGTCCGGTGTTCGTCATCACGTACGAATCCGTCGGACTTTTGTGTGATCGTATGTAGGCAAGTCCGTTCGTAAGAAAGTCTGCCGCAAGTCCGCCAAAAGTCTGACAAAAGTCTGTCGAAAGTCTGTCAGGCAGGCTGTCAGACTTTTGTAGCCAAAAAGTCCGACCGTGTGTACGCGGCATTACAGATTTTCTTCTAAGATTGCCATGTATTTGGCTACATCTTCCCATCAACTCTGACCAGCTTCCCTGTCCCTGCTGAAGAAAAGCATCCCCACAACATGATGCTGCCACCACCATGTTTCACGGTAGGGATGGTGTGTTCAGGGTGATATGCAGTGTTATGCCGCGTACACACGGTCGTAATTTTGGCCCGCAAAAGACAGATAAGTTTTTTTCGACGGAAAATGCGACCGTGTGTATGCTCCATCGGTCTTTTGCTGGCGGAATTCCAGCCAGCAAAAGATTGAGAGCATGCTCTCAATTTTTCGGTCAGGAAAAGTTCCCATCCGAAAATGCGTTCGTCTGTGGCAATTCCGCCGCACAAAATCCCTACGCATGCTCGGAAACAATTTGACACTTGCTCGGAAGCATTGAACGTCATTTTCTCGGCTCGTCATAATGTTGTACATCACTGCGTTCTTGACGGTCGTAATTTCAGCGAGTTTTTGCGTGACTGTGTGTATGCAGGGCAAATTTGAGCGGAATCCCGTCGGAAAAGCCGTCATATCTTTTTCAGACAAGAAAACCGATCGTGTGTACGCGGCATAAGTTTTCTGTCACACATAGCGTTTTGTTTTTAAAAAGTTTAATTTTGGTCTCATTTGACCAGAGCACCTTCTTCCACATGTTTGCTGTGTCCCCCACATGGCTTTCTTCTTGCCACTCTTCCATAAAGGGCAGATTTGTGGAGGGCACGACTAATAGTTGTCATGTGGACAGATTCTCCCACCTGAGCTGTGGATCTCTGCAGCACCTCCAGAGTTACCATGGGTCCCTTGGCTGCTTCTCTGATTAATGCTCTCCTTGCCAGGCCTGTCAGTTTAGGAGGACGGTAATGATTAGGCACTTATAACAGCGTGATACACGTCTATCAGGCACTCTGTGGTGTCACTCTTGGATGTTATAATAAAGGATTTTGGCTCACAGTCGTGGTGGCAGCCTATTCTTTTTCTTGTATTGATTGCGGAGGTGAATTCCATTAGGCTTCTCCATCTCACCTGGAGCTGCAAGCCTTCTCTGTTTAAAAGTTTAGGTGGATGACCATGTCTTGGTAGGTTTGCAGTTGTGCCATACTGTTTCCATTTTCGGATGATGGATTGAACAGAGCTCCGTGGGATGTTCAAAGCTTGGGATTTTTTTTATGACCTAACCCTGCTTTAAACTTCCCCACAACTTTATCCCTGACCTGTCTGGTGTGTTCCTTGGCCTTCGTGATGCTGTTTGTTCACAGAACAGCTATATTTATATTAAGATTAAATTACACAGAGGTGGACTCTCCTTAATAATTAGGTTACTTCTGAAGGTGTGTATATATATTTAATATATATATATATATATATACAGTCAGGTCCATAAATATTGGTACATCGACACAATTCTAATCTTTTTGGCTCTATACACCACCACAATGGATTTGAAATGAAACGAACAAGATGTGCTTTAACTGCAGACTTTCGGCTTTAATTTGAGGGTATTTACATCCAAATCAGGTGAACGGTGTAGGAATTACAGTTTGTATATGTGCCTCCCACTTTTTAAGGGACCAAAAGTAATGGGACAGATTAACAATCCTCCATCAAACTTTCACTTTTTAATACTTGGTTGTACATCCTTTGCAGTCAATTACAGCCTGAAGTCTGGAACGCATAGACATCACCGGATGCTGGGTTTCATCCCTGGTGATGCTCTGCCAGGCATCTACTGCAACTGTCTACAGTTCCTGCTTGTTCTTGGGGCATTTTCCCTTCAGTTTTGGCTTCAGCAAGTGAAATGCATGCTCAATCGGATTCAGGTCAGGTGATTGACTTGGCCATTGTATAACATTCCACTTCTTTCCCTTAAAAACTCTTTGGTTGCTTTCGCAGTATGCTTCGGGTCATTGTCCATCTGCACTGTGAAGCGCCGTCCAATGAGTTCTGAAGCATTTTGCTGAATATGAGCAGATAATATTGCCCGATAATATTGCCCGAAATACTTCAGAAATCATCCTGCTGCTTTTGTCAGTAGTCACATCATCAATAAATAAAAGAGAACCTGTTCCATTGGCAGCCATACATGCCCACGCCATGACACTACCACCACCATGCTTCACTAATGAGGTGGTATGCTTTGGATCATGAGCAGTTCCTTTTCTTCTCCATACTCTTCTCTTCCCATCACTCTGGTACAAGTTGATCTTGGTCTCATCTGTCCATAGGATGTTGTTCCAGAACTGTGAATTCTTTTTTAGATGTTTGGCAAACTCTAATCTGGCCTTCCTGTTTTTGAGGCTCACCAATGGTTTTTACATCTTGTGGTGAACCCTCTATATTCACTCTGGTGAAGTCTTCTCTTGATTATTGACTTTCACACACATACACCTACCTCCTGGAGAGTGTTCTTGATCTGGCCAACTGTTATGAAGGGTGTTTTCTTCACCAGGGAAAGAATTCTTTGGTCATCCATCACAGTTGTTTTCTGTGGTCTTCCGGGTTTTTTGGTGTTGTTGAGCTCACCGGTGCGTTCTTTCTTTTTAAGGATGTTCCAAACAGTTGTTGTGACCACACCTAATGTTTTTGCTATCTCTCTGATGGGTTTGTTTTGTTTTTTCAGCCTAATGATGGCTTGCTTCACTGATAGTGACAGCTCTTTGGATCTCATATTGAGAGTTGACAGCAACAGATTCCAAATGCAAATAGCACACTTGAAATTAACTCTGGACCTTTTATCTGCTCCTTGTAAATGGGATAATGAGGGAATAACACACACTTGGCCATGGAACAGCTGAGCAGCCAATTGTCCCATTACTTTTGGTCCCTTAAAAAGTGGGAGGCACATATACAAACTGTTGTAATTCCTACACCATTCACCTGATTTGTATGAAAATACCCTCAAATTAAAGCTGAAAGTCTGCAGTTAAAGCACATCTTGTTTGTTTCATTTCAAATCCATTGTGATGGTGTATAGAGCCAAAAAGATTACAATTATGTCAATGTCCCAATATTTATGGACCTGACTGTATATCTATATCCATTTATGAACTGAGCTTCTTGGCCTTCTTTGGAAGCATTGTCTTTGGAAATAGTTGGTATTAATGTAAATATAGCTAACTCAATTTCTGCTACAACTTGATCCCTGGATACACTTAGTAGCAAAGTTTGGGGCTAAGTGGGATTGCCCATACAGACAAATTTAGTGGTTTTGAATTCAAAAGACCTGTATAACTGAGCATTTCCAAAATAAATGGTAGGAGTCTAATTAACCAAGCTTAGAGCAACAGGGGGAACAGGTAGGGCAAAATTAAACTAATTTCTTGAGCAACTGGAGGTGTTCTGTACAGAACATCCCCCTAGAAATTTAATTTCCTGCTTGCGTGATTGGCTTACTGATTTTTCCAGAAGTCTGCACTAAAATACATGTCAGATATTTTGAATGCCTTGCAACACAAATGTCATTTTTTTGTGAGATACTCCCAAAGGGAAATCGCATCTAAATGGTGCAGACTCTGCCACTTTCCTCATTAGAACCCTGCAAGTGCAGCATCTGAATTATTATAAAGTCACTCTCATTCACATTCACATTGCACAAGGACCCAGACAAACAAACAGCTTTTTCTTCAGAATAAAAAAAGGTAGGAATCTGCAACAAAGTTTGTTAAAATCCTTGCAATGTACATAGAAGGGATTGTTTTTCCCAACAAAAACTGAGTTATCTTTAAGAATATCTGATTTCCAAGAATGAAATGATGTAAACACATCCGTCAAGGCTTTGAGTAATGCCGCGTACACACGGTCGGACTTTTCGGCTACAAAAGTCCGACAGACTTTCGACGGACTTTTGGCAGACTTTTGGCGGACTTGCGGCAGACTTTCTTACGAACGGACTTGCCTACATACGATCACACAAAAGTCCGACGGATTCGTACGTGATGACGTACACCGGACTAAAATAAGGAAGTTGATAGCCAGTAGCCAATAGCTGCCCTAGCGTGGGTTTTTGCCCGTCGGAGTAGCACACAGACGAGCGGATTTCTGGGTCCGGCGGATTTACGACGTAAAGATTTGAAGCATGTTTCAAATCTAAAGTCCGTCAGATTTGCGGCTGGAAAAGTCCGCTGAAAGTCCGGGGAAGCCCACACACGATCGGATTGTCAGCCGTATTTTGTCCGTCGGCGTCCGTCGGACTTTTGTAGACGAAAAGTCCGACCGTGTGTACGCGGCATTAGAGATATAAACGTTCCAAATTAGGTGTTTTTGAAGGCCTTTTACATAAGAGAGCAATCAAAAGGAAAATGGAGACTAAAAAGGATCAAATAGAATTTTGTTTGTAGAGCATATCACAGTTGTAAATCCCTATGAAACTGGGAACATCTCAATTGGTAATATGATTTATTTGGTAAGTTAAAAAACCACCATGATCTAACAACTGATCTAAAAAAAAAAAAGTATGCCTGCTCTAAACCAAAGTTGAAGGTCAGAGATAGGCTAAAGCTCAGGGAGCTGGGGGATATTCCTCAGAGGGGTGTAAAATTCAGAGGATACTGAATCAGTAAGATGATAAAAAATGATATATGGAAAGCAGAGTACATTGTCCTGATTGAAAATGAGGTTCTGTTGGTTTGAGCCTTTATAGTAATAATTATTATAATGCAAATCTTTGTTGAAGGATGTCCTTGGAGAATTGATTTGAGATTCATGTGTCTTCACTTAAGATTGATGACTATAATTTTATTCTGGAAGTTAACAGATGAGAGAGAAGTTTCAAATTTCTTTCATAAAGGTGGATGTTCTTAGAAGTAAGGACAAATAAAAATAACGCAATATAGAATTTCATTGCGTGTGGTAATGAAACAATGAAAGTTTATTATGAAATTCTGATAGCGTATAGTTTATGAGTTTTGGTATATTACAGATATTTAATCCTCAAAATAATGTGTGCTGCATTTTATTGCCTTATAACACACTAACCAGCAAAGATTATTTAATTTTCTGTAGAACAGAACATATAAAATACATGCAATAAAATTCAACACAAATTAAAATACATCACACCTGGCTTCCCGCCCCACAGTACACTACAGAAGAGAAAATGAGATGAGGGCTATTTAACCAAACATTAGTGGGTACAAAAATACATTCCCTGACATTTGGCAACATCTGTTCTTCCATGAAAGAGGTGCTTTCTGCAAGATTGACCTTATTTATAAATAGGGTTAAATTCCCTGTACAGTCACATGGCATTTTGATTTGCCAGGGCTGAGATGTTCAATTAACTACATGCACATGTTTGACACATATGGGGCCTTTTATTATTTTTTTGTTTATTCCTTTTCAATAACTTGAAATGTCCTTCCTCCTCCCTATATCTAACTAATCTGGCATGTGGGCTGCTATCCATGTAACAACGGGGCAATAAACCTGCAGTCCCCTGCCATGTTAATACCAATGCCCTTAAGTAAAAAGGTGGGAGGATATCGATTTCCAACAGAAAAAAAAGCTACCCCTCCCAAACACTTGTGCCCAGTGCTAAAAAGCACTGGGCATTTTGCCACCACTTGTGCCTAGGAAGGGGTTCCAGCGAGGGTGAGAGGCATATATGTCTCCTTACAACACAGGTTTTAGGGGACATATAATCAATTCAGTGTCTCCAGGTCATAGTAAAAATGTAAAAGTAGTACACAAAAAATACACAATTGAACAATAAATATGTTTTTTTTTTTTTTATTTAACTGCTGTGAGAAATGTATATACTGTATTAAAACTGAACAAAGCATATCTATATAGATGCAGAAATTTGGCAGGAATGGTCCTGGATGACAGCGTGGAACAGCCCAAATGAGGACAGGAAGAGACAGGGGGTACTTTTATCTGAATAGATGTTCCGGGCCAGTGACTCAAAGTACTGAATCACTATGAATGCTGAAGAAATAAGGGACGGTTAGCGGCCTCTATACTTTCCCATTTCCTTTGAAAGTGACAATCTGTACAGTGGTACTTTTTATTTAAAGGACAAGTACAGTTTGTATATGGGCACCTTACCCTAACATTCTTACGTCTATACTTACGCTGTCCATGCCCTGCCGGGATCATTACCGCACAGCCTTCCTGGCGCAGCACAGCCTCTTTTTTTTAAATTTTATCTCTTCCAGTTGCGCTCAGCTTCTCTTGCACATTCTGGCCATCTTTCCAGCAGTGGAAATAATAAATGGAGAGCCAATGGCTACTACTGCTGCCTCTGTGGCCTATAAAAGCAGGGAGAGAGGAGAGTGCTGTTGCAGACGGGCACAGCGCTGGATCAAATGAGGTAGGTATTTGGGGGTGTGGTTTTGGCAATACTACTACTGGGACATTTTTTACCTTATTGAAGGGAATGCATTAAAGTGGAACTGCACTCCATCTGAGCACCAAAAACTCAATTAAATTCATTTTTGATATTCAAATCAAACTCTCCCATCTATCAATGTCTCTATGCTTTATTTTGCTTAGAAATCACTTTGAAAAGCACCCCCCTGGCATTTATGACCGTGGCTGTTTTGGGTAAGGGCAGATGATTCATGTAGCATTTTCTTCCTGGAATTCAACTGCCCTTAGCTTAGGCATGCAGACATGAGGATGTGATGCTTAGCTTAGAAGACCCCTCCTCAAGACTCCTGGTATGTATGATATAATTTGCCTTTGGAACAAGAATGGGTGAATATATCATGGGTTAATAGCTATTCTATCCCTGATAAATAAAAAAACACATGTATCTCCCATGGGGCTTTGTTGCAGCAAAGAACTCAAACAAAATAAGTTTTAAGTATAAAAGTAGAAAACATTTATTATACAAAAGAATAAAATGTATCTAGCCTATACAAACAAATTCCTGGTCTAGTATTGGATATTCTCTCATACTCTCCTCACAGGGGGTAGAGATGACAAACATATAGTCTGATAGGTACATAACCCCAAAAATGTCCCAACGCATTTCAACTGCATTCAGTCTTCTGCAGGGAATAATAGGGTGGAACTATTCCTAAATGAACGAGAAAATTAACAGCAAGTATATGGGTCCCAATGTGTTACAAAACTAATAACAGTAACCATACACTCCAAAACATAAAATTTAACTGACATAGATAGATGGACCAGGTATAAGAACAAAAAATATTTGTAATACATCTTGTGGAGCTCCGGCATGAATGGTAAGGTCAAGCAGCCCACAGGGGATCAGAAATGGCCAGACAGAGGCAAGCAATGCAAATCCAACCATGCAGTTGTGAATCTGAGAGCATAAACATAACACTAATATGATGTGGATTTATGAAATTTTATTATAATTAACCAATAGGGTTCTATATAGAACATACCCAGCCAGATGTAAGTAGACATGTGGAAGGAAGAGATATGCTGCAAAGAGACAAGGGTATGAAGTATAACTAATCAATAGTGAATACTGGATCTATACGATTATTACATAACTATGAGTGCAGTTGAAAACACTTTGGGACATTTTTGTGGTTATGTGACTCTCAGACTATATGTTTGTCATCTCTATCCCCTGTGGGAAGAGTATGAGATAATATCCAATACTAGACCAAGAATTTGATTGTATAGACTAGATACATTTTATTCTTTTGTATGATAAATGTTTTTATTTTGTTTGATATGGTTTGCCTAGTCATGGAATCAGAAAGAAACTGAAGAAATGTAAAAAAAAAATGTTAAGACAAGAACTTATGATTTACTTTCCTATCTATCAGTATAAGGATTAAAAATAGTCAATGTTGATTGAGAGAGCGAAGTTCCACTTTAAGGTAAAAAATGTTTTGCCTTTAGGACCACTGCTGCAGATCTCACAGTATAGTTGTTGGTTGACTAGAAGAGATAAAATTCACAAGATATGTTTGGTTCTTGAGAGATTAACGTATGTTATTTCCAATCTTCTTTTGGTCAGGTCTGAATTATCTAATATTGGCTTATCGGCCATAACTCTATCGGAGAAGCTACCAGCAGCATTTAATGAGAGGAGCAAGTCAGCAGGGAGCCAGACAGATGTGAAAGCTGATTTACAGAAACTCCACTTGAACACACAATCCTTAAAAGATCTTAAAACAGATGTGTCCTCCTCAAAGGGTAAGAATGGTACTCTGTGTCTCAAACTGTCCAACACTGTATACTCAAGAGTTTGGGAGACTCCTACCAGTAGTGTAGGCTGCAAACTAGCACATCGGTTGTCCAGTGTGGGTTAGTGCTATGCCAGGAGATACGGCAGCTGAGTTGACTTTTTTTTATTCAGTAGAAGAGGCAAATTAGCAGTAGAATTCATAAAAAATCCAAAAAAGTGAAAGTAAAATGTTTTTATTCCTCCTGAATAGAGCAGGAAATGGTTAAAATCCATTCTGTTTTTTTCAGTGTCCCATTAGGAAGAATTACCTTCATTTCCTATCCTGTAGTCGCAACAGGAAGTAAGGGAAATCCCATCTTAGACAGCTGTCACCAGAACAAGTGTTGCAAGATTTCTTCTCTTATTCTTGCAGTTTAGCATCTATTGTTTATTTGAAATATAACATCTTACATGAGAGGACACAGAAAAGTATAACTTAGACCACTGGGTTGTGCTCTACCTCCAGGTGATTGGACACTGGCAAATAGCAAATCGAAAACCCAGCCCTGCATAACCCCTCCCACTCCCATCATGCCTCTATTTTTTTTTTGCTAATGTCCATAGGTGAATTATGTCCAGATGCTTTGTATGGAATCTTTCTGGTCAGTGATTACACCCTTGGTGGAATTTTGTTCTGGATGGAAATCAAAGATACCTACCTGCACATTCCTATTTTTCGGCCTGACTCGCACTATCTGCGTTTTGTATTCTGGAACAACATTTTCAGTATGTGGCCTTGCCACAGCACCAAGGGTGTTTACATTTCCATTCTGGTCCTGCTTCTGCAGTAACAGCAGACAGACTATTCTCTATATCAGTCAATTCTCAGAAGATGGTGCAGAGCTTTGGCTTGATCTTGAACTTCCAAAATGCCGCATTGGATCCATTACATTGCTTGGAATATCTGGGCCTAGTCTTGAACCATGGCACTTGTTTTTTTTCTTTAGCAGGAAATGTGTCTGACCCTTTGATTTTAAGTAAGGGATCTGCAGTCCTTGACTAACTCCTTCCTTCAATTTTCCCCTGCATGAGGCCATTGGAATTGATGGTATCCTCCTTTGAGGCGGTTCAGTATGCCTAGTTTCACTCCTGACTGTTGCAACTTAACATTCTGATAACGTGGGACAAACAGGCTCATTCCCTGGACTTACCTATGCATCTGACCAGCAAAACCAGGATGGCCATGGAGTGATGATTGTTGTCCAGTCTGGCACTGAAATCAGGGAAGTCCCTTCTCCTAATGGTCTGGAAGTTGCCAATGCTGCATGGCAGCTGTCGAGCTGGGCAGGAGTTCTGGATTCCTTATTTCACCCTAGGAAGTATTCTGTGGGATGGGTTTCGTCTTTCCCTCAATTAGGTTTAGCCGTTGCCAATGTTTCTTGTGTTGCCTGCCTCTCATAGGATTGCTTTTTGACATCCCAATAGTGTAAGATCTTTCCTCTGTCCTGTGATGATAAAGACAACATGATTTTATTTTACTTGTAAAATCCATTTCTTGAAGTACATCACAGGACCTTTCCCTCAATGTCTATGATCACTCCTATATTGCTTGCTTACAAACCTGAAGCTGGCTGGGAGTGGGAGGGGGCTATACATGGCTGGGATACAGCTTTGCTACTTGCCAATGCCATTCACCTGGCGGAGTAACTTAACCCAACAGTCTAAGAATATCTTCCCTGTGTCCTGTGATATATTCCGTACACAGTGTGAAATTCGGTCATAAAAAATAATTTCTAACTTGCCCCAACCCAATTAGGACGTTCACGTCGAGCTCCAAATGGCCCAATCTTTTAGGTTTAGCAAATTGTGTGCATATGTGATATCCGATGGATGTCCTCTCCTCTGATGTTCCATATGTGTTTATGTTAGACATATGCAAAGCATTTGTATGTTTTATACACGCAGAGAAATCTCTGGGTAGAATTGTCCATATTTTCATGGGGTTTTATCTTTTTCCATTTTAGTCGTGAAACCGCAATTCACAGAAATGCTTGAAAAAACCCCAAGTATTCGATCAGTCCAAATGGATCGAAAGTGTTTGACTTTTGGTATTAGCTTCATGCCACTTCTTGCAGGTGAGTACAGTTTTTCTGTCTGTCTATTGTGTTGAGGTTTCAGGCATAGTGGCGAGTAGGAAGTGCAGGCACAGTGGCGACAGGAGAGGGCCTGTGTAAGCTGCAGCAGAAACTGGGGGGTAGAGAGGCGGTATAAATTTAAAGGCCATGTCCCATTGCAACACAGACTCACTTGCTTCAGGAACCACTCTGGATGTGCTTTACACTGGGTATGGCTGATGTGGATAGCAACGGTCTACATTTAAATGTCAAGGCTACAGTCTGGTTTTTTAGCCATTTCAGGTTATCCCAAAGTCTGTACTCCCAGAGTAGACCTTGCATTTAGTGACAGTGTTGCTGGTCTCCTCTAACCTGCAGCAATCTTTGTTGATGCTGGCAATTAACTTCCAGCACAGGAAGTCTTGCATCTCTGATAACTTATTTGTGACTCCTATATGTTACATGAGCTACTGAAGAGAGTCGCAAATGAGTTTTTAGTGATAAGGGACTTTATGTGGCAGGAGATGATAGCTGGTATGTACAAGGGATCGCGGAGGTTAGAAGAGATCTGCAGCAGTGTTAACAAATGCTGGGTCTGGATCCTGCTTTTCCTATACATGTGCAGTAAATCCCCATCCCCACAGATTAGTCTCTTGGCCCCATATAAAGTTTATGGGGTTCTACTGTATATAGTGTACTTCAGTGAAAAGCCGAAGATGTCCTGGCCAAAGGTAAATATTAAAGGCACAGTATAAAAAAATGTAGGTCCTGCACACATATGTAAACTGTGATCGCACCACACATGTGAGTTATGATAGCATAAAAGCATTAATTCCAGGGACAGACCTCCTGGTAACCCATAAAGGCTTTTACAGCGTTGGCTATGGAGATTATTAAGTAGCGAGACATGTTTGGTATCTATTTACTCAGCGTAACATAATCTTTTGTATGTTACCAAAAAATTGGGTATTCTAATGTGTTTGTGTTTACTAAAATTCATTAAAGTGTATTTTCTCCCAAAAATTTGTGCTTGAAAAAATGCTGTACAAATGTCCTGCGATGTGACAAAAACAATTTCAACATATATATAATGTTTGGAGGTTCTACGTTATTTTCTAGCAAAAAAAAAAATGCTGATTTTTACATATATGTGAAAAGCGTCAGAGTGGCAAGTGGTTAATATATTACATGATTACTTTTTTTTTTTGCATAAACATTTTATTGAGAAAATACAAACTTAGCATGTACAGTCATGGCTCAGTTAGCCTGTATTAGTAATACACATATGATTACAAATTAGTCAAATAGAGACATGCTGGAACAGAGCTAAACATCTCTAGATTGTGAACAGATAGTCAGACGTGGCTACGATGTTTAGGAGCGTGTATCTTCAAAGGGAGATATAAGAGAGGAAAATGGAATAAAAGTGGGGAGAGAGGAGTACACGAGGAAGAAAAGGAGAAAGGGGGAACAGAAAAAAAGAAAAAGAAAAGGGAAAGGGGGATAGAGGGAGGAGATAGGGGAGGAGAGAAAAGAAGAAGAGAGGGGGGGAGCGAGAAAGGGGAGAAACTGGGTGAAAAAGGGGGAATGCAGATGAGGAGAGGGGGTGAGGTCAGCACCAGCTACCCTCTCCAGCTTCTAGTGTTCATTATCCTAAGATGTGTCACAGCTGGGCTTGAATCTGAATTTGGCTTCAAAGGCAGGGGTGGAATCACCCCGGTTAGGAGTTAGTTTGAAGCGTTCCTAAGGTCTTGATATGAATGGGATCTTTTGAAGGTTATCCAGGTTTCCCAGGTGGTCGTGAATTTGGAGATATTATCCAAGGCGTTATATATCAGCTCCTCCATCTCAGCGACTCGGTTTATTCTGTTAAGCCATTCAGGGGTGGAAGGCAGGGATGTGGACTGCCAACGGGTCGGTATACACATACTTGCAGCGTTAATCATGTGCATGGCAACTGACTTATGGTATTGTTTTTTAGGAAGTTTAGCTAGATGTAAGAGATATTGTGCAGGGCAGAAGTCCAGCGGGAGTAGTGATACTTGTTTTGTCAGGTCGTGTACTTTGCGCCAGAATGGATGGAGTGTCGGGCAGTCCCACCCATATATGGAGGAATGTGCCCGGGTCAGTACCACACCGCCAGCAGAGGTCAGAGACAGAGGGGGAGAATTTATGTATCAGGTCCGGTGTTCTATACCAGCAGGTTTTCAGTTTATATCCATTCTCCTGAACAGATACATTCAGGGATCCTTTATGGATGTAAAAGTGGATGCGGTCCCAGCTCTGCTCGTCTATCCTCAGAGCCCAGGGCAGATTCCCAGTAGGAACGTTCCGAGTGCAAGAGTGTGGAGGGTTCTTCGAATAACGACAGATAGAGCATGGAGATCACATGACATTGGGGGGTCGAACGAGTGCAGAGCGACTCCATGCTTGTGGGGAGTTTTGTAAAACCTTGTTTGTGGGATGGGTCAGCTAAGAAATATTTAAGCTGGATTTAGGATCAGAACGGGAATGTACCCGTATTAGAGAACTTAGCGAGATCAGTTTATCGTAGGAAGCGGCCTCTTTGGAAAAAGTGTTTTGCTAACATTTCCGTGTGTGGCCACTCGGCTTTCACGAAGGCACCTGATAATCCTGGAGGAAAGTCTGGGTTACCTCTCACTGGAGGGATGGGGCAGAGTTTAGCTGAAACTGCATGTATAGTGCATGCCCTATCAAATCCGTGTAGGGTGGCTCCTACCAGGGGATGGGTTGAGGCTTGTGGAGAAATGTGTCTTCTAGAGATCCAGGGAGCATGACATAGATCTGAGTTCGTCACCAGACCGAGTCTTTACATCAGCTATGTAGTCTCCAGTCGACGATTCGCGCTAAATGGACTGCCCGGTAATGGCGTTGGAGATCAGGAAGACCAATTCCTCCACACGCTTTGGGAAGCACCAATTTTGCCCAGCTTATCTGTGGGGGTTTCTTACACCAAAGGAAGGTCCTACATATGGACTTATAAAGTCCAAAGAGGAAGGGCGGTAAGCGAACAGGTACTGTTTGCAGTTTATATAGCAGCCGGGGCAGGATCCTCATTTTAAGAATGGACACTTGTCCAAACCAGGAAATAGTCAAATTATCCCATTTTTGAAGATCTTGGCGTATATTATGTAGTTCCAACTGAAAGTTTCTGCTGTGTCTTCTGTTAAATCAGCAGGGAGTTGAATGCCCAGGTAGGTTATGGCTCCCGTTTGCCATTGAAAGGAGAAATTGAGTTGACATTGCTGGGCTAGTTTCATTATATTTAAATGATTTGGAATAGTTTGTTTTTAGGCTAGATAGGAGTGTTCCAGCGTATGAAGGAGGTTGAGCAGAGATGTTAGCGGTGAGGAGAGAAAAAGCAGGACATCGTCCGCAAAAGCTGCAATCTTAAATTCCCATTCCCGTATCTGGATACCCTTGATATCTGGATTGGCTCATATGCAACGTAGTAGGGGCTCTAACGTTAGTATATAAAGCAAGGGGGAAAGGGGGCACCCCTCTCTGGTTCCATTATGGATGGAGAAGGCGTCTGACAGATGGCCATTGACCTTAACCCGAGCCCTGGGGTTAGCATATAATGATAGGATCAAAGCCCGCATACGGGGTCTAAGCCCCAGCGAGGTCAAGATAGCGTCCATGTAGTCCCAAGCCACTCTGTGGAATGCCTTCTCCGCGTCCATTGCCAGAAAGAAGCCCTCCTGTTGAGAGGAGGTAAAAAAGGCATGCAGGTTCAGGGCCTTAATGGTGTTGTCCCTAGCTTCTCTTCCAGGGACAAATCCTATTTGGTCCAGTTCCACCCAAGTTGGGATGTAGTGAAACAAGCACTTTGTGAAAATTTTGGCAAAAAGCTTGATGTGCACGTTAAGGAGGGAGATTGGGCGATAGCTGGCAACATTGTTGGGCTCTTTCCCTTCCTTAGGAATAACAGAAATATAAGCTTTCAGGAGTCTGTCTGACCTGCAGGGAGCGGTGCCGAGTGAATTAAATGCTTTGAAAAAGTGTGACACCAGAATGTCCGAGAAGGTCTTATAATATAGGGCCGTATAGCCGTCCGGGCCTGGACTTTTGCCTGGTTTTGTGGATTTAAGTGCCTCTACAAATTCCTCTACTGTCAAGGGAGCCTCTAGGGCCTGGGAGTCATCTGCCGACAAGGTAGAGGGACTATATTTAGTCAGGAAGTCTTTAATCAATTCCTGACGGTTCAACAGTATAATCCCTGTCTCCCGAACGCAGGTTGTATAAATTACTGTAGAAGGAATGAAATTGGTGAGCAATGTCTTCGTTTTTAGTTTATGTCCTACCTGAGGGGTCTACAATGTGATGGATTGTGGAGGCTAATTAACGTTGTTGAGTGGCTCTAGCTTATAACCTACCTGGCTTGTTACTCTGTTCATAGAACAGTTTTTGAGTCAAGATAATACACTGGCGTGCCCTTTTGAAAGGTTCTTCTAGTAGAAGGGAGCATGTTTCCGTCAACTCCTGCGATGTTGCAAGTGCTAGTGTGCGTTTGTGCTGGGCCTCCAGAGTACGTATTTTATCGGACAGTGGTAGTACCAGAGCTTGGTGTTCCTTCTTTCTCCGCGCTGAGGCTGAAAGCAACTGGCATCTAATGACACATTTATGAGCCTCCCATTGTATCATGGGGGAAACATCCGGTGTGTCATTGTGGAGGAAGAAGGCCCCCAGCTCCTGTCTAAGATTTGCTAAGTCTCCAGGGTCCGCAAGAAGAGACGCATCAAGTTTCCAAATGGAGGTGACTACCTTGGGAAATCGTAGGGTGATGGTCAGATAATGTCATGCTCTCAATAGCGTTGAAAATATGGTAGGTCGGCCTGTGTCACAAATAGGTAGTCCAATCTTGAATACCGAATGTGGGGGGGGGGGGGGGGGGGGCGTAAAGGTGTAGTCTCGGGGATAGGTTCTCCAGGTATCATGTAACGTCAGGGATGCAAATTGGAGTTTCATTTGGCGTAGGGCAGAGTATGGAAGGGGGGAAGTACCAGTTGAGGTATCTGTTAGGGGGTCTAGAGGTACATTGAAATCACCTCCTAAGATTAGCAGGCCTGTGTGAAAAAGTGTGAGTTTTGAAACGACCTTCCGCATAAATCTGACTTGCCGGAGTTGGGGCAGTAAATGTTGGCTAACGTCACCGGCCTGTTTCTCCATAAACCCTTCAGGAAGATGAATCTGCCTTCCGGATCTAGCATCTGGTCCTTAACGTCAAAGGGTAACGTTTTAGAGAGCAGTATGGAGACTCCCTTAGTCTTAGAGTCCGGGCAGGTGGCATGATAAGCTGTGTGATCTTGGTCGTTATGGAAGCGTGGTGTTGCATTAGATTTAAAGTATGTTTCTTGGATAAAAAGGTTTTGAGCCCTAGGTCGGTGTGCTTCTGCAAGGACACTGCTGCATTTTTCCGGGATGTTCAAGCCTTTAGCGTTAAGAGAATACATTTTAAGAGAGCGGGGAGCTGAGCGTGTTGGGTTGAGCGACATGTTCTACGTTGTATAGTGGATAGATTGGGATAATCCTATCCGCAGATAACCAGGGTTACGTGGAGCTGGAGAGGGTAGTGAAGGAGGTGTGGGAGGGAAGGCAAGAAGGGAGAAGGAAAGAAAAAAAGAAAAAAATTAAAATGGGGGGGTGGGAGAAAGGGGGAGGGAGAGAGGTGAGAAAGAAGTAAAGAGAACAAGGTAAGAGGATCACAACTTGACTTCCGGAAGTGGAGACAGCCTGCTTGTCCACCTAGTTGGACAGGATAGGGGTAAAGTTGGGATAAAGGGAGGGTTAGCTGTAAATTTTTCAAAGGGGAACCTGCCACTCTGAGTTGGGATAGGAGTCTAGCACCGGAGTATAAGCAATATCGACAAACACATACTAAAATAATAACGTGTGGAACAGCTACAGCTAGCAAAAATAACAATGAGGAGGGTCAGAGAGGTGATCTCTCTAGTAAGTATAGGACTTGTTGCCAGTCTCCCAAGTTTAGGTTTGAGGGCAAAAGGAGCATTCTGTAAGTAGAATAGACATGAAGTTCGGACTGCTTTAGGATCTGTGTCCCGCTGGGTTCCTCAAATGAGAGGTGTGTGTTAAAGCATAATGACCTCAACGCCCTTAGGCCAGGGTCTATGCGGACAATCCTTTGTTTGTCCGAAGTTCCGCTTCCTTTCACCCATGACTTGCATGGGTAACAATTACATAGTATAGCGTGTCATTGGGCTGGAAGAAACCAGAAGTTGAGCTCACCCATCCAGGTATCGTTATGAGGATGCTGCAGTCAGAGATGTCGGGGCCGATAGGAGCATGGGGGGTCAGTTGTCCCTCCCACAATCCAGCGCCCTTTAATCAGGGGTGGGTAGCGTTGGGCCATAGATGGTCTTTATGCGAGGCCGTGACATTCCCCCTCCCTGCAGGGTCCCGACAAGCTGCTAATTTGCAAGGAAGACCTTTCCTTCCATTGATTGATTTCCTAGGCCTGCGATTTGTCATAGGTCACGGGAAGTAGTCAGTAGTGGCAGACCCTGCATGCAGGAAACATCATCACATCATTGTCAAACACATTGGAACGTATGTTACACGTCAGCATTGCAAGGGGTTCAAGTGCTACTCACCATGCCAAGATATTGGTGAGGCATAACTGCAGAGCACAACATCTATCACAGCAACGTTGGCTTACTTGAAAGTGCAGTCTTTAGGTTGGGTTCAGCTGGTAAAAGGGTTACAAATAGAATTAGAAAACCTGAATAGGGCCCATGAGCCGTAGTTCTATCCCTGAGGCTGAGGAGGTTTCCTATATGGTTCTTCATCTTGCAGTCTGGGCCTGAGGGAGAGCAAAAAAAGGGGAAAAAAACAAAAGAGAAAATAACAAAACACAGAGCTGCATAGCGCCAATGGCAGGAGGGCCTCTCGGGGATAGAAACGTTTTAGAGGCTAATAAGAGGAAAGCATTCTTCAGGAGGTAACCGTATGCAAGTTTGATGAGCCAATGAGGGTGAGGATCTCAGATCACGGGCCGTGATCTCATTGCGTTTCTCCTCAGTGAGTTGGAGGAAGATCTGTGGCGCCTCTGGCGATTGCGTTGCGAGTGAGGGGTCGATCCTTGGTGTGGAGATCCAGGATTCAGGCTGCATGAACGAGCTGTACCATTCAGGTACAGCAAGCACTGGGATACCCAGGGTGTCACAAAAAGCACATTGATCCATTGGCATATGCAGGAGAGCTGTGCGGTTTCCCACCGTCGCTGTCAGACAAAATGGGTATTTCCAGTGATACATAATGTGTCTGTCTCGCAAAACTTTGAGAAGGCTGCGGAGCTCTCTTCTGTGTTGTTGTGTGATGGCCGATAGATCCTGGAATATTTGTATGGTTGAGCATTCATGCTGCAGTTGCCGGTGGTTACGGGCTAGCCGTAATATGTCTTCCTTCTAGGTGTAGGTGACTAGACAGCACACTGTGTCCCTGGGAGGGTCCCCCTCTTGAGCTCTGGGCCTAAGGGCCCTGTGGCATCCCTCCATTTATATGGGGGCATCTGGGGGTCTGCCAAGGAGGGTATTGTAGATTGCCCACACCGCTGGTTGCAATTGAGGGGTATCTATAGTTTCCAGGATCCCCCTGAAGCGCAAATTGCATCTGCGCCCCCTATTGTCCAGGTCTTCGATGTGGCGGTGCATCTCAACGAGGTGCTGTGCATGCGTGTCAGTGACCTGCTGTACCTGTCTTATGGCCGCTGATTCCACAGTCTAGGCAAGAGGCTACCACTTTAAGGTCAGTTTTGAGGTCTGATATGGCGGCGGTCAGGGTATTTTTTATATCCAGCTCCACTAACTGCAGTTCTGCTATGCTAAGAAGTGCGGATGGCTGTGTAGCATACCAGGCATCGTTCGGTTGTTCCCCGGGATTAAGGATGCTGGGCTGGGTGGGTTGACTCACAGCATCGTGGCTTGGAAGCTGAGTTGAGGCCTGTGTGAAAGCCTGTGCAGCCGCATTCTGGGACCGGAATGGTCCGGCTCAGCTGCGTGGCTTGTTCCGCCTGGGAGCGGGCGGCGGAGCTGCTTCTCTCGGCTATCTCCTTGCCGATGGATCACTGTTGTCCCGCTGATGGAAGCTGTATTGTTAGCCCTAGATGCTGGAGCGCGCTGATCGGGCAGCCATCTCGGTCCTGTCCTAGGCCACGCCCCTTACATGATTACTTTTTTATATTGATAAAAGCATCTAACGTATTAAACCTTGGTCTACTTTAAAACACATTAGTTAAGATCTTAATCATGTAATATAGCAGCTGAGATTTATATAGCTGGAATATAATGAAATCACATACTACCTGCCATTTTGCCCTCCAACCCCCATCCCCCCACCAAGACCTCAAAGTATACACATCAAATGACCAGCAATGCAGATGAAAATATTAAAGCCTCCTTCATGCTATGCTGTTCCATTGTGGTGCATCACTGCATACAAGTTAACATGTGTAGCATTTTTTTCTTTAAATGGAGAGCACCGAAAAACAAGGTGCATGCATTGTGGTGTGCTACAGTGTGATTCCATTGCCACCTACAGTACTTGTGCATTTTGGGGTGCCATTCTAAATGAATTGAACCACAATCCACCGCATAGAGTGCTTTGTGTTACAGTTGTGATAACATCCACATTAACGCACTGCATAGGTCTGAAGGAAGCCTAAAGATTAACTATATATTTAAATAATTTAGTCCTAATTATCTACCTCCCCATGCTAAGTAAACCAACTTGCACTTACTTTAGATCATCAGGAAATGTGATCCAGAAGCCCACACCATATCAGTTGGAGCTCAGTCAGAGATGTCTCTCTGAGATGGCTTACAGGTAGACAGCTTTTCATTTGGGCTTTAAAGAACCCAGTACCTCTGGCACTCTGCACCCTGACATTGCATTTTGCTTCCACCCAGTACCCTTATCACTGTGCCTCTGATGCTGAAACTCTCTGCTTCTTAGCACCCCTGACACTGCACTCCAAACTGTGAACCCTTGTTGCCTCCCAGCACCCTTGTGACATGGCACCTTTTTGCCAGCTAGAAAATCTGCCACTGAACTGATTTTTCTGTCCCTGCTGTCCCTTTTCACTTTTGCAGGGACATGCAGAAAGGAAGAGAGACTTGAGCATGAATTTTCTGCACTGTCTGCTCACTTCCTTTTCCCTCTGGTGACCAGTGGTGGCTGGTGGTTTTCTTTTTTTGGGGGGGGCAGCAAACAACCACCCCCCAATCCCCTCCGGCCGGGGGCTATTGTCACATAACTGGGTGGGCTCAGAGCGCAGTGCTCTGCGCCCCAAGCCAACCCTTTTTTGAAACATATTAGAGCCTCTGGCTCTAACCACGTGCTTCAACCCTCCCCATCGGAATCCATGCGTCCGGTGCCCTACATGCAGATTAGGGGGCTGGACACATGGATAGAGGAGGGGGCAGCGCCTGTGTGATCCTAATGGACATGCCACCACTGCTGGTAACTCCCTTCTTCCTCAGTGAAGCCTATAGAGGCCTGTCAGTTGTCCAGCCTCTGGGGTGCTGTACACCAGTTCACCTTTGGTTATACTGCCACTTACAGTATGATTGAATGCTGGCAAATAAAAAAAAAACTGTAGGCCAGCCCATGTTAACCCCCTCCAACTAACAGAAACCCTCAGTTTTTTTCTAGTAGCTTTCAGTTCTGCTTTGTAAAATACTAACCTGTATTTGCTAGCTCATTTTCTTCTTAATACTTCTTCTTAATATATTTTTTTTTTTTTTCAAGCAAGCTCTTCTAGAGTTCTGCTTCTAGAGTTGGTTTCTTCAATTGCAGCTGTCTGTTCAGACTTTCCACTTACCAGATTGGTGAGTCCGCTTGGGCAGAGGGTAGGCTCCCATTACGTATCCGACTCGCGGCCCCTGGTAGAGCACACAGGAGGCACGAGAGTGCGGAGGGGTATGAGAGCCTGGTGCAGGAGTCCAGGTGCCGGAAGAGAGGTGGTCTTCAAGCAGTAGGTAGTAATCAGAAGCACAGGCAACAGATGCTGAGCAGGAGCAGGGCAGGCAGGTCAAGACACAGGCAAGGTTCGGCAACAAGCAGGCAACAGAGGTACAGAAGGAGCAGGCAGGAGTGGAGTCAATCAGGCCGAGGTCAGGTACAGGCAGAAGTCAGGAGTATCCAATAGGCAAGCCAGGTCATCAGGAGATCAGAACTCAGGAACACAGGAAAAGCAACGGGAACTATGGCACAGGAGCTGTTGATCAGGCAGCACGGAGAAGAGTGTACATCAGGCCTAAGTAGGCTGATTGGCGCCAAACGCCGTGCGTGCACCAACGCGCACAGGCGCGCACCCCCAAATACGGGCGCCCTCTCCAGCACCCATAGGAGTATGCAGACCAGTACCCACAGGCGGACGCGCGCCAACGCGCACTTGGTTCTCAGTCTGTTTTTAATCTTTGCATGTGCTTGGAATGCTTGCATCCCAGATCACTAGGTGCAGGAGGTGGTATTCAAGGGTTGCAAGCTGCAGACAATACAGCAGTTTGAATGGATCCTAAACCTTTATATATGGTCCTGTTTCAGGACCCACGTCATAGGTGGGTGATTACAGGATGTGGATGCTTCCAGGTTCAACAACAAACTGCGCTAATTTGTCTCCAAGCATAGGGATCCTCTAGTGGAAGCAATGGATGCTATTATTTCTCTGTGGGATCACTACACCCTGATCTATGCTTTTTTTCTCTTGAAACTTCTTCTTGTCTGCTTCAGAGGATTAGGATGAGAGGGCATTCCGCTGTTCCTCATTTCTTCAGACTGGCTTCAGTGGATGTGGTACAACAACTTGATATCATCCCTGGTGGATGCTCCTTTTGGACTCCTAGGAAGTCTACTTAGTATACTTTTCGGGGTTTACACCCTAGGAGTTTCTTCATGTGATGAATCCTTTCCTTCCTCCAGCTAGGTCTGATTTCTTGGATTCCTTCAGAGGTTTTCTTGGTGTCCATTGAATTGCACAGGTTCTCTACTTATGTGTTTTTAATCATGCACTTGGTACTGCTTTGCTACTAAAGAGAGGCATGCTAGTAGTGAGATGGGTATGCTGGGCTTGCCTTCAGTTTTTTTTTTTTGCCTTTGTCTTATCCTCTTTTATGTGGCAGTATAACTGAGGGTGAAAGACTTCCTTTGTCAACTTAATGCACTCAATGAAAATTATTTTGATTGTGAGTAAATTTCTATTATATGGCACTGAACAATGATGAGATGGGTGTAAGAGTTTTCTTTGTGCAAATTAACAATGGCTTTTATAGGCATTGCTAGAGTCTTTGATTTCAATAAACTCAGCTCTCTGCTTCTATCTTGTCATTGAGTAATCAGGAAAGAATGTGAGTTTTAAACCATTAATTTCCACATCTCTCCTAGTGCATGCCAAGGACAAAATAATTTCTCTGTCTCTGTAGTTAAGTAATTTCAGAATAAAGGGTCATGGAGGAGCACTTTTGGGTAGAGGGCAGGTAGGGATTCTATCAGTGGCATATCATCCCTGGGTGCAGGCCCTAAAGGGGATAGGGCCCACTATGCTCTGACCCACTCTACACCCATGGAGGAGACAAGCCTGAGGCTCTGCAGCCATGCCTGTCACTGCCTGCTCTCTGGCTCCTGTCACAAAGGTCCTGTGTGACTCGAGTCTCAGTCACACACAGATCCTGTTGCTGGAGCTGAGAGCGGCTGTGTGACAACGGTTACTGGCCCTCAGGGTGGGGGGTTGCTGATGTTATCCATCTGCCATGCCTGTAAGAGAGATGTAATTGAGACTCTATAGTGAGCTTTGTGAATTGAGGAAGGGGGGAAAGGAACTGTGAAGACTGAGGATATGGGGAAATTTAGGACTGAGGATGGTGGGGGACTGTGAAGATTGAGGATGGTAGGGAACTGTGAAGACTGAGGATGGGGGGGATTGTGAAGACTGAGAATTTTGGTGAACTGTGAAGACTGAGGATGGGTGGGGGACTGTAAAGTCTAAGGACGTGGAGGACTGCGAAGACTACGGATACGCTATATACATATGTATATATATGATATTGTACATTACAGATTTCTCACCAAAGTGTTCACTGTCTCAACAATTGCTGGTAGTTAAACAGTCCCTGACTATTCTAGTGAAGGTCTTTTGTAAGATAGGCTCAGTGTTAGCTCTCTGTCTATTTTCAGTGTACACAAATCATATGTAATGGAAGAGTTTTCTTCTTTTTTTTTTTTTTAAATGATTGTGCTGAGGTTTATACCACAGCAATCTTAAGACGATTTTATGGCTTTTGTTTTAGTTAAGCACACTCCTTTTTTTTTTTTTTTAAATTTGATAATTTTTATTCATAATTAAATACAATACATCACAATACTCAGTATACATGTTACCAAACAGTAATAAAATCTTCTAATACCCAATGAGGCCTTTAGATTCACATTGTAGAAAAAATACAATTTTATTTTTCACCCCCCCCCCTTACACCCCTATATATACCTTATACCAAACTCTTTTCCTTATATAGAACATCAGGCATATTACTACTGCTCCAATTTTAAGAACAATATCCTCTCCATCTTCTTCTCACTCTGCTAGTCTATCGGGTGGGCTACACTCATCAGCCAGGGATTCCATATTTTTTTAAATTCTTTTAAGTTTCCTGCCCTTATGAACACTGTCCTTTCTTTCCCTATTGTTTCCGAAACTTCTCTACGCCAGTCGGCAACCGAAGGGGGTTTCTCAGCTTGCCATCTCTTAGTTATTCCCTTTCTTGCCTGGTATAGGCATCTCCGCACTGCTTTTATTTTGTCTCTCCCATTACCCATGTCCCCACCCACCCCCAAGATACATAACCTTGGGTCTAGTTTAAGACTCAGGTTGAGAGACCTGTTTATATCCTCAATCACTTCTAACCAATAGCGGGATAGTTTAGGGCATTTCCATATCATGTGTAGCAAATCTCCATTCATTTGGCATCTCGGACATTTGGGATCTACTCTTCTCCCCCATTTAAACAATTTCTGGGGGGTATAATATGCCCTATGCAATAACATTAGGTGTGAAAATTTCTGAGCTGGCGAGACTGAGACCTGGTAGCCCCCCTTTAGCACCTCCCTCCACTGGGCATCCGATATTGTCCCCAGATCTCTTTCCCACTTCCCCCTACACCTAAGTTTGTTTGGTCCTTCTCTACTATTTCTGAAGATATGCTGGTAGAATTCCGCTATTAATCCTCTTGACCCCTCAAAACTCTCTATCATCTGAGGGATGGGTGATTGGCTCCATTTCGGACCTTGTTCCCCATACTGGGCCTGCAGTGCATGCCTGATTTGGATATACCCAAAGTATGACTGTTTTGGGATAGCAAACTCTTCTTCTAGGGAGACAAAGGATTTCAGAGCATTGCCATTATATAATTGTTCTAATTTAATTATCCCCCTTGCCTCCCATGATTTAATTTTTCCTATCTTTGTTAATTCTTGAAGACACTCCTTTAAGCCCCCCTCCCCACTGTTAATGCAATTTGCCCACACTCACCATCCGCCACAGCGCACTATGCATGCCACATTACTGCGCTACTTCAGGTTCCTAAATATGCCCCAGGTCTTTTACAATACTAGCAACACCCCAGCCACAATGAAAACTTTGCCACGGTACACTAAGCATGCCACTTTTTTTCTATCAAGCATGGGGCTTATGATCATGCACACAGGCCAACTGATTTCATGGATTCTGTGGGCCATTTCCACAGCAAAGAATGGTGTAAAAACTGTCCTTCCCAAAGACCTCCAAGAGTCAGCCTTTTATGTACTCAGTAGGACTTTGAGGAAGTCTGAGCATATGGACATTATTTTTTCTAAGCCTGTTCTCCATATACTCAATTTGTCAGTCTTGGCCTACAGTAGCTATCTTGTCAGTCTTAATATCACATTTCATAGGGGGCGTATCGTCCTCCAGCGATCTTACCTTCCAGGGCACCCATGCATTCCTGCACTTTCTGTATCTCATGGGGCATTATCACCACTTCCTCCCCTAAGTCCCTTAAACATAACTGACATATTAGAAATGGAGGAGTTATGGTGCTGCTTGAATCCCTGGATGACAAGGAGTGGGAGGAGACAGCCAGGTTGCTCAAAGAAAGCCTCTAACTGATAAGAGCAAAGAGTCTTGGTGGGAGCTCTCAAGTCAGCGTCCGCTCACATTGACTAGCAGGCCACGCCCCTCTAGCTTAGATTTTTCAGCTCTTGCAGCTTGTCTCTACCTGAATTGGATCCCGGTATGCCTGGCCTAGAAAGAGGTAGACATAGAAGGGAGCAAGAAAGACCCAGAAGCAGTGCTAGAGGAGGCTGCAGGAGATTTCTACCCCCCCCCCCCCGACTCCTATAAACCTGAAGTGGCACATTCATGCAATATGCTTACAAATGCAGATATGCTCACTTCTGCTGTGGACAAAAGCCTTGGAATTTTGCACTTGATTCTCCCCCATCTCGCAATGCCCCTTTTGGGTACAAAGGGACCTGCTAAATCTAAAAAGAGATTTCTTGTTTATGAAGAAGTAAAATGAGCAATTTATGATTATTAAGTTAGTCCAGAAAATATTTCTACCCCTCCAAAAATTATTGCTAAGCTCTCTTCAGTGGAAGAATTGTTCTCCAATAAGTGGTTTGTCCTGGTGGTTGATCCTGCCATCTCAGTCTTAACCCCTATAGCTTCGGAAGGTTTTACCCACTTCATGACCAGGCCACTTTTGCTGTAACTGATTATAAAGTATGAGCAGGAGTTTGGCTTCAACTAGTGTATTTAAATTTGCTAGTACATTTAACATCCCCCCCCAACTGACAATGCTGCTGTGCCCCTGTGCTGCCTTTAAATAGCCCGTCTGGCGCCAAGAGGGCCTGTTAGCAGTTCTTTGGGACATTCCATGCGCATGCGTGCATCTACGTGCCAGACGTCTCACAGGGATTGCCCCCCTCCCCTTAGGGGCAGCCTTCAGATGCCCACTAGAGACCGCTTTTCAGGGTGAAGTTAAAGGTAAGCTTGTAACAACTGAGGAGCGTGGACATTAGAGGCTGGTTTCCAGGAATTATCCTCTGGACCATAGCCTTTCCGCTTAATAAGCAACCGGGTCTGACCTCCCCTCCTTTTACAGTCCAGAATGGCCTCCACCTCATATTCCTCGTTACCTTCAATCAATAGTAGTGGAGCAGGAGCTTCAGAACCTCGATCCGGAAAGGGGTTAGGAACTGTTTGTTTCAGCAGTGAAACATGAAACACAGGGTGAATCTTTAGATTACTCAGTAAGGTTAACTCAAAAGCCACAGAATTGATCCTTCTATTTGCGAATGGACCCAGGTACCTTGGGCTGAGCTATTTTGAGGGACGCTTTAAATTTAAGTTTGCCATAGACAGCCAGACCTTATCTCCTAGTTTTAAATTCAAATTCCCTCTCCTCTTTTTATCAAAGAATTTCTTATTACCTGCCTGCGCCTTCAAGATGGTTTCTCGCAAGAACTGGCTGTTAGTATTGAGAAAGTTCAATCTTTCTTGCAAAGCTGGTACAGCAGATTCTGTAGGCACTTCAGGCAGGAAGGAAGGGTGATATCCATAGTTGGCATAGAAGGGAGACTGTTTGGCAGAATGAACTGAGTTATTGTATGAAAATTCCACCAAAGGAAGGAGAAACACCCAGTCGTCTTGCGAGAAGGATGAAAAGCACCTCAGATATTGTTTGAGAGTGTGGTTTGTCCTTTCGGTCTGTGTATTCGTTTGCTTGTAGCAAGCAGATGACAAACAAAGTTCAATATTCAATGTTTCACACAGGACCTCCAGAACTTGGAGGTGAACTGAACCCCACTATCTGAAACAATATTTGCTGGGATACCATGTAGCCTCACAATTTCCTTGATGAATGCGGAAGCAGTTTCGGCAGCAGAGGGGGTTACTTTCAAAGGTATGAAGTGTGCCATTTTTGAAAGACAGTTAACTATAACAAAGATAGTGGTGAACTCTTCAGATGGGGAAGTTCCACAATAAAATCCATGGAACTCATACTCCACAGCTTTTCAGGTACAGGGAGAGATTGCAACAGGACCCAAGTCTTGGCACAATCAGATTTGTTCCAAAGGCATACAGAGCAGGACCTCACATAGACTTTGCGACGGGAGTCACTTTGGGCAGGGGGCTTGTGGAACCCAGCTTACCTTGAAAAGCACTGGAATCTCCTTGTCCAGCTCCCCTGGCCCCTCCTATGTGTATATCACCCTGTATCTATTAGGGGCACAGGGTGACCAGGAACCCCAGTCTGATCTGCACTAGTCAGACTCACTGTACAACCACACTGGAATAATGTGTATGTATGCGTGTGTATATATATTTTTGTATATTGTCTCATATACTGTTGTAGACACTTTACTAGATTGTTTGAGGTGTGGCTGTATCCCATTGTTCTATTGTTTGTATCTGCCTTGGGAGCAACCTATTATGGGATGTATATGTCTCTGTGGATTAGCTGTGAGAGAGGGGAGATTTCTCCTGGAGCCCCTCCCATGAGAAGTTTGAATACACCTGTGTCATGCTACTGGTTGAGGTAAAGTCTACCCCGCTCTGTTTTAATATGCAAAGAAGGGGGCTTGTCCCCTGTGTGTATATCTGTGTGCCTTTGTTCAAATAAACAGTTCATGTTCCAGCTTTGCAGCCAAACGAGTCCTGCCTAGTTCATGGTTATAATATGTGGCTCTAATATCTATATTCAGACTGGAGGAGCAGTATATGACGGAAGCACTCTGGGACATCCAAACCTCCACCTGGATCCAAGGTCCGGATAGCAGGAGAGGAGAGGTACAGATACCAGCCGCCATTGAAGAGGAATTTGGAAGGAGGTTGCGAGAGATGCAGACACAGCACAGGGGACCAGTGTCAGAGCAGGTCCTGCAAGGGATGGTATGATTCTGTCTGCTGGGAACACTGAAAGGAAGCACTAGCCCGTGAGGAGAGCAGCCAGGGAAAAATTCTCTCCTCCTTCCAGGAAAGGTACTGGTCGCAGTACGAAGTGTGAATGCTGTTTTTGGGGAGACAACCACACAAGGAATGGAAAGCGGAGTTAACCAGGCTGGTCCAGGCAGAGATTCGGCTGGATGAGAGCTACAGAGCCCTCGCTGGTATGTAGCCCAAGTGTGCCCGTGGACAGCGGACAACACCCCAACAGAAGGCTTTGGCTACGGCGGCCTAGGCCTGTTATTAGAGGGGCTGTGCGAGGACTTTGGGAGCGATTTTGAAGTGGCGTTTGGAAAAAATCTTGGAATACAGAGAACTGATACTGAATGTCTCAGAAGTTCCCTTGGGACTGGAAGATTTGGAGTGCCTAACCATTCAGGAATGGAAGCTGGAGATCGCCTACAGACGGCTGGTAGATTCTGCTCAGCAGCAGGCCTGGGCTCCCTTTGGCTGGGACTTCTAGGAAATACCAACTACCAAATACCAAATACTGACAACTCTGAAATCCCAGCTGAAGAGTCTGCAATGTGGCAGAGTAACAGTGTGCTTTATCTATCTCCGCCCGCAGCTTTGGATGTGGAGGTCTTATGGTGGTTGCAATAAGTGCTGACTGACCTTGATGATCCTGTTTCTGCACGGGATGATCTTGGATGGAGTAATGCATCTGTTCAGCAGCTAGATGAGGGTACAGGAGATGGAGCAGTCAGCTCCTCTCTCTAGCCACAGATCACAGAATGTATGAATTTACTTTTCATCGGAGTATGTTATGGATGATGAGTCACCTGCCCAAGTGTTGGAACTGGGCCCAAGGGCCACCAGCCCATGCCTTGGACTGTTAGCAATTCCAGAGACACATTTAAAAAAATGTGAGGGGTGTACTTACTTTTGTAAAATACTGTATATATACAGTATCTCACAAAAGTTAGTACACCCCTCACATTTTTGTAAATAGTTTATTATATCTTTTCATGTGACAACACTAAAGAAATCACACTTTGCTACAATGTAAAGTAGTGAGTGTACAGCTTGTATAACAGTGTAAATTTGTTGTCCCCTCAAAATAACTTAACACACAGCCATTAATGTCTAAACCACTGGCAACAAAATTGAGTACACCCCTAAATGAAAATGTCCAAATTGGGGCCAAAGTGTCAATATTTTGTGTGGCCACCATTATTTTCCAGCACTGCCTTAACCCTCTTGGGCATGGAGTTCACCAGAGCATCACAGGTTGCCACTGGAGTTCTCTTCCACTCCTCCATGACCATCACAGAGCTGGTGGATGTTAGAGACCTTGCACTCCTCAACCTTCTGTTTGAGGATGCCCCACAGATGCTCAATAGGGTTTAGGTCTGGAGACATACTTGGCCAGTCCGTCACCTTTACCCTCAGCTTCTTTAGCAAGGCAGTGCTCGTCTTGGAGGTGTGTTTGGGGTCGTTATGTTGAAAAACTGCCCTGTGGCCCAGTCTCCGAAGTGAGGGGATCATGCTATGCTTCAGTATATCTTGTTTTTTTTTACTCCTCACCTGGTTACCACCACACATGCTTGACACCATCTGAACCAAATAAGTTTATCTTGGTCTCATTCTTTAGAAGAGGCTTCCTTCTGGGACGACAGCCATGCAGACCAATTTAATGCAGTGTGTGGCATATGGTCTGAGCACTGACAGGCTGACCCCCCCCCACCCCCCACCCATTCAACCTCTGCCGCAATGCTGGCAGCACTCATATGTCTATTTCCCAAAGACAACCTCTGAATATGATGCTGAGTTACGTACACTTAACTTCTTTGGTCGACCATGGAGAGGCCTGTTCTAAGTGGAAACTGTCCTGTTAAACCGCTGTATGGTCTTGGCCACTGTGCTGCAGCTCAGTTTCAGGGTCTTGGCAATCTTCTTATAGCTTAGACTATCTTTATGTAGAGCAACAATTTATTTTTTTTTCAGATCCTCAGAGTTCTTTGCTATGCGGTCCCATGTTGAACTTCCAGTGACCAGTATGAGAGAGGGACAGCGATGACACCAAATTTAACACACCTGCTCCCCATTCACACCTGAGACCTTGTAACACTAACGAATCACATGACACCGGGGAGGGAAAATGGCTAATTGGGCCGATTTGGACATTTTCACTTAGGGGTGTACTCACTTCTATAAGATACTGTGTGTATGTATATATATATATGTGTATATATATATATATATATATATATATATATACTATATTGTATATTGTCTCATATAGTGTTGTAGACTCTTTTCTAAATCGCTTGAGGTGTGGCTGTATCCCATTGTCTTATTGTTTGTGTCTGCCTTGGTAGCAACCTATTATGGGATGTAGAAGTCTTTGTGGATTAGCTGTGAGAGGTGGGGTGGGGGGGGGATTTCTCCAGCAGCCCCTCCCCAAGACAGTCTACCCCACCCACCTGTTGAAGGTAAAGTCTACCCCACCCTATTTCATTATGCAAAGAAGGGGGGGGTTGTCACCTGTGTGTATATCTGTGTGCCTTTGTTCAAATAAACAGTTCATGTTCCAGCTTTGAAGCCAAACAAGTCCTGCATAGTTTATGGTTGTAATATGCGGCTCTAATATCTATAATCAGACTGGAGGAAGCGTTATATGACAGAAGCACCCAAGCGGAGTATGGAAGGCGATTCTGTGAATCTGGCCACCAAAAAGAACGGGAGACCAAGTCTGAGGTTTTGTGGATTTCAAAGTGTCCGACCCGCGAATGGTCATGACACCTTTTAAGAATGAGAACCCTGAATTGTTCAGGAATGATAATGTGTTCCTTGTGGAAATAGAGTTCATCCCTTTGTTTAAGATACAAATCCAGCGGAGGTGGGTGGTTGGCGACTGCCTTCTTAACTTGTGACATCAAGTCTGTATGCAGAAGCAGAAAATTCTTGGTTGGCAAAATAGTGTTAGGTTCAGAAGGTGGAACTGGTTCAGAAAACACGTGTGAAAGTGCTTTCAATTCTTGGATCCTGGGTGGAAAGTTATATGGAGCACAAAACGGGAGAAGAAAAGTGCCCACCTGGCCTGTCAAGGTCTTAGTCGTCTAGCAGTTCTTAAATATTCCAGATTCTTATGGTCTGTAAAAATAAGGATAGGGTGTGCAGCTCCCTCCAGCAGGTAGCGCCATTTCTCAAGGGCAGCTTTAATGGCCAACAGTTCTCGATCCCCCACGTCATAATTTCTTTCTGAGGAACTTAATTTTCTGGGGAAAAAGGCAATAGGGTGGAGAAAAGATTTTGCCCCTTGTCGTTCGGATAATGTAGCCCTGACCACATTTTCAGAAGCATCTACTTCGAGAACATAGGCTAAAGCAGGATCTGGGTGCTTCAGGATAGGAGCAGAGGTAAACAGAGTCTTTAATTGTTTGAATGCAGCTTGAGCCTCCAGAGTCCACTTGAATGGGATATGCTGCTTGGTCAACTGTGTGATTGGTGCTAAAATACCGGAAAAGTTATTTTTAAACTTCCTATAAAAGTTAGCAAATCCCACAAAGCGTTGTACTGATTTTTTGTCCTCCGAAGCAGGCCATTCCAATACAGCAGTTACCTTTTGCGGGTCCATAGCAATGCCATCTGCAGAAATGATGAGTCCCAGGTATTGAATGGTCTGTCTTTTGAACTGGCATTTCTCAGCTTTTGCATATAGATAGTGTTGACGAAGTCTGTCCAGTACCTTTCTCACATGACTTGTGTAGGTCTAGTGAACTGGAAAATACAAGGATGTCCTCCAAATATACAATGATAAACAAATCAAGATAGTCCCGAAATATGTTGTTAAGGTGTTGGAAAGTAGCTGGGGCATTACAAAGGCCGAACGGCATGACTAGATACTCAAAATGTCCAAAGCGTGTACTGAACGCTGTCTTCTCAAATTCTGACTAGATTGTAAGCACCCCTCAAATCAAGTTTAGAGAAAACATTTGCCCCTCGTAACCTCTGGAATAGCTCGGAAATTAAAGGAAGTGGATAGCCATTCTTGACCGTTACCTTGTTGAGACCACGGTAGTCCATGCAGGGTCTGAGGGGTATGATCCTTCTTTTCAACGAAGAAGATGCCAGCTCCTGCAGGTGATGTGGAGGGTCAGATGAATCCTTTTTTCCAGGCTTTCATTAATTTATTGACGGAGGGCTTCTAATTCAAGTTCAGAGAGAGGGTAGATTTGGCCAAAAGGTATTTGAGCCCCGGGCAGCAGTTCTATGGGGCAATCGTAAGTCCAATTGGGAGGAAGAGTATCAGTGCTCTTATTAAATACATCCAAATAATAATGATAAACTGTGGGGACTAGTTCCAACACTTCGGAATCAGGATGGATACCAAGGAGAGAAGTAACAGTAGGGTTGTCCCGATACCAATACTAGTCATGACAAAAAAAAAAGTCATTTCCGATACCAATACTAGTATCGGTATCGGTGCCAATACCGAGTATTTGCAGGAGTACTTGTACTCCAGCAAATGCTCCCGATGCCTAGTCCGATACCTGGACACTCAGGAACAATCGATGCGGGGAAGTTATAATCACCGATCTCCCTGTATGGCTTTCAATAAAGCAGCTGACAGCCGCTTCCCCTCCTCTCCATTCCGCGGCTTTCAGCTTCTTTATTGAAAGCCACACAGGAAGATCGGTGATTATAACTTCCTCCTGCTGCCGCACTGATTGTTCCTGAGTGTCCCCTGTATCCTCCGGCTCCCCTCTGTGCCCTCCTCCGTGCTCCTCCGTGGGCTCCGCCATTCCCCCCCTGTCCCCCTCTGTGTGCTTCTCTGACTCCCCCCCTATCCTCCTCCGATCCCAGAGTGTGCCCAGAGTGCCCCCTTGCACATACCTTCACTACTTGTGGATGGCTGGCACAAAAAAAGGCTTTTAACAAATCCCCTTGTTGCCGGCTCTGAACTGCATGTGAGCAGTTTCGGAGCCAGCCAAATATTGAACTGCTAGGCTCAGCCCCAACTCGTGCAGCTCAAGCGTGCAACTGGACCTGCCCTACCTACAAAACTGGTCCATCACCTGCGAGAGTGGAGGAAAGCATTGGTGTGTGGGTTTAGGGTATATGGTGTGCAGGACAAAATTTATGTCTGCCATGTTTGGGGATCATAAAGGTAACATTTTTAACATTTAATGAGGCCACTAATGTCATGGGTGAATCAGAAAAGGGCTGGCGACTCGGATGCTCTTGAATAAAAGTCCTTTATTGGGTTACATGGATACACGGGTACAGGCTATGCTGACGCGTTTCGGCTAGGAAGCCTTTATCAAAGCATACATGTTTGATTTAAAAACTGATATTTATAACAGAGTAAGCTCTTCAAATAGGGCGGGTGCATCCTAATCAGAACAATCAAAACAATTAAAAACACATGGAGAAAAGAAAGAGAAACACAGCAGGCATATGAGAAACATATCGAGAACAAATAAAGCATATTCAAAATGGTGCGATAAATGTATCAAACAATGCGACTATGTTGAAAAATGCGATTATGTTAAAAAAAGATTTATATCCATCCTATCTAAGAAATCCTTATCTGTAGAACAGTTTCTCCTGGCCCTGATGAGTTCACCAGTAGGCAAAGACTTGATGGTGTGACTGGGGTGACAGCTATTGGCCAATAAAAGGGAATTTCCTGCACAGGGCTTTCTAAAAGTTCTGGAAGTCACTGTGTTGCTATCTGGGTGCCCCATCAAGGTCAAATCAAAATAGTCTATTTGGGTCAGGTGGTGCATACAGGTGAACTCCAGGTTTAAGGAGTTGGTATTAATATGTTATTCAGTGTAGTGCCTGCAGTCTACAATACGTTGGGTGCACTATACGCCCGTTGAGAGTTAGAATCTCGGAACATGTGAATGACACTACGAATACTAATGCTAAAAATATCTCAAATGTGTCAAAACATTTCCGGGAATTCCATCATGGTAATCTTGACACTTTTTCCTTTTTTGGTGCTGAACAGGTTAAAAACCCCCCAAGAGGAGCTGACACTCATCATATTTTGCTCAAGCGTGAAGTATGGTGGATACATACCCTCAATACTAGAAAACCGTATGGTTTGAACGATAGGATGGATATAAATCTTTTTTTAACATAATCGCATTTTTCAACATAGTCGCATTGTTTGATACATTTATCGCACCATTTTGAATATGCTTTATTTGTTCATGATATGTTTCCCATATGCCTGCTGTGTTTCTCTTTCTTTTCTCCATGTGTTTTTAATTGTTTTGATTGCTCTGATTAGGATGCACCCGCCCTATTTGGAGTGCTTACTCTGTTATAAATATCCGTTTTTAAATCAAACATGTATGCTTTGATAAAGGCTTCTTAGCCGAAACGCGTCAACGTAGCCTGTACCCGTGTATCCATGTAACCCAATAAAGGACTTTTATTCAAGAGCATCCGAGTCGCCAGCCCTTTTCTGATTCAAGTATTGCATTTTGGGGCCTGAACGTCCTGGCTATAGCACCGGATCACAGTTCATAGAACATCATACTGGCAGTGGAGCTGGGGTATCATTTTGTTTCACTAATGTCATGGGACAGGAGAACATTATAATGAGGTAAAGGGTATACCTACAGTATATCCAGCACACATTATTGTAGTGGCTTTTTCATCATCACAGTTGCGAGGATTAAGTGTTTTGTTTAAATGACTGCATTTGAACAAATATTTAGGGCATTAAAAATAGACAGTGTATCACACAGATATGAACTATCAATTTCTAAATTAATGGGTAACCTTTGTAACTGTGCTAAAACGCATTCGTGTGTAATGGCCCCTATAGAATGTCAAGAAAACCAGTTTTGACCCTATACCGAAAGATAATACATTTCCAAATGTGAATACTATTGCTTTTAGCCTTATTCCAACTAAAAGGAAACCATTGATTTTCCTGAGTTGAACAGTTAAAGTGCCTATATTGTCTGCCACTGCTCAGGGTCTGTCACAGAATATCAGCAAAGCTGTGGTGCATAACGTCATGGAGGTCAGTACTGGAATACCAATTACAATACCCTACAAGCACTCAAGATTACAAATACAATTAGGTGGCATGTCCCTTTTCTGCAGACTGTGGCATCAGTCAGCCCACAGAAATAGCTCTAGCCAAACTCCAGAGTGTGGTTATTTTGTACTTCTATATTAGTGGCTGATGAGTTCTTAACTTTAAATGACAGAGTCTTGTTAACACTTTTAATTCACTTATTCAGTGTGCTGTACTACCAGCTGCGGAGCCTGCTGCCTCATTATACACATTCCTGCTCAGGCTGTGCAAGCACTAAATTAGAGGATTCCTAGGCTGATTGATAGAGTTAGTTATACCACAGGCTGTACCTGTCAGGTTCCTGTTCAGACAGTTTATTAACATGAGAAGTGATACCAGTATTGGCACTGACACGGTATTATCTGTCACCTTTATCCCAAGCTGTCTCTGAAAATGAGTACTATTCACTGAAAATTAGTTTTGCTCATTCTGAACATCAGTGGGATTCTCGCCATTACTGAGTGTTAGCTTTAATAGCTGAGTCAGACAAAGTGTCACAATATAGATCATCTTTGGAGGCTTTGAATAAAGCATAAGAGTGTGTTTTTATATTAGGAGTACTGTTATGTCTGATCATACTGTTGAATGAACTCCTTTTAAATTCAGCGCAATTTAAAGAAAACCTGTGTTGAGAAAAACCATCAAGGCTGGTTTTGCCTATTATGCATTTTGAAAATGCTGTTGCATCTCCTGATCTGCACACCTGGTCCTGGTCAGTGCTTAAAAAAATTGAAGTCAGAGAGTCAGGCAAGTGACTAATGCCGGTACACACGATAAGATTATCAAATGATCGTCCGTTTTTTGTTTTTTTTTGCATGATCATCGCAGATCCAACTGATAAGTTTACTAATGTCACGAAAATTCTCGTACAACAGAATAAAAATGTGGAAGTGATGTCATGTGTTGTAATGCATTTGTATTGCATTTTCGAACGACAGCTGTACTGATTAAACGAAAATCGATCTGGCATCGTACGGAATTTTTTTTTTCTGTTCCTGTCCAATAGAATAATATCGGATGAACTGCCATGATCGGCTCTCGAAAGCTCTGTACTAACGATCTGATTATCGTATGATCGCTTCGAAAGCGGTATTTTTCGTACAATTTTCTGATCATGTGTACGGGGCTTAAGGCTGGCCATACATTATACTAGGGCTGAAACAGCTAATCGATTAATCGACAACTAATAGATTATGAAATTAATCGATTACTATTTTCATAATCGATTAACATAATGGGGTTAAAAAAAACAAAAATGAGCCCTTTATAGTACAAAAAGAGTAAATAATCGCTACTGTAAATATTACTTTCACAGTTCTACAGTAAAAAAAGCTAACCCCTTACAGTAGTGATTATCTGCTTTTTTTGCACTATAAAGGGCTAATTTTAGATTTTTTAAACCCATTCTGTTACTAAACGTCTTAGGCCTGGTTCACACCTATGTGTTTCTTGGTGCTTTTTGCAGAAACGCGCTACAGTTCATTTACATGGTTTCCTACGGGACAAGTTCACATCTATGCTTTTTTCAGCCGCTGCGTATTTGGAAAGGGTCAGGGACTTTTTTTAATGCAAACCGGTGCTTTTTTTGGTTCAATATATTTCAATGGAGAAGCTGCAGAAAAGAATGTAATGTGTTTTTGCAGCAATTTGTGTTTTTTAATCTGCCCAACAAATTGGCCAAAAAAAATGCAAAAACGCAAATCACAGCAAAATCACGTGCGCAAAAATCAAAACGTACAGCAAAAAGCACTGCAGAAACAGATCAAAAGCAAACTGCATAGGTGTGTACTGAGCCTTATGTTGGCCACACAGATCAATTTTCAGACAAGAATATTCAGACAAAAAAATCTTTGTTTATTCGCTGAATGAAAAAATGTTGTTTTCAACACTCTGTTTTTAAAACAAATGTAATTTGTGAACGAAAACCACACACTGTCTGAAAATTCCTTTGACCAAGAAGTTTTCTATTATTTCCAAATTTCCCCTGTCAGTGTGGTTGAAAACGAACGTCGATTTGACCCCACTAACGATTAGAAAATCCAAATGAACGTTCTTAAAATTACTTTTATTTTTTTTTGAAGGAAGACATTGATTTTTTAATAAAAAAATTTGGTCTGATAGTTACCAGATTCACCCTTTAATAGTATATAAGTATATACAGTAAATCTCCTCTAATAGTATATACAGTATATATCCTCTAATAGTATATACAGTATATCTCCTCTAATGCCCCGTACACACGGTCGGATTTTCCGATGGAAAATGTCCGATCGGAGCGTGTTGTCGGAAATTCCGACCGTGTGTGGGCTCCATCTGACATTTTCCATCGGATTTTCCGACACACAAAGTTTGAGAGCAGGCTATAAAATTTTCCGACAACAAAATCCGTTGTCGGAACTTCCGATCGTGTGTACACAAATCCGACGGACAAAGTGCCACGCATGCTCAGAATTAATAAAGAGATGAAAACTATTGGCTACTGCCCCGTTTATAGTCCCGACGTACGTGTTTTACGTCACCGCGTTCAGAATGATCGGATTTTCCGACAACTTTGTGTGACCGTGTGTAGGCAAAATAAGTTTGAGCCAACATCCGTCGAAAAAAATCCTAGGATTTTGTTGTCGGAATGTCCGAACAAAGTCCGACCGTGTGTACGCCCTATAATAGTATATGCAGTATATCTCCTCTAATAGTATATACAGTATATCTTCTCTAATAGTTTATACAGTATATCTCTTCTGTCTGTCCTCAGAGTGGATCCGATATTTTGCTCCCTAATCATATAGTTGGTTATTTATATTTACCACTGCATATAGATGTTTAAGAATAAATTGCCTTTTTTTTTTTTTTTTTAAACTTTACATATTAACTAAATTATACACCACACTTTTTTTTTTTTTTTTAAGGTTATTAATCGAAACAATAATCGGCCAACTAATTGATTATAAAAATAATCGTTAGTTGCAGCCCTACATTATACAATTTACTTGTACAACTTTCCTTTAGATTTACCAAAGCCATATAATATGAGGCCTAACCTAAACACTTTCAATTTGTATACAATCAGGCAGGCCCTTGCACTACATAGTTGAAGGTAAATCTAAAGAAAATTGCATAAGAAAATTGTATGGTGTATGGCCAGCTTAAGATTTTTAAAGCTGATAAATAATTGCACCCTCATATTGCTTACAGGTTTACTTTTCAGATGTACAGCATCCATTTCAATCCGCAGGGGATCCATGAACAAATCTTTTGCTGAATAAGAGCACAACAGCATGGATGTCTGAATTTTCTGCACTTTTTTTCAGACCTAGATGAACTTGGAGATGGTCAATGTAAATGGACTCCTGTCTGTTTTACATCTGCCTGCCTATAGCCTAAGGCTCTTTTCACACGGGTGCCTACTGTTTTGATCAGCAGGGCAGATGACAGGTCCATGTCCACTCAGTTTATACAGAGCGGACACAGACAGGGCTCGCTCTGCTCCATGGGTAGCCGGGTGTTAATGGACAGCTGACTACCTTCTGATCCGCCTACATGGAGGAGAACGGGTCCCCTTTTGTTTGTTTTTAGTGGATCGGATTAGATCGGAGGTCAGCAGGTGTAAATGGACACAAGTCTGTTTACACTTGCCGGTCCATAGGGGTGAATGGACCCCTGAATAACAAACAAGCAGACCTGATCAGAACAGTTGTGTGAAAGGGGTCTAACATTGGGCTTCCATTTAAATCTGCCTGAACAGCTGACAGGTGGACCTGATTGAAACGTCTGTGTGGAAGGATCCTAAGACCCCTTTCACACTGAAGCACTGCTAAAACAGTCGCTAAAGTGCCAGTCGTTTTTGCGGGACTTTTAGGACGCTAGCGGGGCAATTTTTTTAAGGTCACTTGACAACACGTCCTTAAAAACCCCCAAAAATGCCCCCTTTTGCTGCACTTTCTAAACGCTTTTAAGGCGCTTTGGAAGCGCTGCCCATTCATTTCAATGGGCAGGGGCATTTTTGGAGCACCTTTTACAGTGCTCCAAACACGCCTAAAAAATGCTGCTTGCAGGACTTTGTCTACCACCCCAGCGTGAAAGCACCCATTCAAATGAATAGGAGGCAGTTTGGAGGTTAAAAGCGGGGCGCTCTTAACCTCCAATAGTGGCCGAAAAAGCGTTAAAACAATCCGCAAAGCGCCGCTGCAGCAGCGCTTTGCTGGCAGTTCGGTGGCGCTGCCCATTCATTTCAATGGGAAGGAGTGGCCGCTCCTTCACCGCTCCAAAGATGCTGCTTGCTGGAGTTTTTTTAACGTCCTGCCAGCGCATTGCCTCAGTGTGAAAGACCGAGGGCTTTCACACTGAGAATGCAGGGGAGCCGTTTTTCAGGCACTTTACAGGCACTATTTTTAGCCCAAAAGCGCCTGAAAAATGCCTCAGTGTGAAAGGGGTCTAAGTAACATTTTCAGGTCTTATCATTCCCCCAGCTTGTAACTAGACAGTTAAATGAGAAGCCACAGACTGATTGTTGCATCTCTTTCACTCTGTTATTTTCTCCTATCAGCATGTTCCTTGTTAGCCCATGAGCAGAACGAGTTAAGGATAAATATAAGAACATTTATCTATAAAGTAAGGGGGTTGGTGTAGTAAGGATTTCAGATTGGTCATATCAGTCTAAAGTTATTTCAGGAGGGTTGGGGTGGTGGGTGGTGACACACACAGAATGGTAATGCAGCCAAGTCCCGATCCTCTCCAGGCCTAATGGTGACCTCTAGAGTTAGCTGACAGCTGACATCCTTCTGTGTAGAGTGGGTTACGAGGCATGGTGGGTGCAATGGAGGTAGATTAATGGGCGCCAGACACTTCTTGAATGCAAAGAGATGTATTTGCTCTTAAACAGAACTGTGGGAGAGAGGGTTAGGGCCAGGACACTCTTTAGTAGGTTGCAATGTTAATTAGCAGACTCCGAGACTTCTATAGGTAGGCAGCCATACAGGGAAAGGTACCCAACAGGGCACCACATCTGCATGTGTAGACACGCTGTCTCCTATGGATAAAGGAGGGTTTCCGTGCTCACGGACTTAGGTGTGCAGCCTCCCCTTAAACAACCCTCCTAGAGGGTGGCTAATGGTATGGAAAATGTTAAGGTAGGGGTAAGTGGCGCTACCTATAATGGGTTATCTGTTATGACAGATGTGCTAAATATGTGATAAAAGGCACCCGCACATCTGTCATAACAGATAACCCATTATAGGTAGCGCCACTTACCCCTACCTTAACATTTTCCACGCTGTCTCCTATGGCAACAATCTTGAACAGTTTCTAGCAAAGATAGCAATGAACTCTTTTGCTTCCTCCACAATCTGCTTTTTATATCTTCACTCAACTGAGCTCCCAGTCTATCACCAAGACCCGCTGACACTGCCACTGGATCTCCTGAGCTCTTCCAATCTTCTCACTGAGTATCTTCCTCAAGCAGCACCCCTGCGTCTCTGCTGGGTCCCTAGCTTGGCACTCACATATACTCCTCAAGTGTCACCCCTCTGGCCTGCTCGGTCCCTGGCTTGGCACACAAGACTGTTCTGCAAGCGTCACCTCTGCTTGGCACCTGCTGAGGTTTCCCAATTCTGCACCGTCCCCCCGTTGGTGAGAATACTGCCCTGGTACTTGCTTCAGCTACTCACGGTGGTCCCTGGTAACAAAGTGAATGGTCCCTTAGTGGCGACAGCTTCCCCTTTACCTCCGACTATGACAGTTTCTCAGGCCGGCAGAACCGTCACTTTTGGTTGGACTGCAAGCCACAGTCCCAACCCTACGCTGCTCTCTTGCTTCTGGATAGACCCTCAGACAGCCTAGCAGGCAGATATCCCCGGGATAGGCCTCAGGCTCTGGCCTAGCAGCCGGGGACAATACAACACACGTCCACCCAGACAGCCGTCCAGGTGGCACAGAACCCTGATCACCTGACTCCACCCAAATAAGTAGGCTCTCACAGCAGGCCAAGGGACCCAAGAAAATCCCTGCCCATTGGCTGAGACACCCCATCTATTCCTACTCTGTCCTTGCTATGCCCTTGTCTTATCTAATGCCACCAGATACCTGGCCATCTAGTGACAGAAGAAAGAAGTGCAGCAATTCCAGAATTCGGGTGGAATCAATTGATCCCCTATTAATTGGCCAAGGCAACTATACCTGGCAGGTAAATTTACTAGAAACCCTGCCTAAACATCAGGGTGCTACATCAGACTACTATCTGTTTGTGAGGGGGTGGAGAAGCATCTATTTGGGGGTAAGGGCTGTAGTCTTATCAGTCCAAGGGAGTGTTATTTTTTCAGGCAGTTTTCGTGTGAAAAGCTTATGACCCCCCTATTGGCTCAATCTATACCTGGGGAAATAGAAACACTGGTAAATTGCTTTAAAATAATCACAGCAGGAACCAACTGACTAGTGCAGTATAAATAAAAGTGGTTGTATCTTTTTCATTCTTCTTTTTACAGGAGATCTAGCTGTTACAGGACGGATACAGGAAAGCTCAGATAAAATATTAGATTGCTATATGACTTTGGGCATAAATTCCCCTTTACTGTCACAACAACAAACACAGGAGCTCAATCCATTGATTATTCGCATTCTTTCAGCCACATCGCTCCCTGCGACGCCAACTCCAATCAGTGTGTTACAGGTAATGTTTATTCTGTGGTAGAATTTAAAAGAGAAGTATGTTTTTTTTTTTTCTTGAGATTCATACTTACATAGGTGGATGCAGAATCAGACCGATGCTGCAGCGGTCCCCTAGCATCTCTGCACTGAGAACCGAGCCACTGAACACCACCGATGGCACGGTTCTCACTCCTCCCCGAGCGGAGAGACTGTCAGCATCTCTTCTGCTCTGTTCATCCACGCTCACTGAAGCGCTGAGCTGTGGAAGGGCAGGGAGCGGCCGTCTCAGCGGGTTGCTTAGATGCTGAGACTGCCATCAGTCAAGACAGCTGGTGGATCCAGACTTCTGAAGTCGGAATGGCGTGCTGCCTCGACTGATCTTGGGGACGTCAGCGGAGAGCGGACTTCAGACCGCTAAAAACGGGTCACAGGAGTGCAAAATGATTAGCACTTCTGTGACCCTTAGGAGAAGCCTGTGTACTAAGGCAATGCAGCTGATATACTAGACATTAATATAGGTATGATTTCCTGATTGTGAAAAACGGATTGACGATTCCAAATAATCAGATTCAAGCCGCCCATGTAAGAGGGTTGGGCTGTTCAAATGATCTGCTATTTAGCTTTAAATGGTATAATATCCAACAAATTTGGCAGGTTTTTGAAAGTCGAAAAATTGTTACTGTAATAATGCGGTGTATAAACATCTTCATGTTTATGTAACTTTTTTTTTGTTTATTGCAATGCGTATTTTCCAGTATATTTTATACACATTTTATGATGTTGCATCAGTTTCTGTTCTCATTATTCTTACCTCACTTCATCTATTGTAATAGTTAATATATAGTGTACATACACTCAAATACAACTAGAAGGCACTAAAGGCATCTGTTCAGGCTTGTGTCATCTAGGCAGGCTGCAGAATGTTAACAGAATTTTTCAAACAGGAAAGAGAGTTGTCAGAACAATATATACTAACCAAGGAGTACCTACTTAACAATAAAGTGATACCTCTGGTCATCGTCATTTTGGTTACTTTTTTTATGCACTAATATATTATACAGTCGGCCACCCTATACCAATTCTACCTTTGCCTTATGCTTTTAAATGTTTTTTGTTCTGTGCTTTCTTATTTCTTATTAGCATTTTTTGAGCTTCAGCGTCTAGGAGCAGAAAAAAAATTGTTTTTGTAGAGTTTCTTGGAGCATTTTTCCAGCTTAAAAAAATAATGAATGTTCCTAACTGCTTCTAAATGCTCCTAGCTTCTTCATGTACTGCAAAAACGCAAATAAAATGCTAATGCTCCTAAATGTGCCTAAAAGCTTCTAAATGCTTCTAAAAGCTACTGAAATGCTAATAGAAGCTAGCACAAAAATGCTTTTCTTTATCATACATCACGGGACACAGAGCCACAGTAATTACTGTATGGGTTATATGGCACCACCAAACCCTGCAGCTGGATAAGGTAAGGGAGATTCCTAAGGAATTTTTCTAATTCTTGTGGGCATTTCTCCTTTAAAGAGAAAAAGGGGGAAAATAATTGCGCTTCAAACTGTATAAAATATGATAAAAAAAAGCTGCGATGGGGCATTTATACATGGCTTCAAAGCCCTTTACCATAACCGAAAACCCGAATTAAGCTTCCAGGATGTTACTCAGATTATTTTTCTCTGAGATGTGGCACTAGACAGGGGTGTCCTTTATCCCCGCTTCTGTTTGCGCTGGCTATGGAGCCCCTGTCTAGATCCATCTCTAATGATCCAAACATCAAGGGCTACAGAAAGGGAGATCAGGAATTTAAACTTAGCCTCTACGCAGACGACGTACTGCTATTCATTTCAGACCCCCTACTCTCCCTCCCTAACCTCATGTCCTCCCTTGACTCCTTCTATAAATTATCGGGCCTGGGCGTCAACCCCTCCAAGTGTTCGGCTCTACCAATTCACCTCCCACAACTTCTACTGACCACTCTTACAGATAAATTTAAATTCTCATGGAACCATATCTCCCTACAATATCTAGGAGTTAAACTAGCCCCCTCTTTGAAGCAGCTATATTCATTGAATTATCCTCCAGCTTTTTCAAATGTCAAATACCTCTTAAATCAATGGTCCTTATATCATATATCATTTCTAGGGAGAATTCAGGCAGTGAAAATGAACATCCTCCCCAAACTCCTATTCCTCTTCAGATCCCTACCCCTATATGTTTCTCGATCAGTTCTACAGAAGGTTCAGATAGACCTGCTTAGGTTCATATGGCAAAACAAAAAGCCACAAATGGGACGCATACTGATGTATAGAGCCCAGAGAAGGGGAGGCTTGGGATGCCCGGATCTATGGAAGTACTTCCTGGCATCTCGGCTTATCCAGCTGGCACAGTGGCATACCATCCCTGCCTCTATACCATGGCTACAATTTGACCGGGTCTCAGTGACTCCATACTACCTCCCCGGTCTTCTCTGGTCCCGCTCAATCTCCCCCAAAGATATCACCCCATTAAACAATATTGTAGGCCAATTACTTTATTTATGGTCTCTCTACCGTAAAAAATTCAAGTTACAATCAGACGTGCCCCTTTTATCCTCTTTTTTGGGAGAACCCTCATTCCCCCCAGCCTTTTCCTCCTGTTTGCCATATCTTAAATGGATTGCACGGGGCTTGGTGAACCTCGCGTCTCTGCTGCAAAACGCCTCCTTTTGTTCCTACACTCACCTGCAGCAGACATACGATATGGGCAGATCCGAGTTTCACTAATACTTGCAAATTCGACACTTCTACTCGACACTTATGGTGGACGGGGTGGAGATGTCGAAAACTCCATTTGAACTTTTATGTGGAGAAGCGGCGAGGGATAAAGAGACCATTTCCGTACTGTATCGATACCTTAATGATTATAACTCCCCTCAAAAATCCTTAGTAATGGTGGCATGGGAGGTAGAGATGGCCCAAGAGGTCCCTGACGGAGAGTGGCAGGACATGATAGACAACATGCACAAATGCACACGTTCTGTGTCAATTAAGAAAACGGTACTCAAACTTCACACTAGATGGTACTACACTCCGGAACGCCTTCATAGAATATATCCCCTGGTCTCTGGCACATGTTTTAGAGGATGCCAGGACAGGGGTAAGTTGCTGCACACGTTCTGGAGCTGCAAAGCCCTAGACACTGTTTGGCACAAGACTACATCTCTCATAAGGCTTCTCTCCGGAATATCGCTTACACTGACATGTCAAATGTGTCTGCTGTTTGCAGAGCTTCCAGATGTTCCCCTCCCCCTACAAAAATTAATCCACACACTTTTTAGCGCGATTCAGTGGGCTATAGCATTGAACTGGAAGCGCCCCCAAGTATCCTGGTCACAGGTGATTTCTCGTATGGAGTCCATCAGGTCTATGGAGAGAATACATCATACTCTCCTAGACTCCATGCATATATTTGACCGAAAGTGGAACATCTGGACAGCCCATCTGCTTAGTAACAGACTGGAGGACCCCTCGGTACCCACAGCTGACTCCCACTAATGCAAATCATAATCCTATTTGTTAGAACATGTCGATAGTATACTCCCGCACCTTCACAACATATTTGATCCTTATGATAATAGAAACATTTTTTGTTCCCTGACAGTAAACTCATTTTACTAGAAGTGCACATTTATCACAATTGTATGCTCCCTGTTTTCTTTTTTTTCTTTATCTGACTGTCTTTTTATTTTCTTTTTGTTTTACTACCTCTGTTTTATGGGCTTATTTTGTACGATTATGAGAATTATTGTTCGCACTGTGTGTGATATATAATTCTTCTGTTGTGGGCTTTCTAGCCATCGCGATTCATGTCACTACAGTGCCTGTACACCCAGATGTTATATTTTCCTACAATAAAAACGTTTGAAAACATAAAAAAAGCTGCGATGTCCTAAATGTGACACAAACACATAACATAAGCAAGAAAAATTGGTGACTTGCGCTATACAAATTAGTGAATGTGTGGCCAAAAAATGCCGCACCAAAAACACTAGATACAACAGGTATTAGTGAATACATAAACCATCAGTGCAGTAATATATCACAATTGGTGCAGGCAAATATCAAATTGAGTTCATATGTAATAAATATATAGGAAATAAATGTGAATGGTTGAAGGAATAGTCCAGAAGGAAAAAACCCAAAACGGTGAATAGCAATCCCGGGTCTTTCAACCGCATGGAACCTTGGATATGTGGGACCACCACCAATAGTAAGAGCCTGGCCGCTTACCAGAACCCCATGACCCCCCGTTACAGAGGGTCTAGAAGGGCTTTGAGATCCTGCTAGTCCGGAACTCCCAGGGGCGGAGACGGAGATGGAAACTGGAAAGGACGTCAGGTGCTAGGATGGAGATGGATGGGTCCAGCCCTCAGCATAGTATTGTCATCATAGGAAGAAAGAAAGGGAGGGCTCCCATAGTGTAAAATCAAACGGCAATTTATTAAAATAAAAAACGTAAACACTCACATGTAGGCAAGAAAATCAGCATCATCAGTAGAAGAACAGTCTGTGGCACCGGCCGGATGACCACAGATAGCCCATCCTGCTGGATGTATAGCGACAGTGGGAGGTGGCGCGATGATACCGCTCAGCTCTCCATCTCCGCCCCTGGGAGTTCCGGACTAGCAGGATCTCAAAGCCCTTCTAGACCCTCTGTAACGGGGGGTCATGGGGTTCTGGTAAGCGGCCAGGCTCTTACTATTGGTGGTGGTCCCACATATCCAAGGTTCCATGCGGTTGAAAGACCCGGGATTGCTATTCACCGTTTTGGGTTTTTTCCTTATGGACTATTCCTTCAACCATTCACATTTATTTCCTATATATTTATTACACATGGACTCAATTTGATATTTGCTTGCACTAATTGTGATATATTACTGCACTGATGGTTTATGTATTCACTAATACCTGTTGTATCTAGTGTTTTTGGTGCGGCATTTTTTGGCCACACATTCACTAATTTGTATAGTGCGAGTCACCAATTTCTCCTTTAAAGTAAATGTTGTCATGCCTATAGTCACCACCGGGTTCTGTCAAGAGCACATACCTGATTCCATGCTTGTCAGTCTCGCCTCTGTGTCAAGATGCATGCTTCCTCCAGCCCAAGCCCCAGGTAAGACGCAAGGGTAGGGTTTTTTTTCCATTTGGGAATGTTCCCCCACCTAGACAGCTTCACCCCAGGAGGCAGAGGGAGCATGGCTCAGTCGGCGGTGTGCCGCGCCGATCCCGCTGCCATCGCCATTTCGGTGGTTCATCTGGTGGCTCTCCTCCTCTCCTCCACCCCAGCCCTGCTCCATATATGATCCAGCGGATCGGAGCCTGCTCGCGCGGGAAAGCTGTATCTTTGAAAAAGATGAGGGAGGGGGGCGCGGTGGGTGGTCGGAGGAAAGGGAGCGGGGCTTAGCGGCGTTGGCTTGTTTCAGCGCCCCACAACGCGAGCTGTGTAGCTATAAAGTGCACCTTTTTTTCCAGGGGCATACAGCTAAAGGAGGGACTCAGAGCAGACAGGTCGCATGTGAGTGTTGGTTGACACAGGCATTCCCAGGACTTATTTACTTTGCATCAGGCTGAGCTTAATAGCTGCAGCAGTTGCTGGACTATTGCTCAGCAGTAGGTGCATTTTCTTGGCTGTACCTCTGTGTTTGTGCTCAGCACCATAACCAGAGGGAATGGCACAAATACCGCAAAAAATAAGGCCACAAAAGGGTCACCCTCAGACCCTAAGGACCCCCCCTCTGCAACACCACTCCCCCCTGAAAGATCTAGGGAGGCTGGTCAGAGTGAGCCATCAGGGGCTGCAATTGCTTCCGACACTTCAGCCCCTGTCTAGGTAACTAAGGAGGTTTTTTCCTCAACTATCAGTGGATTAGAGGAAAGGTTAGGGACTGTAATTGCATCTTCACAGAGTGGAAGAAAGCACATTAGGTCCCCTTCTACCACCCAGGATCCTCAAACAGAGGAACAGCGGGAGGGGGGAAATTAATCCCCCTCAGGGGACCATGGAGAGACTGACTCCTCTTCTGAGGGATCGAGTGGGGAAGGACCTTCTTCAGCTTCACATGCTGAGAAGTTGCTGGTGCATTCTCTTACTGAAATGGTCCGCTCCACATTTAAGCTACCCTTAACTGAGTCGGTTGAAGAGCCCACTTCTTGTTTGGGTTCACTAAAGCCTCCTCAAGCCTTGCGTGCCTTTCCTGTACATTCATTGCTGGAAAAGCTTATATATTCTGAGTGGGATCACCCAGATAAGCATTTTTTTCCCTTCCTAAAAAGTTTTCAACACTTTATCCTATGAAGGAAAAATTCACTAAGATGTGGAGTATACCAGCAATTGATGCTGCTATATCCTCTGTGAATAAAAGTTTGACTTTTCCAGTTGACAACGCGCAAATACTTACGAATCCAACTGAGATTGGAATTCCTGTTAAAAGATATTTTTTCCTTGGCAGGTTCAGTGGCTCAACCTGCAGTGGCGGCAATTGGGGTATGTCAATCCTTGAGAGACCATTTGAAAAAGGAGCCCAAGGTTTTCCCGGAGGCCCAGGAGTTAGCTGAGCTGCCAGCAGCTTTGTGTTTTGCAATTGACGCAATCAGAGATTCTATTCTTCAAACCTCTCGCCTTACGCTTGGGTTGATGCATATGCGTAAAATCTTATGGTTGAAAAGATGGTCAGCCGAAGCGCCATGCAAAAAGCTCTTGGCTGGTTTTCCTTTCCGTGGTGAAAAGCTGTTTGGCGGATGATTTGAACAAATATATCCAAATAATATCAAGTGGGAAAAGTACCCTTTTGCCAGTTAAGAAATGGAGTAAATGTCCCTCATTAAACAGGCTCTTTCTCCAGTGCCAGGGGCATCAGCCTCCAGGCAGTCGCGATGGCCTCCACCGTCAGGCTCAAGAGGTAAACCTCAGGGTCAACCCCAGGGATAAAAGAAATCCTGGGGGAGGAAACCCACAAGACAAAACGCTAAAGCCTCTTTAGGAAGGGACGCCCCCGCTCGTTCGAGTGGGGGAAGAATTCTGCAGTTCTCAAGGGTCTGGCAGGAAGAATTTCGAGACAAATGGGTGGTCTCCACAATAGCTCTAGGTTACAAACTAGAGTTTTGAGAATTCCCATCGCCTCGTTTCCTCTGGTCAAATATCCCCAAAGATGCAGAGAAAAAAAAGTCTCTCTTTCTAGCGTTAGACCAACTTTTGTCACAAAAAGTGATCATGATGGTCCCCATGGAAGAGCAGGGTTTGGGGTTTTGTTCAAATCTTTTCATGGTGCCAAAACCAAATGGAGAGGTCAGGCCTATTCTAGATCTGAAAGATCTAAACCGATTTCTGAAAATTCGCTCTTTTTGCATGGAATCAATCCGATCAGTAGTCTCCGTCCTAAAAGGAGGAGAACTTCTGGCGTCAATTGACATTAAGGATGTATACCTGCATGTACCTATTTTTCCTGCTCACCAGAAATATCTGCGTTTCGAAGTAGAAAAAATAAATTTTCAGTTTGTAGCCTTGCCTTTCGGTCTAGCTACTGCACCTCGGGTGTTTACAAAACTTCTGGCCCTTCCTCTGGCCAGATTAAGGACTCAAGGTATAACAATAATAGCATACCTAGACGACCTGCTCTTGATAGACTGGTCGGTAGCCCGCCTGGACCAAAGCATGGTCACCAAAGTTAACTACCAGGAATATCTAGGTTGGGTCCTCAACCTAGAGAAATCTTCTTTAAAACCAGTAAGAAGATTAGAGTACTTGGGTCTGATTATAGATACAGTCCAGAAGAGGGTGTTCTTACCCCAGGCAAAAATCAGTGCCATAAGGGAGCTGGTTCAGGTGGTCAGGGCAGAGAAGGGTCCTTCTATCCGCCTTTGTATGAGGTTGTTGGGGAAGATGGTGGCTTCATTCGAAGCAGTTCCCTATGCTCAGTTTCATTCGAGACTGCTGCAAAACAGTATCCTGTCGGCTTGGAACAAGAAGATCCAAGCACTATATTTTCCGATGTTTGTCGCCAAAGGTGTGTCAGAGCCTCAGTTGGTGGAGGATACCCAAGAATATGCAGAAGGGGAAATCCTTCTTACCAGTTACCTGGAAGGTGGTAACAACAGATGCCAACCTTTCAGGTTGGGGAGCAGTCCTGGAAGAGACGTCGGTCCAAGGGAAATGGTCCAGAACTGAAGGACTTTGCCCATCAATGTCTTAGAGATTCGGGCAGCGTACCTAGCCCTAAGGGCCTGGACATTCAGGTTGCGGAATTCTCCTGTCAGGATTCAATCCGACAATGCCACGGCAGTGGCTTATATCAATCACCAGGGGGGCGCCAGAAGTCAGGCAGCCCAGGGAGAGGTAAACCAGATCCTAACCTGGGCAGAAAAGCATGTGCCGTGCATATCGGCAATCTTCATTCCAGGAATAGAGAACTGGCAGGCGGATTACTTAGTCACCAGCAGTTGTTCTAGGGGGAATGATCCCTTCACCCCAACATCTTCCTGGCTATATGCCAAAGATGGGGGATGCCGGACGTAGATCTGTTTGCGTTAAGGTTCAACAACAAAGTTGACGACTTTGTGTTAAGAACAAGGGATCCACTTGCATGCGGAACAGATGCGTTGGTGACCCCATGGGATCAGTTCTCACTGATTTATACATTCCCTCCTATTCTGCTGCTACCTCAACTTCTTCGCAGGATCAAGCAGGCAAAGAAGTTGATAGTTCTTGTGGCCCCAGCGTGGCCCAGAAGATCTTGGTATGCAGAAATAGTAAAGATGATGGCCCCTACCACCACATCCAGACCTGCTATTGCAGGGACCGGTGTTCCATCCTACTTTACAAATGCTAAATTTATCAGTTTGGCTGTTGAAACCCACATTCTGAAGAATCATGGACTTTTAGGCTCAGTGATATCTACTTTGATTAATGCAAGGAAGCCACCTTCCAGAGTCATTTATTATAGAGTCTGGAAGGCATATGTTTCCTGGTGTGAATCCAGGAGTTGGCATCCTAGAAAGTATGTCATAGGTGGAATCCTTGCCTTTCTGCAGATAGGGTTAGAGATGAAACTGGCCTTGAGTACTATCAAGGGCCAAGCCTCAGCCTTATCGTTATTGTTTCAACGTCCGCCTGCTTCGTATTCTTTGGTCCAAAGCTTTATACAGGAGGTAGTGCAGCTTAATCCACCGTTTAGAGCACCCCTGAACCCATGGGACCTGAATTTAGTTCTATTGGCGTTACAGAAACAGCCTTTTGAGCCGATACGACATATTCCTTTAGTCCTTTTGACAAGGAAGCTAGTTTTTCTGGTAGCCATTTATTCTGCAAGAAGGGTATCAGAGTTGGCGGCTTTTTCTTCTAAAGAGCCATATTTAATCATTCACAAGGATAGAGTACTATTGCGTCCTCATCCTAGCTTTCTGCCAAAGGTGGTTTCAGGTTTTCACCTAAACCAGGATATTGTTTTACTTTCTTTTTTTCCAGAACCCTGTTCTAAGGAAGGAAAGTCACTACATTCTTTGGATGTGGTCAGAGCAGTCAAAATCTATTTGAAGGTGACTGCTCAGGTTCGCAAAACAGATGTTTTGTTTGTGTTGCCCGAAGGTCCTAGGAAAAGACAGGCAGCGTCGAAATCCACTATTGCCAAATGGATTCGGCAAGTAATTTTTCAAGCTTATGGTTTGAAGAGGAAAGTTCCACCTTTTCAAATCAAAGCGCACTCCACCAGAGCTGTTAGTGCTTCGTGGGCAAATCTGCAAAGCCGCAAATGCATCCATGGCTGAAATCTGCAAGGCCGCAACTCCATGGCTCAAATCTGCAAGGTCGCAAGTTGGTCTTCAGTCCATACATTCACCAGTTTCTATCAGGTGGATGTAAGAAGGCATAAGGATATCGCCTTTGGGCGCAGTGTACAGCAGGCAGCAGTATAGGTCCTCAGGTCTGATTGCACGCTACTTTTGTTTGTGTCCCCTTCCCTCAGGTGGCATTGCTCTGGGACATCCTATACAGTAATTACTGTGGCTCTGTGTCCCGTGATGTACGATAAAGAAAATAGGATTTTAATAACAGCTTACCTGTAAAATCCTTTTCTTGGAGTACATCACGAGACACAGAGGTCCCTCCCCTCTTTAGTTGCACGTGTATTGCTTTGCTACAAAACTGAGGTACTCCCAGTAAGAAGAGGGAATATGGGGAATTGAACTTCCTGTCTAGGGTGTGCCAGTGTCCATCACATGAAGGTGCCATATAACCCATACAGTAATTACTGTGGCTTTGTGTCCCGTGATGTACTCCAAGAAAAGGATTTTACAGGTAAGCTGTTATAAACTGTTATAAAAATCCTATTTTTCCAACCAGCATTTTTTTTCTAGCTTTTTTTGAGCTTATGAAAAACGATAGTGTGCATGAAGCCTAAATCAAACATCCATTACTCAGAAAAAGGCTAAGCAAAAATGTAAGTAAGGTCCACATCAGACTCTATATTAAAGGAGTTGTAAAGTCTCAGCGTTTTTCACCTTAATGGATTTTATGCATTAAGGTGAAAAACCTTCTGTGCTGCAGCTGCCCCCTTTTTCTTACCTGAACCTGATCGTTCCAGCAGCGAGAACGAGCCCAGCAGCTCCAGCCGCTGTCTCCGGTCCTCATTGGACAGATTGATAGCAGCAGGAGAGCCATTGGCTCCCACTGCTGTCAATCAAGTCCAATGACACGGGGGGCAGGACCGAGTCCTGCTGTCTGTATCAATGGACACAGCAGCAGGACTCAGGAGCGCGCCCACACGAGTGCCCCCCATGGAAAGCGGGTCTCCGTGAGGGCACTCGAGGAGGAGGAGCCAGGAGCGCCACTGGACCCCTGAAAAGGAGGATCAGGGCCAAAACCCTTGCACAGAGCAGGTAAGTATGACATGTTTGTTATTTAACCACTTCCCACCTAGCCTATAACAGATTGATGCCCGGGAAGTGGTTCTGTTATCCTGACTGGGCGTCATCGCGAATGCGGCGTGTCAGTCTGACACGGCACATCTCCAATCGTGATAAGAAGCCTCTGACAGAGGCTTCTCACCACGTGATCAGCTGTGACCAATCACAGCTGATCATCGCGAGAACCAGGAAGTGCCGGTAAACGGCATTCTTCGGTTCACGCTGACAGGGAGAGCCCAGTCAGTGCCCCATCATAACCCCCTGCCAGTGCCCAATAAAGTGCCCACCACAATGCAAATCAGTGTCCATCACAGTGCCAGTCAGTGCCCAGCATTAACACCTGTCAGTACCTGCTCTAACAGTGCTGCCCATCAGTGCCATCTATTAGTGTCCATCAATGCCCCCTATCAGTGCCACCGGTCAGTGCCCATCAATGCTGCCTGTCAGTGCCGCCTGTTAGTGCCCATCAGTGTCGCCTGTCAGTGCCGCCTGTCAGTGCCCATCATTGCTGCATATCAGTGCCACCTATTGGTGTCCATCAGTGCTGCATATTAGTGCCGCCTATCAGTGCCCATCAATCTACATATCAGTGCCATCTTATCAGTGCCAACTCATCAGTGCCCATTGGTGCCGCCTCATCAGTGCCGACTCATCAGTGCCCGTCAGTGAAGGAGAGAACAAAATTTTATAACAGAAACAAAGAAAAACTTTTTTTTTCAAACATGTCGGTCTTTTTTAGTTTGTTTAGCAAAAAATAAAAACCGCAGAGTTGATCAAATACCACCAAAAGAAAGCTCTATTTGTGGGAAGAAAATGATAAAAATTTAGTTTGGGTACAGTGTTGCATGACCACGCAATTGTCATTCAAAGTGCGACAGCACTGAAAGCTCAAAATTGTCCTGGGTAGGAAGGGGCAAAAGTACCTGGTATTGAAGTGGTTTAAAAAAAAAAACTAAACCTTTACAATCACTTTAAGAGCTTCAGGATTTTGCTAGCTAGGAAGGCTTTAAATATATTTCTAAAACTGAATTTAAAAACAAATTTTCACCCTTAGTATCTGGAAATACAAAAAGTAATTCTGTGAACAATTTGTGACTTGGATTGCATGTGTTTGTGGATGAAAATTGACCATGGCTTCCCATGGGCACAGCTTGCCTCTCATTTACTGTATACTTTTAAATGTATTTTTCTTCTGATGAATATAAATAGGATAATGCCCTTTAGAGCTAATTTTGTTTGTTACATTAAACAAAGATTGTATCCTTCCACAGAACAGAAGCAGTAAAAGTTATACAGTAAATGTTTCTGTGAAAGAATTTGTAATTTTTTTTTTTTTAATTTTACAAAACAATGCTCGTGTCTCAGGAGCATTTGAAAGGAAACTGGACACACCTATTCCTTCTTTCTTTTTACTTGGGCTTGGTAAAAAATAAAAGGAAAAATCTAAACAGAGTAATATAACAAAATAGATAGAACATTGAGGCTCAAAGCCTGGGCAGCTTAAACCCCCCAGTAAAAGATGCCTCGTGCCCCGTACACACGGACGGAATTTCTGACAGAAAAAGTCCGATGGGAGCTTCTCATAGTATATTCCGACCGTGTGTATGCGCAATTGGACTTTTTACGCCAAAAATTCAGATGGACTTCGATAGAGAACATGTTCTATATTTTTCCGATGGAACAAATTCCTATCAGGAAAACCGCTCGTCTCTATGCTGTTCTGACGTACCAAAAATGATGCATGCTCTGAAGCAAGTACAAGAGGTTGTACGTGTTGTCCAATTGTACGTGTTGTACGTCACCGCGTTCTTGACGGTGGCAATTTGGTGTGACCGTGTGTATGCAAGACAGCTTGAGCGGAATTCCGTTGGAAAAACCTTCAGAGTTTATTCTGACGGCAAAACCGATTGTTTGTACAGGGCATCACACCTATGCCCTTTCAGGGAGGAAAATTCAACCTAAAATCCTTAAACAATTACCTTTACATTCCAAAGTTTCTCATAGAATCCGCAAAGTTGGTTATTGCTTCTCTGAGACAAGGGAGATACTTAGCATTATTAGACATCCAAGATGCTTCTATACTTGCCTTGAAAAAGTATTCATACCCCTTGACATTTTCCAAATTTTGTCATGTTACAACTAAAAACATAAATGTATTTTATTGTGATTTTATGTGATAGGCCAACACAAAGTGGCACATAATTGTGAAGTATAATGAAAAGAATGGTTTTCAAAATTCTTTACAAATAAATATGTGAAAACTGTGGCCTGCATTTGTATTCAGCCCCCCTAAGTCAATACTTTGTAGAACCACCTTTCACTGCAATTACAGCTGCAAGTCTTTTTGGGTATATCTCTACCATCTTTGCACATCTAGAGAGTGAAATGTTTGTCTATTCTACTTTGCAAAATAGCTCAATCTCTGTCGGATTGGATGAAGAGCTTCTGTTAACAGCAATTTTCAAGTCTTGCCACAGATTCTAAATTGGATTTAGGTCTGGACTTTGACTGGGCCATTCTAACACATGGATATGCTTTGGTCTAAACCATTCTATTGTAGCTTTAGCAGTATGTTTAGGGTTATTGTCCTGCTGGAAGGTGAACCTCCGTTCCAGTCTCAATTTTTTGCAGACTCTTAGGCCCCATACACACTCTTATGCCGCGTACACACGGTCAGACTTTCCGGCATACTTGGTCCGGCGGACCAGAGTGTGCCGGACAATCCGCCCGTGTGTGGGCGCCGGCGGACTTTTCCGGCGAACTTTTTCCCAAAAGCCCGCCGGACCTAGATTTGAAGAAAGTTTTAAATCTTTCCGCCGGACTCAGTTTCGGGCGGAAAGTCCGCTCGTGTGTGTGCTGGTCCGACGGAAAGCCCGCTCGTGTGTATGCTGGTCCGACGGACCAGATACGACACGAGGGCAGGGTATTGCATCTCGCGCTTGCTGCAATAGGAAAAAAATTTTTCCTATTGCGGCGAGCGCGGGGCATACCAGGCCCTTAGGTCTGGTATGGATTATAAAGGGAACCCCCTACGCCGAAAAAACGGCGTGGGGTCCCCCCTATAATCCATACCAGACCCCGATCCGAGCACGCAGCCTGGCCGATCAGCAAAGGGGGTGGGGACGAGCGAGCGCCCCCCCCCTCCTGAACCGTACCAGGCCACATGCCCTCAACATGGGGGGTGGGTGCTTTGGGGGAGGGGGGCCGCCCTGCGGGCCCCCCCCCCACCCCAAAGCACCTTGTCCCCATGTTGATGAGGACAAGGGCCTCTTCCCGACAACCCTGGCTGTTGGTTGTCGGAGTCTGTGGGCGGGGGCTTATCGGAATCTGGGAGCCCCCTTTAATAAGGGGGCCCCCAGATCCCGGCCCCCCACCCTATGTGAATGAGTATGGGGTAGTTTGTATGTGAATGAGTACTGTGACGTTTTAGGGGGCGTGGTCAACATCACCCAGTGACCACGCCCCCTAAAACGTCACAGTCCCAGCATGCCCAGGGACTGTGACATCAAAAGGGGGCGGGGTCTCCGCCTATATAAGTCACAACGCAGCCCTCGGAGAGCAGTCCAGCCGGAGAGAGCGTCGTGTCAACATCTGGAGAAGAGAAGAAGACAAGAAGTCCGGACCTCTGCTGGCAAGAGAGCTACCTGAAGACAGCAGAGGAGCTGGCCGAAGAACTGGAGAGAAGAGAGCGGAGAAGAACCAACCGGACGCCGGGAGAAGATGAAGCGGAGGGACCCCCGAAGCCGGAAGAAGACCCCCGAAGCCGGAGCTGTTTAATAAAATATTTTAAAAACCTGTGTAGTGTGTTTTATTACTTACACTTTTTCCCTAGGTGAATGGGTAGGGGTACCATGTACCCCATACTCATTCACATAGGGTGGGGGGCCGGGATCTGGGGGCCCCCTTATTAAAGGGGGCTCCCAGATTCCGATAAGCCCCCGCCCGCAGACCCCGACAACCAACGGCCAGGGTTGTCGGAAAGAGGCCCTTGTCCTCATCAACATGGGGACAAGGTGCTTTGGGGTGGGGGGGGCCCGCAGGGCGGCCCCCCTCCCCCAAAGCACCCACCCCCCATGTTGAGGGCATGTGGCCTGGTACGGTTCAGGAGGGGGGGGGCGCTCGCTCGTCCCCACCCCCTTTCCTGACCGGCCAGGCTGCGTGCTCGGATCGGGGTCTGGTATGGATTTTAGGGGGGACCCCACGCCGTTTTTTCGGCGTAGGGGGTTCCCTTTATAATCCCTACCAGACCTAAGGGCCTGGTATGCCCCGCGACGGGGCTCGCATGGTGTCAATCTCCCCGATAAAAGCGGCAAGATTGACATCCTTTTCTAGTCCCGTCGCACCTGAGTCACGTTCAAAATGAACGGACTTGTCCGTGTGTGGGCAAGTCCGTTCATTCTGAAAGTCCGTCGGAAAGACGGGCGGACTTAGCCCGCCGGAAAGTCCGGGCGTGTGTGGGCAAGTCCGTCCGTTTTAAAGTCCGGCGCACCTGGCGGACAAAGTCCGTCGGAAAGTGTGCTGGACCAAGTAGGATAGAAAGTCCGACCGTGTGTACGCGGCATTAGATTTTCTGCAGATTTTTGTCTTCACATTTACCAAAACCATGTAGTGCAAACCAGACCAGGGACTCAAAAGGCCGGTAGAAAGAAACGAGGAACTAGAGGGGGGAGGCAAATGCGAACAAAAAAAAGCCAGAATGTAACAGGTCAGGGCATTTTTAACTTGAGTACCGTTGAACTGACACAATCCGAAAAGCTGGTGTTGGACAAGGGTCTCAAGTTTGCCCCTCCTAAAAGTTTAAATCGTTTCCAAACATACATGGATGTCCACAAGTTTATCCGGAAATTAAACATAAAAAGGTATATGATAGGGAATCCTATCAAAAGGAATTCTCAGCCCAGTGATAACTATGTACATTCAGGATTGGCAAATGCATCCCTCTTCAATCCCCCTGGAACACTTGCTCCGACACTTAAAGTGTTCAGAGATGTATTGTTAAGGGATCTTGAAGACTTGGAGGTAAAAAATGCAAAAACAAAGCCACAAAATCTCTGCGCTTAGGACAGATGACAGAGGAGAGAGAAAGAGGGGGGGGAGGGAAGAAGAAGGAGGAGGACAGAGAGAAGATGCAGGGGGTGTATACCCCAATGGTGAGAGAGGAAGAAAGAGGGAAAAAAAGGGAAGAAATAACCAAAAGAGAGAATCTAAGGTGTGCTGCCTCCCCTAGTTAAGCCCTCAAAGAGGACTAACATGTATAAAAGAATGTAAATGGGGGTATGGCGCTCCCTTGTGAAGGGTATGAGTGATAAATTATAAGTGATACATTAAATGCTGAAAATAATTAAATGAATTAATATATATTATGTACCATACACAAAGGGTGAAAGGTGCAATACCTCATAATGGATTGACCCTAAAACATTATTAGGAAGTGTGAACCAAAAAACATGTGATAAAAAACCCTTTTTTTTATAAATGTAAAACATTTATTTTATATTGCATTCACATGTATAACAAATGTAAGGTAGTGGCAAAAAGTGATCACTAGGTGCTGCTGCTATATAGACTTATGCAGCTAATGTGATGAATACAGCGTGTTATAAAAGTGAATGACAAATGCAATCAAATCCAAAAAATAAAACGAAAAATTATTTTAAAATAAAAGAAAAAAACCAAATTGCAAAAAGTCTGTTCAAAAATGGTACGTCCCAAATTGTAAATATGAAGAAAAAAGTTCCAAGAGCTTTAGTGACTGTAGTGCCCACAGAGGTGAATATCCGTGACTTCTGTGCTCCCCTTTTGGCTCCCCACTCACCAGCTCCCATATTAAAGACACTCGCCATGTGCTGAACCTCCTTTCCGGTACTGTTATTAGACCTGGGATGTGGTTGGTGAGCGCGGATGTCAACTCTTTATACACTATAATTCCCCATGACATGGGCCTCCAAGCTGTGGAGGGGGCTCTGAGGAAAGACTCAGGACTCCCCACAGATCAGATTTCTTTCATTATGGAGTTGTTGGTTTTTGCGGCCTCCCACAATTATTTTTGGTTTTCAGATCGTTTTTATCGCCAGAGTCGTGGCGTGGCCATGGGGGCAAAGTATGCCCCCAGCTTGGCCAATTTATTCATGGCCAAGTGGGAGGAGGATGTCATCTATGCCCACCGAAATCCCCATCTAGCTTTGTGGGCGAGGTATATAGATGACATCCTCCTCCTGTGGGATGGGGACGGTCTGGAACTTCAGCAGTTTTTGTCCTCCCTTAATAACAATAATCGCGGAATACATTTGAACTTTGAGACAAGTCAGACTCAGATCCACTTCTTGGACCTCACCATATCCATAGAAGGTGGGCACCTGTCTACTTCAACCTTTTTTAAGGAGAGTGATAGGAATTCCTACATTCCACTTGAAAGCTGTCACTATGGACCTTGGTTGAAGGGGATACCCAAAAGTCAATATATGAGGGTTCGTAGGAACTGTTCGGATTTGGAGCCATTTCTGATACAAAGTAATGTTCTCACAGAGAGATTCCTAGAAAAAGGGTACACCAATGATGATTTGATTCCGGTTCTAAAGAATGTACAAGAAATGGATAGGGAGGTTCTGTTGAGGGACAGACCCCGGATTGATACCCCCACGGTTAACTTGGGAGTTCCTTTTATCACCACATATTCACTTCAGCACAAAGAAATTAAGCAATTAGTTTTCAAGCATTGGCACATAGTTACCAATGATCGAGTTTTAAAGGAAGTCCTACCACCTAGGCCTAAAATTGTTTTCAGGGGGGCCCCCTCATTTAAGAATAAGTTAGCCCCAGGGATATTAGACCCTCCTCTAAATAGAGCCACCTTTTTTGACCAACTAACCGGTTTCTACAAATGTAATAAGTGTCGGGTCTGTTCCTATAACTCATGTGTGACCAGGAGGACCCAAACTTTCGTTTCGACACAAACTGGTCGAACTCATCACATCACCCCATTTATCACCTGTTCCACCATTGGAGTGGTTTACCTGTTGCAATGCCCGTGTGGCTTGCAATATGTTGGGCGGACAAAACGCCCCCTCCAGGTGAGGCTCAACGAACATATTACTAATATTTTGACAGGTTTTAAAAACCATTCGGTCTCAAAACACTACAGGTTGGCTCATGATAGAGACCCCTCCAACACTCTATTTTTGGGGATTGACCGCTACAAACCTCACTGGCGGGGTAGCTCCCTGGTAAGAGAGATCTCCAAATCCGAAATGGCCTGGATCCACAGGGTTAAAAGCTACACGCCTTACGGCCTTAATATAGATGTGGATGTCAATTCATTCATTGACAATTCCTGAATCTGTATCTTTTTGCTATGAGTGAAGTGAGTTTTCTGGGCTGAGTTTTCACAGTTTATTGGATATATCCAACTTCTGTTAGGGCTCCGACTCCACTTTATTCACTCTATTCTGATACGTTTTTGTGCTAAGAATCCTAAAAGTTTTTATTTAATTTTATATCTATTTATTTGTACTTATTTGTAACCCTTTTTTGTTACCTTTCGGATGACGTTTTTTGGTTGCTTTGGTTGGGGCCCCTAGTAGGGTCCCATCTGGATTTTTTTGTCTCCTACATATGGAGGCACCATGTAGAGGTGGCCTATTACCACTGGCCTAGACTTTTGTTTTTCTTCTATAATTGTTTTGACCATTAAGTTATACGTTTTTCCTTGAAGATTTAGTGACCTTGTCCCTTTTCTATATGTGTATTTTTATTTAATTTAAAACACTATTACCCCCCACACTTATTAGGATCAAGTGTATTATCAATATAAGGCTAGAAATACAATATGCGGTTTATGGGGCGCACTATGCAAAGTTTGGTTCTATTCCATCAAGTTTTTTATGAGGTATAGGCTGATCCTTTTAAAAATATATGAGGTACATTTTATTTTAAAATTTTTTGTCATATTTTTGTTTATTGTTTGCTATTTATATGCTATCAATATGTATGACCAGAGTAGGCTATATGCCTCCAATCAGCTAATTTTAAGGTCTTTCTTTCGCTTGATAGAATGTTTAGAGTTATAACTTGGATGGTGTCCCCTATTGGGGACATTGCTGTTTCCTTACTATTGTATATATCTGGTCACTCAGATTGTTCCCCTTTACTAAATAACTGAGGCCCGCCCTCTGCAGACAGAGGGCGTGAATCTTATTATTCTTTTATACATTTTTTATTTTATTCAATTCTAGCATTAAGTGCCTCACCTCTATGTGCCCAAAACAATTAGAAGTGACTGGAATTGGCTGGCGTTTATTCACTGCCATTTCCGTGGCTCTCCAATACTTTTGCCCACACCTAAGATGGCGCTCTGTGTTTCTTCCTATTTGGTCCCAGAGCGAGGCTTGGTGTCTGCTTATAATGTGGTGGCTCAGCGCGCTGCCCGTTCCCCATTGAGAACGTCAACCTGTGACGAAACGCGTCTGGGAGGGACATGCTGACGTCACCACGTTTGCCCTGTTGTGGACGGGAGCTGTCTGAGTGCCGGCCGGCATTGCTGTTCTTTCGTTTTTAAGTGTAAGTGTTTTTACTTTTTAATAAATTGGAGTCGTTACGTTATCACACTATTGGCTGCTTCTTCTCTTTGAATACCCACGACGATCTGAGCCTGTGAAGAACCTGCCAGGACGGGATCGCGGTGACTCCGCCACATTTTCGTTTTTGGCTTCTTCCAGTCGATTCTTCTGGTGAGCAGGAACCCCTATAGTTTAATCAGGATTATATTCTGGGCTATACAGAGGCTATAAGCCTACCGCTGATTATACCTTCACCGGTTTACCATCTGGTAAGTGGCCTCCTGTGTCTATGCACCGGGTGTTCTCCCTATTTGGATCTGTGCTCGCCTGTTTAATTCTATTTCTGGTAACCAGATATATTTGGAGTTTCTATTTCAAGGACATCACCTATTGCATGCTGCATGTCACTTTTTTTTTTTTTTTTGTTTTCACGCCCCTGGATCTGCCATGCATTCAGGGTGCATTTACGATCTTTTTTGATGATTTTGTGTGAGCACTCTCTTTAGTGTAACATATTTTTGTCAGTATCACGCTATGGTTTTCTGTTTGTTTTTTTATTTGCTAAATTTATGTGGATCCGGTCTGCTGTATGAGCTTGTCGGATTCTACCCATCTTGGAGTACTTCGAAAGGCCCAGGCTGGGTTTAAAGCCATCTGTTTGACTTCGCTTACGTTCTGGTAAGCAGTATATCACACAGTTGTCCTATTTCATCACTTAGAAGGATTTATTACACCACTTGGACTTATTTGAATTTTTCACTAAATTTTATTTGGACTCAAATTTTATTTGGACTCATATTTAGCGCGGTTTACTTGTTCTTTATTTATGTAGTGCAAGGGCCTGCCTGATTGCATACAATTTTAAACTCTTATGCCACGTACACACGATCGGAAATTCAACCAGCAAAAGACCGATGAAAGCCTTTGGTTGGAAAATGCGACCGTTTGTATGCTCCATCAGACTTTTGCTGGCGGAATTCCCGCCAGCAAAAGATTTCCGAGCAGGTTCTCAATTTTTCGGTCGGAAAAAGTTCCTATCCGAAAATGCGTTCGGGTGTATGCAATTCCAACGTGCAAAAACTCACGCATGCTCAGATTCAAGTACGAGACGGAAGCGCTCGGTCTGGTAAAACTACCGTTCGTAATGGAGATGGCATACACAGAGTTCTCACAAACTTCTTTCTTTATTATTTCTCGTGATCTCGTGAATAATCTTTTTTTGTTTTTAAAGCCAGATCTCCATAATAATGTTTGGAATTATTTTTTATTGTCATTTTATTTATTTTTTTAATCAAGAACTCTTTTTTTTTTTTGTGTCAAGTTTACACAACAACATTATTACCTTGTATTTTTAAAGCTCAAAGAGGTTGGTGTCCCTTGTTAATTTGACATTGTATTTTTAAAATGTACCTGCCTACTCACAAACTGTCCTATTTGAAGAAAACACAAGTATTTTCAGAAAAAAAAATCTCCATTTATTCTGGCTGATAATAAAACAAAGAGGAAGGCAATGCTGGAGAAACTGCTGGAATTTGCGAAGCCTTTCTACCCCAGGGCACACATCAACAATTTTGAAAATACAATTGGTAGCTTGAGAAGTCCATATAATGGGGAGCACAATCTGGTCCTGGACTCCCTGAGATCATGAACAGCAGCAGATGACATATATGTCCCCAGGCTGTGGTACTACGACAGCCTGTGTCTTCTGTCAGACCAGACTGAACCCAGGCCATCACTTTCTTGTCTTCCCTGCAGCCTTCCCTCCAAGTTTCCCTGCAGCCTTCCTTGGAGGCTGTGTCTCTGTCTGGAGGTGGACTTGTGGCAGGAGGAGGAGGAGGAGGATGGGCGAGCACACATAAGTGCATGTTATCACTTATTTGGCCACTCAACCCCTTCTGAATGGCCTCAAAAATAAATTTCTCACACCTGAAGCATTGGCCCTCCTCCATTTGCTGCAATTTAGCAGCTACATAGCAGCCATAGGCCTCTTCAGCGTGGGGGGGGGGCTTTTCAGGGCCGCATTAGCATCCTTAATGAGGCCCAGTGCTGCCTCCTCCACGTTACTCCCCTTCCTGGCCCTTTTGTTGTAAGGAGGAGGGAAGGCACCTGGGAATTGGTGAGGCTACTGGGCCTGGCCACCTCCTGGCTGACACATACCCCTGCCTCCTCCTGGAGGACACTTACCCCCGCCTCCTCCTGGCTGCCACATTCCAGAGCCTCGTCCTGGCTGAGGTCTTCCTGTGTATGAAAAAAGGACATAGTTTTAGTTTTTGGTTCATCAATTACACACAATTTTCAGCTCATGACTGTTGCAAATTGAATGTTAATAAATAGAAAATTTCTATCATTCTGACCCCAGCATTTTTCATTCTTGTCACACTCATTTTTGGCCCCTACTGTCTATTGATATGTCAAACACTTTTTGTTAAATCATTAATTTGTTAGCAATAATAACATCTAAAATTAAAGTCAAATGAGGGGTGATTGGCGCTGTTCCACTGAAGGTGTCTCAAGTGTAAAAAATTTTTTTGGTGTATCAAGTAGAACAATAAACAAAACTAAACAATATATAGAATTAAGAAACAATGTGTGGGAACTCATGAAGTATGTGTGACACCTGCGCCCATACAAAGTGCAGTGTGTGTTAACTCCCACTTAAACAAGAGGTAATCAAAACCTAGGTAAGTGTAAAAGAATAAGGTGAAATCCAAAAAATCTATCCAAAAAATCCTTGAAAAAACAAAAAATACTGGACATAAAAAACACCAATGTTGCATAAATTAAATACTCATAAAAACCTATAATATGAATGCACATAAAAAATTAAAAATCATGAAGTCTTCAGTCCACAAAAAGTCCCAAAACCAAATTGATAATAAAAAATTATATATTAAATATATTATAGTGAAAAAGTTCCTCATAAAGTGCAGATAGTGAGTCTCTTCAAATCTTCTAGCAGTGCTCTTAGTGACATGAAATCTTCCAGTCTTCTAAAAGCCCCCCAATGTGCCCTCACTCACCAAAAGAAAACACCCCTGCAGGGGTATCAAGCCTGTCAGCTGTATCCTGCAGCAACGGTCCTCAGCGAAGGCTCCTACTCGAATCTCCGTTCACGGTGTCCGGGCTGTCTCCAGTTAATCCCCGCAGGCACATCCATATGAAATAAAAATGATCCCCATCGCGTAAATCCGTAAAAATATTGTGTACTTTATTAAAAATTGTGGTTAAAAACAGACAAAACAATGTCCCGCTGCCTAATGGGCAGTCTAACTGAATGGGAAAAAACAACAACAGTGCGGTGCGGCGTGCGTTCCACCGCTCGCTCCACACCCGGAAGTAAAGCAGAAGAGCAGGACGTATGCGTATCGTGTGGCCACGCCTTACGCGTTTCGTCATCCAGACGTCATCTGAGGTGCGGCCATCTTGGTACTCCATACGTCTTATATACACGATGGAGGCGCCCGGAGGCCAATCATGGTGGAAAAACCCACCCCTCAACCATGGTGGAATATATCCAAAGTGCCATCTAGTGGACAAAAAGGATTACAACCCATTGTATTCGTTTATATACGGCGCCTCCATCATAAAAACAGAGTGAACGGTTACAATTCCATCATAAAAACAAAGTGAACAATTACAACTCATTGTATTCACTTGCTTGCGGCACTTACATCATAGAAACAGATTGAGGGGGAAGAAGGGAATGTTAAAAACGTATAAGCACCCATAAGGCTCTGATACATTGGTAACCTACGAAAACACATCAAAACAGGGGTAATCTATAAAAATAGATAATGAAAAAGAATTATAAAATTGAAGGGTATAAAAAATATAAAGTGTAAGTGGATTATTCAAAATAAATCCATTAAGTCACAAAGCGAATGTGCATATTAAAGGGATAAAGGCCTATATCTCAAAGTTGAGATTCTATTCCCCATACAAATCAGTGCATCCACTGGCTTTTAATATAGAAAAAAGGACCTGGTGCAAACCTCTTATACAAGCTCAGTAGACTATCCAATATATTCCCATAAATATTGCAGGTGGTGTGCACTATAGTGTTAAAAGAGGACTTGTAATGTGAAAAAAGTTTATGTTTAAGTAAGTGATGCAAAATATAAAAATAATAAAATATTAAATTATGAAACTTTTTACAAATGTGTTGAATCCAGAAAGATGCGGGGGCTAGAAGGTAATGACCATCATACTATTACCTACAATTATGAGCCTCCAACATCCTCGGGGGAGCATCCAATAAAAATTAATTATTAAAATTAAAGATTAAAAATTGAAAATTAAAAATTGGACAGGAAACAGTTAAGATCTATTTCTACATTAAGTCCCCTAGGAACCAAACTGTCAAGGCGATGTATCCATCTGGTTTCATTTTGGGAGATTAATATTTTCTTATTGCCCCCCCTCCATTGTTCCTTGATTGTGTCGATGCCATAAAATATCAAACCAGATGGATCCCTACGGTGATATTCATCGAAGTGTCTAGAAAGATTATGTTTAGGGAACCCCTTTTTAATATTATTAATATGTTCCCTAATACGTACGCGTAGGGGTCTTGTGGTCCTGCCCACATATTGCAGTCGGCACAGGCACTCGATGACATATGTCACATGGGTGGTATCACAGGTGACGAGCTCCCTGATCTCAAATTCTTTACCACTTCTGGATTTAAAAGAGGTCTTCTTCTTAGGTTGCCTCTTACTGACCCTGCAGCCCAGGCACTTCTGGCACCTATAAAAACCTTTCAAATCGGCAAACAATTTCACACTCCTAGGAGGATCAATAACATTATGAACCAGATGGTTTCTAAGGGTTGGTGCTTTCCTATAAATAAACCGAGGTTTCTTTGTGAGAATTTTCCCTAAGGTCCTATCTGATCTTAGAATTGGCCAGTACTTCCTTACTATAAATTCAATGGACCTATATTGGTTGTTAAAACCTGTTACAAAAGCTATGTCGTCTGGAGAGTTTTTTCTGTTACACTGTTCCTTTCCCAACAGGGAGTCCCGATCAAGTCTTTGTATCTCTTCCTTCAATTTGACTAAAGGGTCAATTTTATAACCTTTGTCTACAAATTTCTTAATCAGGGCATCAGCTTGATCTCTAAAGTCCTCAATATTACGGCAATTCCTCCTTATTCTTAAAAGTTGCCCCTTGGGTATGTTCTCTTTCCATTTCGGATGGTGGCAACTGGAGGTGGGTATGTACCTGTTGCGATCCGTTACCTTAAAGAATGTTTTTGTGAACAATTCACCACCCTGTTTAAAAATCTGTAAATCCAAATAATCTATCACATCAGGATTGGATTTTCCGGTAAAAGAGATGCCGTAATCATTCTGGTTGAGTTCGTCCAGGAAATCCTGAAACGACTCAGGACTTCCCTCCCATACAATAATTACATCGTCTATGTACCGACGATAAAATTTAATTTCAGGCCTACTTCTACCATAAATGTAACGTTCCTCCAACATGTCCATGAATAAATTTGCCACGCTCGGTGCATACTTAGCACCCATGGCTACACCTTTTTTCTGAACGTAAAAATCTTTCTGATACCAGAAGTAATTACTCTCCATTGCCAGTTGAAGTCCCTCCAATATAAATTCAGTTTGTTGGTGTCTGAGACCTGATCTCTCATGCAAGGCCTTCTCAACCCCTTTTAATCCATCCTTCTGCGAGATACTGGTGTAAAGGGAATTAAAGTCTATTGTTGCCAATAGACAATGTTCAATCCCAGTAATCCCCTTCATTTCATTAATAAGCTGAGTACTGTCCCTCAGATAGGATTTACCCTTCACTACCAGCGGTTTTAAAAACTGGTCTATGTATTCCCCTAGTCTCGAAAATAGGGAATCTACTCCACTAATGATTGGTCTACCCGGTGGTTTATTCAACCTCTTATGTATTTTGGGCAAGTAATATATAACAGGAGTTTTTGTGGATTCCGGAACTAGGTACTTCGTTTCTTTCTTATTCAAAATACCAATTTCTCTCCCTTTTTTCACTAATCTTCTCAAACTTTTAATATATTGTGGTTTGGGGTTGTTTTTCAACTTTTTATATGTATTCTCAACCCTCAGTAAGTTGTTCATCTCCTCCTCGTAATCCACCTTTTTTAATATTACTAGCCCACCCCCCTTGTCAGCGGGTCGTATCACCACTTCCTTTCTTTTACCGAGTGCTTGAATGGTTTTCCATATATGTTTACTCTTCGTCTTTTTCTTTTCCATTTTCGCCAAATCGTTTTCCACCATCCGTCTAAAGGCGCCAATGCACTGTTCCCCTGGCACCTTGGGATTAAAGATGGAATTGTTCCTAAGTTTCGTATGGACAAAACCATCAGCTTCCGTCATGGGGATGGCCTCCTTGTTCAGGGCATAATGTTTCTTGATCTTCAGTTTCCTGATGAATTTTTGTAAGTCGATATACACTTCAAATTTGTCAATACCGTTCTCTGGTGTGTATTTCAGTCCTAAGTCTAAAATCTTTAATTCGTCTTCTGTAAAAACTGCATCACTTAGATTAAAAATCCCTTGGCCTAGTACTCCCTTCTTCTTTTTCTGCTTCCCTCCTCGTTTTCCTCTAGTCTGCTTCTTTCGTTGCTTCTGTGGGAATAATCCGGTTCTCTCTCTGCAATCCTGTTCCTCCCATTCATGGGGTTCATACGTGGATGTTGTGGGGACTGGTACCCTGGATATCCATTCGCCCTCTGTGTTCTGTTCATACCCATTGGTGGGCCCCTTCTTGGTGAATGGTAAAAATCTCTCTGTGTCCCTCTCCAACCTGGTGGATGATATTGCACTCTGGCATTCCATCTCCCAGGGGGTCTGTCTCGGGGTCTTCCTTGCTTAAAATCCCTTTCCTCTGGATAGTCCCTTCTGTTTCTGGACCCCCATTGAGATATGTGTTGTCTTCCTTCCCTCAAAGGGGAAAATCTATTATGTGTAGGTACATTGTACCTTGGAGTCCGTGGGGATCTACCAGGATTTTGTACTTGGTACAAATCCCTCCTGCTGTCCGCATATCTCTGAAAATGGTTCGGTGTCCTAGGACTTTCTTCTCTTCTCTCTGAGGTCCCCTGTTCAAATCTGGTTGTCGCATCGTAATGGGATCTGGGATATCCCTCCCCCTCAATTCTTCATGGGAATCCTCATCAATGGAGATTTCACCCGGGTCTTCGTTCATTTCCCCAAGGTCCAACTGCCATTTGTAGACCTTTTTATTGGTGTAGTCCAGAACATCCCTTTTGAACTTTTTTTGTTTTTTGGCCTGTATTTCTGCATCGTATTTTTTAATTATGTCTTGCAATTCCCTCTCTTTAATCTTATATTCATTTTGGTTACTATATGGTAATAGTAATGATTTTATCTCATTGATGGTATCCTCTATCCCCCTTAGTTTAAATTGTCTCCTTCTGACAATCTTCCCCAAAAGCTCTTTCTCACACTTGGAGAAGAAGGAATACCATTCCTCCATTAGGGTGACATCATTCAAGCTATCATTGGGGTTCAGATCCCACCTCAACCTTCTAGGTGTCATATTCTCCCCAATGTATGTCTCAAGGGTAGCAATATCCCACCAGACCCTGAGTTGCTTTTAAACAGGCCATTCATATCTTGTGTGTTGTTAACCTGTTGTTGACTAAAAATTCCAGTATGGTCTATGTTACGATTAGACATATAACCAAATATATCCATAGCAGCAGAACTTGCGTGTACACCTATAAGGTGACCAAAAGATATAGGAAACTAATAGCTCCGCACTTAGGTAGTAAAGGAACTGCAGCCCCCCCAACACAGAATCACACCAATGTGGAATTCTAGAAAATTAAAGTCAAATGAGGGGTGATTGGCGCTGTTCCACTGAAGGTGTCTCAAGTGTAAAAAATTTTTTTGGTGTATCAAGTAGAACAATAAACAAAACTAAACAGTATATAGAATTAAGAAACAATGTGTGGGAACTCATGAAGTATGTGTGACACCTGCGCCCATACAAAGTGCAGTGTGTGTTAACTCCCACTTAAACAAGAGGTAATCAAAACCTAGGTAAGTGTAAAAGAATAAGGTGAAATCCAAAAAATCTATCCAAAAAATCCTTGAAAAAACAAAAAATACTGGACATAAAAAACACCAATGTTGCATAAATTAAATACTCATAAAAACCTATAATATGAATGCACATAAAAAATTAAAAATCATGAAGTCTTCAGTCCACAAAAAGTCCCAAAACCAAATTGATAATAAAAAATGATATATTAAATATATTATAGTGAAAAAGTTCCTCATAAAGTGCAGATAGTGAGTCTCTTCAAATCTTCTAGCAGTGCTCTTAGTGACATGAAATCTTCCAGTCTTCTAAAAGCCCCCCAATGTGCCCTCACTCACCAAAAGAAAACACCCCTGCAGGGGTATCAAGCCTGTCAGCTGTATCCTGCAGCAACGGTCCTCAGTGAAGGCTCCTACTCGAATCTCCGTTCACGGTGTCCGGGCTGTCTCCAGTTAATCCCCGCAGGCACATCCATATGAAATAAAAATGATCCCCATCGCGTAAATCCGTAAAAATATTGTGTACTTTATTAAAATTGTGGTTAAAAACAGACAAAACAATGTCCCGCTGCCTAATGGGCAGTCTAACTGAATGGGAAAAAACAACAACAGTGCGGTGCGGCGTGCGTTCCACCGCTCGCTCCACACCACTTGAGACACCTTCAGTGGAACAGCGCCAATCACCCCTCATTTGACTTTAATTTTCTAGAATTCCACATTGGTGTGATTCTGTGTTGGGGGGGCTGCAGTTCCTTTACTACCTAAGCGCGGAGCTATTAGTTTCCTATATCTTTTGGTCACCTTATAGGTGTACACGCAAGTTCTGCTGCTATGGATATATTTGGTTATATGTCTAATCGTAACATAGACCTTACTGGAATTTTTAGTCAACAACAGGTTAACAACACACAAGATATGAATGGCCTGTTTAAACAGCTCAGACATTCTCTTGAAAAGCAACTCAGGGTCTGGTGGGATATTGCTACCCTTGAGACATACATTGGGGAGAATATGACACCTAGAAGGTTGAGGTGGGATCTGAACCCCAATGATAGCTTGAATGATGTCACCCTAATAGAGGAATGGTATTCCTTCTTCTCCAAGTGTGAGAAAGAGCTTTTGGGGAAGATTGTCAGAAGGAGACAATTTAAACTAAGGGGGATAGAGGATACCATCAATGAGATAAAATCATTACTATTACCATATAGTAACCAAAATGAATATAAGATTAAAGAGAGGGAATTGCAAGACATAATTAAAAAATACGATGCAGAAATACAGGCCAAAAAACAAAAAAAGTTCAAAAGGGATGTTCTGGACTACACCAATAAAAAGGTCTACAAATGGCAGTTGGACCTTGGGGAAATGAACGAAGACCCGGGTGAAATTTCCATTGATGAGGATTCCCATGAAGAATTGAGGGGGAGGGATATCCCAGATCCCATTACGATGCGACAAACCAGATTTGAACAGGGGACCTCAGAGAGAAGAGAAGAAAGTCCTAGGACACCGAACCATTTTCAGAGATATGCGGACAGCAGGAGGGATTTGTACCAAGTACAAAATCCTGGTAGATCCCCACGGACTCCAAGGTACAATGTACCTACACATAATAGATTTTCCCCTTTGAGGGAAGGAAGACAACACATATCTCAATGGGGGTCCAGAAACAGAAGGGACTATCCAGAGGAAAGGGATTTTCAGCAGGGAAGACCCCGAGACAGACCCCCTGGGAGATGGAATGCCAGAGTGCAATATCATCCACCAGGTTGGAGAGGGACACAGAGAGATTTTTACCATTCACCAAGAAGGGGCCCACCAATGGGTATGAACAGAACACAGAGGGCGAATGGATATCCAGGGTACCAGTCCCCACAACATCCACGTATGAACCCCATGAATGGGAGGAACAGGATTGCAGAGAGAGAACCGGATTATTCCCACAGAAGCAACGAAAGAAGCAGACTAGAGGAAAACGAGGAGGGAAGCAGAAAAAGAAGAAGGGAGTACTAGGCCAAGGGATTTTTAATCTAAGTGATGCAGTTTTTACAGAAGACGAATTAAAGATTTTAGACTTAGGACTGAAATACGCACCAGAGAAGGGTATTGACAAATTTGAAGTGTATATCGACTTACAAAAATTCATCAGGAAACTGAAGATCAAGAAACATTATGCCCTGAACAAGGAGGCCATCCCCATGACGGAAGCTGATGGTTTTGTCCATACGAAACTTAGGAACAATTCCATCTTTAATCCCAAGGTGCCAGGGGAACAGTGCATTGGCGCCTTTAGACGGATGGTGGAAAACGATTTGGCGAAAATGGAAAAGAAAAAGACGAAGAGTAAACATATATGGAAAACCATTCAAGCACTCGGTAAAAGAAAGGAAGTGGTGATACGACCCGCTGACAAGGGGGGTGGGCTAGTAATATTAAAAAAGGTGGATTACGAGGAGGAGATGAACAACTTACTGAGGGTTGAGAATACATATAAAAAGTTGAAAAACAACCCCAAACCACAATATATTAAAAGTTTGAGAAGATTAGTGAAAAAAGGGAGAGAAATTGGTATTTTGAATAAGAAAGAAACGAAGTACCTAGTTCCGGAATCCACAAAAACTCCTGTTATATATTACTTGCCCAAAATACATAAGAGGTTGAATAAACCACCGGGTAGACCAATCGTTAGTGGAGTGGATTCCCTATTTTCGAGACTAGGGGAATACATAGACCAGTTTTTAAAACCGCTGGTAGTGAAGGGTAAATCCTATCTGAGGGACAGTACTCAGCTTATTAATGAAATGAAGGGGATTACTGGGATTGAACATTGTCTATTGGCAACAATAGACGTTAATTCCCTTTACACCAGTATCTCGCAGAAGGATGGATTAAAAGGGGTTGAGAAGGCCTTGCATGAGAGATCAGGTCTCAGACACCAACAAACTGAATTTATATTGGAGGGACTTCAACTGGCAATGGAGAGTAATTACTTCTGGTATCAGAAAGATTTTTACGTTCAGAAAAAAGGTGTAGCCATGGGTGCTAAGTATGCACCGAGCGTGGCAAATTTATTCATGGACATGTTGGAGGAACGTTACATTTATGGTAGAAGTAGGCCTGAAATTAAATTTTATCGTCGGTACATAGACGATGTAATTATTGTATGGGAGGGAAGTCCTGAGTCGTTTCAGGATTTCCTGGACGAACTCAACCAGAATGATTACGGCATCTCTTTTACCGGAAAATCCAATCCTGATGTGATAGATTATTTGGATTTACAGATTTTTAAACAGGGTGGTGAATTGTTCACAAAAACATTCTTTAAGGTAACGGATCGCAACGGGTACATACCCACCTCCAGTTGCCACCATCCGAAATGGAAAGAGAACATACCCAAGGGGCAACTTTTAAGAATAAGGAGGAATTGCCGTAATATTGAGGACTTTAGAGATCAAGCTGATGCCCTGATTAAGAAATTTGTAGACAAAGGTTATAAAATTGACCCTTTAGTCAAATTGAAGGAAGAGATACAAAGACTTGATCGGGACTCCCTGTTGGGAAAGGAACAGTGTAACAGAAAAAACTCTCCAGACGACATAGCTTTTGTAACAGGTTTTAACAACCAATATAGGTCCATTGAATTTATAGTAAGGAAGTACTGGCCAATTCTAAGATCAGATAGGACCTTAGGGAAAATTCTCACAAAGAAACCTCGGTTTATTTATAGGAAAGCACCAACCCTTAGAAACCATCTGGTTCATAATGTTATTGATCCTCCTAGGAGTGTGAAATTGTTTGCCGATTTGAAAGGTTTTTATAGGTGCCAGAAGTGCCTGGGCTGCAGGGTCAGTAAGAGGCAACCTAAGAAGAAGACCTCTTTTAAATCCAGAAGTGGTAAAGAATTTGAGATCAGGGAGCTCGTCACCTGTGATACCACCCATGTGACATATGTCATCGAGTGCCCGTGCCGACTGCAATATGTGGGCAGGACCACAAGACCCCTACGCGTACGTATTAGGGAACATATTAATAATATTAAAAAGGGGTTCCCTAAACATAATCTTTCTAGACACTTCGATGAATATCACCGTAGGGATCCATCTGGTTTGATATTTTATGGCATCGACACAATCAAGGAACAATGGAGGGGGGGCAATAAGAAAATATTAATCTCCCAAAATGAAACCAGATGGATACATCGCCTTGACAGTTTGGTTCCTAGGGGACTTAATGTAGAAATAGATCTTAACTGTTTCCTGTCCAATTTTTAATCTTTAATTTTAATAATTAATTTTTATTGGATGCTCCCCCGAGGATGTTGGAGGCTCATAATTGTAGGTAATAGTATGATGGTCATTACCTTCTAGCCCCCGCATCTTTCTGGATTCAACACATTTGTAAAAAGTTTCATAATTTAATATTTTATTATTTTTATATTTTGCATCACTTACTTAAACATAAACTTTTTTCACATTACAAGTCCTCTTTTAACACTATAGTGCACACCACCTGCAATATTTATGGGAATATATTGGATAGTCTACTGAGCTTGTATAAGAGGTTTGCACCAGGTCCTTTTTTCTATATTAAAAGCCAGTGGATGCACTGATTTGTATGGGGAATAGAATCTCAACTTTGAAATATAGGCCTTTATCCCTTTAATATGCACATTCGCTTTGTGACTTAATGGATTTATTTTGAATAATCCACTTACACTTTATATTTTTTATACCCTTCAATTTTATAATTCTTTTTCATTATCTATTTTTATAGATTACCCCTGTTTTGATGTGTTTTCGTAGGTTACCAATGTATCAGAGCCTTATGGGTGCTTATACGTTTTTAACATTCCCTTCTTCCCCCTCAATCTGTTTCTATGATGTAAGTGCCGCAAGCAAGTGAATACAATGAGTTGTAATTGTTCACTTTGTTTTTATGATGGAATTGTAACTGTTCACTCTGTTTTTATGATGGAGGCGCCGTATATAAACGAATACAATGGGTTGTAATCCTTTTTGTCCACTAGATGGCACTTTGGATATATTCCACCATGGTTGAGGGGCGGGTTTTTCCACCATGATTGGCCTCCGGGCGCCTCCATCGTGTATATAAGATGTATGGAGTACCAAGATGGCCGCGCCTCAGATGACGTCTGGATGACGAAACGCGTAAGGCGTGGCCACACGATACGCATACGTCCTGCTCTTCTGCTTTACTTCCGGGTGTGGAGCGAGCGGTGGAACGCACGCCGCACCGCACTGTTGTTGTTTTTTCCCATTCAGTTAGACTGCCCATTAGGCAGCGGGACATTGTTTTGTCTGTTTTTAACCACAATTTTTAATAAAGTACAAAATATTTTTACGGATTTACGCGATGGGGATCATTTTTATTTCATATGGATGTGCCTGCGGGGATTAACTGGAGACAGCCCGGACACCGTGAACGGAGATTCGAGTAGGAGCCTTCACTGAGGACCGTTGCTGCAGGATACAGCTGACAGGCTTCATACCCCTGCAGGGGTGTTTTCTTTTGGTGAGTGAGGGCACATTGGGGGGCTTTTAGAAGACTGGAAGATTTCATGTCACTAAGAGCACTGCTAGAAGATTTGAAGAGACTCACTATCTGCACTTTATGAGGAACTTTTTCACTATAATATATTTAATATATAATTTTTTATTATCAATTTGGTTTTGGGACTTTTTGTGGACTGAAGACTTCATGATTTTTAATTTTTTATGTGCATTCATATTATAGGTTTTTATGAGTATTTAATTTATGCAACATTGGTGTTTTTTATGTCCAGTATTTTTTGTTTTTTCAAGGATTTTTTGGATAGATTTTTTGGATTTCACCTTATTCTTTTACACTTACCTAGGTTTTGATTACCTCTTGTTTAAGTGGGAGTTAACACACACTGCACTTTGTATGGGCGCAGGTGTCACACATACTTCATGAGTTCCCACACATTGTTTCTTAATTCTATATATTGTTTAGTTTTGTTTATTGTTCTACTTGATACACCAAAAAATTTTTTTACACTTGAGACACCTTCAGTGGAACAGCGCCAATCACCCCTCATTTGACTTTAATTTTCTAGAATTCCACATTGGTGTGATTCTGTGTTGGGGGGGCTGCAGTTCCTTTACTACCTAAGCGCGGAGCTATTAGTTTCCAATAATAACATCTAGTTAACAACAATCATTTTTGGACAGTAAATATTTAAAAAAATACTATACCTGGCTCCAGCTGGGCTCCTCAACTTCTTCAGGATGGAAGGCCCAGGTTGGTCCTCGGAAGCCTCAGCTGGGGTTGAGGGAAGGGTAGATGGAAGTGTAGAAAGTGATTCCCTGGCTTCCATCTGGTCTTCCAGAAACCTCATCCTGCTGTAGCACCACAGACTGGGTACATACATTCTCTGCTGCAGCTTTTGATCTCATGGAAGCCTGGAACTTATTAAGCTCCTTCCTATATGTGCTTCTCAAGCTATTAATTTTCTTCTCCACAAACTGCGTCGAGGACCTGTAAGTTCCAGAGTTGTGTATGTTATGTTTGGAAACATGCCTGTTTCTGTACTTTTTCAAAAATTTCAAGGTAAATGTTTTAAAAAAAAAGTGTTTTTTTTTTTTGCCACAAAATGTTTTAGAACGCACATGTGAATGTGCACGGAGTAAAAGGCTTTCTACTCAACAATGTGTGGCTTCTTCTTTCAATGCTCAATAACACTTTTTGTATTAAGTTGGTGTTTACAGTGACAATGGGTGTTATTTAAATAATGTTAAAACCACTTGGCACTACTAGTGCACTAGGAGAACCTAGGAGACAGATAAAAGAAACACAAGTAGTAAATCCAAATCAAGATTTTATTATATCAATTTTTTTTTTAGTTTGAAAATATTTAAAAGTTAGCTGGCATAGCAATGGCCCCCCTAACCGTAAAATATTACACATATTTTTCAAACACTTCACGGGCGCTTTGGGGGGCAAGCCAGGACGGCCGTCATTGGATTCTCATGAAATCCGGCCTCAGACCCAACTGTGGCAACATATTCAGGTGCATTTCGCTTTAAAAAGTTGTGCAGTATGCAGCAGGATAAAACAGCGTGGTTAAGTTTGTACTCCGCCATGTTAATTGATGTTAGAAATAAGCGGAACCGGTTGGCCATTATACCGAAGGTATTCTCTACGACTCTTCTGACTCTGACCAGCCGTTAATTAAAAACCCTCTTCTCTGGGGTGGGGGTCCTCTGGGGGAATTGCCTCATCATGTGATCACCCAGACCAAATGTTTCATCAGCTATAAAAACAAATGGGAGTCCTCGCACGTTCTCTTCAGCAGGTGGCAAACCCAAGCCACCACTCTGGAGATGTCCGTAGAACTCGGTCTGGGCAAAGACTCCACCATCCGACATCTGGCCATTCTTACCCATGTCCACATAGAGAAACTAATATGTCGCCGACACCACCGCCATCAACACAATACTATGAAACCCCTTATAGTTAAAATAGTATGACCCCCGAATGCGGTGGTGGGACGATGTGGACGTGTTTCCCATCGATTGCCCCTCCGCAGTTGGGAAAGTCCCAACGATGAGCAAAATGGGAGGCCAGAGTCTGCCATTCCTGTGGCGTTGAAGGAAACTGTGGAGTCAAACCAAAAAAAAAAATAGTAATTAATTTTGCACATAAATATTGCAAGCAGATTAGACACAAACATTCTTTCCCAACATCAGTATAACATTTATTTTAAGGAGTATTTAAAGACAAAAATATAAGGTCCACTTATCAGATTCCTCACCCCCTCTGATGGCCCATTGTAAAAAATTTGGGGGGGGGTTCTAAATGAGTTTGGGAGCCAACAAAAAGCCTCTGGCACTCTGCCTGAATTTAAGGCCAACAATAAAATTTGGACACATTTTAGGGGGTGTATAGGCTAAAGCACTACAATGGAGCTGACAAAATACATTGTTAAGTGACTAGGCTAGGTGTATATGGGCCCAGGATAGCATGCTGGGGAGATTAGTGAAGGCAAATATGCATGAAGGACAAAAAAAGGAGCATTAAAAGATTACAGCATGCATGAGGATATAGAGGACATTCACAGCATATTACAATCAAGGTAATTCTGGAATGATGAAAGAAATACAATACATTAGCAAACATTAAATACATATAATGTGATGTTAAAGGAGAAAACTTACCCTAATATAGTCCTTCTGCAGGACCTGAATGATGGCAGAACAGGTCTCTGGAATAATGATCCCCAGAGCCTGGGGGATATGCCTGTAGAGAACTTGAGATCCTGTAGTTTTCTCCCCGTCTCCAAATACCGCAAGTGGCGACTAGCCTCTGCTCGGGAGTGATGTCCTGCTTCATAAAAATAAGGGGTGAGCAAAGCCAACAAGCGGTAAAAAACGGGGTCCGTCATCTGGAGAAAATTCCTGAAATCATCAGGGTTATTCTCCTGGATCTCCCGCAGCAAAGCCATATGAGAGAATTGGTCACGCTGGAGTAACCAATTCTTGGTCCATGAACTCCTCCCCACCCTGTTCATGGACTGGGCTTGGGTCAAAGTAAGAACCCCAACACCAAGCCCCTGCACAGCACGAACTATACGACGAGTATGTAACCGCAACATGGCTTCAAAACGGTCGACTGGTCAGAACGAACTAAACAGAACACACTGAAGAACAGCAAGGCCTGTGAAGAGCGAGCTGAAAATCAGTAACGAGTGGACAAGAACGCACTGAAAAACAGATACCAACAGCAGTAAAATGATCTGAAAAAGCACGAGTCTGAAAAGTGCGAATCGTCTCTCACCAAACTTCTACTAACACAAGATCAGCAGAAGGAGCCCAAAGGGTGGCGCATTGGGTAATGAACTTCCTTTATCTTGTCTTGTGCTCAAAACCTACCTTTCTACTTAAGGTAATATCTAACGCAGTTGCGGCTGGTGTTTTTTTCTTTTGGGAGGGCATCAAACAACCACCCCCACCCCTCGGGAGGATGGTTGGGACATCAAAGCCCCACACTTACCCCATCTAGGAAGCGGGCGAGCACGTAGCATGTCCGGCAAGCGACAGCTTTCTTTTTTCCTCATCCTGTGCATTACGGCGGCTTCCGCCGTGCATCTCCCTCCTCCTTTCAGCCAATTGGGAAACGGGTATCAGACCCGTGCTTCCTGATTGGCGTAGAGGCAGATTCAGTGTTAGACTAGTGAATATTCATCCGCTATTCTAACACACCTCGGTGGGCTCCGAGGGCATTGCTCTGTGACCGGAGCTCACCCTATTTTGAAGCCTATTAGAGCCTCTGGCTCTAATCAGGTGCTTCAAAAAATAAACACCCCCGCCGCTGTAATTCATATGCCTGGCGTCCTGAAAGCTGTTGGACGCATGAATAGGGGGTGGCAGCGGGTATGGAAAGGAGAGGCTGCCCCCTTAATGGACGGCCGCCCCTGATCTAACGTCCACCTAGAATAGATAGAAACATAAACCCTTCCTCTTTGTACCCTACTTCTAAGTACCTCAAATAGATAAAATCTGATAGCTCTGACAACATCCCGACAATGAAGAGAAATCTAAGAGCCACAGCTTCTGTAAGAAATGCCCTTTCTTTGTCCTGTCATCAAGGCCTCGTAAAGCACAATGTGCTTCAAAATCCAGGTAGATAAGGTAATTCATCTGAGGAGCTTACACTCTAAAAGATAAAACACCTCCAGAACTAATATGTGTGTACTCCACCAGATCAGTGTTTCCTGCGTAATTTGACATCAAAAGCCTCTGTTGCCCTGCTCTGCAAGGCCACCACCTGGTCTTCAGTTCATACCTTCTCAAAGTTTTCCCAGGTGGACGTCTCAGCTTGTACAGATGCAGCTTTCGGATGCAAGGTTCATACAGTAGTACTCTAAATTGGGTCGGTTGACCCTTGTTATTGTGGAGCATGTAGGCACAGTTATAGCAATGTTGGAAAGAAGATCCATGAACCACACATCAACAAGCAGACCCGTAGGAAAATGAATAGCAGCCACGCCCCCAACACGGTTTGCCACCCCCCCCTTTTAACCTAATATTTTGTTACATGGCTTAGGAGGCAGTCACTGCCTCTTAATCTTATTGAGACTTCTGCACCTGCCTACAGATAGTTTATCTCACTGTTATTGAGCAAGCTATTGTCAGTTGTCTCAGGATTGAAGGGTGCTTTCTCTAGACTGCATGTTTTAGCTGTGTTTCCATAGATGTCTGACAGGATTCATATCAGGACTCACAGTAGGCCACTTCAGAATAGTCCAATGTTTTCTTTCAATATTTTGTTAGAGGACCCATGACTTCAGATTCAGAATATTTTATTAATCCCAACGGGAATTTATTACAACACATACCACACTCAACAAAGACAACACAAAATCACAACAATGAACAGAAGAAGTCACAAAGGCATAACAAATGACATAACATTTGCATGTAATGTTATCATTTTTCAGGAGGAATGAAGCATTATGGTGGATTTACTAAAGGCAAATAGTCCAACTGCACTTGCAAAGTGTATAGTCTAATTTCCCCTTAGTACATTTAAATGTGGTAAAGCTTCAATTTGTAAAGAATACCCAGTCAGGTGCAAGAAAAATTAACAAAAAAAACTTTTTTGTTTACACTTGATCGGATGATGAAAATCATCATTTATCACAATTACCAAGCTCTGCACTGTCTATTTGACTTCAGTGCATATGTGTGTATATATATATATATATATATCTATAATGTATTTTTTTATTTTTTTATTTTTATTTTTTTACAGGAGAAGTGTGTACCTGTCTACTGCAGATACAGATTCCGGGATCAGTCTTATCACCAGACACATGGACAAACGCACGGAACACATGTTTTCTTTAGGGATGTTTTTGTTATTTTTGCAGGTACCATAAGTGTGGGTGAACTGCGTGAATCTCTTCTTGGACCACCTGTAGAGATTGAGGTACATGATCGAGATCAGAGGATAGAGGAGAGTGTCAGTAAGCCATCACTTTTTGGCATGGAACCTGAAGATGAGAAACTGAGTAATGTTGGTCTTGTGACTTCTAAACGTACTGTCCACAATCCATTCACAAAGAGTAACAGACAATGGGATCCCTATGGAGTTGCGAGGCTGAGTTTATCTGAGCTGGTCTATGGTGCCACATACTTAAACATTTCTGTTCCAATACACAGCTGTGACTGCCCAGATCCCACAGGCTATCAATCGGACTGCAAAAATGGAAACATTTTAGGGGTCATAGGGTCAGTTGATGGCCCTCAAGATTCTCCGTTGCCAGTGGGATTTTATTTGGATGCCCAGTCACACCTGAAAGTTAGAGTAGACCTTGCAGTGCCACTGTCTTTTGACGAGGAGAGTCCCGATTGTCCCTTTGGGCGTATGGTCTGCATCTTTGAATACAGGAACAAACAGCTGTTCAGGGATTTTATCATTAATATTGCAAATATCAACTCAAAGGCCTTAGGGTTAGATTTTAACCCTTGGAATGTCACTGTGGAAGCTCTGTCCAGAGTTTCCTTGACTGAAAATCAGAAAAGAGATGTTACCCTGGATGTTATAACCAGTATACATATCATGGATGGATCCATCCACCTCTTTATTTTGGAAGGACTGAAGGACAAAGGTATTAAAGAATTGTGGGAAACCCTATCCAGCAGGTATATGGTCTGCAAAATTTATTTTTTATTTCATGTATGTTTAGACTGAATTCTTATTTTTATTGTACAGTGAATGTGTTGGTGGGTACTCAGTGAGTATGTGCATAGTTATGTATGCTTGTGACTGTTTTGTGCTTGTACAGATGTGAAATGTAAGAATATGTCTGAGTAGTACAAAAAGTACCTTCTCTTTCCTTCTAACTATCCTTAGTATGCTTTTTACAGTGGTAAATGATCATTCGTACACATTTTAAGTTTTCTCTAATTTGGTACAGGCCAAAAGGAGAGAATGAAAAGTTAGAGACCTTGTACAACTCGGAAATGGCTTTCTGTGAGCGATTATACAAAGATCTTGGAGTCTTGTTGTGCCACATCCATCTGGTTGAGAATCTCACATCCTTAGTGAATCAACCCCTTCTCTATGTCAGGGATATGGTTCCTCCATTGTGTTTTCATGCCTTGTCAAGGTAAGCTGGCCTCCTAGGGTAGAGTTGGAATTGATATGTCTTATTTATTCTTTGCTTAATTTCCATAATACTGGCACGTTTTGCAGTGCTTACAAAGTACTATTAACCTTAGGTCTCTGTTAATCCAGTGTTCTCAATACAGATAAAACCCATACAAAATTTCACACCTTTTTTCTCTTTGTAGTCCTATGCTCTTTTTATGATTCTTACCAGTTTTTTAATGCCTTACTTTTTTGATGATGGAAATGCGCACATTCCTTAATGTTATTTTGACATAGATGAGTATTGTCCATACCCCAATGCTTAATTCAGAGTGCACAGGAAGGAAGGGGTTGTGTCTGACAGATCTGTTGGATTCCTCTAGATTACTCTAGGTCAGTGCTTCCCAAACTCGATCCTCAAGTACCCCCAACAGGCAATCTTTTGAGAATGTCACTTAGATAAAATAGCTGTCATAAATACTAAAGCCATAGGCATTCATTTTAAGCACCTGTGCAGGGTTAAGGAAATTCTAATAATGTAACTTGCCTGGGATACTTGAAGACTGAGGTTGGGAACCACTTCTCACAGGCCATGTTTTCAGGTTTTCCTTTATCTTGCACAGGTGTTTTCAATCAGAGTCAATGGCTTGGCATTTTGGACAGCTCTTTAATCTAAAAGAAATTCCCAAAACATGGCCTGTCGAGGAGGACTTGAGGACAGAGGTTGAGAACCACTGCTCTAGGTCATATTATGGTGCCACTTGGGCTGCACTGTCATATAAAGACACACACTGTAAACCTGCTGTAACACAAAAGCGAGGGTAAGACTTTGAAAATGGAGGTATTAGTGCAATGGTATTTTCCTGAATTTCTGTAACTTAAGTAGGAAAATGTCAGTTAACCTACTAGTATATTTATGGATGAGGAAACAGAGAACACAGAGATAGAAAGATTATATAAACTACAAACAAGTAGTGTTCCTAGTGCTCTCTTCTCAGTTTACCCTCAAACCCAGTGTTTGACCAAAAAACAGTTCACCTTCAGAAGGCATGCACCTAATCTGCCAAGAAATGGGAGACAGTAATAATAAAAAAAATTAAACTTGTATTTACAATCATTTGAAAAGGTAAGTACACCTATGGAAACTGAACAGGCAAACATAAGATTTTGATTTGAATAGTACTTACAGTTAAAGGCGATATACTTAAACAAATGACACACAAAAGTGACATTGTGTACTAATTTTCACGATTTAAATGAAAGCGAAGCTAAATTCCTTAATACCTCTTTACAACAGTCCAATGTCCCTCACTAGTGCTGGCATCTTTTGCCTGTTTTTTTTCGAGCGCCAGGCTGTGCCCATTCTTGTGCAGCTCAGTGTACATGCCAGAAAAGATTGCAAGCAGGCAAGTAGGTTTCTTTAATTGTAGAGGAGACCTTGCATGTCTCTTCTGCAACAAAGAGCCTGTCTGCTCGCAGTTTTCAAACGTTGGACTTCAGTTCTGCTTTAACATCAACGCAGATTTGTCATAGGGAAGAGACAAGTACACATTTAACACCTCTTTAAATCAATGAATTTAGAATCCAAAGATTAGAAGCTCCTTAGGGCAGTGTTTCTCAACTCCAGTCCTCAAGGCGCCCCAACAGGTCATGTTTATGGATTTCCCTCAGATGAAACAGCTGTGGTAATTACTAAGGCAGTGAAACTGATCAAATCACCTGTGCAAAATAATGGAGAGCCTGAAAACATGACCTGTTGGTGCGCCTTGAGGACTGGAGTTGAGAAACACTGCCTTAGGGAGTATGCAGATCAAATCCATCTTATTTAAAGAAGGACTATCACTTTGTATATTATTTGATGCTCCAGTACCTTAGCGTACACACTGATTTTAGGAATAGTAGAAGCTAAAATCCAGTATGTGACAGCGCACCCCAAGCTACGCCCAATGATTTCCTAAAAAAAAAAGGGTGTGTGTCAGTTTAACACTGAACTACACGGCATGCTCACAGCAGTGCTGTTTCTGTGCTGCTTACAGATGGCATGTCTATGTACAAGCTGGGAGTGGCAGCTGTGTGAGAACAAAGCTTTCATTAATGATTTCATACTATTTATATGAAAGCAGTGTGCTATGGTCTGTGTACAATTGAAAGCAGGGCATTGTTCTATTACTGCTGTTGCTCTCAACTGGTAAGCAGACAGGATATGTGTGAGATGCACAGGAACAGCACTGCTGTGAGCGTGCCTGTGTTGTTTGGTGGTAAGCTGACACTCCCCCCCTCCCCTGCCTTCAGAGTGACAGAGCTTGTGTCAGGAAAACACAGAGGATGACACAAGTGCTATCAATCTACATCTGTATCCTTAAACGTTGTAGTCTGAAATCAGGGGTTGGTGCTTGGGGCTCTCTATCGCATACTGCAAAGCATTCTCTGAAAGGATAAGGTGGAGTGGCAGGGTGGTGCAGTCACATTCCTTACCTCGTTCAATCAGAGAACACCTTGTATTCTTTGAGAAAAAAAAGGTGTTCCATGAGTGAGTGAACCCCTGTGGTTACTTTGCATCAGGGCAACTGCTTGGCACAGGACCTGGAAGACAGCAAGGATCATTGTAGTAGTTGCAGCTACTACAGTGATTCTCCTCTTCCGCAGGGATCAGCCAGGTATGATATATGTGTACTTACTTTGGTCCAAGTTAAACCATGTAACTATGCAAAATGAAACAATACCTGGAATTCCGCTTTAAACTTCAGATATCAAGGGTCTGGTGTTCTCTTAGCTATTGAGATGTGTTTAAATTCAAGAGAACTGCCAATTTGTCCAGGACTGCCTGTCTCAGCAAATTCAACACAAGAGCTGACCATTTATACAAAAAATGGACCCCCTGCACATTACACAAGCCCCCTGCACAGCACACATACTCCTTTCATTATAAAGCCCCCCCCCCCCCTGCACTCCCAGTCTCCTGGGTCAGCGCTGCCAGCATACTTTAAAAAGTGAAGAAAATATTACTGACAGCACTTTCTCATATACCGCTCCTCCTGTGTCACTCTCATTGTAAATAAAAGCTTCTATATACCTCAATTAACGCCGCTCTCTCGTAGACACGGTCATGTGACTCTTCTCTGCTGTTTCATTGATGGTCACATGACCGCTCTCCTCTTCCAATCAAAAGCTACACTTGAGGAGGAGCAGGAGGAGGAGAGCAGCCAGAACGAGCGGCGTTACTTGAGGTATTACAGTCTCCCATTTATATTGAGAGTGATACAGGAGGAGCGGTATATGAGAAAGGGCTGTCAGTAATATTTTCTTAACTTTTTAAAGTATGGCAGTGCTGTCTCAGGGCTAGGAGAGGAGGGGCAGCCGGCCCGACACCCTCCCAATGGGTGGCACCCGGGGCGGACTGGCCGATCCCTGCCCCTGTTGGTAAAAAAAAAGAGTTCAGTTTCAGGGGAAAAAAGTGCACGTTATACACAGATAAATATGGTAATTAGGGAAAAATTGGTTGATTGAATATCCAATCCCATTTCTAGGTTGGTCTGTTCTATCTATAAGTAACAAATCCCTATCAATATTTCTAACTTGATTGAGTGTGGTTTTCAGAGAGGTCAAGTCATAATCCTTCTCCAAGAATCTTTGAGTTAATATCTCTGCCTGTCGTTCAAAGTCCCCCTGGGAAGTACAATTTTGTTTGATACAAAGTTACTGTACTTTTGGGACCCCTTCCAGCCATGGCCTATAGTGGCAACTCCTTCGAAATGTATGCATTGCGATCTGTAGATTTTAAAAAGGTAGAGGTCATCAAACGACCCTCCTCCACCTTAATCATGAGGGTCCAAAAAAGGAATCTTTTCTGACTCATTCCGTAGATAAGTTTAATCTCTCTCATTCTGCGATGACGTCATATGATGGCGTTCCAGAACGGCCGCCCTTGCGCACAGCCGCGCCGTGTTGCTAGGACACGGCGCAACCCCGATCTCTGGAAAGAGCCGTGTCTGCGGCTCCTTATTTACATGTGACTGGCTGTGATTGGACACAGCCGATCACATGGTTAAAGAGCCACGTCTGCGGCTCTTTAACCATGTGATCGGCTGTGTCCAATCACAGCCGGTCACATGTCTTATGCAGAATGGCTTTTTCATCATCAGTGATGACCTGAGTACTCAAATTATAAATGCACTTACCCGTTATTCCCTTTTTCTTTTTCTCCCGTATTCTCCTCCTCCCTCTGGTCCCTCTCTTTGTCCACCCATTCCCCTGTAGTCTTGTCCCTGTTGGGGAAAACCCCCATAATTGTACTGCCCAGACCGTGGTCCATGTGGAGTATAATATGTGCCATTTTATCCTTTAAGGATGGGACACCTCTATATGAAACTTGAGGTTTCAATGGCAGAACTGGGCCTAAAACTCAGTTGTTCTGTAGGATATGCCAATGTTTATGTATAATACGTTTGATGGTTAGATGTTGAGTAGAAAAAAAGTAATTAGGGAAAAATTGGTTGAAAATCCACTGCCACTTCTAGGTTGGTCTGGCTATAAGTAACAAAAGTTGGATGGGGTGAGCGGCGTCTCCGTTCAGAATGAGGCTTGGCCAACGGAGGTAAACCGCATAGGGCAGAGGATGGGAACAAGGCTTGGATTAATTTGAGGAGTATTTATTTGCGATGACAGGGAAGGATGCCCACGCCCCAGAAGAAGTCCTTTTGGTGACGAAACCGGTCGGGCAGAGCTGTCATTTCCTGTCATCACATTCAAATAGACATCCTTCTGTTTTCACATGCTGTTTTTATTCAGTTAGATTTAAGTGCATTACCTTTTAAAAAACTGTGTTGTAAAAGGTTTTATACTGTACTGGCGTTTTTATCTCTCATTGGGGTATGCCGTCTGGTGTCACATTTGGAGTGAGAGGACCCATTGGTTACTTGGAGTGATCTCCCCCGTTTATCATATGTGGATTCCAGAACGGAGATGGAGTATATATATAACACAAGAGCTCTTGTGACCTCCTGTAATAAGAGGTCAATGCTCTCTGGTAAGGGCACATCTTTATTTTTGGTGGTGGTCTAATTACAAGGTGGAGGCAGTTGGTGATACAACAGCCAAGATACCTACTCACACATATGTCACGCTGGTGACTCATGGACTCACTTTTCCTTAATTATTATGATATTAGGGTGATTCATGGACTCACTGTTCTTTGATTATTATTATATGTTTATTTAGCGCAACACATTTTATTCATACTTCTAAAACAATGTACTGAAGACTGTAAAACAAAACAGTAGACATAGTTGCCCCAACCCAAACAGTATTTCATCAGAACTTTTTAACAGCTGTGAAGCATGGTGATGGAAATGTTACAACTTGGGGTTACCTTGCTTCTTCAGGGCCTGGCAACACCCAGTCATCATGTCACGGTCAAGGGTCAGGCTCAAAGACCAGTAGCTATAGCAGTAGAGAGACTCCCACCGACCGGCTGGATAGATATACAAGCAGGTCACCCTGGAGGATGATGCATGCTCATCTGAGGTGCGGGGGCCTAGGTACGAACCGGTATTCATCAGAGCTCCTGATTGTGGAGGTTTTGCTGTGTATTAGTACCCAGTCACAGTCCTCAGTATTGTCAGACCAGAGGGTAAGCAAGTCGGCAAGCATTAGCAAATAGAGTAGGTAGGGATCAAACAGAAGAGTAGTTGAGGATCATGCCAAAAGTCAGTAATGAGTGGTAGCAGGGATAAGGACAGCAGCAGGAGTGACAGGAGCGAGAGAATTTGGCTGGAAAGAGCACAGTAATCTGGTAAACAGGAAGTGCAAGGGCATGGCTTGGATAGGAAGTGTATCAGAAGAGCAAAGGGTTCAAGGTTCAGCAGAAACAAGACACAAAGCAGGGTGTTGTCCAGCATCTCATGTGGCTCAGAAAAAAAAGTCATCACCAGACACAGCAAAGGTAGCAGGTTCAGATATGGGTCTTAACACACCGACTCAGCTATACTTGCTGCATCATATCAAAGTGTGCTTATTGAGAATGTGAGGCCACCTGTCCAACATGATAATGTTCCAAAGTACACAAGCAAATTCACCAAGGAATTGCTTAAAAAGAAGAAAAAGGGGGTTTTGAACTGCCCTAGTCAAAGCCCTAATTTGATTTCCTTTGAAATTTTGTAGGGGGAATTTTGAAGTAGGCGGTTCATGCAAGGAAACCCACAGACATCTTGCAACTGAAACAATTTTGCATGGAGAAGTAGTCAATGCTAAAAAACTTGTGATCAGTCATAATCAGTGTTTGCCAATGATGCAAACCTAAGTGGGCCAATAACTTAACAGGATATGCACAACAAGAGAAAATCGCCCATGGGTTTTTAAATGAGTTGGTCATAGAGGTCATAATAGATAGTATAAAAATTTATTGAGGTTCCAAAAACATGATTTGCAATAAGCGTAGAAACATCATAGGGCATGATTAGACCATTGACATGTTGGTTATAGTAATAAAATACATGGTAACATAGTATAATATACAGCTTGTGTACTCTTAGACCATTGACATATTGGTTACAGTGATAAAATCCATAGTATACATATACAACTTATGTACTTGACGCGTTTCGCGAGCTCTGCTCGCTTCCACAGGAGTTGGTGTATATGCAGGATATCTGTGTTGGCTGTGTAGATTTATTAAAAACACAACCAGGTCAAAACGTGGACGGAGGTGGTCTCCTTCAAAAGGCAAAGGCAGGCTCTGGGTCATGTGAATCTTCACATCAAAGATTTTTGGCTCTTTTAGCATTGATTGGGCGAGGCGCTCTCGATGACTTTCTTCTGACCCAACTAACAGAACAGCGGCAGCGTTAACTACAGGCATCTTCTCAAACGGCCGGAGAGCGGCCATAACCAGCAATGCCCCCACCCGACAATGACCCAGAGCCTGCCTTTGCCTTTTGAAGGAGACCACCTCCGTCCACGTTTTGACCTGGTTGTGTTTTTAATAAATCTACACAGCCAACACAGATATCCTGCATATACACCAACTCCTGTGGAAGCGAGCAGAGCTCGCGAAACGCGTCAAGTACATAAGTTGTATATGTATACTATGGATTTTATCACTGTAACCAATATGTCAATGGTCTAAGAGTACACAAGCTGTATATTATACTATGTTACCATGTATTTTATTACTATAACCAACATGTCAATGGTCTAATCATGCCCTATGATGTTTCTACGCTTATTGCAAATCATGTTTTTGGAACCTCAATAAATTTTTATACTATCTATTATGACCTCTATGACCAACTCATTTAAAGACCCATGGGCGATTTTCTCTTGTTGTGCATGTTTATTAGGGATGGAGTTGTGTTATATTAAGAGGCAGCATCCAGACCGCCCTCTTTTTCTCTTAACTTAACAGGATACAGCAACTTTACAAGAAGACCTAGTTAAAATAGAGGGGTGGGTAGCTATATGGCAGATGAAGTTCAGTGTAAAAAAATATAAAGAAATGCATTTGGGAGCTAAAAATATACATGCAAGTTACACACGTGGGGAAGTCAAGGATGGAAAAGGATATGGGGGTCTAAGTGGATAACAAGCTCTTCAATAGCATGCAATGACAAGCTGCAGCAAGCAAGGCCAGCAGACTATTGGCATGCATTAAAAAGGGTATTTACTCAAGAGAGAAAACTATTATTATTTTACCACTTTACAAAACTCTGGTTTAGCTACATCTTGAGTATGCTATCCAGTTCCGCTCACCAATCCTCAGGAAGGGTGGGCTTAAATTGGAGAGAGTCTAGAGAAGGGCAACAAAGCTAATAATAATAAATAAACATTAAACCTGTTCTCACTGGAGAAGAGGTTCTTAGAAGGGATAGAATAGTGATATACAAATCCTTGAATGGTGACTGTAGCATTAGGAGGAAATGTTTTAATCTTAAAGAAGACACACAGCAACACAATAAAGTTGAATGAGAAAGGGTTCAATCCTAAACTGCGTAAGGGGTTCTTTACTGTCAGAGAGGTGAGGTTGTGCCACAGTTAGGCCTCATGCCCACAGACGTTTTTACAGGTGCTTTTAGGAACATTTTTCACAGCTTAAAAACGCCTCTCCATGTTAGCTTATGGCCTCATGCCCACTAAGGCGTTTAGGAGCTGTAAGTGGCATAGGCGTTTTTAAGCTCCAAAAAAAAAAACCCAGGACCAGCACGTTCTGAGGCGCTAGAGCTGTAAAAACGCCAGACGCCGGTAAAAGGTGTTAAATGCGATTTAACAAGGCTTAATGTTGCATACACAGTGTTAAGCCTTGTCTGGAGTTTCTCTGCCTCTTTAAAAAAACAATGGCTCCCTTTGGGAGCCCATTGATTTGAATAGAAGTCTCACCAGAAGTCGGATCAAGCTGATCCGACTTGCAGTGCGACTTGTGTGCTAAGAATCTTGAAAGGGAACCCCGCTAAATTTGGAAAAATAAACCCTTCGGTCTGGTTTGTATTCTAGGGGGAACCCCCCACGCCCAATAAAAAACGTGCCCCCCCAAGATCCATACCAGACCCTTATCTGAGCACGCAGCCCGGAAGGTCAGGAAAGGGGGGGATGAGCGAGCATGCTTCGGGACGGGGGGGACCTTGTCCCCATGTTGATGAGGACAAGGGCAGGGGCTTATCGGAATCTGGAAGCCCCCTTAAACAGGGGAGCCCCCAGATCCCGGCCCCCCACCCTAGATGAATGAGTAGGGGTACATCGTACCCCTACCCATTCACCTAAAAAATGTGTCAAAAATAAACACACTACACAGGTTTTTAAAGTATTTTATTAAGGCAGTTCTGGCTCTTCTCCCTCTTCTGTTTATTTTTTACACTTTTTTTTTTTTTTTTAAGGTGAATGGGTAGGGGTACGATGTACCCCATACTCAATCACCTAGAGTGGGGGGCCAGGATCTGGGGACTCCCTTGTTAAAAGGAGCATCCAGATTCTGATAAGCCCCCTTTCGCAAACTCCAACAAACCCACGGCCAGGGTTGCCAGGGAGAGGCCCTTGTCCTCATCAACATGGGGACAAGGTGCTTTGGGGTGGAGGGGCGCAGGCCCCCCCCCCCCCCTGCCCTAAAGCTCCCATGTTGAGGGAATGTGGCCTGGTATGGTTCAGGAGGGGGGGGCGCTCTTTCGCCCCCCCCTCTCCTGACCTTCCAGGCTGCGTGCTCGGATAAGGGTCTGGTATGGATCTTAGGGGGTGCCCCATGCCATTTTTTGGGCGTAGGGGTTTCCCCTTAAGATCCATACCAGAACGAAAGGTCTGGTATCGTCTTGGGGGGGAAATTCACACAAATTTTTTTTTTACATTTTGGTGGGGTTCCCCTTCAAGATTCTGACTTCTGGTGCCACTTCTATTCAAATCAATGGGCTCCCATAGGGAACCATTGATTTTGACTAGAGACAGAGAAACATGGCTGAAAGCTAGCACGGCTAAACACACATTGACGCCAATGCAAAACGCGTATAAAATCGCGGTTTTAACGCTGCTTTTTTTCCTGGTCGCGGTACTAGCTTTACAGCTCATTTTTTAAAACGCCTGTGGGCTTGAGGCCTTAGTAGTATCAGCGGAGAGTGCAGATAAGTTAAAAGAAAAACTTTTAGATGTGTTTCTTGGAGAACACAATGTACAGGGATATGGAAAACAGTAGTCTCACACACACACACACAGACACACATTCTCAGGTTGAACTGGGTGTCTTGATTCAACCTTACCAACTATGTAAAAATGCCTAAAAAAAAAGTCATTTGTGCCACAGAGGGCAATAACAGCTTTTTATGTTAAGGGTGTACTTACTTTTTCCACAGTACCATTACATCGTCTGATATTTTTGTTGAATAAATGACTTACTCATTGTTTATCACCTTCATCTGTAGGCACTGTTTGATGTTTGCCTGTTTAATTATGTTGAAAAAATAATTGCCATGGGGTGTAACTAATTTTTCAAATGATTGTATATTGCATACTATGCTGCCACTTGCAAGCCAGATATGTATAGGTACAGTATGTCTGCCCCGTGTAGAAACAAATCACATTTATGTTATGTTTTGATGCAGAAAAAAAGTTCCCTGGAGTCTGTAGATTCTACCCATGGTTTAATCTAATTACTGCTGTTTGCATTTCTGTATGAAAGTACAGTATGTAGTGTACATCCTTTAGGATATTTACATACATATGTAATTATTTTAGGTTAGACTATATCCGCAGTGCCAAAAAACTACGAGACGTCATCCATTCCAACTTGCTGCCCTCTGCAGATATGATCCATGTTCTGAGCCGTGAATTCGGGATTCCATTCAATTTTGGGGACTTGCTTGCAGATACTGAACCTTCTCCTAGTAAGAAGCTGGTGATTTCTGAATGGGAAGATAAATGGTACAGTAAACACTTACTGCGCAGCTCATTAGATAATAATAATGAAGCATACATTCAGTGGAAGTGGGAAATGGAGAGGCAAGAAATCAAAGATCACATCAAGGTGGGTGCAGATCCTCTGGTTAAGTTTCTGTCATTGAATATACTTGTATGATGTTGGTCTTCTTTTGTCCTGGCTGCTGTAGGTATTCAGGCAATATTTCACGCATGGCATAACCTAATGGTCATATGATCCCTCCATAGGTTCCCAGAAAGATAGTAAACTGTGAAGGCATCAGTATCCTTTCACATACAGGGCAAACCAGACCCTATTAAGAAAGACGAAAAAAGTTATGAAAAATAAGAGAATAGAAAGATAAATTTATTTTATGAAGGATTAAAATAGTTAAACAAGAAAGCAAACATAGACATGTTAAAAAGGGCATAGTAAGAAAATGCCATTTAAAAATAATATAAACATTAAGGAATATTGTCATCATTTGAAAGTTACTAATATGTAAAAAGGAAATCAAGGTCGCAAAAATTAAGCGACAGATTGCGAAAAAGAATATGACAAACCCCCAAAAGTTCTTGAAATATATTAATAGCAGCTTTACACCAATACCGTTTTTTTATCGGTAAGTACAAATACAGATACTTATGGTGAAGTACTCGCTGATACCGAGGACCGATACCTTTTGCGGTGTGATTTGAGCTCGTACAAAATCAAATCTAACTGCAAAGAATCGCATGTGATTTGAACAGGTATGCTGTGCAACTCCTGTTTGAATCACATGCAATTTCCCCCACCGCTTCTGTGTGTGTGAACCCAGTATAGAAAGGGAAGTGCCATCTAGTGCAGCAATGGGCAGTTTATTAAAAATGTTCTAACAACTCACAGTAAAGTACATTTCTCGTCAAAACCAAGTCTGGATAGTGTCCTCATCCCGCAGATGATAAAAAAAAACTACGGTCGCTGGAGGTGCTTACAAGGCTGGAGAAGAATTTCCGGACCCCTGTGGGTATAGGCGGAAGTGATGTCAGCTTGGGTGGACCGCCTATACATCTCCTCCAGCCCTGTGCGCACCTCCAGATGCCGTGGTTTTCTATCATCAGCGGGATGGGGACACTATGTAGATTTGGATTTGACAAGATATGTTCTTTAACCACTTGCCAACTGCCCCATAGCCGATTGACTGCTACAGAGCAGCCATGCTGTGCATAATCGCGCACACACACACACACACACACACATATATATATATATATATATATATATATATATAGATAGATAATGTGTGTGTATATGTGCTGGCCAATAAATGTCTACCGGGACCCACTGATCATGTGGAAGAGACACAGGACGGAGCTCTGCATTTGTAAACACTCTCCGACAGTCTCCTGTACCATGTCCGCACCCTCTCTCTGTCTGTACCATGTCCTCACCCTCTCCGACAGTCTCCTGTACCATGTCCGCACCCTCTCTGACAGTCTTCTGTACCATGTCCGCACCCTCTCTGACAGTCTCCTGTACCATGTCCGCACCCTCTCTGACTGTCTCCTGTACCATGTCCTCACACTCTCTGACCATCTCTTGTATCATGTCTGCAGTCTCTGACCATCTCTTATATCTGTATAATGGGATCTGCCTGGGGAATTGTGTTTGGAGTATCTTTATCTGCTGATCGTTAACCTTTCTGGAATACAAATATTGCTATTGTGGTTTAGGATCTGGGCCTGCTGTCTCTCCATCCCTCTTTCTTTCCTTCCTTCTCTCTTTCCTTCCTTCTCTCTTCTTCCCTCCCTATCTCTTTTTTTCTAACTCTCTATTTCTCCCTCTCCCTCTTTCTCCCTTTTTTCTCTTTTTTTCTCTCTCCCTTTCTTTCTCCCTCTATTCCTCTCTTCCTTCTCCCTCCATCTCAGACTCTAACCACACCCCCTTTAAGCCATGCCTATTATCTAGTTTAAACCATGCCCATTTTTCTCCGCGGTGCATTATGCGTGCCGATTTCTTTCTCTCTGCTAAGCCACACCTATAAATGAATGCCCCACCCCTAATTTAAATAAGACTCCGCCTATATACAAAAAAGTGTCCCTGTTAATTTTCTCAGAATGTTGGCAACTATGGCTTAATCCATCAATCCGGGGTTGTGTTTGTATTGCCAGAAGACACCTGCAAGGGACAGTCTACCTCTTGATTCACAATTACAAGGTGAATAGGGCAGCTCATTATTCAGGCATACAATCTGAAGACGAAGGTTCCTCCCTTCCCTATGAAGGCACACTTCACCAAAAGCCTTGGTGCTTTGTGGACTTTTCAGCATCAGGCCTCAGTTTCCCAGGTCTGTAAATATACCACTTGGTTTTCTGTACACACATTTGCCAGGTTTTCCTGGGTGGATGTTCAGGCTTCAGTGGATTCTGCCCTTAGTTGGAAAGTCCTCCAGGTGGTTATATGAGGGCCTTCTCTGTACATACCTCTTTTATTCATGTTAAGAGTTTTGTTCTTGGAAGCCTGTTAGCAATTGTTTGCTATTACCTGCCCCTCATGGGATTGTATTTGGATGTCCCAGTGATCCAATAAAAAAACTCTCCTGTGTCCTGTGATGTATGATTATGAAAAGTGGGTTTTTGACTTACTTGTAAAATCCCTTTCTTGGAATACATCACAGGATACAGGTCCCTCGTCCCTCCCCTCTTTTTTTTAATCCAGTATTGCTTGCTGACAAAACGGAGGCAATGCTGGGAGTGGGAGGGGCTATGCAGGGCTGTTTTCCAGCGTCCAATTACCTGGAGGTGGAGCATAACCTAATTGTCTAAGAATATACTTCCCTGTGATGTATTCTAAGAAAGACATTTTACAGGTATGTCTAAAATCCATTTTTGTTCATTATTTTATAAACATGAACATTTTTATGCAATCTAATAGTGTGTTAATTAGCAGCTGTTATATCCAATGTATGATAGTAAAATTCAGGGTATTTCTAATTAAAAATATAGTTAAATTAGCAAACTACTCTGTGCTTTATATAAAAAGTTTTGGTTTTGTAAGTCTTGGTGAAATTTCAGGTCTGTAATTTGAGCATCATCAATGAGTTCAAATAATGAAATAATTGACTAAGCTCTTTGAAGGTGACCCACAGTGGTGAAAGGTATTAATTGGTATACATCAATTTGTTCCTGTAAAATCTTTATAAAAAACATTTTGCAAGTCAATATTGTTTCTGTTACATGCAGGGAAACATCGAGCATGTTTATCAATTAGGCAGAAAAGTGAGAAGACCCAAAGTTGAGTATGTGGAGATTGTCCCTATGGATGGGATGGCTGTTCACAACTACAGCTCTCATACATTCAATTCCATGGAACTGGCATACAGAATACTACGGCAGAAAATGGCAGAGGTAAAGCACAGATGTACAGATTAATGTGAAATTGATTGTGGTTGCATGTATAAAATGCAATGTAAATAAGACCAAGTATAACACCAGTCAAAAAATAAAATGCCCATGAATAGTAAAAATAAAAGCAATACTCACCTTTAATTCAGAGCTGCCCCCCTGCAGTAATAATTCCTTTTAGCCACTAGATGTCACCAGCCTTCCATGCTAAAAGTCTGCCAGCATCATTCAGTCTTCTTCCTGTGAGCCCAGGCAGGGGGAATGCCATCCCTGAACCAGGGCTCCCAGTTTTCCTGACCTACTCGGCACTCACACATCATTACATAAGTGCCACTCAGTTCAGGAGTAAGGACAGCCTATTGCTGCCACCAGAGATGATGAAGCTGCCAGAAGACTGCAGCATCACAGGTATGTATAAAGCAATTGAAAAAAAAATCTAAAGTGTTTGGGATAAAGGGGCATTTAGGAGGGGAGAGGAAAAGTAGGGAATTGGGAGGAGGGGGTGACATTACCTGTAGTTCAGCTTTACATAATATCTGCTGTCCTACACTTAAGATTCAGCTGTTTTGTGATGAGAACCAACATTGTTACAAAAGTTCTCCAATAACCACTTCAGTCCCGGAAAGTTTTACTCCTTTCATGACCAGACCATTTTTTGCGACACGGCACTGCGTTACTTTAACTGACAATTGCACGGTCGTGCCTCGATGTACCCAAATAAAAATGATGTTTTTTTTTCCCACAAATAGAGCTTTCTTTTGGTGGTATTTGATCACCTCTGTGGTTTTTATTTTTTGCGCTATAAACAAAAAAAAGTGACAATTTTGAAAAAACCCCAATGCTTTTTACTTTCTGCTATAAAACATAACCAATAACATTTTTTTTTAAATCGAATTTCTTCATCAATTTAGGCCAATATGTAATTAGCTACATGTTTTTGGTAAAAAAAAAAAAAAGTCCCAATAAGCATATATTGATTGGTTTGTGCAATAGTTATAGCGTCTACAAACTATGAGATATTTTTATGGCATATTTATTTAATTTTTTTACTAGTAATGGCGGCGATCAGCGATTTTCATCGGGATTTCGACATTGCGGTGGACAAATCGGACACCTATCTGACTTTTTGACACTTTTGGGAACCAATGACACTAATACTGTGATTAGTGCTAAAAATATGCATTGTTACTGTACTAATGACACTGGCAGGGAAAGGGGTTAACACCAGGGGCGATCAAAGGATTAAGTGTGTCCCTTTCTAACTGTGTGGGGGATGGACTGACTGGGAGAACACAGAGATTAGTGTTCCTGCTTAGCAGGAACACAAGATCACTGTGTACTTCTCTGTCGGAATGGTGATCTGCCTTGTTTACATAGATAGATCACCATTCTGCCTCTCTGGGGAATGATCGGTAGGTCCCGGTGGACATCGCATCCACTGGACCCGCTGATTGGCTCCCCCTCTGGCCAATCAGCATGCATGCGCACCCCTGCTATCTATTGCACAAAATGACGTACAGGTATATCTGTGGTGGGTGGTCTTTAAGTAGTTAAGTCGTTAAATATTATTTATTGGTATGTTGTATCAGGGAATGTCTGAACGATTAATTAATTTGGGTTAATTTTTAGCCAGTGCAGAATTCTTTAAGAACACAAACAAGATCAATGTGAATATGGACTGGGCTATTGACAATACATTTTATATTTATTCAATAGGTCACATACACACCATAAATAATTTGATTAATAGGCGAATATAGACACTACAATTTTGTAATGAGGTTCGAACACTAAGGGCCGTTCCACACTGGTGCGATTGCCAAACATTGCATGTGATTCGCACCGCATTGCTGTGCAGTTCACATGCGATGTCTGTGCAATGCAAATTCGCATCGCATTCAGACCAACCTCGTGCAGGACCCCTTTTTTTTGTCCACACCATGCAATCCGATTCTTGTCCGAATTCAGTTCGCATTGCGATCTGCAAACCATTCTGGGGTTGTCATTAACTTTGTACTGACACCCACAGCGGTTTACAGAGGGCAGTGTGAACTGCCTGTGAGTCAGGTGTGATGCGGGAACCCGCACGGTTTCCCGCATCGCACCACTGTGAACTGAGCGCTACTGTTTACCGAAAGGTATATAACGGTTAGACAAGATAATGTTGCCTCCTTTGGATCTCCTGATTGGATAAAATTAGGCAGACAATAATCTGCCGTTATCAACAGTCCTTATTAGATTATCTTCCACCCAAAGTGACTGAAGACTTTAAAGACATCTTTGTGAAAAAAATCCACCACCTATAAAGGTATATGATTACCAGAGGTAAGCTGTAATAAGAGGGGAGACATTAGACAGATGTATTTCTTATCTTCTTGGGTCTCCATTACCGAGCCAATCACTACTGATGAATCCTGGGTGATCTCCCCTCCATGCAGAGACAGATGGTGATGTCCCTATTGAGTGGATCTCTGGCATAAGGCTTTATTACAGCTTACCTCTGGTAATCATATACCTTTATAGGTGGTGGATTTTTTTCACAAAGATGTCTTTAAAGTCTTCAGTCACTTTGGGTGGAAGATAATCTAATAAGGACTGTTGATAACGGAAGTCACTTTGTTTTCACGGACTGTGTTTTTTTGTTTTCTTTATCTTTATATAACAATTTTTTTATTAATTAATTTTCATATTTTTTGCCTTGATAATTTATTATCTCTATATGGTTCATAGCGCATTTTTTAATTTTTTCACATTACATTGCTATTTGTGTTTAGCATTTTCTGATCACTTTATACATTTTTCAATTATTTTGATTATGGTTTGTGTTTAGCGCAGTTCTTTTATACACTTTATCTATTTTATTCTACACCTAAGAATTAGAACTGCAGCTTGGAGTTAGAGGGAAGCGCAGTAATTTTATATTATTTTCAGACAATAATCTGCATTGGACTAACTTGATTGATTAACTTGCTACAGTAGAATTACCAGGTGAAAGTTTGTCTAGAGTTATGCCAATCAGGCAACTTAAAATGACCAAATTGTGGGGTGTAAGGAGACCTAATGGGGTAGCAAATCAACTATTATGAAACACTTGCACATAGAATAGTCAGTAATAAATATGGAAAATATAGTTACCCTTTTAAAATGGCTGTTTGCTTTAAAATGGTTGTTGCCAGACTTGAAGATGGCTGCCGATTTACTGGTTGTATTTTACTTTTGTAAAATGGTGTCTAGCTATGCTGGAGCTTTGTCCTCTGGCCAAAAACATGCTTGAAAACACGAAGGTTGAACCTTCCCCTGATTGGTGAATTAGTTTAATAACTAATTATGTGTTTACTTTTGTATTACCTTCCTTGACCACCAACTAAGTTTTATATGGTAAATTAAAAATTATCGTTTTTATGAGGATTCAGCTATGTTAATTGGCCTGAAAAATTAAACTACCTATGAGAGTCTGGCATCTTTCTAACTTGTGGCAGCAGCTTTTACATGGAAACATTTCCATACAGAGAGGTATAATTTTAGCTATAGAAGTTGAAATACATAAATAATTATAACACTCTAAATTATTGTTTGAATATAGTTAAATTACAATACACATTTCTCTAACAATATTTATTACCCTTTTTTCCCCGATATGGGGCTATTTTGTAAGGATAAAGTCTTTTTGTATCCACTTAATAGATACATTGCAACGTGTTACTTTATAAAGTCCTATATTGATATACAGTGGGTATAGAAAAAAATCATCCCCTTTTAAAACAACCACATTTTGTTGCTTTGCAACCTGAAATGAAGACATACACCGTTTTTGTTTTATCTAGCTTTATTTACTAGTGCAATGTGTCTGTTGGGATATGTCTACTAACTTTGCACATTTAGACTTTGCAATAATTGCCCACTCTTCTTTGCAGAACTGCTTAAGTTCAGTTAAATTTGATGGTGACTGTTTGTGGACTGCATACTTAATGTCATTCCACGGATTTTCAATGTGTTTTAAAGTGATTGTAAGTCTTTTTTTGTTTTCTTTAAAAATAACTGCTCTGTGTAATGGTTTTGCACAGAGCAGCCTAAATCCTCCTCTTCTCGGGTCCCTCTTCGGGGCTTCTGGCTCCTCCCTCCTGTTGAGTGCCCCCACAGCAAGCAGCTTGCTATGGGGGCACCCGAGCTGAAGCCACAGCTCCCTGTGTCCAATCAGACATGGGGCCTCGACCCGACCCGTCCCCTTTCTCTCCTCATTGGCTGACTTGCTTTACTTGACAGCAGTGGGAGCCAGCTGGGACACTCCTACAACATCGATGGATTGAGGTGGACCTCAGGTGGCTGCTGCACATAGAAGGATTTTTATCTTAATACAGAGAATGCATTAAGATAAAAAAACTTCTGCCTTTACAATCACTTTAAGTCTGGGCTCTGACTAAACCATGCAAGCACATTCACCCTTTTCTCCTTCAACCACTGTGTGATAATTTTTGCCATGCGCTTTGGGTCATTGTCATGTTGGAAGGTAAACCTTCTTCCCATTGACAACTTTGTGGCAGAGAGCAGCAGATTTTCCTTTAAGAATTTGATGGTATTTTGCCCCATCCATTTTTCTTCTATCCTGACAAGTGCTTCAATCCCTGTTGCAGAGAAACATCCCCATAACATGATATTACCACTGCTTTACTGTAGGAATGGTGTTGTTTGGATGATGAGCTGTATTGGATTTCCGCCAGACATATTGTTTTTGGTTTTGAGGCCAAATAATTAAAATTTTGTTTCATCTGACCATAACACCTTTTTCCATTTAGCCTCAGAATCTTCAAGGTGCGTTTTAAGGTGGTCAGATGAGACTAAAATTTAATTATTTGGCCTCAACACCAAATTTTATGTCTGGCGGAAATCCAGTACAGCTCACTATCCAAATAACACCATTGCTACAGTAAAGCAAGGAGGTAGTAATATGTTATAGGGGATGTTTCTCTGCAGCAGGGACTGGGGCACTTGTCAGGATAGAAGAAAAATGGATGGGGCAAAATACCATCAAATTCTTGAGGAAACTCTGCTGCCCTCTGCCAGAAAGTTGTCAATGGAAAAAAGGTTTACCTTCAAACATGAAAATGACCAAAAGCACACAGCAAAAATGACCACACAGTGGTTGAAAGAGAAAAAGGTGAATGTCCTTGCATGGCCTAGTCAGAGCCCAGAGTTATACCCCACTGAAAATCTGTGGAATGACTTGAAGACTGCAGTCCACAAATGGTCACCATCAAATTTAACTGAACTTAAGCAATTCTGCAAACAAGAGTGGGCAATTATTGCAAAGTCTAGATGTGCAAGTTAGCAGAGACATATCCCAACAGACTAAAGGCTGTAATTAAAGCAAAATGTGGTGCAACAAAATACTGACATAAGGGGGTGATCCTATTTCCAACTCAGTGATTCTGTTTTTGATTATTATTATTTTTTTTGTGACATGTTGGTGTTATATCTTTCAATTGAATCTTATAAGTTGCACTAGTAAATACAGCTGGATAAAACAAAAACTGTATCTGTCTGATTATTTTAAAGGGAGTAATTCTTTTCTACACTCACTGTATATGTCCACGATAACTATCCATTGGCTTGTAAGCAGGCATAGATAGATCTATGTATAAATGCAGTGTCATGAAAGTCTTGACTATGACTTGCAATATAAAACTTATGAACTGACTTACAGTATATAACTATTTTTGAGTTAGTGCAATAATTATAACAAGTTCAATACTGTGAAAGGGCTCTCATCCTGTGTTTGTCTTTCTCAAAGCTGAGGCAATGGTTGGTCACTGGATAACCAGACCTGTTAATCTGTTGTGTCCACAAGTCTACATGAACACAACACATACAAGGTGTCTTCACATACCACATTTGTGGGACCTGGAGATCCTTGTAAATATCGGTCATTTGTTGTAAGTATACCAGGAACCTATTGTTCCTATCATGAGTTCTGTAAGCAGGCTTGTTTATCTAACATCCCTGGCAGTTTATTTCTCTTCTGCTGGTTAAATGTTAGTAGGACCATATCTCTGGTCTAGTAAGACAATTCCTAGAGCCCAAAGAAAAAAAATTATAAAAATATGTATATTTCTTTCCATAACAGATCTGACATTATATAATTTTTTTGATCCACAGGACCCAAACCACAGATACACATACTCTGCAGATTTCCAGTCAGCAACTGTGAGCCCAGGGAACATTCAGGAGGAACTTAAGAACAATAGTGCAAAGTCCAGGGAGGAATGGATAACACCAATCGGATTTGTATATCCAGGATTCAAAAATAGCATTGATTGCAACAGACACCCCAAAAGGCCACATGATTCCCGAATATTAGAATTAACAAAGGTTTGTTGTATAGCTATAAATATACTATCCAGTAGCTCCCAGTTACACGAGCATCCTCTTTATATCAGAGTCAACATCAGACTCCACCTTACATCAGGGTCCTCATCAGAGCAGAGACTGTGCACATCGGCTGTGGGCCAAAAAACTTTTGTAGTGGGCCCTAGTTTGGATACCCCCCAATAGAGAGCCTCTAAGAAAAATATTTTAAAAGTTTCAATTTGTTTTTTTGTTTTTGTTTTTTTTATTTCTTGGGACTAAAAAAACATATCTAGATGAAAACAATAAAAACATATTTGCCTAAAACCTACAAAATGGAAAGGTCAGGCTTGACAGCAAAATAGTTTCTGTGCAAGTTTAATTAGGTCTTAACGTAGCACAGCCACATCTCCCCTCGCTTTCAGAAAGGTCAGTCTGAGAAAGTAAATACTTATATACTGTTTTCATTTTTATTGAAGGCCTGGAAAGAAAATATCCTGCATGCAAATACTCTACAGCCCACCCTTTCCCGAGACCGCTGGAGCTGGGCTAAACGAAACATTGATTTCAACCTGTACAGGAAGCCCCCAGAGAGATGCTCTGTGTTGGACTCGGGTCCCATCCATCTCACAGGTAAGACAAAACCTTTCATTTTTTGTAGTAAAACATGTTCCTAATTACAAGTACAGCTTGATATTAATGTAACTGCAGTAAACTTCCCACAGGACTGATATAATTAGTATGCCTTATTGCTGCTTTCATGTAATTAACAGCGCAGTATAAGATTAAGCCAAAAACACATCTATCATTTCCCCGGAAGAGCTGGTATATTTAGATGTGGCTAGACCTTCCTCAAGCACCCAATGTGCAAATGAATAAACTCTAGGAGAAGTCGGAGTAACTGTGAAATGACTGGAGGGGGAAACTGTACACAAACAGAAAAGATATTAAAGAACATGCAGCCTCAGACTTGCAGAGGAAATATTGAGAGACGGCACTTTTTATCTGCTCTGTTTAATGTGTTTTCCTGAAGTATGGCACACTAACAAAATCTTTAAATTGGCAGCAAAGTTATGTTTCCTGTCTTCTATATCCCCAAACACAACCCTCCAATACTTCCTAGAGCAGTATTCTCCAACTTAACACTATGAGAGCCAAATATGTTTCTGTTAGAGTTTATTTAGTTCAGATGGTTGCTGAGTTTTAATAGAGTTTCAGCAGCTGTGTGGTGACTAAGGCCATAAATGGATCGAAATTTTGACGGTTCAGCAGAACAAGCCGAATTTCGATTTGTCTATGGGAAGGCTGTTTGTGTTAAAGTTGATCCATCGATCGACTTTAATACAACCAGCCTGTTGGTTTTTTTTTCTTCGTGCTTCGATCAGTGCTGGCACTGGTATAGCTGCTGGCAGTGATATTTGAATTCCTGCTCTCAGAATACAATTCCACAGTGGGAGGTATTCCCCCATCAACACTGACTGTGTTGATGGGGGAATCAAGCAGTTTTCTTTCCTTCAGCCCATGGTTTAAGCAAAGTAAACTGTATAATGTATGGTTTAATTTATCTGTGTCATATGCAAATATTTGGCCAGATGACAGTCCAGGAACATCCCCCCAAAGGGGGCTAGTCCATTGCAAAGGCAGGGGAGGCGCAATTGGTGGAGGGTGTTGGGGCTGCAGGCTTGCCTCATCCCCTCAGAAGCTGCTGTCAGAGCTCCTGAAGCACAGAGAGCGAGAGCTGTCAAATTGAAAGGTGAGACCTGTTGAGACGCTTTCCTTCTGTAATCTACTTGGCTGTTATTTGTTCAACAAAACATTTGTAACTAAAACATATGAAATTTGTGGTGCACAATTAGAGCTATTTGGAACTGCCGTGTATTGTATGCAGCAGAAAAAAGAGGAATTTTGACTTACCTGCATATTCCTGTAAAAGACCGGACAGGGGCAGATCCGGAGCCTAGTCTTGGGAGGGGCACTGCCAGAAAATACGATTTCTTGCAGGCAATTTATTAGGGAAATGGCTTATGTTGGCACTTCAATCATCACAGCATCATGGTTGTTATGGTGTCAAGATGATTGTATCGCATTATTTCTATTATTACATTGTAATATATAATGAAATAGTTCAACTCACCATAATGCAGAATCAGTGGGAGCCCCGAGTGTGTCACTTGCCACGTCACCTGCCACACGTTGCAGATTGTCCACTTGCCACATAACCTGCCACAAGTTGCAGATTGTCCCTTGCCACCTCACCTGCCACACTTTGCGGATTGTCCACTCACCATGTCACCTGCCACACGTTGCGGATTGTCACTTGCCACGTTACCTGCCACAAGTTGCTGATTGTCACTTGCCACGTCATCTGCCACACATTGTGGATTGTCCACTTGCCACGTCGCCTGCCACAAGTTGCAGATTGTCCACCTGCCACACGTTACGGATTGTCCACCCACCACGTCACCTGCCACACGTTGCGGATTGTCCACTTGCCACATCACCTGCCACATCGCCTGCCACAAGTTGCAGATTGTCACTTGTCATGTCACCTGCCACACGTTGTGGATTGTCCACTTGCCACGTCACCTGCCACACGTTGCGGATTGTCCACTTGCCGCGTCACCTGCCACAAGTTGCAGATTTTTCCTTGTCACGTCACCAGCCACATGTTGCAGATTGTCACTTGCCATGTCACCTGCCACAAGTTGCAAGTTGTCCACTTACCATATCACTCTGCAGACTGCAAGGTGGAGAAGATGGAGGGAGGAGGTGGGTGGAGCCAACACTCAGAGAAGGAAGAATGCTGGCGCTCTGCCACTGACAGTGGACGCTGGACATTTTAACTAGTCTGTCTAAACTGCAGCATTAACTGTTCTCCTATTTGAGGCTCCTGACACATCGGCTCTGAGACTCACTGACGTCACTCGTCTGAGACTCGAGTCCGACGTGACTCACTGACTTCATTCTTTGCTAGACGCCAGACGGCACAGGCGCTAGCAACAAGTGCAGGGAAGAGGCTCCACCCACCTCCTCTGGCTCCTGGTCAGTGCGGCGCAGCGGCTTAACATTAGATGAGTCTCTCTCGGCACTGTTGATCGGCTGATGTAAGAGAGAGACTCGGGCAGAGGAAAGTGACAACATGACATGTCAGTGTGGTATTTTCGGGGGGGGGGGGGGCAATTGCCCTGTTGCCCCCCCCCCCCCTGGATCTGCCCCTGAGACTGGATATTTCTAGAAAATATTAGAGGGCACTTGTGCTCTACTCTATATCCTCCTCCTAGCTAGAACTTGGATACTGCCCCGTAACACCAGATGAAATAGGAAAAGGAAGAAGTAGCGCTAAATAATAAATATTATATAAATTACATATTAGGTAATCTATATATAACAAGCCATACTCTAAAGTGCCATACAGTGCCTTGCAAAAGTATTCACCCCCTTGGCTTTTTACCTATTTTGTTACATTACAGCCTTTAGTTCAATCTTTTTTTTTTAATCTGAAATATATTTGATGGATGAGAACACAATAGTCTAAGTTGGTGAAGTAAAATTAGAAAAATATATACATGGCATCCACAGACGGGATGACGTGAGACGTCAGAAGGGAAGGGAGGAGCGAGAGGTGTGTCAGCCTACAGGCGCCCGTGCGAGCTCTTCCACTACCTCCGGGAAACACACTAGTCGGACCGAAGGAGGGGTGAAAGCGTCCCCGCCGAGACAACATAGCGGCTCCCAGGGGAAAGAAGTAGCTGAGAAGCCGTAGAAGCCCAAGGCGGATGCGCAGCGAGTGAGCGATGTGAGCGGAGGGGATTAAACACCGGCCACGTACGCCCTCCCGGAAAGCCTGAGACTACGACCTCCGGATACTCCACCCCCCCCAGCCCCCTGCACCGAGCCGTCAGCACAGGAGACAGAAGGGAACACGAGACGCCGCTGTCAGCGGCGCATGGTGAGAGCCACAAAGTGGAGACATATGGATTGTATCTTGTCTGAGGAGGAGGACAGCGGTCCAAGGAGGGGGTAAGAAATACACTAACCAACCAGCAGACAAGGTAAGAGTGTATTGGAAATATGCTAAAAAGGACAAACCTAGGAATGAGGATGTGAGAGGTTTGGCAGACCTGTTGCTTTATGCCAATATCGGTTATACATAGAAGCTGATGCGATGATAGAGGATTGGTGAGGCTTTTGAATCTTTTTTACTGGCTTTTTTTACCTCCTGAAACTCCTGGAAAACGCTTTTTAATCAAATCATGCACCATACTTGACAATATCATGTACAGCTGGGAACAGTGAGGCACTATCGCTGATTGTTGAGTAAAGCACCTAAGACAAAAGTTCCTATCATCTACATAGAAGGTTAAAACCTGTGACATCTGGGCCCCATAGAGGAGAGGTGGTTGGTATTTAGTCAAAGTACAAGGTTAACTCCAGCACACGAGTATCTACTATTGGGGATCTAGGGATATACCCAAATATAGGGCAAGTAGACCCGCCAGATTTTGAGAAGCAGCTGGACAAGCCCACAGAAAAATTCCTGAACATCACGTAGTAGAAGACCCGGCCGGCCTATACACTTGAAAGTCGAGAGGGAGATAGGCCCTAGATATGGTCGGTAGGAGAGCCTGAATGCAGCACAGGTACCATACCACCCCATACTGACCCACCACAATACCTCAGGTCCACCTACACACTCAAATCTTGGATAAAAGACAATATTTTCAGGCACCCCTCGAGACAGCACACGCTATTGTCAACTGACAGGGGCCACCTGTAGGTAGCATGAGCCGGAACGCATCCAAAACTGGGAAAGGGGGTTTACCAAAAACCCCAAAAGATAACCAAGTAGGGAACGCTACTGGAAGCCCAATAAGACAATACCTGGCCAAAGGGGGAAGTCCAGGGGGCGCCCATCAGGAGACACAAAAATCAAATATGGCAGATAAAAAGAAGAAGGGATCCAACGCGAGGGAAGAGCAGACCCCTGACCACTCAAGAGAGGACCTATTAGTAGACAACACCTTGGAAGCATCTAGGTTAGATGAACACAGGCAGGATCCACACATACCCTCAAAAAATGAAATGGCAGAAATGCTTAAAACGCTGGAGTCCTCAATAAAAGCCGAGATTAAAGCGGAGATCAACAGGCTAAGGACGGATCTGGGTCACCTCCTGATTAGAGTAGAAGGTGCAGAGGAGAAGCTAGACAAACAAGAACGGGAGATCTCCGAACTAAAAGAACAAATTAAATTATCCCAGCAAAATCAGATAAAAATATGCTATCGAATGGAAGATCAAGAAAATAGAGACCGCAGACAGAACTTGAGACTCCGAGGGGTCCCAGAAAACAGGGGGGAGGATCTGAGGAAGGTGGTGGCAGCTATTTTCAATCCACTCCTAGATCTGAGAGGAGAAGCCTTTCCAAAAATCGAGCGGGTCCATAGGATGGGAAGATTAGATACCAGACGGGTAGAAAGAAGCCGCGATATTATAGTAAGGTTTAGATTTTATGAGGACAAGGAAAACATATGGACTAAATTGAAGGGACATACCCCTCTGCTATATGAAGAAGCAAGAATCCAAGTGTTTGCAGATCTAGCCAATACCACACTAGTGAGAAGACGTCATTTGAAACCCCTATTGGAGCAAATGAAGATTCAAAATATAAAATACACATGGGGATTCCCAGCCTGCCTGATAGGCAGTAAAGATGGGAGGTCTGCAAGATTAAGATTCCCGGGGGAGCTGGAAGAGTTTTGTGAGAAACTGGATATGCAAGTACCCCCGACGCTGGACTGGTCTGTGGAACGCTGGATTGAAATGAGTGTGGGTTAGGAGGGGGGGAGATGGAGTTGAAGGGGGGGTCCATAGACGGAGGAAGCGAGTTTGACCAAATTAATACCTACAATGTCTGAGTGGGGAGACCCGCAGGTAGAAGCCTATCATACCCAGTCCACTAGGAAATAACGACTGGAGGGCTGACACGCCTAGAACTCCACCTTCAGGGAGGGAGACCAATGGTGGGACACAATTTATGTGACCCTCACTGGTCTAAAGACCCCGAAGGGACCAGGGAGGGGAGGAGGGGGGAGGAGGGGGGAGGATGGGGGGGGAGAGGGGGGATACGGGGGGTTGGGGGGGTTGGGGATGGGGGGGGTGGGAGGGGGGGGAGGGAGAGGGGGTAAAGGGGAAAGGTCCGGTCCGAGTTCATATTTAAGTAAGAAAGAAAACTCTCCAAGGTCTAATATAAAGGGAGAATCAATTGGAAGGGAAAAAAGATTATGGCCACAATAAAATTTACAACATATAATGTTAAAGGCTTAAACACACCAAAAAAAAGGGTAGATATCTTCAAAGAATTAAAATCACTGGGGCCAGACGTGGTGTTCTTACAGGAGACACATATCTCACTACAATCAGGACTTAGATTATTCTCAAATGAATACCCAGTCTGGTACCAAGGAGATGCGGTTACTAATAGAGCACGGGGAGTAGCCATAGGCTTTGCAAAGAAAAATAGGTTTGTGCTAGAGGAAAGATTAACAGACCCTGAAGGTAGATACCTGGGCCTTAGAGGTAGACTAAACGAAGTGGAGTATACATTGGTTAACATTTATGCCCCAAATAAGAACCAGATGAAGTACCTGACAAATATTCTAAGGAAAATAATGGAGTTCACGAGAGGATACTTGATAATAATGGGAGATTTTAATTTTTGTCTTAATCCAGACTTAGATAGTACGGCCCGAACACAGGGGAGGAACTGTGTCTATTTGAAAGAGCTAAAGCAAAAACTCTCCACCTATCAGTTGGTGGATATATGGAGGATTCAGCATCCTACCAAAAGGGACTATACGTTTTACTCCCCTGTGCACGGGTCATACTCCCGGATCGACTGGGGACTGATCGAGCATCGGGCGATCGACAGGGTAGTGGAGACTAGGATCGAAAACATTACCTATTCAGACCATGCACCTATGACTATAGTAGTAACAACGGGTAGAAATCAATGCGATAGGGGGCAGTGGAGGTTAAATGAGGAGCTGATAAAGGAGGAGGAGGGTGCTAGTAGGATCAGAAAGGAACTAGAGAACTATTTTGAGGTAAACGACACAGAGGAAGTCTCGGGAGCTTCACTATGGGAGGCGCATAAAGCCTAAATTAGGGGGGTCCTGATTGAAATGGGTTCGAAGAAGAAAAAGGATAGACGGCTTAAAATCCAAAAATTAAGGACCGACCTCACGGAGCTAGAACAAAAACATAAAAAACAAACGGCCCACTTACCCCAAGAAATACACCACCAGATGATTATTAAAAGGTCGGAATTGAAAACCGCGTTGGAACAGGAGTCAAGAGCGACATTTAACAAAATAGCCTGGGAAAGATTTAGATGGGGTAATAAACCCAGCAAACAACTAGCTAAAATGGTACAAAAGAAAAAAATTAAGAACTTTATAGAAAGAATTCAGACCAAAGAAGGGAATATGGAATATTCAACCAGGAATATAGCAGAGACCTTTAAAAATTACTACAAAGATCTGTACTCGGCGCCCAAACAAAACACCTCTTCAAAAAATAGGAGATTAAGTTACAACAACTTCTTAAAAAAAGCAGCGCTCCCTAAGATCGCAGAAGGAGAAAAAGAATTACTAGAGAGACCAATTTCAGAAGAAGAAATAAGGAAAGCCCTAGCAGCAACGGCCGCCGGGAAAAGCCCTGGCCCGGATGGCCTAACAATATCATACTATAAAACATTCAAAGAAATATTAGTACCCAGGCTATGCCGCTATATGAACGGTCTAGGGGAGGATTTTGGAATGAGTAGAGAGGCATTAAAAGCATCCATTATAGTCATTTTGAAAGAGGGGAAAGAGAAATCATTATGCTCGAGTTACCGCCCAATCTCTCTGCTGAACAATGATACAAAGCTATATGCAAAAGTGTTGGCGGAGAGATTAAAGGAATTCATGAATACATTGGTGAACCCAGACCAAGTAGGTTTTGTCCCCAATAGGGAGGGGAGGGACAATGGGATTAGGACTCTCCTTTTGTTGGGGAAAATGAAGGAGAGCGGACCCCCAGGACTACTTCTGTCAATTGACGCCGAAAAGGCATTTGACAGAGTAGACTGGGGGTTCATGATTCAGACTTTGGAGACCATGGGATTAGGGCCCAAAATGATCCGGAGGATCAAAACTCTTTACCAACATCCAACGGCAGTGGTAAAAATCAATGGGACAACATCTCAACCATTTGAGATGGAAAAGGGCACGAGACAGGGGTGCCCCCTGTCTCCGTTGCTCTTTGTTTTAGCCATGGAACCTCTGTTGGCAACAATTCGAAGAGATCCCAACATTAGGGGAGTGAAAATAGGGGAGGAGGAGCACAAAGTTGCAGCATTTGCAGACGATGTGCTGTTCTATGTAACAGACCCGAGTGCCACCATGCCCAATCTAGTTAAAACACTGAAGAAATACGGGGAGGTGTCTAATTTTCAAATTAATATGAATAAATCAGAAATTTTAAACATCAATATTAGCAAGACAGAGGAAGTGGCACTGAAACAAGATTTTGGTTTCAAATGGACCAAGGAACTAAAATACCTAGGCATTAAATTAACTAACTCAACCCAAAAGCTATATACTACGAACTATATCCCCCTACTAGACGCGATCAGGCAAGAATGTAAGAGACTCTCCGGTAAGGCCCTTTCATGGATCGGGCGCATTAATGTTACTAAAATGGTGTTATTACCAAAAATTATGTATTACTTTCAGATGCTACCCGTCCCACTCCCCCAGTATTATCTGAGGAAGTTAAGAAAAATAATTATGACATTTATCTGGGACAACAAAAGACCTAGAGTCTCCTTCCAGACATTGAAACAAAAAAAAATAGATGGTGGCTTGGCAGTTCCCGACGTTCAGACTTATTACAAAGCGGCAGTACTATCAAGGGTGATCGAATGGGCAAAGAAGGAAAATTCAAAAAAATGGGTGAAAATAGAGGGTAACCTTAGCAATGCACAATTAGGCACTATAATTTGGAATCCCCCACACTTCAGATTACTAGATAAAAACACGCCAGATATAACACGAAATGTTTTTAGAATTTGGGATGGGGTATATAGGAGAGTAAATGGGGAATATAACTCACCACTGATTACACTTATAGATAACAAGTTTTTCGCTCCAGGTATGGAGAATATTAAAGGAAAAGAAGCACTCTGGGGGAAAACACAATTAAGAGAAATTATGAAAGAAGGAAGAATTATACCACTCCAGCAACTTACACATGGGAAGGAACCACAGGGATTAGAGAGATGGCGTTATCTCCAATTAAGTCATTTCATCAATATGTTACCACATCCGATTAGGACGGGGGAACAACTGACAGACTTTGAGAAGTTGTGTGATAGGGGAACTCCAAAAAACACAATATCTCAGATATACAAAATATTGATGACCTTAGGAAAATCGGAGATACCGTCATTCATGGCGAAATGGGAGAGAGATTTAGGCACTAAGAAAGACTTAGTCACAATTAAAAGAATTTTGAAAATGACTGCTTTGTCAGCAATAGATACCCGAACAATAGAAATGAACTACAAATGCATCAGTAGAAGTTACCTTACCCCGGAGATAACTAGCAGATACCAGAAAGGGCCACCTAGCTGTTGGAGAGGATGCCAAGATGTGGGCACAATGGGACATCTTCGGTGGAATTGCCCCGTGATCAAAAAATTTTGGGGTAAAACACTAGGTTTAATTAAAGAGATCACGGGAATAGAGGTTGAAGATGATCCCTGGGTGGTCTTGTTCCATGGGGGGGCAGGAGATCCAAAAAATTATAAACAGTCGCTGGTACCGCAACTACTGAATGCGGCAAAAAGAACGATACCGAGGAATTGGCGGAGGAGAGAGGCCCCAGAGACATGGGAGTGGTTCGATGCTGTAGAGGAGATCTGCAATATGGAGACGCTAGGGTATATGTTCAAGGAAATAGGAAGTCTGAATAGGGGCAGGTGGGAACGTTGGAAAAAATTCAAAAAAACATGGAGCTACGCCAAAGAATATAAAGCTTTAGTCTAGAGGAGGAGAATAGAAGAAATTAGACCTTGGAGAGGAGGGACCAAGAGGACCGGGGAAGGGGAGGGGGAGGGGGAGGGATGGGGAGGGGGGAGGAGTGGGAGTTGAAGCAAAAGGGAAAGAGAGAACAATTCTAGAAATAGGGGAAGGGTAAAGTATATAAATGAGAGAGGTACGAATCAGCTTCCTTCTCTCTTCCTACTATCCCCAGGGCACTCTCGGTGTTCCTCTTTTTTTTTGATATAGCAAAGGGCCACAATGATGAGACTAGAGTGGGTCTTTGTCGAAACTAAAATGAACTGAAAAGTTGATTTAAGACCCCCTGAAAAGGTTATCTGAAGTGGCAAAAAAAGAAAAAAAAAAAAAAAAAGAAAAATATATACATAAAACTATTTTTCAGAAATAAAAAAACTGATAATTGGCATGTGCATATGTATTCACCCCTTTATTGTGAAGCCCATAAAAAGCTCTGGTGCAACCAATTACCTTCAGAAGTCACGTAATTAGTGAAATGATGTCCACCTGTGTGCAATCTAAGTGTCACATGATCTGTTATTACATATACACACCTTTTTGAAAGGCCCCAGAGGCAGCAAAACCTAAGCAAGAGGCACCACTATCCAAACACTGCCATGAAGACCAAGGAACTCTCCAAACAAGTAAGGGACAATGTTGTTGAGAAGTACAAGTCAGAGTTAGGTTATAAAAAAATATCCAAATCTTTGATGATCTCTAGGAGCACCATCAAATCTATCATAACCAAATGGAAAGAACATGGCACAACAGCAAACCTGCCAAGAGACACCAAAACTCATGGACCGGGCAAGAAAGGTATTAATCAGAAAGGCAGCACAGAGACCTAAGGTAACCCTAGAGGAGCTGCAGAGTTCCACAGCAGAGACTGGAGTATCTGTACATAGGACGACAATAAGGCCGTACACTCAATAGAGTTGGGCTTCATGGCAGAGTGGCCAGAAGAAAGCCATTACTTTCAGCAAAAAACAAAATGGCACAATTTGAGTTTGCGAAAAGGCATGTGGGAGACTCCCAAAATGTATGGGGGAAGGTGCTCTGGTCTGATGAGACTTAAATTTAATTTTTTGGCCATCAAAGAAACTGCTATGTCTGGCGCAAACCCAACACATCACATCACCCAAAGAACACCATCCCCACAGTGAAACATGGTGGTGGCAGCATCATGCTGTGGGGATGTTTTTCAGCAGTCGGGACTGGGAAACTGGTCAGAGCTGAGGGAAAGATGGATGGTGCTAAAAACAGGGATATTCTTGAGAAAAACCTGTACCACTCTGTGTGTGATTTGAGGCTAGGATGGAGGTTCACCTTCCAGCAGGACAATGACCCCAAACACACTGCTAAAGCAACACTTGAGTGGTTTAAGGGGAAACATTTAAATGTGTTGGAATGGCCTAGTCAAAGCCCAGCCCTCAATCCAATAGAAAATCTGTGGTCAGACTTAAAGATTGCTGTTCACAAGCGCAAACCATCCAACTTGAAGGAGCTGGAGCAGTTTTGCAAGGAGGAATGGGCAAACATCCCAGTGGTAAGATGTGGCAAGATCATAGTGACTTATCCAAAGCGACTTGGAGCTGTGATAGCCGTAAAAGGTGGCTCTACAAAGTATTGACTTTAGGGGGGTGAATAGTTATGCACATTAACTTTTTCTGTTATTTTGTCCTATTTGTTGTTTGCTTCACAAAAAAAAAAAAATCTTCAAAGTTGTGAGCATGTTCTGTAAATTAAATCATGCAAATCCTCAAACAATCCATGTTAATTCTAGGGTGTGTAGCAACAAAACTCAGAAAATACCAAGGGGGGTGTAAACATTTGCAAGGCACTGTATGTGTAATTATATGAAAAAAATTATTTTTATATATATATATATATATATATATATATATATATATATATATATATACATATATATATATATATATATATACATATATATACATACATACATACATACATACATACATACATACATACATACACACACACACAGCGGGTAAAATAAGTATTGAACACATCACCGTTTTTCTAGGTAAATATATTTCTAAAAGTGCTGTTGACATGAAATTTTCACCACGTCGGTAACAACCCATGCAATCCATACATACAAAGAAACCAAAACAAATACGTTCAGAAATTCAGTTATGTGTAATAAAATGGAATGACACAGAGAATAAGGCTTCATTCTCACGAGGCGGATCTGCTACCACGGAGTCCGCCTCTGTCCGCCAGCTCAGTGGGAGATCTCTCTCTGTTGATCTCTGCTGAGCCGGCGGATGACAGGTCCCTCTCTGCTCAGGGAGGGGCTTGTCGAGCGCCGCTGGTTGATATGGAGAGATCGGGCGTAAACCAACATCATGTCCGTTTTCATCAGATCTCACCCGATCCGATCCACCAGGGATGGATACGAACCTAGGGCCATCCGTCTGATTTTAGCGGATTGGACCGGGTCGTATGTCAGCGGACATGTCACCGCTGACATCCGTCGCTCCATAGACTAGCATGGAGCGCCCGTTCAGGTCCGCCGACAAAACTGACAGGCGGACCTGAACTGTCTGACGGTGTGAAATGGGCCAAAGTATTGATGAACACAGGAAGTAAGGGAAGTGCAAAAAAAGCATGGAAAGTCAGGACACCAGCTGTAATCCATCAGTAATTAGAAGGCAATCCTGCCCCTTGTCAGTATAAATTAATATCTGCTGGTTCAGTTACAGGATTTCTAAACTTCTGAATGTTCTAGTGAGCACTGTTTGGGCCATAAAACGGAAGTGAAAAGAACATCTTTTCACCATAAACCAGCCATGGCCAGGTGCTCCTCGCAAGATTTTTGACAGAGAAGGGAAAATAATCAGAAGAGTTGTCGAAGAGCTAAGGACAACTTGTGGAGAGGTTCAGAAAGACCTGGAATTAGCAGATACAATTGTTTCAAAGAAAACAATAAGTAATGCACTTAACCGCCATGGCCTGTATGCACGCTCCCCATGCAAGACTCCATTGCTGAAGAAAAAGCATATCAAAGCTCGTTTAAAGTTTGGTGCACAAGATTTAGACAAGACAGTGAAATACTGGGAGAATATAGTCTGGTTGATGAGACCAAAATTGAACACTTTGGATGCCATAATACACACAATATTTGGAGGTCAAATGGCACTGCACTTCACCCCAAAAACACCATATCAACAGTGAAGTTTGGAGGTAGGAACATCATGGTGTGGGGCTGTTTTTCAGCACACGGTACTGGCATACTTCTTGTCTTTGAAGGAAGGATGAATGGAAAAATGTACCAAGATATTCTTGATAAAAATCTGCTGCCATCTACCAGGGTGATAAAGATGAAATGAGGGTGGACATTTCAGCAGGACAATAATCCCAAACACAAAGCCAAGGAAACTCTCATTTGGTTTCAAAGAAAGGAAATAAAGCTGCTAGAATAGCCCAGTCAATTACCTGACGTGAATCCAATAGAAAATCTATGGAAAGAACTAAAAATCAGAGTTCATAGAAGAGGCCCATCGAACCTTCAAGATTTGAAGACTGTATGTGTGGAAGAATGGGCCAAAATCACACAATGCAATGCATGCAACTAGTTTCTCCATACAGGAGGTGTCTTAAAGCTGTCATTATCAACAACGGATTTTGTATGAAGTATTTAAAAAAATTCAGTTAGCGTGTTCAATACTTTTTCCCTGTGTCATTCCATTTTATTACTCATAACTTAATTTCTGAACTTATTTGTTTTGGTTTCTTTGTATGTATGAATTGCATAGGTTGTTACCGACATGTGGTGAAAGTTTGGTGTATTAAAATAAGGGGGGATCCCTCACGCTATCAAAGTGAACAATGAGTTATGTTTATAGTAAATAATAAATTGCTGCTAGACCTGAAAAGTGCATACAGTGCACTTAGAGCCCTTTCACACTGGGGTGGTTTGCAGGCGTTATTGCGCTAAAAATACCGCCTGCAAACCGACCCAAAACAGCCTCTACAGTTTGTTCAGTGTGAAAGCCCGAGGGCTTTCACACTGAAGCGGTGCGCTGGCAGGAGAAGAAAAAAACTCCTGCAAGCCGCATCTTTGGAGCGGTGAAGGAGCGGTGTATTCACCGCTCCTAAACCACTCCTGCCCATTGAAATCAATGGGGCAGCGCGGCTATACCGCGGCTATAGCCGCGCTATGCAAGTGGTTTTAACCATTTTTTGGCCGCCAGCGGGGGTTAAAACCGCACCGCTAGCGGCCGAATACCGCCGCAAAAACGACGGTAAAGCAGCGCTAAAAATAGCGCTTTTTTACCGCCGACGCCCCCACCACCCCAGTGTGAAAGGGGCCAGTGGGTATAATATAAAGAGTGATCAGCGCAACTTATTAACAGCTGTGTGTATCTTAAAATGAATGTGTAAATATTGCTCTGTAAATATTGCTATGCAAACAAATAACTATGTGCAACTTCAATAAACAATGATATACTAGTAATCCTTTATGAGTAAATATGCGTAAACGCATGCAATAATGAATCCTATATATAAGGTTAATATATATACTGCTATTCTCAGTATATGAGTAATGAAATAATCAATTCCATATAATCAGATGATAATAACGATATAATAGTCCATTAACTCTGAAATAAAGGTGCAGGAGTGCAAAAAGTGCTTATGTGCAACAAAGTATCAAAAAAGTGTATATAAATATACGTAAACGCAGTGCAAGTTTGGTGTATTGTTTTGCAAAAGAAATACTCTTGTGCTCCAGGGATAGTGCTCCTTAACCACTTGCCGACCGCCGCATGAACATTTACGTCGACAGAATGGCACGGACAGGCAAATGGGCGTACAGGTACGTCCCTTTAAATTTGCCGCCGTCTGCGCGACCCTGCTGCGAGCTCCGTGAGTGTAATCGCTGGTCCCGCGGGCTCGATGTCCGTGGGGATACCTGCGATCGTCTCACGGAGAGGAAGAACGGGGAAATGCTGATGTAAACAAGCATTTCCCCATTCTTCCTAGTGACAGGACACTGATCACAGCTCCCTGTGATCAGGAGCAGTGATCAGTGTCGTGACACACGTAGCTCATCTCCCTACAGTTAGAACACATTCCTAGGACACACTTAAACCCTGCAGCGCCCCCTCCTGGATAACCCCTTCACTGCCAGTCACATTTACACAGTAATCAATGCATTTTTAATCACACTGATCGCTGTATAAATGTGAAAGGTCCCAAAATAGCACCAGAAGTGTCCGATCTGTCCGCCATAATGTCGCAGTCACCATAAAAATCGCTGATCGCCCCCATTACTAGTAAAAAAAAAAAAATTATTAATAAAAATGCCATAAAACTATCCCCTATTTTGTAGACGCTATAACTTTTGAGCAAACCAATCAATAAATGCTTATTGCGATTATGTGGAAGAATATGTATCGGCCTAAACTGAGGAAAAAAATATGTTAAAAGGATATTACAGCAAAAAGTAAAAAAAAAGTAATGCGTTTTTTTCAAAATTGTCGCTCTTTTTTTTGTTTATATCGCAAAAAATAAAAACCGCAGAGGTGATCAAATACCACCAAAAGAAAGCTCTATTTGTGGGGAAATAAGGACGTCAATTTTGTTTGGGAGCCACGTCGCACGACCGCGTAATTGTCAGTTAAAGCAACGCAGTGCCGAATCGCAAAAAGTGCTCTGGTCTTTGGCCAGCCAAATGGTCCAGGGTTTAAGTGGTTAAGATGCCTCACTCAACAGAATAAATTGACCTGTTAAAACCAAGGTTTAAATGCACTTTGGAATTTTCCCTCCTTTTAGTTAGATCACACCTCTCCATCACTATGCATAGGTAATAGTATCGCATCGGTCTACCTTCTCCTTCACAGAAACCAGCAGGAAAGGCTCCCGTAGGTGATCTAAATGCCTCTACATTACTCTATAATTTTCCATGGCTATAGCTGCTTGCATACTGAGTAGAAATTAACCAGCAAACCCTAATAAAAAGTAAGGATGGCATGAAGAAAAATTAGAAAAATCTATTATGACAAATGTCACTGTAAAAATATAAACTTTGCCTTCCTTAAAAGTTAGCTTCAGTGAGAAACTTGGCATTTACCGTATTTATCACCTTTTTCCCCTGAAAATAGAGAGTAAACCGTGCCTGCGTGTTATACGCCAATATTTGGGCAGGGAGTGGGGGCTCCACCCCAGCTGTCCTCCTGCTCCTCCCCCCTGAGTGTAGCTTTAGATTGGAGGAGGAGAGCAGTCACGTGACCGGGTCCATGAAAGAACAGTGCTAATGAGGTATTTAGAGGCTTCAATTTACAATGAAAGTGACACAGGAGGAGCAGTGTATGAGAAGGGGCTGGCAGTGATTTAGAGTGTTTAGAGTATGCTGGCAGTGCTGTCCCAGGAGACTGGAGGGCTCCTGGGAGTGCAGGGGGCTTTATAATGAAATGGGGCTGTGTAATGTGCAGGAGTCTGTGTACTTTGCAGGGGGAGGGTGCTATGTAATGTAAAGGGGGCTGCATAATGTGCAGGAGACTGTTGACTGTACAGGGGGCTGCAGAAAGTTTTTTTTCCTGAAACTTCCCTCTTAAAATTAGGGTGCATGTCATACGCCAATAAATACGGTACTTTCATTTAAAATGTTTTTCTTGTCTGGAAAGCAATTGGTCACTCCCATAGGTCTGATGCTGGAATCTATCATGAAGGCAGAGCATCTGGTATTGCAGGCTGACTTGCTTGAGTAGTTTCAGGGCTGGTTGTCTGCTGTGCGCTCTGACTCAACTGGCAGGTTTGAGTTCTGGCGATTGTGTCAGTAGTATAAATACAGTGCAGTGTCCAGGGGTCAGTAGTATGTATGGCAGTGTACAGAGGTCAGTAGAATGTATTGCAATGTACGGGGGTCATTAGTATGTAGAATGGTGTACAGGGGTCAGTGGTTTGTAAGTCAGTGTACATGGGTTAGTAGTTTCTTTTTTTTTTTTTTTTTTAGAATTTTAAAACGGCATATGTGCTTGCACATGATTAGATGATGGATGTCAGCAGAACTTTACCTCATTAATGCTCTGAGTTAATTTGCATCTTGATAAAGCATGGTCCTTTGTGGTGCTAACCACTACACCACTGTGCTGCCCAGATTAGTAGTTTCTAAAGCTGAGTACAGGGGTCATGAGTATATAGGGAAGTGCATAGCGGTCATTAGTTTGTAGGGTAGTGCACAAGGATCAATAGTATTTAGGGCAATGTACAGAGGTCATTGGTTTTTAGGTCAGAGTACCAGGGTCAACAGTTTGTAGGGGAGATTTTAGGGGTCAGCAGGGCAGAGGACAGGGAGCAAGCTGGATCAGAGATTTTACCCATATGCAGAGCAGGGAAGTCATGGTGACACATTGCTGTTTGCTTTTTTGGCACGCTTATCTCCACTGGCCTCCCCTCTCGTTCATCCCAAATCATGTCATATACAAGCGCCTGGAAAGGATGGGAGAGGAAGGCGGTGGGGATCAGCGCAGTACACTTATGCATGCTGCTTCCCTGTGTCACTCTGTAGGTGGGGAGGGAGCAATTCAAACAGAGGGTCTGCAAGATGAGGACACAGTCTACCCATCGCCTTCCCTTGATCGACGGATAAATTGCGATCAGTGAGTTGTTGACCCCAGTTCTAGAAGGTATGAACTGAAGGTGGCAGCCTTGCAAAGCTAGGCAACAGAGGCCTGATGTTGGATTGCCCAGAAAACATCCACCAATCTAGTGGAATGGACACATAAGAGTGCAGGAGGTGCCTTATCTTTTAGAGTTTAAACTCTTGAGATAAGTTGTCTTATCCACCTGCCAAAAATGAAATTTTATGAAGGATGTCCTTTGTGAGACCCTAATGACAACACAAAGCCCTTGGGGTGCTTAAAGCAGAGTTCCACCCTAAAGTGGAACTTCCGCTTATTTGTCTCCCCCCCTCTGGTGCCACATTTGGCACCTTTCAAAGTGGGAGAGAGGAGCGGATACCTGTCTTTGATAGGTATCCTGTCCCTACTTCCGGGAGTCCGGGCCTTGGCGCATTACGTCAGCAGCTCAGCTCCCTCCTCCTTCCCCCGCCACCGGACCAGTAGGAGAGCGCAGCGGTGCCTCGCACATGCGCAGTAGGGACCCGGCATGAAGCTGTAATGCTTCACTACCAGGTTCCCGTACCGGCAATGGCGGCGGCAGCCCCCGACAACTGATGGAAACATCAGCTGCGGTGCTGACATCGCCGGACTCCAGGACAGTCCAGCGATGTCCTGGATGGACATCGCCGGACTGTCCGCACACACTATATATCTCCCATAGACAATGCTGTACAGAGCCATTAATGAGCAGCAATGACACAGCTCACCTGTGTCCAGTCCTAAGCATGCCACCCCTGTCATCTCCCCCTCCTCCGGGGGACCTTCATGCTCCTCCGACCACTTGCACGCACACACACCCAGAGTGCTAAGAGCCAGGCACATGTAGTGGGTGAGGAGGGAGATGTCAGCAGTGCCCTCATTGGATATCGGGAACAGGTCTCTGCAATGTAATGTAAGTTAACCGCTGATTTGCAATGTGGTGGGCAGGGCAGTGTGTGTAAGCAGCCAAAGGCTGGTCCTGCAGGACGCAGCTGCTAACGGGAATGGTGTTCCTGCTGTGGAACAAGTACAGGAACGCTGTTCCCATGTGTTCCTGCAGGACTCAACCCTGCTGTTACCTGAAAGCTCTGAGTTCTTAAGAGAGCAAGAAGAGGTGCCAGTACCTTTGTGAATATTCTGGGTGCAGAGGATAGGCCAAATTGCAGTGCGACAGTTTGGAAGTGTTTGTCTTCTACTTCCAAGTACCGGAAGCACTGATGAGGCAGGTAAATGGGAATATGTAGATAAGCATCTTGCATGTCTACTGATGCTAAGTATTTCCCTTATCTCAGAGAGGCAGTAACCAACTTTGCAGATTCCATGTGAAGGGATTTTAGGTCCAGGATAGGACGAATACCCCTGTTGGGTTAAAGCACCATAAACAAGTTTGAATAGAATTCTTTGAACCTGTCCTCCAGAAGGACTAGAATGACTCCTGCCTGGGACAAGATATGGTTTAGATGGTCTGCAGATCTGACTGTCTTTGAAAGGTTTTTATTTAGTTTGAGAGAAGAAAGTGGTCAGGGGGTAGATTTTGAATTCCAATTTGTACACTTTTGAAGCAACCAACAGAACCCAGAAAAAGGCAAACTGTAACTGATGTGCCCCCCCCATTTATGGGTGAGTAGCCCTTTTGCAACAAAAGGTTTGAGTTTTGTCTTTGAAGATGAAGCCTGAGGAGGGCAATGGGACACTTCTTTTTCAGGAGGTAGAAGCCCCAAATTAGGGGGGTTTTGGAAACCTTCCATTGTAGGAGTATTTTCCCTCTGTGACATCATTGATGACTTTGTCAAGTGCTTCACCAAATAGAAGTCCTTTATTTAGGGTATACATATGTGGTGACATTTGCAAGCAGCTTCTCCTCCAGCCTGGAGGAGAGATGTGGGGTCTTATTGACCCCACATCTCTCCATAAAGAGGACCTGTCACATAGATTCCTATTACATGGGATGTTTACATTCCTTGTAATAGGAACAAATGTGATAAAAAAAAAAATGTAAAAAAAGTGTAAAAATAAAAAAAATTAAGTAAAAAAAAAAAAAAAAGTAAAACGCCCCTGTCCCCGGTAGCTCGCGCTCAGAAGCGAACGCACACGTAAGTCCCGCCCACATATGTAAACGCTCAAACCACACAGGTATCGCCACGTGCGTTAAAGTGCGTGCAACAATTCTAGCCGGGGTGAGCGCCCATGAAGGTTCCAGTGCCTGAAGCAACATAACAGGCTGTCAACTGTCTGTGTACAGCTTCCAAGATTATACTGAATATACTTCAGATGCTTCTATTGTTGAATTAGCAGACAGTTATGAGTTGCTTGAAGAAAACAATATACTAATGAAGCAAATTATTTTTCTGTAAGGGAGAAGAGGTCCATCACCTTAGGACAGTAGGAAAAAACTTGAGGTCTCGCGGAGTGGGGTAGAGTTAGAGGGGTATGCCCAGCGGGGCGTGTCCAGCAAAGCTTTGCCCGTGTCCAGTCGCCTGAAGGTACCAGCTATAACTCGGGGTCTATAAATATCCAGCCTGTGTCATGTACTATACAATTAAAATTTAATTTTTAAAATAATATATTGCCTGGTAACTCAGGCTCAGGGTACAGGTCGAAGGTAGTAATTCCCCCTGCCCCCTTAGTACTTGGTGCCCAAGCAGTCCATTGCCATAACTGAGCATTGTCATCATATATGGGAAGGTGAAAGTGCCTTTTACTATGCAAATATCAACTTTTAGAAATTATATTTTAACACATTGGATAAGTGAATTTAGTTAAAGTGGTTGTAAACTCTCCCCCACAACTTTGTCCCATGTAAATCAGCATAAAAAACCCTAATGAACACTGCTTGTAGAGATCTCCTTACTTTCTTAGTATTGTTGTAATCCTTTTTGTTCTTTAGAATGACCTCACTGAGCATACCCATATCTCCCCTGATTTACGGCACACTGTGTGCTTGTGTGTCTAGTATCAGGACTTCCTATGGCACAATACTGAAATCCCACGAGACTGCATAATCACTCAGAGCTTTCTATTACACCCCATGTGACCATGTCCTGGGCATGGACAGCATTACTGCAGTCTTATCAGCTCAAGCAGATAAGACTGACATAGGCAAACACTAGATAATCGGCACAAGTAAATACTATGAAATAAAACAAGTCAGCTATGAGCAGGGAAGCAGGGTTGCCATAGAAACTTTGGATTGAGAAGGAGGCTTGATTAACAGTACAGGAAGTGCTCAATGTAAGGGCGGAAATACACTCTATTCTGGAAATACACTCTACTTAAGATGGCGCTGCCTTAACCCTGGAAACAAGTTTTTTAAAGTTTCTTTAAACAGTAAGTAATATGTGATTTGGTAAGTAATATGTTATTTGGGCTGGATTACAGTGGTTATAGTTTGATAATTACTTAATTATAATGGACTAAATGAAAAGAAGCATCAGAGTGAGTGAGTTTACTTCCTCTTTAACAGGGTGGTGAGATATAGGTAGAAGCACACACTTTGGTGTGTCTGCTGATTACACTGTCAAACTTAGTTCATATATTTAAACATTGAGACAGATATTCGTTAATGTAAACAATCATATAAAAACTTACAGGTTAACTTTGAAAAGTTTACCATAAGTTGAACACTAAAGTGAAAACCATTGTTGGTAGGGTTGAATTCTCTGGGAGACAAAAGTCAATCTTTACTTTTGCCTAAATAACAGCTAGACAAGCAGTGGAAAGTTCTGGATTTTGTCAAGAAGAATAGTTGATCATATGTACTACATCCATAGATTCCTCCATTGGGAACAATACCTAATAGTTTGTATGCAGCTGCGGCATAAGTTTTGATTGATGTTCTCTCTCTTGTAGATGATAATTTTAAGGAAGAACAAAAGGTTGCTCAAAGTCCTACAGAATATAAGCAGAAAATGAAATTCTATCGATGTCTGCCACAGACTGAGTTGACTTCCCAGGGACCTCAGGCCAGTAACCAGATAGCTAAACTCCAGGGATTGTTAAAAGACAAAGAAGCTAAAGTAGCTCTGCGGAAGCCTGGACTAGCACTGAAGGTATTAAGCTACATGTACTAATAATATATTTAACTGAAACTCATCAATATTTTTGTACTAGAAACTCTGGTCTTACCTTAAAACTAAAAGGAATGGATGTACAAAGCTGCCTTAAAAAGAGAGTAACAACTGTATGGAATGTTAACCGTGAGAGAAAATCATCTCGAGTGTGATGTTAAAGAGCAGAGATGGGGAAAGGGGGTGGAAAAGAGGAGAAGATAAAAGTAATGGGACTGGCACAAGCATTTGCCCCCACACAGGTGTACAGGAAGCAAAAGTGACCAGCCACTAAGGAATTCAGGAACAAAGACCATAGAGTAGCTCCCCTCCCTCTGGACACCAAATGCTTCAAAGGTACAGTGCTTTGAAAAAGTATTCATACATTTTTCACATTTTGTCATGTTACAACCAAAAACGTAAATGTATTTTAGTGGGATTTTATGTGATAGACCAACACAAAGTGGCACATAATTGTGACATGGAAGGAAAATGATAAATGCTGTGCGGCTCTCCTTCTTTCTGATAGGTTGCCAGGACACTGTGCCTGCAGTCAGTAAACTGTGCCCGCATTCCACATTTTTTTGAAGGCCACCCATGCCACATACTCACTGGTCTGAACAGATCTCCTACACTTCCTCCCAGCGGATGCAGTGCTTCGAAAATGGTGCTTAACTCCTCCCATTCGCGTCACTTCCTGTCATCAAATAACGCGAGATTTCGGCAGTAGGCGATTTGCAAGGACTCCTGGGATACATGATGCCGCTATCCCAGAAACCCTTGCAAATCGCCTAGTGATGTAATCGCCTAGGCGGGGACTGCTGGAAGTGCAGACTAAAGTAGTAAATAAAAGGCATTTCCATTTAGAAAAATAATTTAAAAATTGCATTGGAAAAGGGATGAGATAAGGGGTTACCATTCAGAGAGAGTGCATAAAATGGGTGGAACTCTGCTTTAAAGCAGGGTTAGGTTATAAAAAAAATATCCCAAGCTTTGAACATCTCACGAAGCACTGTTCAATTCATCATCCGAAAATGGAAAGAGTATGGCACAACGGCAAAACTACCAAGACATGGTCATCCACCTAAACTAACAAGGCGGGAAAGGAGAGCATTTATCAGAGAAGCAGCCAAAGAGGCCCATGGTAACTCTAGAGGAGCTGAAGAGATCCACAGGTCAGGTGGGAGAATCTGTCCACAGGACAACTATTAGTCGTGCACTACACAAATCTGGCCTTTATGAAAGAGTGGCAAGAAGAAAGCCATTGTTGAAAGAAAGCCATAAGAAGTCCCATTTGCAGTTTGTGAGAAGCCATGTGGGGGACACAGCAAATGTGTGGAAGAAGGTGCTCTGGTCAGATGAGACCAAAATGGAACTTTTTGGCCTAAAATCAAAACGCTATGTGTGATGGAAAACGAACACTGCACATCACCCTGAACACACCATCCCCACCGTGAAACATGGTGGTGGCAGCATCATGTTGTGGGGATGCCTTTCTTCAGCAGGGACAGCGAAGCTGGTCAGAGTTGATGGGAAGATGGATGAAACCAAATACACGACAATCTTCGAAGAAGACCTGTTAGTCTCCAAAAGACTTGAGACTTGGGGCGGAAGTTCATCTTCCAGCAGGACAACGACCCTAAACATACAGCCAGAGATCAGGGGTCTCCAAACTATGGCTCTCCAGTTGTTCAGGAACTATAATTCCCATCATACCTAGTCATGTCTGTGAATGTCAGAGTTTTACAATGACTCATGGGATGTGTAGCTCCGCAACAGCTAGCGGGCCGTAGTTTGGAGTTTCCTGGTTTAGATCAAAACATATTTGTGTGTTAGAATGGCCCAATCAAAGTCCAGACCTAAATCCAATTGAGAATCTGTGGCAAGACTTAAAAATTACTGTTCACAGACGCTCTCCATCCAATCTGACAGAACTTGAGCTATTTTGCAAAAAAGAATGGGCAAAAATGTCACTCCCTAGATGTGCAAAGCTGGTAGAGACATACCAAAAAAGACTTGCAGCTGTAATTGCAGCGAAAGGTGGTTCTACAAAGTATTGACTCAGGGGGGCTGAATACAAATGCACGCCACAATTTTCAGATATTTATTTGTAAAAAAATTTAAAAACCATTTATCGTTTTTCTTCCACTTCACAATTACATGCCACATTGTGTTGGTCTATCACATAAAATACATTTATGTTTTTCAAGGGGTATGAATACTTTTTCAAGGCACTGTGTGTACCTAAGACTAACAGTTTCCATTTCCAAGTGTTACAGTGTTATCCAAGGTTCTATATGTTCAGACTTTTTGTGCTTTTCATCTAGGATACTGGTTAGCCTTTAATTGACCATAATATTGGTCACCCTTTTTTTTTTTTTCCTGATATATACACCAAGCTGGAGATTGACTTGAAGATTAGGATCTATATCTTAAGATATGTAACATGTCACCTATTAAAAAAAATTGCAGGTAAAAGCACAGAAAAAATCAAAGTACTTTAAATGCTTGCAGTTTTTCCTTTTGCATATATAATTTTAATGAATTTGCAATGTACCTCTAAACCAGTCTAATAGGTGTGTGGTAACCTGGACCGGCGAGCGTCTGAATTATTTCAATTATCTTTTAAGGAAGTTATTATCCAGTGATGAAAAATATGGTGTATGGGGACCTATTTATGGTCCAAGGCAACATCCATGCATCCAGGGGCGTAACTAGAAATCACAGGGCCCCATAACAAAATGTTGTATGGGCCCCCCTTACCCAGTGGCGGATCCAGAGTCTAGTCTCGGGAGGGGCACTGCCAGAAAATAAGTTTTTTTCGGGGCAATTTATCAGGGAAATGGCTGATGTTGGAGCTTCAATCATCACGGCACCATGGTTATTATAGTGTCAGGATGATTGAAACACATTATTTCTATTATTACATTGTTATAGAAAATGAAATAGTTCAACTCACCATAATACAGAATCAGTGGGAGCCCTGAGTGTGTCACTTGCCACATTGCCTGCCACCAGATGCAGATTGTCACTTGTCACAAGTTGCGGATTGTCACTTGCCACGTCAACTGCCACACGTTGCAAATTGTCCACTATCACCTGCCACACATTGCTGATTGTCCACTTGCCACGTCACCTGCCACAAGTTGTGGATTGTCACTTGCCACGTCATCTGTCACATATTGCGGATTGTTCACTTGCCATGTCACCTGCCACAAGTTGCCGATTTTCCACTTGCCACGTCACCTGCCACAAGTTGCGGATTGTCACTTGCCACGTCACCTGCCACATGCTGCGGATTGTCACTTGCCACGTCACCTGCCACAAGCTGTGGATTGTCACTTGCCACGTCACCTGCCACAAGCTGTGGATTGTCACTTGCCACGTCACCTGCCACAAGCTGCGGATTGTCACTTGCCATGTCAATTGCCACGTCACCTGCCACAAGCTGCGGATTGTCACTTGCCACGTCACCTGCCACAAGTTGTGGATTGTCACTTGCCACAAGTTGCAAATTGTCCACCTGCCACCCATTGCGGATTGTCACTTGCCACGTCACCTGCCACAAGTTGCAGATAGTCACTTTCCTGCTAAGGTGGGGAATGGGGATTGTCACTTCCTGTGTCCCAGTCGGAGTCAGGCAGCAGAGAGATGATGTAATCTCTCTGCTGCCTGCACAGTGAGTGAGGGCGGAACTGCCAGGATGCAGGGCCGGCGGTGAGAGATTATGTCATCTCTTTGCTCCGCCACCCACTGACTGGCCAGTCCACCCACCGAGCCTCCCAGCTGGCAGCTTCCCGTCCATCCCTCCCCCCGTCGAGCCTCCCAGCTGGCAGCTTCCTGTCCATCCCTCCCCCCCCCGAGCCTCCCAGCTGGCAGCTTCCTGTCAATCCCCCCCCCGCCGAGCCTCCCAGCTGGCAGCCGCCCACTCACACGCCGATTTGCCGGGCCCTACTCGGCTGCGGGCCCCATAGCGCCTGCGTGGGTCACTATCGCGGTAGTTCTGCCACTGCATGCAACCCCTCCAGCACTACCACCTCTCCATTGTGCTCTCAGCCACAGTCGCATACTCGCATTACAGCGCTGGAACTTGCCAGCTGAGGAATAGGGTAACTAATACACCTTGTCCCTGTGCCCTTAGTCTAAAGGAGCATTTAACCCTTGCTGGAAGAGGGAACTACAAGGGTAGATTTTGTCCAATTCCCAAAGTTAAGCTTTAACTAACAAATTCAAACAAATCACAAAGCCAAATGACTGCTTGTGGGGTTGGGAGCATCTCATGCAAAGTTAGGCTACTGACATGTTCAACACATGTAAAAGGCAGATTTGTCTTAAAAGCAATAACGCTTAAAGAGGAACTTCCCCCTTATCAAAAAACCTAGAACAAAAGCATCTTTAAAAATGTATAGTAATGGCAATCTACAAACAGATACTTATAAATACTCACAGGCTTTTTATTCTTTGCATACCTTATTTTTCTTTACTTTTCCTGAGGGCAAATAAATCCATCTCCCTTTACTTCCTGGAACTCTGCCTAGAACTCTGGGTCTGCCTTCTAGAGCATGCAACATGAACTTCTTAGGATGCAGCTGTAAGGCTAGGGTAACATCACCAGTGCCCTAAAAAAAAAAAAAAAAAAAAAAAAAAAAAAAAAAACGGGAAGTGGAAAAATGATATATGTAAAAGCAAAAAATGTTTAACTAATAAACGTAAGATGATTTCATATCGCCATGCAAAGCTCTATGCCGATGGGATTTTTAGTGAAAGGGGGGAAAGATCGACTTTAACCGCATTTGTTAGGAAAGTTAATCCCTGGACATTATGGTGAAACGATTAGTCATGATCGTTGACCACGCAGAGCCTTTTCGAAGGTGACCATTGTACCTGTGTCAAGATTTAGGGGTTCTCCCAAAGTCACACCACCCAAATGTTGTGCACAGCAAGACCCATTTAAAGATAAAGAACAAAGATGGGTATCAGAAAAAGACAGAGATACCTGATCAAAGAAAGTAGTAGGAGATCCAGAAAGCACAACTGAAGCAAAAGTGAAGGTAGAAAAAAATTCATCCCCTTCTTTTGCATGTAAAGAGGTAGCCTACATCCGGGCACTAAAATTAGATTTTCTAAAATACAGTGGCTATAAAAAGTCTACACACCCCTGTTAAAATGTCAGGTTTCTGTGATGTAAAAAAATGTGACAAAGATAAATCATTTTAGAACTTTTTCCACTTTTTTCAATGTGCCCTTTAAACTGTACAACTCAGTTGAAAAACAAACTGAAATATTTTAGGGGGGGGGGAGAGTAAAAATAAAAAAACTAAAATAATGTGGTTGCAAAAGTGTGGACACCCTCTTATAACTGGGGTTGTAGCTGTGTTCAGAATTAAGCAATCACATTCAAACTCATGTTAAATAGGAGTCAGTACACACCTGCCTTCATTTAAAGTGCCTCTGATTAACCCCAAATAAAGTTCAGCTGTTCTAGTAGGTCTTTCCTGATATTTTCTTAGTCGCATCCTACAGCATAAGCCATGGCTCGCAGAGAGCTTCCAAAGCATCAGAGGGATCTCATTGTTAAAAGGTATCAGTCAGGAGAAGGGTACCAAGGCATTAGATATACCATGGAACACAGTGAAGACAGTCATCATCAAGTGGAGAAAATATGGCAAAACAGTGACATTACCTAGAACTGCACGTCCCTCCAAAATTGATGAAAAGACGAGAAGAAAACTGGTCAGGGAGGCTGCCAGGAGGCCTACAGCAACATTAAATGAGCTGCAGGAATATCTGGCAAGTACTGGTTGTGTGGTACATGTGACAACAATCTCCCCTATTCTTCATATGCCTGGGTTATGGGGTAGCCTGGCAAGACGGAAGCTTTGTCTTACAAAGATAAACATCCAAGCCGGCTAAATTTTGCAAAAACACATCTGAAGTCTCCCAAAAGCATGTGGGAAAATGTGTTATGGTCTGATGAAACCAAGGTTGATCTTTTTGGCCATAATTCCAAAAGATATGTTTGGCGCATAAACAACACTGCACATGACCAAAAGAACACCATACCCACTGTGAAGCTACTGTACACCTCTCAAAGCCACCTGTTAGGATCCAGAAAGCTGCTGACTGAATCAGAGTGCCTGCCTGGTTCGCAGCCAGAAAAGTCCAGGTAAAACAAAGAAAGGTGGCGGCACATTCTGAGATAAAATCAAAAAAGTTTATTGAAGATCCATAAAATCAAGGAACATGACATACATCGATCCAAAAAGGTGCTCAGTGTTCAGCATGACAACAGACCCAAAGCATACAAGTACAAAGCATAAAGCCCAGCCAGAGCCCAGACCTGAATCCAATTGGAAATCTGTGGGGTGATCTGAAGAGGGCTGTGCACAGGAGATGCCCTTGCAATCTGACAAATTCGGAGTGTTTTTGCAAAGAACAGTGGGCAAATATTGCCACGTCAAGATGTGTCATGCTGATAGACTCTTACCCAAAAAGACCGAGTGCTTTAATAAAATTGTAAAAAGTGCTTCAACAAAGTATTAGTTTAACCACTTCCCACCCGGCCTATTGCAGAATGATGGCCGGGATGTGGTTCAGTTATCCTGACTGGGCATCATATGACGTCCAGCAGGATAAGCCTTAATCACGTGGTGTGTCAGTCTGACACACCACATCTCCGATCTAGGTAAAGAGCCTTTGACGGAGGCTCTTTACCATGTAATCAGCTGTGTCCAGTCACAGCTGATCACAGTGTAAACAGGAAAAGCCGTGTATCGATGCAAGTAGAGGAGAGCCATCGGTTGCTCTCCTGACAGGGGGGTCTGCACTGATTGATTATTCCCCCCCCCCTGAGGATGCCCACCCATGGCCAGAAAGGATGGCCACCCATGACCACCAGGTATGCCCACCAGGGATGGCAATCATTGCTCATTAGGGGGTGGCACTCTGTGTCCAGTGATGCCTGCCAGCGCCTCTGATCAGTGCTGCCTATCAGTGCCACCTATGAATGCCCCTTTAGTGCCACCTATCAGTGCCCATCAGTGCTGTAAATCAGTGCTGCTTATCAGTGCCGCCTATCAGTGCTGCATATAAGTGCCACCTCATCAGTGCCAATCAGTACTGCCTCATCAGTACCCGTTAGTGCAGCTCATCAGTGAAGGAGAAAACTTACTTATTTACAAAGTTTTGTAACAAACGAAGAAAAACTTTTTTTTTCAAAATTTCCGTTCCTTTTTTTATTTGTAGCGCAAAAAATAAAAACCCCAGAGGTGATCAAATAGCAAAAAAAGCTCTATTTCTGGGGAAAAAATTATAAAAATTTTGTTTGGGTACAGCATCGCATGACTGCGCAATTGTCATTCAAAATGTGAGAGAGCTGAAAATTGGCCTGGAAAATGTTTTACTTCCCTCCACCTAAAAGATTTAAATTTGTTGTTCAATTAAATTGTACAGTCTATAGGTCGCATTAAAGGTGGAAAAAGTTCTGAAATGATTTATCTTTGTCTTATTTTTTACATCACAGAAACCTGAAATTGTTACAGGGGTGTGTAGACTTTTTATATCTACTTTAAACAGCACAAAGAGAACACTACCAGATGGGCTGCAAGAGGCACAGAGAATTATATGAACCAGGTTATGACAGACAAGCTTGTCATATCATTAGGGACTAAGCTTACTAATGAATAGCTAAATTGAACATATATGAGCATGGTGATTGCACAGTACGGCATGTGTAACAGACATTATATACCATTTAGATATCAGCAGAAGCAGTGATATAATGAGTCAACAGGAATAGCCATCTGTGCCAAACCACTGATCAGCTGATTCCCATCACTGTGCTTCCATGGAGCACAGTTTAAGTTTGCATTGTAATCAGAACAAATGCATTAAAATGGGGCTTTAGTTTAGAAATGTAAAAAGTATCCCATTCCCCCTTTTTACTACTTAACCTCCATGAGATGTGTGAAGGGGGCGCCTGTCTGTGTGTCTCATCCAGCCCATGTGTTGAGAAAAAGAAAATGTATTGGTGGTCCATTTATAAAAATAGAGGGACCAACTAGAGGTATAGATTAATAAACATATATGGTTTACAGCACAGGACACAGGCAACGTATTCATAGACCCCGGGTAATAGGCTTGTACCAACGGGTGACTGGACACTGGGTACCTCCCCTATAACCCTACCCCACTAAGTGAGTCCTCAGTTTTGTAGCAAGCAATCAGAGTAACCAAGGAAGGGAAGGTAGTTTGGCCGATGTCCTGTTCTGTATGCCAAGATATGGATATTAAAAGTAAAATTTCCTCTTATCTTAAAGTGGTTGTAAACCTTCGTGGTTTTTCACCTCAATGCATTCTATGCATTGAGGTGAAAAACCTCTTGCAGTGCAGCAGCCCCCCAGTTCCCCCGTTTTACTTACCTGAACCCTCTTTTTCTCACGCTGGGGACGAGCACACCAGCTCTAGGCAGTGTCTCGTGTGCTTATCGGCTAGATTGATAGCAGCGCAGCCATTGGCTCCCGCTGCTGTCAATCAAATCCAATGTTGCGGGTGCCAGGGGGTGGGGCCGAGTCTGGCATTTGTGTCTATGGACTCGGGAGCGTGCTTGCAAGGTAACCCCCTTGGGAAAGCGCTTCTCCGAGGGGGTTATCTAATGTGGGGAGGAGCTGCGAGAGCTGCCAGGGGACCCCAGAAGAGCAGTTTAGGGGCCACTCTGCAAAACGAGCTGCACAGTGGAGATATGATATGTTTGTTATTTTAAACTAAAAAAAAAATGAACCCTTACAATCACGTTAATCGTACAGTACAGAATGCAGGCAAAGTATTCATAGACCCTGGGACATCCTCAAGCAATGAACAAGAAGGATGGACAACAACTAGGAAAACTGAACTGGCTCAACAACAAGGGTAAAAAATACAACAACTTCAGAGTGCCACTGCAACAACCTTGCGGCCAAAAGCTTTCCCACTGAAAATTGGACAGCCACTCGTTTGAAAAAATATTAACAGATAATCAGATTTTGGCTTTACAGCTGGGTTACAGAGGCCTGGTGCCAAAAAAAATGCCCAGAAAATCCCCACCGATCTGGTGGAACGGGTGCATGAAATTGCAGAAGGAAATTTTTTTGAGTGTATGCTCTAGCAATCAGATTTATGATCCAACAAGAATTGGTGGACTTGGAGGCAGGGTGTCCACTGCTAGGTTCTGGGGACAGCACAAATAGGGAATCCATCTGTCAGATCAAAGCTGTTTTTAGGTAGACTAATAGCTCTGACCAGGCAATGAAGTGGGATTTCCTTTTGTATGCTTTGGAGAAAAGCATAAGGATGGCAGGATTATGTCCTAGCATAAGGATGGCAGGATTATGTCCTAGCATAAGGATGGTAGCATTGTGTCCTCATTGAGGTGGAATACTGATACCACCTTGGGAAGAAAGGATGGTCTTAGGTGTAACACTTTCTTGTCTTTGTGAAGTATGAGGAACGACTCATTACAAGAGAGAGCCAGCAACTTAGAGCCATGTCTGACAGATGTGATAGTTACCAAAAAGGCTATTTTGCAGGAGAGGTCATACATAAGAATATCCCTGATGGGTTCAGAGGGCGGTTTCTTTAGGGTAGAGAGAAACAAGCTGAGATCCCAAGGAAGCACAGGGTGCTGCAGGGGGGGGGGGGGGGCTTAATGCATGATACACCTTGAATAAAATCGTTGGGTTATGTTGCAGAGCTATTCGTATTGCCCTGAACTCCAGGATGTTGATGATGAGCCTGGCTTCCACAGGTGACCATGTTTCCCTGGACCATGAGGGTCTGGAAACATTCCTTCCTGATCTGAAAGACGAGTTTGGGTAGATCGAGAAAAGGAGCATTTTTGTTCCAGGTTGATAAACTTTGTGTTTGAGAGGTCTTGAATGAAAATGGGCTAATAGCACAGCCTTGAACAAAACTACCCCTATTCCTAGAATGCTCATGGAAAATCTCATTCTGGGATGTCTCTGACTTCAGTTCTTGAGTGTGGGCTCTTAGAGAGAGAATTTTCTTTTCTGGAAGAAAAACCTTTGCTTGAATTGTACCAAGGTTTAGACCATGGGTGCTCAACCTGTGGCTCTCCAGCTTTTGCAGAACTACTAGTCCCAAGAGGCATTACAAGGCTGTCATATAAACAAGAATGACTCCCAAAGGTAGAGGCATGATGGGACTTGTAGTTATGCAACAGCTGGAGAACCACAGCTTGATCACCCATGATTTAGACCAAAGTATTTCAGGCAAAAAGAAAGCTGGAGAGCAGATTTTTAGAAATCAATCACCCAGCCGAAAGCCTGGAGTATTTGGATTGTCCTTTGCACATTAGCCGACAGTTGAAAGGGAGGTGAGTCCTCCAAGAGAAGGGAATTAATGTAACCTGTGACCGGAATGCCCTGAGTTCTGAGAAGGAAAAGAAGAGTTGCCAGTACCTTTCTGAATACTCTGAGAGCAGAGGATAGGCCAAAGGGCAGTGCCAAAAGGCATGTATTCCCCTTATTTCAGAGGCAGTTACTGATCTTGGGGATTCCATGCAAAACTATGTAATTGGAAGGTATTTATTGAGGGATTTTAGGTCCAGAATAAGATGAAACCCCATTGGGCTTTGGTTCTGTGAATAGGGTTTGAATACAAGCGTTTGAACCTGTCTTGTGGGAATTCTGGCACAACTACACCCTGGGACAAGAGATGGTTCAGAGCATCTTGGAAATCTAACTGTCCTTGAACAGTGTTTGGTTGATTTGAGAAAATAAAGAAGTGAGGGGGAAGAGTTTTGAACTCTTTTTTTTTGTACCTCCTTGAAACCACTAATTGAACCCACAGGTCTCGGACATCTGTGACCCTAAGAAAGGCAAACTGTAATAGGAGGAGATCTTTGACTTGTTGCCCATGTTTTGCCCCCAAAGGAAGGCTGAATTCAAGTTTGAAAGTGGACGCCTGGGTAGAGCAAATGGGTGCTCTACATTTTGCAGAGGTAAAGGTTACCAGGAAGGGGGGGGGAGTGGAATCTTCCATTGTCCTCCTGTGACACCTTTTATGAATTGATCAAGTGCCTCCCCAAAAAGATGTCTATCTTAAAAAGGCATACATGTGAAGCTTCTTTTACAACCCGCTTCAGCTTTTAACCACAAGATTCTTCATGTGTGAATGAAAATTGGGGAGGTTTGTCTCATGAAATGTTCTAGGGGAGTGGTCTCCAAACTGCAGCCCTTTACTTCCCCTTGGGGCACTATTCCTCCCACTGACACCAACAGTGATGCACCATTCTGTCCACTGACACATCCATGGGGCACTATTGCTCTCACTGACAACAACGCTGGAGCACTATTCTTCCCACTAACACAAAGGATAGGGCACTATTCCTTTCACTGACAGCAAAGATGGAACATGACTCCTGCTACCGACACCAACATTGGGCACTATTCCACCCTTTGACACAAACGATGCGGAAATATTCTTCCCACTGACACAAATTATGGGTCACTATTCCTCCCACTGACACCTATGAGGGGGCACTATTCCTCCCATTGACACTAACTCCTCCCACTGATATAAATGATGGAACCTTATTCCTCCTGCTGACACCAGTGATGGAGCACTATTCTTCCCACTGGCATCAATGTTGGAGCAATATTCCTCCTATTGACACCAACATTGGTTTTTCCACATTAGTCAGCATGTTACATGAAGCTCCCTCTTCAGTTATACAGCAGTTTGGGAAAGAAAATCTTCCACAGCTTCCTCCAGTGCTGCCTCAATGTCTTCTTTATCTGCCTTGTCTAGGACAGGCATATTGGGATCCGACCTGAGAGGGGAGGCATTTTTGAGCCCTGGACAGAGATGGTTGTATTAAAGCTATTTTTGCCTGAGGAATTGTGACATAGATGCAGAGAATTCTTCTTTTGTCAAGTAGGTCACTTGTTGAGTACCTGAAATAGAGCTAGAATTGAATGCAGAGCCCGGTGTTAGTATTGGCTCCTGAGCTGGTACAAAGGACAGATCGAGCCTTTAGCAGAGCTCAGAGTGCTGAGAACCGAGCGATCAGTGGTCTTTGATCGCTCAGTTCTCAGTGCAGAGCTGGCAGGGGACAGATGCAGTATCAGATCAATGCTGCATCAACCTAGGTAAGTATAATTGTTTTTTTTAAATCCCAAAATCCCAAACTTCTCTTTTAAATTTCTGTTTCTAGCGTGCTTTTCAAGATCCCATTTTTTTTTTTTTTTTTTAAATAAGGGCAGAAGAGAGATTAGTGCTCACAGGGGGATTAACCATTCAAATACAGGGCACTTCCCCCCTTCCTGGCCACCAGAGCATCTGAGGCGTCCGCCAGAGGGTCCCGAGACCTGGCTTCAAACCTCTGCACCTTCCTGTTGATTCGGGATGCCATCAGATCTACCACCGGAGATCCCCAGTGCAGACATATCTGTTGAAATACCTCCTGATGGAGGGACCACTCCCCTTGGTCCAACACTTGGCGACTGAGGTAATCCACATTCTGGGAGTGGACAACTGGCAAGCGAACGGCAGAGATGGCGGAGAAGGAACGCTCTGCCCACCATATAATTCCGGCTACTTCCAGGCCAGCTAACACACTCCTTGTTCCTCCCTGGTGGTTGACATAGGCCACCGCCGTGGCATTGTCCGACTGAATCCCTGTCGGAAGCCCCTGAAGTCGATCCGTCCAACGATCCAGACAGAGTCTGATCGCCCGAAGTTCCAGGATGTTGATAAGTAGCCTGGATTCCTCCAATCGTCCAGCGACCCTGAGCAGAGCTCAGGCCCAGAACTCCTCCCCACCTGGACAGATTGTCATCGGTGGTGACCACCGTCCAGTACAGCGGGAAAAAGGATTTTCCCTGCCGAAGAGCCGGGGAATGAAGCCACTAGATCAGGGACCCTTTGGTTCCTTGGCTCAGCTGAATCTGGTTGTCCAGAGATTCTGGACATTTGTCCCATTTTAACAAGATCTCCTTTTGCAGGGGTCTCATATGGAACTGAGCAAACGGGACCTCCTTAAATGTAGACACCATCAGGCCCAGCACCCGCATGCAAGTCCACAGGGAGACCCACCCACTGGACAGCAGTGAGCAGGTTGACTTGTAACTTCTGCAGTTTGTCCTGCGGAAGGAACACCCTGGCCAGAGCGGAATCCAGAGTCAGACCCAGATAATCCAATTTCTAAACTGGAATCAGCGCAGACTTTTGGCAATTTATCAACCACCCAAAATCTGCCAGGGTCTGAATAGTGATCTCCAAATCGCCCCTCAGGGTCGCTGGTGACTCTGCTCACAGCAGAAGGTTGTCCAAAACAACAATTCCTCACTGGTGCAGCAGCACCAGAACTGGGGCCAACACTTTGGTGAAGACCCGAGGAGCGGAGGTGAGACCAAAGGGTAATGCTGCGAACTGATAGTTCTCCTCTCCCACAGCAAAGCGGAGAAACCGCTGGTGTCGTGCACAAATTTGAATGTGCAGGTAGGCTTCCTTGATGTGAATGGAGGCAAGAAAGTACCCCTGATGAAGAGATGCCACCACAGAGTGAATGGACTCCATTCTGAACTTCCGCACCCCCACAAAGCGGTTCAGGGCCTTGAGGTCTAGAATCGGACGTACCGTACCAGACCCCCTTTTTTGGGGATCGTAACCAGGTTTGAATAAAAGCCCGTGAAACATTCTGACACCGGAACCGGGACAATCGCCCCTTAAAGCAACAGGCCTTGTACCGCGCCCCGAAGGGCTAACAAGCGGTCCGGAGACGGACACAGATTGGATGGAAAAAATCTGCTTGGGGGCAAGTCTGGAACTTGATCTTGTAACCAGACAGAATGTCATTTATCAGAGAAGTCCACAGGCCCGGAAACCAGCGAAGACGTCCCCCCACCCGGACTGCAGGTGAGGGCGCCTCTTCATGCCAAAGGAGCCTTATCTGGGGGTCAGGAGAAACCCACTCTCAGTTTGCCTGACCAGGGTCGCTTGGAGCCTCCCGAGGGGGGCGTGAGGGACTTGGAGCCTCTGTCAGTAGACCCTGAGGGACGAAAAAACTTCCTGTGTGCCGAGAAAGAAGGACTACGCTTGCGACTTGGCTCCTTCCCCTTCTTTAACTGTGGAAGAAAAGTGCTCTTCCCCCTTGTGACACTCTTAATGATATCATCCAAAGTGGCCCCAAACAAACGATTGCCTTGAAAAGGCAGATCATTTAGGGCTTTTTTTTAGAGGCCTGGTCCGCAGTACAACACTTCAGCCACAATACCCGCTGAAACAGACAGCTTAGAGAGCAAGGGAGCCATGTCCAAAGAGGCATCTCAAACTGCAGCCCCTGGACCAGCTGGTCTGCTAATTCAGTGAAGGCAGGAGGAAACTGATCACCTTCCAGGCCTTCCAGGCTAATGCACTTATTTAATATGCTCTTAAAGCAAACCCATCTCTCCTCCGTGTTCTTTGTTCCTAAGATTTTATCCCAATTTATGCCTTCTAGCAAGGTTTGTAGTTTAGGGAAGTTGGCTCTTTTGAAATCCAGTGTCTTTGTATTCCTCTTATGTTTCCTATTTGTGTGATTTATATTGAAGCCAATTGACCTGTAATCGCTGTTACCTAAATTGCCCCATATTTCCACATCTGTGATCAGGTCTGTATTGTTGGTAATCAGTAGATCCAGTAAGGCTTTATTTCTAGTTGGTGTGTTTACCATCTGACTCATAAAATTGTCTTGCAAGACATTTAGGAACTGGCGAGCCTTAGATGAATGCGAGGTTCCCTCCGCCCAGTCTTATGTCTGGATAATTAAAATCCACCATTATGATAACACTTCCCATCCTTGCTGCTAATCCAAATTGTGATAAGAGATCTGTCTTCCCTTCCTCCCTCAGGTTAGGGGGCCTATAGCATACTCCCAGTATTATTTTCCCCTTAGCTTCATCCCTTTGGAGCGCCACCCATAAGTCTTCCACCTCCTCCCTAGCTCCCTTAGTGATGTCATCTCTCACATTCACTTGTACATTATTCTTAAAATATAGGCAAACCCCTCTATCCTTGCGATAAAGGGAATACCTTTGAATGGTTGCCAGCCAATCATGAGAGCTGTTGAACCAGGTCTCTAAAATTCCCACAAAATCCAAATCCTTCTTGTGCAACAGTATCTCAAGTTCATTCATCTTGTCCGCCAGGCTCCTGGCATTGGTGAACATGCCACGTAGTTTAGACCGGTCGCATATTATCCTCTTATTGGGTGTTCCGAGATTGCAACTAGGACTTGCTACTTTACTTACCTTGGGTTTATATGCTTTGGTCAACCTTCCACTAATGCCCCCAATACTACCCTCTGGAATGTTCCACGCTGACTACCTCTACCTCTGGACCCTCCCCCCATCGCCTAGTTTAAAAACCCCTCTAACTTTTTGGGCATCTTCATTCCCAGCTGATCTGCACCCTCCTCATTTAGGTGCAGTCCATCCCTTCTATAGTACTGGGTATCGACTGAGAAGTCGGCCCAGTCCTCCAGGAACACAAACCCCTCCTTACTACACTAGCACTTCAGCCACTTGTTTACTTCCCTGATCTCCCTCTGCCTTTCTGGTGTGGCTCTATGTCCCAGTAGTATTCCTGAGAATACTACCGTGAAGGTCCTTTTCCTCAATTTAGCTCCCAAGTCCCTAAAATCGTTCTTTAGGACACTCCATCTGCCTCTGACTTTGTCATTGGTGCCAACGTGCACCATGACAGCTGGGTCTTTCCCAGCCCCTCCCAGTAATCTGTTCACCAGATTTGTGATGTGCCCGCTAGACAACATACAGTTTGACCCTTCAGGTATTTGTTACAGATTGGCCTCTCTGTCCTTTTAAGAATTGAGTCATCTACCACCAGAGTCTGTCTTTCCTTTCCCTTCGCTTCCCCCACCGACTCTCACTGGAGGAGTTCTTCCCCCGGCAGCTAGGAGAGTCCCTCAGCTCTAGCAGTGCTGGTCTCTGACTGGTTTCACCAATGTCACTCAATGGAGCATACTTATTGGGATGCTCCAACCCTGGATCGGCTAACCTGGCACTTCCCCCTCTACCCTTACTGTCACCCATCTACTCTTTCCTAGTGCCTGCACCTCTTTGTCTCCATCCGCCTCTGTGCTGGCCCCTGCCGGCACCTGCTGTGTACGTTCCTGGCTCTCCTTTAGTATGGAGGGACTTCTCAGTGCTGACAGTTGCTTCCCCAGATTCAGAACCTGGGCTTCCAGGGTAACAATGTGCTCACATTTTGCACAGTATTCACCCTCGATCGGATGATCAAGGAACACATACATGTCGCAAGATGTACAATGAGTCGCCTCCCCACACCCATCATCGCATCGCATCGTATCTATTAAATTTAATGAGGATTGGGGATTATACCCTTTCCAAATTACCCAACAACTAGCTTCCTGACACTAATAGTTAACAAGACAATACACAGTTACTCAAGACAATACACAGGCACTTGCAGACCCACGTTCCCCCTCAGACCTACGTGCAATCACAATACACAAGTGCTAATGATACACACACTACTCAGACAACACTCAGGTACTCACACTACACAGGTACTATGACCCCTGTTATAACCTCCTGTATTCAACTCTGGCTTTTAACTCACCACTCACAGGCTCACAATGAGTTCTACAGAAGGTTAAATAGGCCTCAAGCACCTGTGACCAATTACCCACTCCCCTTAATTAGGCTGAAGGAAGGAAAGAAAAAAAAAAGCTGTTTAAAAAGTGTCAGAAAAAGGTGTTAAAAAGCAACAAGGAAAAGCCCCAAAAAGAACCTAAAAATGCAACCCAGCAATCACCAGCAGTCAAAAAGCAAAACTTTTTCACTCTCCACTAAAGGTCCCCACTGTTTAGCTTCCAACCAGCACTCTGGTAATGTAAATGTGCCCAATAGTGTTCACCCTTACAGCAGTTGCCCCTACCAGAGTAATTCATTACAATGGGCACCCCCGTCAGACTACCCTCATAAATCAGTTGCCACCATCGGAGTGCCCCCTTACATCAGGTGTCCCCAACAGAAGTCCACCTTACAACCAGTTTCTGCATCAGAAGGCCCCCTTACATATGGTGTCTCTCATCCGTGTGCCCCCTACATCATTTGTCCCCATCAGAGTGGCCCTTTACATCAGCTGTCCCCATCACATAAGGTGTGCCCAACAGAGTGCTCCTTTACATTAGGTGTCCCCATCAGAGTGCCCCTTTACATTAGGTATCCCCCATCACAGTGACCCCTTACATCAGGTGTCCCCATTGCATCAGGTGTGCCCATCAGAGTGCCTCTTTACATCAGGTGTCCCCATCAGAGTGAACCTTAACATAAAATGTGCCCATCAGCATGCCCCTTAATAGAAAGTGTGCCCCACATACCTTGAGGGCAGAAGTCGGAAGCGGTGGCAAGCTGCAAGATATTATACCTTGCGTCCGGCAAGGAATGAGAGACGGGAGCAGCAGGGGGCGGGGTGTGAACGTGACTTCATGCCTCAACTCGCAGCTCGGCAGGGAGTGGAAGCCTGGAGCCACGGTCAGCAGCAGGGGGCAGGCGCACATGTGATGTCAATGACTGCAGAGATGTGGCACTACATTGGCGGCCTGACGGTCTGGGCAGGAGCGTCGCTCAGTCTGTGTTCGGACCATGAGCCGCCATTTAATGATGGCTGGAATAGACCTAAAGGTCAGGCTCAGCCGGCGGAGACACCCTTGCTATATGGCTTTCTAAGGCGAAGCGCCCGTACCCTACTGGGTGTTTGGCTTAGCTCCACTAATGAGCTCCTAAGTGGGGGATACCTACTATACTACCATAAGGCTTCCTAACTCTTATTTGGTGACTGGCAAGCTCTATCTGAGATTTTTCAAAGGGATATTTCTGGCCTTGAGGGGTGTTGATACTATATACGGTACTCAATTGTTAATTCATGGTTTACTCACCCATCCCCTCTATTAGGCTGTCATAGATTAGTGCCATACTACTTGTGATAGAGTTGCCAGATATTCTGGCTACCCTGGAAGGTGGTTTTCCGCCGGTCCAGGTGTTCTATATGGGAGCTGGACGCTTTTAACATTTGGGTCCTTGTTTCTTTGAGAGGACTTGTCATGTATCAGATAAGACCAGAACTGTGTGGACTGCAACAGAGGAAACCCAGATGTGTATAAGTGAAAATATAAATGATTTATTAAAGATAAATGAATAAATACAACACAACCACTTCCAATATCACTCCAACCAGGGAGTGAGCCAAACGGATGAGCTCAAGTAGCTGGTCATTGGTCCACTCTTTTAGTGACTGGCGGAGATACTCGCCACTTTCTGACACCAGCAGAGCATAATATGGGATCACATTGGGATTCATTCCAGGAAAGCCAGAAGAACCAAGAAGGTTTCTCTGTGCAGCCACTTCTGGTCAGGTATGGCCATGGTATTCTGTCATGTACCAGATAAGACCAGAACTGTGTGGACTGCAACAGAGGAAACCCAGGCGTGTATAAGTGAAAATATAAATGATTTATTAAAGATAAATGAATAAACATAACACAACCACCTCCAATATCACTCAGTGCACCACAACCAATACAAAACAGAACCCCACAAATAATAATAACAGAACAAGTATATACAAGTAAGGGAAATACAGAGATCGTAAACAGAGCCAGGCCAGGGTCGTCAACAGGAGGTCAGCAGCTGGGAAAGGGAAACAAATAGGACAAAGAGAGGATGATGGATCACAGGAGGGACGGGTAAGATACAAGGTTCAGGGTCCAGGGTTCAGGGAACAGGATCCACAGGTTTCAGGAATCAGGTAATCAGGATGCGGGTCAGGGCTCAAGGAAAATACCAGGGCAAGATGAGTGTGCACTTGCCGGGTATTTATACTGCAGCTGCTAATTAAGGTCAGGTGACACCTGTCTGCAGAGAGGAATACCTGCTCCATACAGCCAGGATTCCTCTGCTTGTGAATGCCAGTACTGCGGCACAAAGGTGACAGAATACCAGCAGAAAAAAGCTCTTCTGACAGCTCCAAACTGCCAGGAGACACCTGCTGGTGGACCTCAGTACTGCATGCCAAATGAGCGATATTACCAGCGGAGGGGACCTTTCCTGACAATACCCCCTCTCGAAGGAGCGACCTCCGGACGCTCCAACTAGCCATTGCTGGGGAAAGTCCATGGTGTCCAGCTGGGCAGCGGGCACTTCAAGCTGGGCAGTGGGCACTTCAAGCTGGGCAGCGGCACATCAGGCTGGGTAGCAGACAGGAACACATCAGGCTGGGCAGCGGGCAGGAACACATCAGGCTGGGCAGCGGGCAGGAACACATCAGGCTGGGCAGCGGGCAGGAACACACCAAGATGGGCAGCGGGCAGGAACACACCAGGCTGGGCAGCGGGCAGGAACACACCAGGCTGGGCAGCGGGCAGGAACACACCAGGCTGGGCAGCGGGCAGGAACACACCAGGCTGGGCAGCGGACAGGAACACACCAGTCTGGGCAGCGGGCAGGAACACACCAGGCTGGGCAGCGGGCAGGAACACACCAGGCTGGGCAGCGGACAGGAACACACCAGTCTGGGCAGCGGGCAGGAACACACCAGGCTGGGCAGCGGGCAGGAACACACCAGGCTGGGCAGCGGACAGGAACACACCAGTCTGGGCAGCGGGCAGGAACACACCAGGCTGGGCAGCGGGCAGGAACACACCAGGCTGGGCAGCGGACAGGAACACACCAGTCTGGGCAGCGGGCAGGAACACACCAGGCTGGGCAGCGGGCAGGAACACACCAGGCTGGGCAGCGGGCAGGAACACACCAGGCTGGGCAGCGGGCAGGAACACACCAGGCTGGGCAGCGGGCAGGAACACACCAGGCTGGGCAGCGGGCAGGAACACACCAGGCTGGGCAGCGGGCAGGAACACACCAGGCTGGGCAGCAGGCACGGGCACTTCAAGCTGGGCAGCAGGCACGGGCACTTCAAGCTGGGTAGCAGGCACGGGCACTTCAAGCTGGGCAACAGGCACGGGCACTTCAAGCTGGGCAACAGGCACGGGCACTTCAAGCTGGGCAACAGGCACGGGCACTTCAAGCTGGGCAACAGGCACGGGCACTTCAATCTGGGCAGCAGGCACATGAAGCGGGGCAGCAGGCACGGACACTTCAAGCTGGGCAGCGGGCACTTCAAGCTGGGCAGCAGGCACAGGCACTTCAGGCTGGGCAGAAGACACATCAAACGGGGCAGCAGGCACATCAGCCTGGGCAGCAGGCACGGGCACTTCAAGCTGGGCAGCAGGCACATGAAGCGGGGCAGCAGGCACGGGCACTTCAAGCTGGGCAGCAGGCACGGGCACTTCAAGCTGGGCAGCAGGCACGGGCACTTCAAGCTGGGCAGCAGGCACGGGCACTTCAAGCTGGGCAGCAGGCACGGGCACTTCAAGCTGGGCAGCAGGCACGGGCACTTCAAGCTGGGCAGCAGGCACAGGCACTTCAAGCTGGGCAGCAGGCACAGGCACTTCAAGCTGGGCAGCAGGCACATCAAGCGGGGCAGCAGGCACATCAGGCTGGGCAGCAGGCACGGGCACTTCAAGCTGGGCAACAGGCACGGGCACTTCAAGCTGGGCAGCAGGCACAGGCACTTCAAGCTGGGCAGCAGGCACAGGCACTTCAAGCTGGGCAGCAGGCACATCAAGCGGGGCAGCAGGCACATCAGGCTGGGCAGCAGGCATGGGCACTTCAAGCTGGGCAACAGGCACGGGCACTTCAAGCTGGGCAGCAAGCTCTGGGTCATCAGGCTGGGCAGCAAGCTTTGGGTCATCAGGCTGGGCAGCCAGCTTTGGGTCATCAGGCTGGGCAGCCAGCTTTGGGTCGTCTGGCACAGGCACTGGCACCTCCGCCTGGAACACCTCTGGCTGGAACACCTCTGGCTGGAACACTGGCCCCTTAGGCTGGGACACCTCCGGCTGGAACACTGGCCCCTCAGGCTGGAACACCTCCGGCTGGAACACTGGCCCCTCAGGCTGGAACACCTCCGGCTGGAACACTGGCACCTCTGGCTGGAACACTGGAACCTCAGGCTGGAACACTGGCACCTCAGGCTGGAACACTGGCACCTCAGGCTGGAACACTGACCCCTCCGGCTGGAACACTGAGCCCTCCGGCTGGAACACTGAGCCCTCCGGCTGGAACACTGGCCCCTCCGGCTGGAACACTGGCCCCTCCGGCTGGAACACTGGCACCTCAGGCGGCACCTCAGGCTGGGACACTGGCACCTCAGGCTGGAACACTGGCCTCTCAGGCTGGAACACTGGCCCTTCAGGCTGGAAGGCGGGTACCAGGACATCAGGCTGCTAATTAAGGTCAGGTGACACCTGTCTGCAGAGAGGAATATCTGCTCCATACTGCCAGGATTCCTCCGCTGGTGGACGCCAGTACTCCGGCCCAAAGGTGACAGAAAACCAGCAAAAAAAAGCTGTTCTGACAGTTCCAAACTACCAGGAGACACCTGCTGGTGGACCTCAGTACTGTACGCCAAATGTTCGATATTACCAGCGGAGGAGACCTTTCCAGTACCTCCAGTATGTCCTGAGGAAACAATTTGTTGTGAAACAAATTGACAAGAAAGCAAGGAAAAGTTTATGGACCTGACTTTTTGATACTTATCTACACTTTTTTGTGCATATTGATGGACTTTCCACTATTCTATATGAAAGGATCCATGCCTCCATGTCTGTAATTGGCATCTGTTGACCTACTGTCTAGTAGAGGGTGTTGCTGTGTTTTTATCGTGTGTGGTTTTAAACAATTTTGTAATAAAGGTGTATTTTTATACATATTACCTCGTGTTGTGCCCACAAAGTCCGCCATTTTTTTTTTTTGAGAGAGAGAGTTAAGTGTTACTCTCTCAATCCTTTTTTCTTTATTACTTAGGTGTAATTGTTAGAAATTTAGCTTTTGGTCAAATGAAAGCATTGCATTCATGCTATAATTTGTTTAATTCTTATGACATGCAGCCAATCCCAGCCTTAGCTGTGATGCCGAATTCAGAAGAACATATCAGCAGGGGATTTATTCCTGGGGAGCTCAAAGATCATAGCTTGAAGTGGAGAGACAACATAATCCCACGCCACCACATGGAGCATGAAAAACTTCAGCAACTGAGAGGAAAAGACTTTGAGTAAGTTCAGTTTCTCCATTCACAATAGTAATTAATCACAGAAACATTCTTCTGGTTCCCATTCAAAAACATGACTTCTACTCCTGAAGTGGCCTCTAGTGGGTGCTGATATCAGATAGACAAAATGACATTGTTATTGGTTGATGATCTGAAGCAAAGGAGATTATGAATGCATCTGACAGGTTAAAGGAAACTTGTAAAAGAAATGTAGGCGACCATTATGGACCATCATCAAAAATCCATTTCCCTAGACATCAAAGCTTTGAGTCACTGACCTAAAACATGCAGTCAAGAGTGAACTGCTTGTCTGCATACATGTTACAGATCAATAGTGAGGGATGTTTTGAAACCATTGGATCAGCAGGCATGTACAGTATCTCATAAAAGTTAGTACACACCTTACATTTATGTAAATATTTTATTACATCTTTTCATGTGACAACACTGAAGACATTACACTTTACTACAATGTAAAGTAGTACAGCTTGTATAACAGTGTAAATTAATTGTCCCCTCAAAATAACTCAACACACAGCCAGTAATGTGTAAACCGCTGGCAACAAAAGTGAGTACACCTCTAAGTGAAAATGTCCAAATTGGGCCCAATTAACCATTTTCCTTCCCCGGTGTCCTGTGACTCATTAGCGTCACAAGGTCTCAGGTGTGAATGGGGAGCAGGTGTGTTACATTTGGTGTTATCGCTTTCATACTGGTCACTGGAAGTTCAACATGGCACCTCATGGCAAAGAACTCTCTGAGGATCTGAAAAAAAAGAATTTTGTTACTCTACTGCATAAAGATGGCCTAGGGAGCCATAAGAAGATTGCCAAGACCCTGAAACTGAGCTGCAGCACGGTGGCCAAGACATACAACTGTTTAACAGGATAGGTTCCATTTAGAACAGGCTTCGCCATGGTCGACCAAAGAAGTTGAGTGCATGTGCTCAGCATCATATCCAGAGGTTGTCTTTGGGAAACAGACGCATAAGTGATGCTGGCACTGGGGAGCTACAGTTCATTGAGGGAACCATGAATGCCAACATGTACTGTGACATACTGAAGCAGAGCATGATCCCCTCCCTTCGGAGACTGGGCCTCAGGGCTGTATTCCAACATAACGACCCCAAACACACCTCCAAGCCTGCCTTGCTAAAGAAGCTGAGGGTAAAGGTGATGAACTGGCCAAGCAGGTCTTCCAGACCTAAACCCTATTGAGCATCTGTGGGGCATCCTCAAATGGAAAGTGGAGGAGCGCAAGGTCTCGAACATCCACTAGCTCCATGATGTCATCATGGAGGAGTACTCCAGTGCCAACCTGTGAAGCTCTGGTGAACTGCATGCCCAAGAGGGTTAATGCAGTGCTGGAAAATAATGGTGGCCACACAAAATATTGACACTTTGGCCCAATTTGGACATTTTCACTTGGGGGTGTACTCACATTTGTTTCCAGCGGTTTAGACATTAATGGCTGTGTGTTGAAGTATTTTGAGGGGACAGCAAATTTACGCTGTTATAGAAGCTGTACAGTCACTACTTTACATTGTAGCAAAGTGTCATTTCTTCAGTGTTGTCACATGAAAAGATATAATTATTACAAAAATGTGAGGGATGTACACACTTTTGTGAGATACTGTGTGTGTATAAATATAAATATATATATATATATATATATATATATACATATATACACACACACACACAGTATGTCAAGAAACTGGCAATTTTCTGGTGCACTTTAACTCTTTCAGTGTCCGATTTGCCAACCTAAATATTGTTTTTGTATGAGGCTTACATTTGATTGTACAGGTTGGCAAACACATGTGAATGTGTATTATTCTTGTTTTTTTTCACCTGTGTACCTTCGTCTTAAAGAAGAATATTTCTTTAAAGGTGCACCTAGTAAGAAATACAGTAGCAATTCCATTTATAAATAAAATAATGTGTTTATCAAATCATAGCTGACATGGTATTCCTGATACACACAATGATTGGTTGTCCATTGCTGTTTGAGACCTCGAGCCATCAGTCTCATAACTAGTGCACGGTAAAGGGGAATGTAGGGTAAAGTGATATAAAAGTCTTTTTTTTTTTTTTTTTTTTGTTTAAAAATATGTCATACTTACCTGCTCTGTGCAGTGCCTTTGCACAGAGCAGCCCCGATCCTCATCTTCTTGGGTCCCTCGCAAGCAGCTTGCTGTGGTGTATCTGAACCGAACTGAGCTGCTGTTTTGTGTGTCCATTCAGACATGGAGCCGTGCCCCCCCCTCTCCTTATTTGCTCACCGACTCTGACTGACAGCAGTGGGAGTCACTGGCGCCTGCTGCTGTGTCTCAGCAAATCATGAGGGAGAGTCCTGGACAGCCAAAACTCTTATGCAACATCACTGGATCGAGATGGAGCTCAGGCAGGTATTGGGTGGGCTGCTGCACACAAGTTTTTTTTTTTTTTTTTTAATCTTAAAGTGGTTGTAAAGCCATTGTATCATAATCATACCATCCCCTCTGTTAGATTACATTATTTGTTCCAGTGTCTGGGCTTTATAATATTTAACCCTTTCACTGCCAGGTCTGTAAGGACCTACAGAACTGCTTGCAGGTGGCCAAGTCAGTACACCATACGGACCTCATTTCTCCCTCTCCTATAAGCTCATGGTCACTTCAATGACCATAAACTTATAGCAGAATTGTTCAGCAGACTCTGCTGAACGATTTTATCACTCTAATCAGCGGATTACAATCCACTGATGAGTTATTTAACCTCAGATATGACCACCCACACCGCCGTTTCCCTGTCCCTAGCCTCTCCACCTCCCGCCACTCCCTTTCATCTAGAACTGCTCCCCCCACTCTCCTTTCCTATCCCCTAATCCCCCCAGTACTGGTTCCCCCCACACCTACCCTCATAAGCCGGTATCCCTCCTCTGCCACTCCAACCAGCTTCAGGTGCTGCACGGGACTTAAAGGGGATCCAGATGTGTTCCCCGCTGCCAGTCAGATCACCCCCGGACTGGCCCTTGTACACCCGATCCATGCCTGCTCCAAGCGGCATCCCTCCTCCCCCTCCCACTGCCTGCAGCTGCTGACCGGCTTTCAGCTCCGACGAGCTGTCAGGCTGGGAAGCCCGGGTGAGGGTGAAGCTGGGGCTTTGTAAACAAACCTCCCCAGGTCCGCCCGCACTCAGCCTCTTCGCGGTGACTGTCTCCCCCCACACTCACCCCTCCAGAGCTTCTCCTCCCGGCCAACCCAATTAGTCTCCTGTCCTGATTGGCTGAGAGGAGAAGCTGGAAGATGTCACAAGTGGATGGGCGAGCCCAACCTTTTCAAGCCAATTAGAGCCTCAGGCTCTAATCATGTGACTTGAAAAAAAAAAAAACTCATCATACAAACGTATGATTCCAGTGCCCTGCTGGGGGGGTGGTGCCCCTAATGGACCGGCCACTCCTGGTAAGACCCCTTTCACATGGAGCGGACTCTATCAAGCAGATCCGCCTGCTCAGCGGGGGATGCAGAGCGGATACGGACACAGCCCGCTGTTCATTATGGGGCGGTCGGACGGAAATGGACCGCCTATCCATTTCCATTGGATACCATCCAATCCAAAATGCTAGATGGATGGGGAATGGGATCCTCATCCATCTGTTTTTAGCGGATTGGATCAGATGTAGGCCAGTGTAAACGGGCACATGTTAATTTACATCAGCCTCTCCATAGAGAACCATGGGTGGTCCAATTTGGTGCACCTGAAAAATGGACAGGCTGAACCGATCAGTCTGCTTATGTGAAAGGGGCCTAAGGCCTTGTTCACACAGGGCATACACAGAGTACCTTTACAGGGATGCACAGGTGTGCTGTGCAGGCAGTGCCATTGATGTAATTTGTAATGTAGTAACTGCACAAACAGAGCCATTGCTCCAAATTTTACATCTATGTAGATCCGCATGCATGTCCCTGAGCTCACACTGTCTGCATTCGGGGTCATGTACCCACATGGATGTCAGATTGAGAACAGCAGCTATGCTTGTGCAGCCGTTGAATTCCAATTGACAGAAATGGGACTGCCTGTACGGGGATGCACGGAACACCTGCAGGGAAACATGGCCCTCCATGGGTGTACACTTTAGTATGCCACATGTGTCAGACTAATAAAAAACAAAATATGTGGCGCACACTAACCCTAAGAAAGATAAACAAATACGTGCAATAATAATTGACCAACAATTCATAAATCCTAGGTCACAGTAAAAAACAATGAAAAGCAAATAAAAACTATCATAGAATACATACATATAAAGTGCAATTTGCTTAATAATAAATGCAGAAATTCCAGAACACAATATAAGGCAATGGGAATCTATCATCAAGTGCAAATGGTGAATAATATAACCAATAATAAAGAGTGCAATAAAAAATACAAGGTGAAGCATGTAGCTCATTCAAAACAGAATGCAACAAATATTAAAGTGACAATGTGCAAAGAAAAAAAGGGGACACACTAGTGTGTGTGATGAATGTCCCAAACGTACAATCAAGTGGCCAGTAAAATTATATATAAATGAATAGAATCCAATAAGCAAATAGTGCAACTCCCAAGAGGTAAGTGTAATCCAATATGCAATATAGTGCAACTCCCAATAACAGCGAGATCCGATCTTCTGATAATGATGGCAGAGAGAAGTGGAAGTCCAAAAGGACAGTCATGTGATGGAAAGTGTTCCGGATAGATAAGAGTCATCAGATTATACTCTGGAATGCAACATCTGTTTCCCCCAGCCTCTCACCTGTAGTAGCGGCCCCCAATGGGCCGAATCGAGCATGAACCAACAGGTGAAGCGCTCCACAGAGGATCCGGTTGTAATCACAGCGCCCGGGGAGACTTGATATGCAATTCACAATTGGACTCTTCCACCCTCAATATATGCCATCGGATATGTAGTAATGGAAAAAAGGGGGCTCCATAGTGCAGTATTTAAAATTTATTAGTGATAAAAGCAAGTAGTAACTTACATAAAAGATCAGTGATAGCAGCAAAGTGAATAGATGCTTCCGGGTTCGGCAGTACCCTGGAAGCAACGGCACCTGGCTCCTCTCTGATGCGTTGCGTCACTAACACGTGACTTTCTCAAAGGGTCAAGGAGTCAGGTATCAAACAGCCAGTTTACATAATCCCATCCGCTGTAATGATAGCAGCGGATATGCATACAGTGAGCAGAGACGGACCTGCCTCATGTGGAAGGGGCCTTAGAGTAAATTGTTTTTAGTTACAGTTTTGCATACCTTCAGTTTTCACCATTTCGCAAAAAGGTACAATTTAAAATGTACAAATATTTGCTATTTATTAACTCAATACAGTTTTAACTTCTATATTTACTAGGAATTTAGCAGGAATGCTGTACATTTTGCCATGTATGAATCCACCATTAATGATTTTAGTGTATTTTTAGCAAAAATATTGTTTTGATAAACATTTGCACAAATGTCACAGTGCCTTAAAAATCCCTACCACCTACTTTTTATTCTACTGGCCATGTGCTTTTGGAAAATGTATGGTTTGGGGGGTCTTTTACAAATTCTGAAAGATGTAAGTGAAAAAGGAAAACCTCCAAATTTTTAGAGAAATTTTTTGCATACGTCCGACTTTCACTATTATTCAAAAAGGTGCAATTTAAAATTTACAAATATTTGTTATTTATTAACTTAATACAGGTTAAGCTTTTATATTTAGTAGGAATTTCGTAAAATGTGTTGTTTATATCTGCTAAATATTGTAAAGCCTTAAAAATTGGTAGCACCTTCTTTTTGATCTACTGGTCCTATACTTTCCGAAAATATATGGTTCTTTTTTTTTTTTAGGGGGGGTGGGGCGGGGGGTCTTTAACAAACTCTGAAAGCTGTAAGGGAACAATGAAAACCTTCAGATTTTTAGAGAAATGTGGTTATTGCCATTTTTGCATACGTTCAGTTTTCACCATTTTCACCAAAAGGCGTAATTTAAAAATTACAAATATTTGCTATTTATTAACTCACTACAGGTTAAGCTTATATGTTTAGTAGGAATTTTGTAAAATGTGCTGCATTTTTATCTGCTAATAATGGTTTTGATAAACATTTGCGCAGATATCATTGTGCCCTAAAAATCAGTAGTACCTTATTTGTATTCTACTGATCATGTGCTTTCAGAAAATAAATGGTTTGGGGGGTCTTTAACAATCTCTGAAAGCTGTAAGTGAAAAATAGCCTGGCCACCTGAGTTTAACCACTTGCCAATCGGCTCACGCCGATATGTCGGCAATGTGGTACAGAACCGCAAAACGATGTACCCGTATGTCACTGTGTCATCGGCGGCTAGTGGGCGCGCCCGCGGCACGGAGAGGCAAACAAACAAGGCATTTCCCTGTTCTGCCTAGCAACATGACAAGGATCTACTGCTCCCAGTGATCGGGAGCAGTGTTCTCTGTCATGTTCTAATGAGCCCATCCCCCCTACAGTTAGAACATTCTGAGGGAACACAGTTAACCCCTTGATAGCCCCCTAGTGTTTAACCCCTTCCCTGTCAGTGACATTTACACGGTAATCAGTGCATTTTTTATAGCACTGATCGCTGTATAAATGCCAATGGTTCAAATATAGTGTCAAAAGTGTCCGATCTGTCCGCCGCAATGTTGCAGTCACAATAAAAATCGCAGATCACTGCCATTACTAATAAAAATGGCATAGATCTATCCCCTATTTTGTAGACGCGATAACTTTTGCGCAAACCAATCAATATACGTTTATTGCGATTTATTTTTTTACTAAAAATATGTAGAATACATATTGGCCCAAACTGTGAAAGAAATTTGTTTTATATATTTTGGGGGATATTATAGCAAAAAGTAAAAAATATAGCTTTTTCTGCAAAATTGTCGCATTTTTTGTTTATAGCGCAAAAAATAAAAAAACGCAGAGGTGATCAAATACCATCAAAAAAGAGCCCTATTTGTGGGGGGAAAAAGGACGTCAATTTTGTTTGGGTACAATCTCGCATGACTGCGCAACTGTCAGTTAAAACTACGCAGTGCTGTATCGCAAAAAAGGGCTTGTTCAGGAAGGGGGTAAATCCTTCCGGGCTGAAGTGGTTAAAAAATGGAGCACAGGGCCTGGTAGCGAATGGATTAATAGCGCCTCTCTTTTATCCCGGGCTGACAACTACAGCAGGAGGGCCAAGAAATCCCGCTGACGTCAGCCGGGAGGAGAGAGGCAGGCGGTCATGTGAGCGCCGCTATAAAATAGGGTGGAAATCTGCATATTTTTATAAAGCACACACACTAAGACACAATATTAGCTAACAGAGCAAATGGGTATGTTTATGATACAGTTATAATAGGGGGAGGGAGCAGAGTGTCACTCGCTGACAGGCAGGTGGGGAGCTGCAGGTGACGGAGGCATGTAAACTGACCACATTGTCAGGGATTAGTAGCCATGATAAACCGTGGTCAGTTTACAGGGGGGAGGGTAGAACCAGGCAGGATCAGCCAGGTTTTTTTTTTTATGATACAGGGGGCCAAATGACACAGCACAAGCACTGTGCTGTTATTCATGCTTTAAGGGAATAGGATGCATTTCTTTCTTGGTTTACAAACACTTTAATGCATTAAGATAATAGAAAAAATCTTTCTGCCTTTAGAAACACTTTAACGTACCCTCTTTGTATAAGACATCATAATTAAGGGGAATGTTAATATTAATAATATAGATTATAGATGAAAGGGGCTACCAAGGAAATTCACTTTTTTTCCCTCTCCCCTTAACTCTCTGGGGTTGTCGTAAAAAAAAAAAAAAACATGCATGTCCAGCATTGTCTGGTGTGATCCAAACCTGCTAGCCAGGTCCAGAGTTGCCATCTTTCTGTCTTACATCATCCAGCCATTGTAATGCATGTGTTGTCAGCCTCTATTTGGGGGGGGTGAAGCTCTGGCAAGCTTAAAGTGGTTATAAAACCCAAAAGCAAACATTATATTACAGCCTACCATTTCTTAGATGTGATGGCTGCATTTGTTTCCAGGCTGATTATCTGATGATATGGTCAATAAGTTTGTTTTTCAAAAGCAACTCTCCAGCAGAATGTATCATTTTAAGAGATGAGACCATCCATTTAACACTGGCAGTGGTGCTTACAATAATCGCTTTTATGTAAAACCTTCTTCACAAAAGGAAATTAAAGGTGAGCAGTAATTGGTTATAAAGTGTGGGCTGAAATGTGGCTTCAATTTGTTAGTGTATCTAAATCTGCTAGTACATCTAACACTCCCTTCCCATCAGATTGACAATACTGTTGTCCAAAGGTGCCCCCCTAATGCAGCCACCACAGCTAATGATTGATAAGCTGCAATATATTACATTTTTTTTTTTGGGGTTTACTACTGCTTTTATACTTACCTCTCGATCACAGGTGGCTCTTTTCCACTGTTTGCAAATTCAGGATTTGGATATCATATTGTTTTGGTTTTTTTTTTTACTCTTTATGTACTGGTGGATGATTTGTTGCACCTTAATGAACTGATTTATGAACATTTTTTTTATTTGGTAGGCACAAAATTAAACTGTATTGTGTGTGTGTATATATAGAGCAAGTGTTTGACCATTCTGATGCAGCCCACATACAATTTTTTCGTTCAACCAGCGAGTTGAACGGGATAAAAAATGATTCGATTTCCCCCATCACATATTCATTGTGGATGGGGGAATTCTCCCGCTGTGCCATTGTGTTCTGATGGCAGGGAGCCTCCCCCCCCCATCAGATTTCAATAATCAGTGCTGCCAAAAGCACTAATCAATTAGGAGAAACCAGGGGAGTAGCTAATTGTATAGAAGTCAATTGATAGATCAACGTCTGCACAAGCAGGGTGCCCATACATGGATCAAAATTCGTCTGGTCCCTGCTGAACTGGCCAAGTTTCGACCCATGTATGGCCGGCTTTTGTTCCTTGCTGTTAGCTCTAAAGCTAAAATGTGTTTCTCTGGATATGAACTAAAAGTGAAATTTTCTCATGCAGCTTACTTTCTACCAGTCATTCATTTCTTCATAAGAGAAGAATCGAGGAAATAACCCAAGAGGAGAAGAACTCATATGTTGTTAGAAAGTCAGACCCACAAAACAGAGGATTTCATGTAACAAAGATGGCAGAAGACTCACAAAACATCATTCAAATCCAGAGCCATGAAGGCTTTCTTCTTCATATACAATAACCTCACAAAGTGTGTACAGGAGCAGCAGTCATTGCCAAATATGACAGAATTATCTAATTGCATTTACGCCTCCTGGGATATCAGGGTACACTGTGTATAGTAAATGTGTCAGTGTTCTTTATAAAATCAGTCAGCTGTTTTTTTACATGTATTTTATTCTTAGAGTGCCAAAACTTTCTTCAGTCCTACACACACAAGCAGGACTAAGAAAAAATAAAAACCTAAGAAAAAAAGGCACAGTGATTTTCTTTTTTTTTTGCATTGTATTACATTAGAACTTTAAAAAAGTAATAGGGATATTAACTGTACAAAAGTGAATAAACCCCAGCAGAGTTAAAGGTAAATTAACATATTAACAATCAGAGTTTAGAACTGGGCTCTTCTAGTTGTATCTCAGATTTCAGAATGTTCTGTCCAAAGGGTGGGAACACGTGTACGCGCGGTTCTCCAAGACGTATTTTGCTATCTTGCGAATGCTCTCATCCTGATTTTCAGGAAAGTCTAAGGAAAATTAAATGAGAATCACAGATTACTAAGAGCCTCAGCCCCAGGATAACCACCTTACACCCACCATTCTGACATGTCGGTACATCTAAAAATTTACCTTCTTTTTTTTTAAAGCAGAGACCCTGGTGAATGAAATGGTTTGCACATTTTTTTTCTGCTGCATATTTGCGCAGCCATTTTTAAAAAGTAAATTTGAATGAATTTTACTGCACATAAAACACAACATAATGTACAATTGTTTGCTAAAATATAAGAGATTATGTTACACCGAGTAAATGGATACCCAAGATGTCACACTTTAAAATTGCACAATATATAGAAATTTCGATAGGCAACGCTTTAATAGTCTTTACAGGTTACCAGTTTAGAGTTACACAGCAGGGCTAGCAATAGAATTGCTCTCACTCTGACATCACAGAGATATCTCACATGTGTGGTGCGATCACCATTTACGTATGCCTGCAAAACTTGCGCATATGTTCGCATTTTTGTGTGAGCATGGGGGGGACTAAATGGCCTTACATTTTTTATTTTGTTTTTTTATTTATTCTACTTAAAAATAAAAAATTGTATCAACTTTATTGCTATCATGAGCAACAAATATCATCCCTTGTAATATCCAGATCAGGGTCAGTGTATTTTAGGCAGCATACCCTTTTTTAATTTCTCAAACTTGCTGAATGACATATCGGTATGGATGTCACACCACTTCCTCAAACTTAATCTTTCTAAAACTGAGCTTGTTATATTTCCTCCTTCACGGTCCCCCTCCTGTGACTTCACCATTAATATCAACAACACAACCATTGGTCCCTCCACACATGCCAGAGTCCTGGGTGTAATCCTTGACTCTGACCTCTCCTTCAGCCCCCATATCCAATCACTGGCTAAATCCTGCCGCCTTAACCTCCGCAACATCTCCAAAATTCGACCCTTCCTGACTAATGACACCACAAAGCAACTTATTCACTCCTTGATTATTTCCCGCCTCGACTATTGCAACTCTCTCCTTAATGGCCGACCCTTAAGCAGGCTATCCCCCCTTCAGTCTATTATGAATGCTGCTGCTAGACTAATACACCTCACTAATCGATCCGTGACTGCTGCTCCTCTCTGCCAATCCCTTCACTGGCTTCCCCTACCCTACCGTGTAAAATTCAAAATGCTAACCATAACATACAAGGCCATTCACAACATCGCCCCCATCTACATCACCAACCTCATCTGCAGATATCGCCCAAATCGCCCCCTCCGCTCCTCCCAGGACCTCCTGCTCTCTAGCTCCCTTGTTACCTCCTCCCATGCTCGCCTTCAGGACTTCTCCAGAGCCTCTCCCATCCTCTGGAATTCCCTGCCCCAGTATGTCCGATCAGCCCCTACCCTGTCCACCTTTAAGAGATCCTTGAAAACTCATTTATTCAGGGAAGCCTATCCCACACCCACATAACTGTCCCTGAGCCACTCCCATCAAATCATTCTTTGCAGCTATTACCTTTTGTACCACCACCCCCTCCCTTTAGAATGTAAGCTCTACGAGCAGGGCCCTCCTGTACCTTTTGTATTGAACTGTACTGTAATTGTGTTGTCCCCCTTATACATTGTAAAGCGCTGAGTAAACTGTTGGCGCTATATAAATCTTGTATAATAATAATAATAATTTAGTATCAGTGTAAGCTAGCGTCAATGGCAGTGTGTTTTAGGTAGGATACAAAAAAACAAAATATGCATCATTGTTTGAGCACTACTATGGCTACAAACATCAAATAATATACACACACAAGGTATTGCAGTGATCATCAGGAGGAGGGGAATTTATTTTGAGTCGTTCTTTGGTGGTAGGACATGGTACTACTAATGGCCCGTACACACGATCTGAAAATCGGATGAAAAATACAGTTTTCTATGCGATCGTAGGATAATCAAATCGTTAGTACAGAGCTTTCTAGAGCCGATCACGACAGTTCATCTGATGTTATTTTATCAGACATGCAAACATTTTTCTTTTAATCAGCACAGTTGTCATCCGAAAATACAATACAAATCAACACATGACATCACTTCCGATTTTTTATTCTGTCGTACGAGAATTTTTGTAACTTTAGTAAACACTTCAGTTTCGATATACGACTAGCATGCAAAAACAACAATGGACAATCTGTCGTCTGATTTTCAGATTTTGTGTACGGGGCATTAGAAATAGAAAGCTGAATTCTAACAAAAATATTATACTTTTTAACTATTTTGTGCCAGTTTTCCTTTGAGAAAATGGAAAAAAAAAATCAAGAGATATCCATTACTATGTACCACCAAATGAAAGCCCAAATCGTCCCAAAAAAACAACATACAATTCACCTGGCTACACGGAGGGCCCATTCACACTATGTGCCGTTATCTGGGTTTACTCATGAGGACAGTTTAGGGTCTGTCATGTACACACCAGAATGCTGTGTTTCATTACATTCCAAAGCTGTAAGATACTATTTACTTTTGGGTGTGAAGATTTTTTTTTCCCCCCAATGGACTTTACTTGATTATTTATGAATGCTTTTAACACATTCTTTTTTACAGCTTTCGAGATTATATATATATATATATAAATATATAAATGTTCACTCGATTGTTATGAATTTTATGCCTTTTACATTGATGGCGCAACACATTTTCAGTAATATCAATATGTAAGATATTATTGCAACATGTTTGCATATAATTTCCACATTAAGGGGCAAGAGGTGTTGGTGACGGCTTTCCTTGGATCTCTGTTGGTGTGGAGTATGGTTTGAACCACTTCTGATGCAGAATCATTTTCAAAGCACTGTCTTACTCTAGAAGACTTTTTTTTTTAGCGCTGCACCTTATTTTAAAAAAACTGTCTGTTCCATGTTGTTATTCCAGCATTTAATGTGCCAGCAGCTTATACGCGAGATCTATACCTATCACAGCCTCTTATTGTGTATTAGGGTACTTTCACACTGAGGCGTGCTAAATATAGCGCCGCTTTACTGACGTTTTAGCGGCGCTATTCGTCCGCTAGCTAGTGGTTTTAACCCCCGCTAGCGGCCGAAAAAGGGTTAAAACTGTCTGCAAATCATCGCTGCATCGACGCTTTGCCAGCGGGTTTGCAGCGCTGCCCCACTGTTTTCAATGGGAAGGGACGCTTTAGGAGCGGTAAATACACTGCTCCTACAGCGATTCAAAGATGTGGCTTGCAGGACTTTTTTGACCGCCCTGCAAGCGCACCGCTCCAGTGTGAAAGCCCTCGGGGCTTTCAGATTGGAGTGTATTAAGTGGCTCTTTCAGGGAGCTTTGCAGACGCTATTTTTAGCACTTTAGCGCCTGCAAAGCGTCTCAGTGTGAATTTTTAGCACTTTAGCGCCTGCAAAGCGTCTCAGTGTGAAAGCAGCCTTAATGTTTACAAGGGGGGGGGGGGGGGGGGTTGTGTATCACACAGCTCTGCAGCACAAAATTCTGGTGCCCACACACTAAACCACTGTATGGGCATTAGTGTTTTAGGCTGTGGGCTAGTGTAAATGTTGAGAGATATGTACAGGTTTACTAACACATCAAGTTGCAAAAATGTGTACAGGTGTAAGAAATTGTTTTACCTTTGTTAAGACACAAAGGAGGGGGGAGGAGACACTATTTCTAAGTAGAACGAATGAGGCAGATCTTGTTGCTAATTAACAAAAGGGGCAGAAGCCCCTTTGTCAATTAGGTCTTATCTGCTCCTTTTTCTATGTAGTGTCTGTGACAGAAACCATCTACCTATTCCAGTCTCCTCCTCATCTGAGCTCAAAAGGAAGAAAGAGCTGTGCAGGCTCAAGCAGAGAAAGATTCTACTTGGAAGGGGATCTATAGCAGTTTTCTTAAGTGAAAACTGACGCGATTTATTCAGGTGCAGAACCCGCACCAGCTTCTTCTTCACTGTAAAATAGAAACTGTTTTCTGGGTGGCGCAGATGGACCTGAAACAGGTCTAGCTGCTATGGTAATGTTGAGCACACCACTTGCACTAGTTTTGTGCACCATAAGACAAATTGTATTTTTTCCCCTCATCCAAAATGGTTACCAAGAGAAAAAAAAAAAGATGAAATCAGACGTGCCTGTAAATTCCATATACTGGAGTACAGTACAGGACACAGAAATTGATTTATAGACCATGGATTATTTGCCCTTCACCTTTAGGTGATTTGACACTGGCAAAAGCTAGCCCACTCAGTGAGGCTCCAGTTTTGTTAGCAAGCAGTAGAGATCAGAGAGGAGGAGGGATGAATTTTGTCCTTGTGCACTCCAAGATAAAAAAAAAAAAAAAAAAAAAAGGTTTAGGTATGTCAGAATTCCAAGACAGATTAAAAGCAGTGACAGGCCCACAAGAAAAAAGAGAAAAAGAAGGTCAACAGGCCCAAAACAGACTGTTTTTAGCAGAAACATGCTGCAGGAAGAATAGCAGAGACTTTGCAGGCTCTCTGCAATCAACCTATAGAAAGGTAAAAATGAATTTAGGCAGTGGTTTTGCTCAAAGAAAGGGTGCAGACTTTAGGTACTGCATAGGTCTTAGATCCCAATTTTAATGCAGACATAGGCTCCTGAAGGGAGGACAGGACTCGTTCCTGGAGGATAGAAGCTCCATAAAAGGAAAAAAAGGGGACAAAATGACCACCCAGGTGGAACGAAGTAGAAGGAGAAACCCAAAGGCGAGACCTTCCAGTCAGGAACTAAGAGAAAAAGGGGAAGTGGTGGGGATCCAACAGAGACAAATGCTTGACCCCTAAAGGGATGAAAGGACAAGATATTGTGCTGGACGTGGCAGGAAAATGTGGGAGGCATCAACGGACCACAAGAAACATCATGAAGGTAAGGAGAACACTTAGCCTACAGGCTATCCTGATCCCAAGTGGAAAAAGAAGTCCAAGGTAAGTTTACCACTGCTGATGAGAAGTGTAAGGAAGAGGGTGTATAAAGTCACCAGGACCTACAGGGTTCTAAATAAAATGACATACATATAGCCAGGTCAAAAGAATGAAGGAAGAGCAGGGAAACCAGGATGAGGTTTCCTAAAAGGCCACCAGGTGAAGCTGTTTTACCAAAAGACTACCAAGCAGGAAAATCAACCTACCTGAATGGGTATGGAAAAGGGATCATTCAACGCAAGGATGGAATATGCTTATGAATATCTGGGCGATAAAGGATATCAAGAAATAGCCTGTCCAGGCAGTCACATATCTGTAGGCTAAAGAGGATGGATGGCTGAGCATGGTAGGCAATTGCCAAAGTGGTTTTGGACTATAGGTGGAGAGGAAGCAGCATCACCCAAGAAATCCTGGGAAAAGGGGATTGCAACCTTTTCGGATACAATTTAGCCATAAATTGTCCTGCACCGAGGAGGGCAGACTGAACACAACACTCTGGAACAGGCAACTTTGGTGAAATGCATCCATGAAAGGGATAGGAAATGCCGCATTGGGGCTCAAGACAAAGCTTGAAGGCTAAGCCAAGGAAGTCATACCATGGCAAGACAAGGTAGTCAGGGTTCTAGGTTGTTTAACTAACCTCCTCAAGTAGTCTAGTCAAGTCTTAAAGTGACATTAAATGATATCCTCATTTTCCAAAAAAAAATCCATACACATCTACTACTTAATGGCCCTGTAATCTATTTTTCATGAAATTGTTCCTTATTGTATTTTTCTGCCTCCTTGTTATGCCCTCTGTAGGCTCCCAAACCTCTCGTTTTCCCACTCACTCCTGTCTCTCTCTCTTTAGAGAGTATAAATGCAGCAGCTGTCCAATATTGAATGACAGAATTTAGGTCTTTGGTGATCTATTGCAATAAACTCTGAGGAATCACCCTAGTTATCCCAGGGGTTGAGGGAAATTCCAGATAACCTAGCACCCTACAAACATGGTGATAGGAAGTAGTCAGTGAGGTCAATAAGAGATGGTTTTTACATAGAAAAGCAGACAGGAAGAGAAAATATCATGCAAACTGCCCTTGTTAGAAGAGAAGAAAATTCTGGCATCAAAGATGTGAAAGAAGATGTACAAGGAGTCCATTATAGAATTAAACAAACAGCTGTGTCAGAGAGAACCTTGTGGAACCCTGACTACTAAAATAGTTCATAACAATACATCTTTTAATGCAATATGTAAGCCTTCAAGGTCAGGAATTCCTATTTAGGGGTTAGTGTAAACAGAAATTTTTTCCTCAAATAGGAAAGGAGGCGAACACTAAATGTAACAAAGTGAGAATGGGGTTAAAGAGATCTTTTTCTATTCCTGAGTAAAATCAGTGTGTGAAGGAGAGGACAGCAATCAAGAACAATTGTGCATCTCCAGAAAAAGAGAGCATTCATTTTCTTTTGGGGCACCTCTTTCCTATAAGAAGGTGCAAAGTTTGAAAAGAGCTTTTCATCAGCTCTAGAGGGCTTAGAGAAGGAAGGTTTGCCACAATCAGAAAGACCCACAGTAGATGAGGATTGCATTTGAGAAAGGTGAATGGATGAAATTTGTACAGTAGGAGATACATATTGCAGAGGGAATTGTGAGGCTGGATAATGAGGCTTCTCCCATTAGTAGCTGCCTCAATATATTCATCAAAAGACTTGCAAAAAAGAAGCCCACCCTTGAAGGGCATAGACAAAAGGCATCTTTTCCACTCTGGATCAATTGCCCAGGCTTTAAGCCATAAGAATCTGTGCATATGTACATTCTGGAGATCCGACTATCAGGTTCATGGCTTCCATACAGAATACTATGGCTAAAGGCAAAAGTTATGACTCTGAAGATTTTGGTTGTCTACCTCAGGAAAAAGTTAATTATGAGTTTCTCCTGCCCAGTTATCTATAGTTTGGCCAGTAACAACGACCAGCTGCAGGGCAAGGCCTGCTAGGGCAAAGGAGGTTCTAAGAACAGTCTCCAAAGACCTATCTGTTGAATCTTTGAGGGGTACCATCAAAATGGATGGTGGATTCAGAATTTATTGCAAGGATGGCAGGATCCACAGTGGGGATGGACCATTCTCTGAAATTCTGCATCCATAGGATACATGACTTTGAAACTGCCAAGAAGGGGGAATACCTCCTCTGAGTTTGACCAGTCGATGTATAAGACCCAGCTTGCATGAAACAGAGTAGAAAAGTACTCTATACAAAAGGCCCTCTTGGAGCATTGTTGAGTTTATGGTTCTGTGTAGCTCTAGGCGCATCTATCCAGAGACTAATACACACTGCCTCGACCAATGAATCCACAGTAACCAACATATGGAGAGAGGGTAAGGAAGTAATGTCCTTAAATAGTCAAGGGGAAAAATCTCAGGCGCCTGTGGCAAAAAGTCTGCATCCCCCCTTTGGTTTAGTGTGTCAGGCAAATCTGACACAATGGCTGTGAATTCAGCCTTAGTCAAACAAGTCACATGTAGCTTACGTATAAGGGGGCTGGAGTGGTGTTTGACATTGCTCCAGAACAAGGGGTCCTCTTAACGTTCTCTGGGCCTGTGGTGGACTCACTGCTGTCTGTTCTGTGTGTGCTTACTCCCAAGTGCCTGTAATCCTCCAATGCCAAATGGAAGTCTTTCCCTGTGAGGTACTCATGGAAGGGACATGGATAAGGGGATATTACGTGTCCGGTATGGGGGAGTCAAGGTAACCCAGGCGCTAACTGAGCTCCAATGGCAGTTTATTTTCTAAGTTCGGATACATATGATCAACTTGTACTGTTGCCAGAAAACGCAGCTGACCTCTAGATTTACCCCCCTCCATGAACAGGCCATTTTTTGCAATATGGCACTGCGTTATTTTAACTGACAATTGTGTGGTCATGCAACGCTGTACACCAGGGGTATTGGATGAAAATTCAAGGATGCCCAGTCACTAAAATAATCTTCTGGCTGAGGTCCGAATCTCAAGTCTGTGCCATGAAAGATTGTACGTGGCTACTTTCTGTTGCAAACCACGCTCTTTGGCGCATTTGTTACTGTTTGATCCACACATTCTGTAAATAGAAATGTCCCCAATAGTGTTTCCCCTTACATCAGGTACCCCTACCAGATCATAGTGCCCACTTACATCAGGTTTCTGCATCAGAAGGCCCCCCTACATCTGGTGTGTCTCATCCGTGTGCCCCCTTACATCACTTGTCCCCATCAGAGTGCCCCTTCACATCAGGTGTCCCCATCAAAGTGTCACCTTATATTAAGTATTCCCATCAGAGTTCCCCTTACATCAGGTGTCCCCAACACAGTGCCTCCTTACATCAGGTGTCCCCATCACAGTGCCCCTTAACATAAAATATGCTGATCAGCGTTCCCCCTAACATAAAATAAGGGGCATGCTGATGGGCGCGTTTTATATAAGGGGCACTCTGATGGGCACATTTTGTTGTGCCCATCAGAGTGAATCTTAACAGAAAACGTGCCCCTTGACAGAAAGTGCACCCCATATACCTTGAAGGCAGGAGGTGGCAGGCTGCAGGGAGCAGGAGCTACGAGATATCATACCTCGTGGCCGGCAAGGAGTGATACCCGGGAGCAGCAGGGGGCAGGGCGCGCACATGACATCACGCCTTAACTCGCAGCCTGGCAGGGAGTGAGAGCCAAGAGCCATGGTCAGCACCAGGGGGCGGGGCAAACACGCAATGTTAATGACTGCAGAGATGTGGCACTACACTGGCAGCCCAGCGGTCTGGACAGGAGCGTTGCTCAGTCCATGTTCGGACCACGAGCCACCCTTTAACGATGGCTGCTGTACACAAATTAAATTTATGTAATTTTTACCCCACAAATAGAGCTTTCTTTTGGTGGTATTTGAGCACCACTGGGTTTTTTATTTTTTGCCCTATAAATAAAAAGAGACCGACAATTTTAAAAAGAAAAAAAATATATTTTTTAATTTCTGCTATAAAACACATCCAATAAATTTTTTTTTTTTAAATCTAAATTTCTTCACAAATTTAGGCCAATATGTATTCTGCTACATGTTTTTGGTAAAAAAAATCCCAATAAGCGTATATTTTCGCAAAAATGATAGCATCTACAATCTATGGGATATATACTGTAATTGTTAATTTTTATACTAGTCATGGCGGCGATCAGCGACTTATAGTGGGACTGCGATATTGAGCTGGACATTCTGACAAAAATTGACACTTTTGACACTTTGTGGGAACCAGTGCTAAAAATATGCACGGTCACTGTACTAATGACACTGGCTGGAAAGAGGTTAAACAGCTAGGGGGATAAAAGGGTTAAACGCATGCTTAACCAATGTTTGTGTGTACTATGTGTGCTGCGTTCACTAAGGAATGTTCTTTCCCTGCAAATGAATCAAAATCCATCCCTTCCCCGCTGACAGGACAGAGCTCTGCCTTGTTTACATAGGCAGATCTATGTCCTGTCTCTCTCCTCACCGATCAGTGGGTTCCAGCAGACATCCATTGGCCGGCACCAACTGATCAACTTGTGCTGTGTCTAATCACAGCACAGCTGGGTCGCCAGCAGCGTGTTCGCTCCCCCTACCTGGAAGTGCCAGAAGAGCCGCTATGCCGCCGTAGATCTAAGCGATACGGTTAAACAGCAACATAAAATTAGCTTTAGTTAATAAATGTATTTTTGTAACCTACATATATTCATACATTCATGTTTACAACACTAGATAAATATAGATGTGGCAAGCCATGCCTGTCCAAACAGCCCTATCGCATCTTTTGAAAGAAAATTCAGAACTTACTTTTTCCCAGTTGAGCTATCATGTAGTTGTTCCTGAAGTATGCTTCTGTGCAAAACAGGTTTGTAAGCAGCACCTAAAAACAGTAACAAAGAATCATATGGACTAATAGAGAATTCAGGTGAGTGGTGGGTGAACAGGCCAATTTTAAAGCTTGCTATAAACAAGAGACATATGCATGTTTAGTATCTTTGAGTAGAACATTTAAAGCTGAACTCCGGGCAGAAATGTTATGATTATATAATATATACAGTGGGGACGGAAAGTATTCAGATCCCCTTAAATTTTTCACTCTTTGTTATATTGCAGCCATTTGCTAAAATCATTTAAGTTCATTTTTTTTCCTCATTGATGTACACACAGCACCCCATATTGACAGAAAGACACAGAATTGTTGACATGTTTTTTATTAAAAAAGAAAAACTTAAATATCACATGGTCCTAAGTATTCAGACCCTTTGCTCAGTATTTAGTAAAAGCACCCTTTTGATCTAATACAGCCATGAATCTTTTTGGGAAAGATGCAACAAGTTTTTCACACCTGGATTTGGGGATCCTCTGCCATTCCTCCTTGCAGATCCTCTCCAGTTCTGTCAGTTTGGATGGTACACGTTGGTGGACAGCCATTTTTAGGTCTCTCCAGAGATGCTCAATTGGGTTTAAGTCAGGGCTCTGGCTTGGCCATTCAAGAACAGTCACAGAGTTGTTGTGAAACCACTCCTTCGTTATTTTAGCTGTGTGCTTAGGGTCATTGTCTTGTTGGAAGGTAAACCTTCGGCCCAGTCTGAGGTCCTGAGCACTCTGGAGAAGGTTTTTGTCCAGGATATCCCTGTACTTGGCCGCATTCATCTTTCCCTCGATTCCATATATACACATACACAGTGGGGACAGAAAGTATTCAGACCCCCTCAAATTTTTCACTCGGTTATATTGCAGCCATTTGCAAAAATCATTTAAGTTTATTTTTTTTTCCTCATTAATGTACACACAGCACCCCATATTGACAGAAAAACACAAAATTGTTGACATTTTTTCAGATTTATTAAAAAAGAAAAACTGAAATATAACATGGTCCCAAGTATTCAGACCCTTTGATGTGACACTCATATATTTAACTCAGGTGCTGTCCATTTCTTCTGATCATCCTTGGGATGGTTCTACACCTTCATTTGAGTCCAGCTGTGTTTGATTATACTGATTGGACTGGAAAAGGTTACAAAAAAATGTCTACTGCACTTAAGGTTCCTAAGAGCACAGTAGCCTCCATAACCCTTAAATGGAAGACGTTTGGGTCGGCCAGAACCCTTCCTAGAGCTGGCCATCCGGCCAAACTGAGCTATCGGGGAGAAAAGCCTTGGTGAGAGAGGTAAAGAACAAACCAAAGATCACTGTGGCTGAGCTCCAGAGATGCAGTTGGGAGATGGGAGAAAGTTGTAGAAAGTCAACCATCACTGCAGCCCTCCACCAGTCAGGGCTTTATGGCACAGTGGCCTGACGGAAGCCTCTCCTCAGTGCAAGACACATGAAAGCCCGCAAGGAGTTTGCTAAAAAAAAAAAAAACACCTGAAGGACTCCAAGATGGTGAGAAATAAGATTCTTTGGTCTGATGAGACCAAGATAGAACGTTTTGGCCTTAATTCTAAGCGGTATGTGTAGAGAAAACCAGACACTGCTCATCACCTGTCCAATACAGTCCCAACAGTGAAGCACGGTGGTGGCAGCATGCTGTGGGGGTGTTTTTCAGCTGCAGGGACAGGACAACTGGTTGCAATCGAGGGAAAGATGAATGCGGCCAAGTACAAGACCTAAAAATGGCTGTCCACCAACGTTTACCATCCAATTTGTCAGAACTGGAGAGGATCTGCAAGGAGGAATGGCAGAGGATCCCCAAATCCAGGTGTGAAAAACTTTGTGCATCTTTCCCAAAAAGACTCATGGCTGTATTAGATTAAAAGGGTGCTTTTTCTGTCAATATGTTTTTCTGTCAATATGGGGTGCTGTGTGTACATTAATGAGGAAAAAAAAACTTAAATGATTTTAGCAAATGGCTGCAATATAACAAAGAGTGAAAAATGTAAGGGGGTCTGAATACTTTCCTTCCCCACTGTGTGTGTGTGTATGTATGTATGTGTATATATATAGGGGGGACAGCAGGGGACAGCAAATTTACACCGTTATACAAGCTGTACACTCACTACTTTACATTGTAGCAAAGTGTCATTTCTCCAGTGTTGTCACATGAAAAGCTATAAAAAAAATATTTACAAAAATGTGATGGGTGTACTCACTTTTGTGAGAGTGTGTGTGTGTGTATACACACACACACACACACAGTATCTCACAAAAGTGAGTACACCCATCACATTTTTGTAAATATTTTATTATAGCTTTTCATGTGACAACACTGGAGAAATGACACTTTGCTACAATGTAAAGTAGTGAGTGTACAGCTTGTATAACGGTGTAAATTTGCTGTCCCCTCAAAATAACTCAACACAGCCATTATTGTCTAACAAAACAAAAGTGAGTACACCCTAAGTGAAAATGTCCAAATTGGGCCCAATTAGCCATTTTCCCTCCCCGATGTCATGTGACTCGCTAGTGTTACAAGGTCTCAGGTGTGAATGGGGAGCAGGTGTGTTAAATTTGGTGTTATCGCTCTCACTCTCTCATACTAGTCACTGAAAGTTCAACATGGCACCTCATGGCAAAGAACTCTCTGAGGATCTAATAAAAAGAATTCTTGCTCTACATAAAGATGGCCTAGGCTATAAGAAGATTGCCAAGACCCTGAAACTGAGCTGCAGCACAGTGGCCAAGAAGACCATACAGCAGTTTAACAGGACAGGTTCCACTCAGAACAGGCCTCGCCATGGTCGTCCAAAAAAGTTGAGTGCACGTGCTCAGCGTCATATCCAGAGGTTGTCTTTGAGAAATAGACGTGTAAGTGCTGCCAGCGTTGGTTCAGAGGTTGAAGGGGTGGGGGATCAGCCTGTCAGTGCTCAGACCATACGCCACACACTGCAGCAAATTGGTCTGCATGGTTGTTGTCCCAGAAGGAAGCCTTTTCTAAAAATGATGCACAAGAAGGCCCGCAGTTTGCTGAAGACAAGCAGACTAAGGACATGGATTACTGGAACCATGTCCTGTGGTCTGATGAGACCAAGATAAACTTATTTGGTTCCGATGGTGTCAAGCGTGTGTGGCGACAACCAGGTGAGGAGTACAAAGACAAGTGTGTCTTGCCAACAGTCAAGCATGGTGGTGGGAGTATCATGGTCTGGGGCTGCATGAGTGTTCCCGGAACTGGAAAGCTACAGTTCATTCAGGGAACCATAAATGTCAACATGTACTGTGACATACTGATGTAGAGCATGATCCCCTCGCTTAAGGGACTGGGCCACAGGGCAGTTTTCCAACATAACGACCCCAAACACACCTCCAAGACGACCAATGTCTTGCTAAAGAAGCTGAGGGGAAAGGTAATGGACTGGCCAAGTATGTCTCCAGACCTAAACCCTATTGAGCATCTGTGGGGCATCCTCAAATAGAAGGTGTAGGAGCGCAAGGTCTCTAACATCCACCAGCTCCGTGATGGTCATGGAGGAGTGGAAGAGGACTCCAGTGGCAATCTGTGAAGCTCTGGTGAACTCCATTCCTGAGAGGATTAAGGCAGTGCCACACAAAATATTGACACTTTGGGCTCAATTTGGACATTTTCACTTAGGGGTGTACTCACTTTTGTTGCCTGTGGTTTAGACATTAATGGCTGTGTGTTGAGTTATTTTGAGGGGATAGCAAATTTACACTGTTACACAAGCTGTACACTCACTACTTTACATTGTAGCAAAGTGTAATTTCCTCAGTGTTGTCACATGAAAAGATATAATAAAATATATACAAAAATGTGATGTGTGTACTCACTTTTGTGAGATACTGTATATACACACACACACACACACACACACAGGTGTTCCCGTACCTTTAAATCATTTCTTTGTGTTTTAATGCACAGTCCACTTGGGATTCAGAAATCCAGCCTACTTTATTCTGTGAGAAGCCCTCTGCTTCCCTCATATCCTGTTTATAAGACCAGTGGCCTCTGTGCCCTCTATCCCCCTGGCCACCAGTCTTGTACATTCCCCCCTATAGTAAAGTGAATGGTGCGGTGATTACATCACCATTTGCTGCAGATGGTAGACACAGGAGTTTTAACTCCTGGTCTTATCTGCCCACTGTACAGCATATACCTGGAGTATGATTCATCCTATACACCCCTACAGTCCCACCCATTCAGACAGTGGGTGGATTGGACCAGGAGTCTGAGACTCTCAGGTCCGCCCACTGTACATCCTAGTTAGATGGACAAGCCAGGAGTCTGACTCATCTCATACATGCCCACATTCCCACCCACACTGCTACCCATTCAAAACTCTAAATCCCAGGGCATGATGGGATCTGTAGTCTTAGGATGTGGTAACAAACACTAACAGGAAGTGATGTTGCTGCTTCAGAGATCCCTATGAGGAAATTCTGTTTAAAGAGATGATGTCACTGATTTTTAATACTGAGTTTTGTACACAGCATGCAATTTTAAACTAAATCACATTAGCAGTTTTGCTCAACTAACTACGCAGGGTTAATGTGCAGATTTTATCACTATCCAGGAGTTCTTCTTTAAAGCTGCTGTGGAGATACCAGTCCAATCAGGCTAACTAAAAAACTGATTGGCAAGCTGGTAAATTAATATTTACAGTGTCAACATAAAATACTACTGTGTTCGAATCATTTAAAGTATAACTAAAGGCAACACTTGTTTTGGATAGAGCTGAGGAGGATTAGAACACCTGTCAGGTTTATACGGCCTGTATTATCTCCTATCTGTGTCTGGACACTTCCTGTGCACCGCTGACATCACTTCCACTTCTGGGTTCCAGGGTGGTTAGCGTGGAGTTTCCACACACTGGACACTGCTGTTAAGCAAGGACTGCCAGTGAAGCCTGCACACCAGCACAACCCAGGACAACACAACCCCTGATGGACATCGCCACCTTATCTGAACTGACTTACCAGTAAGTGTATGTATTACACCTTCACCATATAACAGTGTCAACAGAGTTGGCGCCGCCTCCACACCCCCCTTCCCTTTTCAGGTTTATACTGTCTGTGCCCCCCCCCCCCGTTTGGGTGATTCACCCTCTTTATTTGTCTTGTTTACTGTTAACAAAAGTGAAAGTAAAAGAAAATCCCAAATTTAGGGCTGTCCCCAGAACAATAATAGAGGGGAAATCTTCCAATGGGAACACTAGGTCTGGTGACCCTGAGGACAATCAGGGATTCCCGTACTTTGGAGGGATTTCCTTTCATGTCCTATTTTGTCTATGGGGCAGGAAGTGGAGGGAAATCTCCCCATTGGGACACAAATTACTAAAATAAAAACGCACAGGGGTTAAAGCTCTTGCCTATAGTTCTACTTTAACTGCATCAGAGGGCAAGAGAAGGGCTTAGAAGTACATTACAAAGATGACTAGCACCTAAGTAAAGCATCTGTCATAATTCTCGGTGATCAAGGCACCAGAATAAAGACAAAGTTCAGTACAGAAAGCCTTGATGCATAAAAAAAAACCTTTTTTTATCTTGATCCTGTTGGGCCTCCTTCCTTTTTCTAATAGATAGTGACTAGGAAAAAGTATTCCTGCAGATGTTCAATTTCATAAAAAGATGTAATCACAAAACTCTGGGAGACCTGCTCACTAACTAGGCAAGGCTCAGGAAGACTTATACTGTCATCTGTGGATTGTAGTAAGAAATGGAGAGGCTATGATGTCACTAGAGGTTATTTCCTCCTTGTGCACAGTCTGATTGCAAGTGGCAGAGTGAACCACATTTCTGCCTGGTTGCCACTAAATTGCAAGGCAACTGTTACCCATATTTAGGACCAAGATTTCATGCTTGATATAGCAAGTATGTTGCTAGTAGAGCAATAGTTAGGACTATAATAATTTAGTAATTCTATTAGGATCTAGTAAATAGGAGAATTGTGATCTTAGGCTCTCAAATTCACTACAGGCTTTGAGCCGTTGGAAATGAATCCATGTGCCATCAGCTACTCAATGGAAATGTATCTGTGTGCCATCAGCTACACATTTTTTCATGACTCCCTGTAGAATTTGTATACAATATATAAATCTTTACATAATCTCAGGCTGTACAAAGAGCTATGACTTCAGTACCAGAGTAATTTCCATTGCTGTGCCATCATATATGGCAGTCCATAATCTAATCCTTTGTACTTGAGGATTTCAAACAGTCAAATCTTTGTACTTACGTCATGGTCGTGATTTCGCAGGCCAATGCTGATGGAGCGACTTGCTCTAGATATCACAGCTGTCATGGCGTATAAATTTATAAGAATATCTGCCACTCTCTTCAATGCAAGCTGCTCATCTACAATTGTCTGCAGAAGAAAATACAATTAAATCTGTAGGACATCCAAGTACTGTACGATAAATCAGTTTTTTCAGAACTGAAAAACATTCAGAACTTTCCTCTCGTCAGACATTTCCCTAATGCCACTCCATGACGATAAAATGATTTACTAGCCCTGCTTCGATTATAACAGGAGGAGAGCTACTTCACTGCACAGCATTGTGGATCATAACCGCAACAAAAAATGGTCACCGATTTCAGATGAGAACTTACCTTGCCAAACCTGTACAACAGACTTTCCACAGTATTGCCAAAGTAGTATACATTCTCCTCCAGCTTCTTTGCACTGTCCTGTAGGAAGAAACAGATTCAATTCTAAGTGCCAATATTCAAGAGTCTTTACCTCTGGATGAAACAAAGGCGCCACTCTAAGTGCAATAAATCAAATGATATTTTAATAGCAGCTGTAAAAACGGTACTCACAAAAGGTACAGGCATCTAGGCATATAATGGAACGCACGCTGAGAGCCACAGGGATGAGGTCACTTCCGGAAAGTATAGCCAATAGGCGACGCATTTGCGGAGCTACAATCCTTCTTCAGGCCTAACAGAGGCTATGATAGGTCGAGGCTTAAATAACTGGCGGGCAGCGCTGATAGGTCGTAGTGATTCACAGCTGGGTTGTTTAAAAAAGCGGTCAATCATGAATTTTTTTTCTTGAATTTTTGAAACAATGCAACCACAATGCATATGGTTTAACATTCACTTCGGAACATGATCCCTTCCAATTAGCATTCCTAGATCTAACTATTTCATCAAGGAGGTAAAATTATGGCCAAAAATTATACAAAGCCTACAGCTGGCAATTCATTTCTACATTACCAAAGCTGCCACCACCCCAGGTGGATCACAACTATCCCTAAAAGCCAATTTTGCCGGCTACATAGGAATTGTACTAGAAAATCAGATTATATCTCAGAAGGACTCCATTTAAAACAAAAAAATCACTGAAAAAGCATTTCCACCCAAACTCATTGACAAAGCCTTTCAATTCTATCTGTCTGAGCATCCTGCATCATCCAGAGACACCGACTAGCCCACAGTACAACCAGTCAGGTTTGTGACTCAATTTCACACCAGACATAAATCTATGGAACGCATCCTGGATAAACACTGGGCTATTCTACTCCAAGGCCCACAGTTAAAATCTATCATCACACCAAAACCAAAATTCACATATAGGAGAACAAAAAACATAAAAAATCTGGTAGCACCCAGCAAATACAAACCCCAACAGGGGCCGCTAATTCAATTTCTCTCTCAGGGCCGCAAAAAATTATGCTTGACATGCAAACATGTCAATCATGGCCAAAAAGAGTTCACAAACAAAGGAAAAACCTATCAGATCAGTAGCTTTTTTAACTGCTCTACAGAGTTTGTAGTCTACTGCTTGATCTGCCCGTGCAGCCTATGTGGGTAGGACATTCAGACCCTGAGGAAGAGGTTTGGGGAGCACCGCCGTCTCGTAGAGGCAGGAGACAACTTGCATAGTGTTCCTCTTCACTTCCTCAAAAAACATGACCACTCCTCTTCGGGCCTCAGGGTCTGAATTATAGAGTCCATTTCCAGTGCGCTCCCACTGGTAGAGCGTTTCAAGCGCCTCTGTCAGAGAGACGTGTTGGATTTACATTTTGGACTCTCTTGCCCCTGGGGGCTTGAATGAGGGTATAGAGGCGAGTAGTCTGATCTGACTGCCTCCCTTTGCAATACCGTCTTTATCCACCTGCCATGTTGCAGAATTTTTATCATTCTTCTTTCAACTTGTGCATATATGTATTTGAGTAATTGTTTAAAGTTTGTCAGTTGACACACATATACCACACAAATCTCCATGATTATACTCTAAACAAAATTTTCTTTATCCAGGTTTTCTCATCCAGTTCAAATCCACTTATTTTTGTCGAGAGCCCTTATGGTCTCCTTCTCTTACAAGTAATGCCTCCCTTTCCTTGCCTCTTCCTTATGATATTATTTGTGCAGTGTAGTCCTATTCCCATATTAACCTTTCTTCGTTTCCCCCCCCCCCCCTCTGCTCTGTAGTCAACACATAAAAATATATAACAGTATGTAGTACCAAGCATGTGTGTGTGCGCAATATTATATATATATATATATATATATATATATATATATATACACACACACACACACACATACACGTGTGCATAGGTGTGTACGCATGTGTGCATTCACATGTGTTTTTATTCTCCCATCCCCTCCTTCAAACTTCTGGGTATTTATAATCATATAATAACCACCCCTCTTCAATAGGCCCCCGTTCCATACCATAGGGCCACAAGTTTTTAGTCAAGTGTTCAGAATAATATACATTCTTTTTCAGCAATATTTAATTTTCATTTCTGTTTTCTTCCAACATTATCATTTTCACATTCATTTCTTTTTTCCCTTATTACAACACATTTCAAGCACTATATCAATCACTTATTCATTGTCGTTCAGCAATCATTTCTTCACCCATCAGTACAGCAAGCATCTCCCAAAAAAACACCTTCAAGTTTCCATATTCGTTTGCACACATGTAGACATACATTTCAAACATAGGGTTCCTTTTCAACTTTGATTTTTTTATTCTGCATCAATGAACAATAGATGATTCTTTTGTTTAATTTGCAATGTGTTTTTAATTTGTTTCATTGCTTGTATGACAAACAGTCAGCGTCCTGGTTTCATATGCTATGATTGACCGTTTTTTATAAACAACTCAGCTGTGAGTTACTACAACCTATCAGCGATGCCCGCCAGTTAAGCCTCGACCTATCATAGCCTCTGTTAGGCCTGAAGAAGGAGCGTAGCTCCGCAAACACGTCGCCTGTTGGCTATACTTTCCGGAAGTGACCTCATCCCCAAGGCTCTCAGCGTGCGTTCCAGAGACAGGAAGTGTCAGCATCCTCCAGCGCAGCCTGCTTTCTGGACATCGCAGTCATCGGATTCCATTCTCTTCACGGACATCCGGCATTACATGACTACATGCCTGTCATGACTGTACCTTTGTGAGTACCGTTTTTACAGCTGATTTTAAAATATCCATTGATTTATTGCACTTACAGTGGCGCCTTTGTTCCACCCACAGTTATGCCAAAAGATTTCTTCTTATTCTTCAACTGGGCTGCCTTCCAAAGTTGCTATTATACAAAAAACTGTATGGACTTTTTTTTAAGTCAGTGTTTATATCTTGTTGCTGTACCATTCACTATTTGTTTTATTCCTTCATTGGGAGCAACTAGGTTGGAGGCAACCATTGAGTTGGTTCCAAGCGCTCACTCAATTTTTACATGTGTTAAGAGTCTTTACCTCTATGGTGTTTTCATCAGAAATGTCAGAAAAGTAGGATGTAAAAAGTGTATCTTGACAAATAACAAAGTTATCATAAAATTGTATCTGCAAGCTTATTTACCCCACTTTAGCCCTAGAACCTCTATATCCCTTGTGGACCACAGTAATTTTTACATTTTTGGTATGGGCCTACTGATTCGCCAAAAATGTCATTGCTTAACAGGATACCAAAATTGTGTTTGAAATAAAAGGATCTCTTTTGTCCAGATTGTTTGCAAAAGTACAATGCAATCTATACACTTGTGCTCAAAAGTTTGCATATCTTGGCAGAATTATTGAGAGTTTGGCATTGATATTGAAAATATGAATGTTCATGCCAAAAAACTGTCTTTTCTTTAAGGATATTGATCTTATGAAGCCATTTATTATCACATAGTTGTTTGGCTCCTTTTTAAATCATAATGAAATCACCCAAATGGCCCTGATCAAGAGTTTACATCCCATGGAATGTTTGGCCTTGGTACAGACACACAAGGTGACACACACGGGTTAAAATGGCAATTAAAGGTTAACTTCCCACATCTGTGGCTTTTTAAATTGCAATCAGTGTCTGTATATAAATAGTCAAGGAGTTTGTTCGCTCTCACGTGGATGCATGGAGCAAGCTAGATACTGAGCCATGGGGAGAAGAAAATAAACTGTCAAAAAGAGCTGCGTAAAAAGGTAATGGAACTTTAGAAAGATGGAAAAAGATGTAAAAAGATATCTAAAGCCTTGAAAATGCCAGTCAGTACTGTTCAATCATTAAAAAGTGGAAAATTCAGGGATCTCTAGATACTAAGCCAAGGTCAGCTAGACCAAGAAAGATTGCAGCCACAACTGCCATTGTTCTGAGTTCTTAGAATGAGAACCCTTGTGAATATTCTAGGAGCAGAGTACAGGCCTAATGGCAGTGTGACAAACTGAACGTGATTATCTTCTACTGCAAAGCACAGAAAGCACTGATGGGGAAGATAAATGGGAATATGGGAATATGCAGTCAGGTATCTTGGATGTTTACTAACGCCAATACCTTGGCTCAGAGAGGTATTAAAGTGGAGCTCCACCCAAAAGGGGAAGCTCCGCTTGTTCGCACCCTCCCCCCTCCACTGCCACATTTGGCACTTTTTTTTGGGGGGGGGAGCGGGTACTGGGTTTTTACAGGTACTCGCTCTCACTTCTGGGTAAGATCATCACGGCAAACTATGCGCATTTCTGGCCCCTCCTCCTTACCTTTGCTGCCTTCGGGGGACACACACAGGTCCCAGAAGACAGCGGGACCATTTAAAAAGCGCAGCGCGACTTGCGCATGCAAAGTAGGAAGCCTGAAGGCTTTACTGCCGGTTTCCCTTACAATCCTGGTGCCTGCACCCGAAGCAGATTGACGAATCAGCTCGGGGTGCCTACATCGAGGGATCCCTGAAAAATATACTGCAGCTGGTGACTTTTTTCCCCGAAATGGGACTCCTCTTTAACGGACCTTGAAGATTCCATGCAAAATTTTGTTTATCAAAAGCATTTTTACATTCAGGATAAGATGAATACCCCCTTTGGGTTTTTGTACTGCGAACAGGTTTCAACAGAATCATTTGAAAGTGTCCTAAAGTGGTACTGGCACAACTACTCCCTGGGACATAAGATGGTTCAGGGCTCTCTGAAAATCTGACTGCCCTTGGACAGATTTTGACTGATTTGAGATAAAGAAGCAGTTAGGGGATAGTTTTGAACTCTATTTTTTACCTTTTTAAAACCAACGAATGAACACACAGTCCTGGGGCGTCTGTGATCCAGAGAGAAGTAAACTAACAGATATTTCAACAAAGAGACGTCCCTCTTGAAAAGGCATACGTGTGAGGTGTTATTTACAGGCAGCCATGAGATTCTGCACAGGTGAATGGAAATTAGATTCTTTCTGGAAATTTGTGTCACGACTTGTTCTAGGGCAGGGGTGTTAAACTCAAAGGGACGGTTGTATCTGTAAGACTATAAAAATGTATCCACTCTTTATCAGCTCCCACTGATTCTGCATTATGGTGAGTGAAACGATTTCATTACATATGACAATGTAACAATATAAATAATGCACTTCAATCATTGATTATTGACACACTAAGACCAGCCATTTCCCTGACAACATTACCATCAATAACCACCCCTCCCCCCTTCCCCAAAAGAGCAGGGCAGAACTGCTCAGTTAAGCACTTGCCGCCCGCCCCATTACAAAATGACGGCGGCAAAGTGGTTTAATATTCCTGACCGGACGTCATATGACATGATCAAAATATCGCGCGCATCGCGGCGATCTTTGTAAAGAGTCTCTGACGAAGACTCTTTACCACGTGATCAGCCGTGTCCAATCACGGCTGATCACGATGTAAATAGGAAGAGCCGGTGATCGGCTTTTCCTCACTCGCGTCTGACGGGGGGGGGGTATGGTCTGTGCTGATTATCAGCACAGCCCCCCCTCGGATCCTACCCAGGACCACCAGGAAAGCCACCCAGGACCACCAGGGGAACCAGCCACACTGGACCACCAGGTATGCCCCCTAGACCCCCAGGGAAATACTAATCAGTGCAAAGGTAGCTGCCAATCAATGCCCAGGCAGCTGCCAGTCAGTGCCCACTCCAATGCCTACCACTGCCAGTGCCACCAGGGATGCGTATCAGTGCCGCCTATCAGTGCCACCTTATCAGTGCCCATCAGTGCCGCCTATCAGTGCCCAGCAGTGCCACTGTATTAGTGCCTGTCAGTGCCGCCGTATTAGTGCCTGTCAGTGCCGCCGTATTAGTGCCTGTCAGTGCCGCCATATTAGTGCCTGTCAGTGCCGCCATATTAGTGCCTGTCAGTGCCGCTGTATTAGTGCCTGTCAGTGCCGCCGTATCAGTGCCCATCAGTGAAAGAGAAAACTTACTTATTTACATTTTTTTAACGGAAACAAAAGCAAAACTTTTATTTTTTTAAAAATTTTCGGTCTTTTTTAAATTTGTTTAGCAAAAAATAAAAACCGCAGAGGTGATCAAATACCACCAAAAGAAAGCTCTATTTGTGGGAACAAAATGATAAAAATTTAGTTTGGGTACAGTGTAGCATCACCGCGCAATTGTCATTCAAACTGCGACAGTGCTGAAAGCTGAAAATTGGTCTCAACAGGAGGGTGTCTAAGTGCCCTGTATTGAAGTGGTTAAAGTATGGTCCTGTAATACAGTAAAATGGTTGTTCAATGCCTTAGCCCAATTAGCTGTAGTTTGACAGAAATTGCAGCACTAGATGGTTGCAGACCGGCAAGTGTAAAGACGGCTTTTAAGAAGGGGGGCTATGAAAATTTTTACTGGATTGACCCAATCGCCGGGAACTGCCTATTCTACTTGTTCATGAATGGGGAATGTCTTTTTAGATTTAGCAGGTCTCTTAGTACCCAAAAAGGCATGGCAAGCCAGGAGAGATTCAAGTGTGACAATGCCAAGGATTCTGAGAACAGCAGAAGTGAGCCTCTTCTAACACCACCCTTGGGTCCTCTTCATTCCCCTTTATGTCCAACTCTTCTAGGCCTGGCATATTAGGATCTGGCTCAGGTAGAGATAGTGGAGCTGGTGAAGAAGCCTGACCTTTTGGAGCCCTGGGCAGCAATGACTGTATTCAAGCTTTTAGCTACCCAAGGAATTCTGACATTGTTGCAGAAAAATCTGCATTAGCTAGTTGGCCACTTGTGTTGCTGAGATTAAGTAAGAATTGGATGCAGAGACCAATGTTAAAATCTAGTCTTGCTCAGGTGCAAGGAAAACAACGTCATTCTGAGGTTGAGAGTTGTGCGGGCCGAGCAGAGAAAAATGTTTGCCTGAGCTTTTGCCTCGGCTTTCTTTTTCCTAGCATCCAGCATAGTTGTCAGTAAGGATATAGAATAAGACTATGTGCGTGCGAGATGGAGCATGCAGCAACTGAGGAGCAGGCCATCCTGTGGCGAAGTCCTTGTAGCAAAAGTGCAGGAAGAAATGCCAGAGTACCTTATAAAGGGCTCTAGGTAGAAGTGGCAGTAAAGCTTGTGACCTGTGGTGTAATGTGCAAAGGATATGTCACCAGCAAACCAGGGAACTCCATGAAAGGGTCCCACCCTTTTATGGAGTTTTCTGGTGTAATGTGACGTATCCCTTGCTCTGAGCCATTCCAGTTGCCAGCCTTATTCCAAAATGGATTAAATAAATTTTCCTAAAAATTGTACAAACAATACTCAATGATGACAAGGTGAAAGAAGTTGGTTTGAAATCTTTGCAAATTTATTAATATATATAATAATATATTATTATAAAAAAAAAAAAAAAAAAAAAATCACATTTACATAAGTATTCACAGCCTTCGTCATGCCATTCAAAATTGAGCTCAGGTGCATCCGGTTTCCACTGATCATCCAACTCGATTGGAGTCCACCTGTGGTGAATTCAGTTGATTGGACATGATTTGGAAGGGCACACACCTGTCTATATAAGGTCCCACAGTTAACAGTGCATATTAGAGCACCAACCAATCCATGAAGTCCAAGCAATTGTCTGTAGACCTCCGAGACAGGAGTGTGTCGAGGCACAGATCTGGGTAAGGGTACAGAAAATGATCAAGAACCAGATGGTCACTCTGACAGAGCTCCAGTGTTTCTCTGCGTAGAGAGGAGAACCTTCCAGAAGAACAACCATCTTTGCAGCCCTCCACCAATCAGACCTGTATGGTAGAGTGGGCAGACAGAAGCCAGTCTCCTATTGTCACATGACAGCCTGCCTGGAGTTTGCTAAATGGCACCTGAAGGAGTCTCAGACCATGAGAAACAAAATTCTCTGGTCTGATGAAACAAAGATTGAACTCTTTGGCCTAAATGGCAAGCACATGTCTGGAGGAAACCAGGCACGACTTATCACCTGGCCAATGCCATCCCTACAGTGAATCATGGTGGTAGCATCTTGCTGTGGGGATGTTTTTCAGTGGCAGGAACTGGGAGGCTAGTCAGGTTCGAGGGAAAAAAAATTGCAGCAATGTACAGACATCCTTGATGAAAACCTGCTCCAGAGCGTTTTGGATCTAAGACTAGGGTAAAGGTTCATCTTCCAACAGGGCAACGACCCTAAGCACACAGCCAAGATAAGAAAGGAGTGGCTATGGGAGAACTCTGTAAATGTCCTTGAGTAGCCCAGCCAGAGCCCAGACTTGTACCCGATGGAACATCTCTGGAGAGATCTGAAAATGGCTGTGCACTGACGCTCCCCATCAAACCTGATGGAGCTTGAGAGGTCCTGGAAACAAAAATGGGAGAAAATGCCCAAAAATAGGTGTGCCAAACCTTGTAGCATCATACTCAAAAAGACTTGATGCTGCAATTGGTGCTAAAGGTGCTTCAACAAAGTATTGAGCAAAGGCTGTGAATACTTATGTACGTGTGATATTTTTATTTTTTATAAATTTGCACAGATTTCAAACAAACTAGTTTCATGTTGTCATTATGGGGTATTGTTTGTAGAATTTTTAGGAAAATAATCCTTTTCCAAATAATCCAGTAATCCATTTTGGAATAAGGCTGCAACATAACAAAATGTGGAAAAAGTGAAGCGCTGTGAATACTTTCCGGATGCACTGTACTTTACAGTCCTTCACAGAAATGTGTACGCTGGGAAAATTGTTCTGGACTGTGGTGTGATGTAAAATCTGGTCATCTACCTGGTTGTATTTTAGCACCAAAAAGAGTCTCAATTTTTTCCAGTAGCACTCAGAAATACAGATATACATTACTTGTCCATATATTGGGCTCAGGCTTCACCCATCACAGTGGGCATACCCCCAGGAGTGTTCTTCGTGGTCTGGGTTCCATAGGGATGGCCCGTGGCCCTGGACCTGTATAGCATCCTGCACACATAGCACAAAGTGCTGAAGTGAGTGCCCATTCCAGAATCCACTGCCCAAAGCAACATTACAGGCAGTCCCTACTGTGTGGAGTCTGGGTATGGTTCCCAAGCTTTTACCAAGGTTGCATTGATCCTTATGCACTGCTTCTATTACTGCATTAGTAGACAGCTTTATTAGTTGTTTATTAGTAACAATTAGTTGTTTGAAAAATCCTGCTGGTCAATCAGAACGGATTGGAAATAATTTAGTGATAGGCAAAGTGCACACTTACCTCAAGACTTGGATGCACAACTCCATCTTTTCCTGTTAATCCTAAATCTATATTCCTTTTGAAGCTATCCCGTAACTTCTTGGTCAACATTTCCATAGCAATGCCAACACCACCTTTCTTCAGTTCCCTACATAAATGTAAGGAGAAATTAATTACATGTTAGAAATGTTCAGGGCAAAAAATAAAATATATAAACCAAAATGCCAAGGAGATTTTGGCCACCATTTCTAAGAGCTAACAAAACTCTACAGGAAATTTGACAGAGTTTATTAACAGCTGTCTTTAGGAAACACATCAAACAAAATACATAGGCTGCCACTGCTGCCTTCCTCCCAAACATTCTAGTTGCCCCGTGTCATGTTGATTTTCTGGCTTCAATGACTACATGTTTGTTCCAAGTCAGCAATTAAAAAAGAGGAATTTTGACTTACCTGCAAATTCCATATTTTGGAGCACAGTACAGGACACAGGCAAAGTATTCATGGACCCTAGATTATAGGCTTGTACCTTTAGGTGATGAAACACTGGCAAAGCTTTCAAGGATATGCCCACTGAGCGTCTCACCTATAACCATACCTCAAGCAATGCAGAGTAACCAAGGAATGGTTGGCTTGTGGCCAAGGGAGGGTGGACTGTGTCCTGTAATGTGCTCCAAGATATGCAAATTACAAGTAGGTCAAAATTTCAATCTTAATTGTACAGTACAGGACACTGGCACATTTTTCATAGACCCTGGGATGTCTCCAAAAAATAAATGAGAGTGGGCAACAAGGCAAACAGAACTGTGCCAACAGATCTAATTTCAGAGTGCTGCTGCAAGAACTTTATGACTGAAAGCTGCATCCACAGAAGATTGGACAGCCACCTGTTAGAACTTTGAAAAAGTATGAACATAGGACCAGGTGGTGGGCCTTACACAGCTGGGCTACAGAGGCCTGGTGCTGAAATGCCCAGGAAACGCCCACCAATCTGTTAGAAAGGGCACATAAAAGTGCAGGAGGGGATGTGGCCTTCAGACTGTAAACTCTAGCAATTAGATTTCCTATTGAGCGATGGTGGACTTGAAAGCAGGTTGCCCTTTGCATGGTCCTGAAAACAGTACAAAAAGAGAATCCGTCTGTCTGATCGAAGCTGAAGCTTTTAGGTTGACTCTAATGGCTCTGACTAAATCTAGCAATTAAGAAAGATTTTCTTTGGAAGCTTTGGAGTAGGGCATAAGGACAGTAGGACTATGTTCTCATTGAGGTGGAAGACTGATACCACCTTGGAAAAAAAGGATGGTCTTGGGTGTAAGACAACCTTTGTTTATTTGTGAAGTATGACGAACAGCTCCTTACAGGATAGGTCATCTGGGGAGGTTATCCCTGATGGGTTCAAAGGGTCCTTTTTGCAAGGCAGAGAGAACCAAGCTGAGATCCAAAGGAAGCACAGGGTGCTTCAAAGGTGGGTTAATGTGAAATACACTTTGAAGAAACGGGAGAACAAAGACAAAGGTCTTTGAAAGCGAATCAACAAGGCCAAGACCTGTCCTTTCAAAATGCTTAAAGTGTTACTAAACCCAGGACCCTGTATTTACTATATATGGTCTCCCACAGTACACAGAACATGGAAATGCAATAGTTTTAGTAAACAAACTGCTAAATACTTTTTTTTATATCAGCAGTTAGAGCAGTCTTATGACTTGTATCAGTGTCTGGTTAAAGCTGGTAGGAGGAGTTTTCATTTTCCTCTGATTGTCCTATAAGGCTGCAGGACACCCGGCCCTCTGTCTGGACAGTGCTAATTGGCCCTGTGCACTCTCCCAAGAAAAAGAAAAAAAAAATGCTCTTGCAATATACACCAAACTGAGCATGTGCAGCTTGTCCCCTTAAGCTCGGTTCTATCAGGAGGTGGATTGGAGTCAGTGGAATAAGAGGAAGATCAGAGAGACAGGATCACACAGCCTTTATACACAATGCAGAGGATTAACCCCTTAGGTTTCACAGTGAGTATAACAAGCATGCTTTACTGCACATACAGACTGATTTAACTGTTGTGCATTTAGTAACACTTTAAGGCCAAGTTCTGATCAAGACCTGACTGTAGGAAGGCCAGAATGCAAAAATAATCTCTGGGATTGAAGTGCCTGTATTCACACCAGGCAAAAATGGGTTTCAAGGGAAAACAGCAGATTTTCCTGTATGTGTCTTTTCAAGAGCCATGCCATTAAAGTCAGGGATTGAGAAGCGGGATGGAATAGAGGACCATGAGATAGCATGGTCTACCCCAATCTGTCCACTTATCTCCTACTGTATTAGCTTTTAGACGATTCTTGAAAACCCTTCTCTTCGGAGAAGCCTACCCTACCCACATCTAATAACTGTATTTTCATTTTTTCCATCAGCTCATCCCCTACAGTTATTACCTTTTTGTTTCCACTTGACCCTCCCTTCTAGATTATAAGCTCTAACGAGCAGGGCCCTCTGATCCCTCCTGTATTGATTTGTATTGTAATGCCGCGTACACACGAGCGGACTTTACGGCAGACTTTGCCCGGCGGACTGGATTTCGTCAGACAATTCAATCGTGTGTGGGCTCCAGCGGACTTTGTTTTCTCAAAAGTTGGACAGACTTAGATTTGAAACATATTTTAAATTAATCTGTCGAAATCAAGTCCGGTCGAAAAGTCCGCTAGTCTGTATGCTAGTTCGACGGACAAAAAGCCACGCTAGGGCAGCTATTGGCTACTGGCTATGAACTTCCTTGTTTTAGTCCGGTCGTACGTCATCACGTACGAATTCGACAGACTTTGGTGGATTGTGTGTAGGCAAGTCCGTTCATTCAGAAAGTCCGTCGTAAAGTACGTAGAAAAGTCCACCGGGCAAAGTCTGCCGTAAAGTCCGACCGTGTGTACGCGGCATTAGTGTACTGTCTGCCCTCATGTTGTAAAGCGCTGCGCAAACTGTTGGCGCTATATAAATCCTGTACAATAATAATAATAATAGCAGATCTGCCCTTTGATGAAGAGGCCAGGTGTTATTTGCATAGGACATAGAAACAAGGTTAAGCGACTCAGCTATGCACTAAAATGGCAGCAGGTGCTCTAGACTGATGAATCAAAATATGAAATATTTGGCTGTAGCAGGAGGCAGTTTGTTTGCCGAAGGGCTGGAGAGAGGTACAATAAGGAGCATCTGCGGGCAACAGTGAAGCATGATGGAGGTTCCTTGCAAGTTTGGGGCTGCATCTTTGCAAATAGAGTTGGAGATTTGGTCAGAATCAATGGCGCCCTCAATGCTGGGAAATACAGGCAGATACTGATCCATTTGGCCATACCATCAATGATCAAGAGACTGTCCCCAAATTTATTCTGCAGCAGGACAAGGACCACAAACACTACAGCCAAATATTTGGCTATAGCAGGAAAAATGTCAGATATCATATATGTCAATAGCAGAACATTCTTCAGTGTAAACAACAACAAGGAGTCCTGGAAGTGATGGCTTGGCTGCCACCAGTGCCTAAAAGCAACATTACAGGCCGTCCCTACAGAGTGGGGTTTGGGTATGGTTCCCAGGGTTTACAAAGATTGCATAGATCCAGAAGCACTGTCAGTGATCACAACAAACACCAAAGAGTCGTGAGCTCCAATTACACCCCCCAAAAATTATATTGGGTTAATATTGAATAGGTCAAAGTAACCTATTCTTAGGTAAATGTTAAATGAACCAATACAACCAAGTGAGTGTGTGTAAGATCACATCTGAGAGAAAAATATGTATACAACTAGCCCCTTATATATGTGAACATAAATCAATATGCAAATCAAGCTATAAAGAATGGTGAAGTGAACATATAAAAATATTTAAATCAAGTGCTAATGACATCCAAGACATGTAGGGAAACCAGGTATGGTATTAAAATCTTCTAATGAATCAAATGGAAACAAAGTGACAGTCCCATAGTGCTTCATATACTGCTCAAAAAATGGATCAATAATTATAAAGTGGAAGTCCCATAGTATTCCATATGCTGCTCAAACAAAGAAGTAATAATAAGCCCAAGGTGGAATACTGTTCTTCCCAAAGACGGTCCCCGATATAAAGAGAAGATGAGGTACTCTTACCAGCATTAGTGGACTCACAAGCCGAGGGTGGTGAGTCACCAAGGCTTAAGCTGTCATACACACAGTGACAGTACAGATGCGGTATGTGGAAACGAAATCCTCCTCCTCCGTTGGGGATCTGGTCTCGACCCAGGTGAATGGAGAAATCTTCTAGCTCTCTCTTCAGAAGAAAATGCTCTTGGGCCCTTTCAGAACTGAATGTATTGGTTCATTTAACATTTACCTAAGAATAGGTTACTTTGACCTATTCAATATTAACCCAATATAATTTTTGGGGGTGTAATTGGAGGTCACGACTCTTTGGTGTTTGTTGTGATCACTGACAGTTTCACTTATCGTAACCCCTTTTCACTAAGGGGAGGTGTTTTTGTTATCAATATTTTTTTGATATCACATTAGCGCTACACTTATTTTTTATATATTCTGTACACAATTTGTCTGATTGTAGTGTTAGCAGCTTCATTTTTTTGCTTATGATTGGCGCGGTATTATTCTTTTATTATCCAGATGCACTGCTTCTATTTAGAGGATTGGCGGGCAGTGAAGAATTGATTGTAGAGTATATAATAATAAAAAGGAAAAATAGGGGGTTAAGCTAAGAGTGATTTCTTAATGAAGGAGAAGAGGTCCATCATGTTAGAACACTAGAAAAAACTGAGGACTAACAGGGGTTGGGTAGGGTTATAGAGGAGGCACCCAGTGGAGGGGCGTGTCCTTGAAAGCTTTACTTGTGTCCAACCAACTGAAAGAAGGAGCCTGTACTGTACAATTAAGATATGTTTTACTAAATCAGATTTTTTTTTTTTTTTTTTTAGGTAAGGGACGCAAAGTACTGAACACATAATATAATAATAAAAGTATGGAATCTAGACTTTTCAGAAGCTAATTGCCAATTGCAACCTATTTTCCTGTAAAAGAGAACATATAGGGGGTTATTTACTAAAGGAAAATCCACTTTGCACTATAAGTGCAAACTGCACTTGAAATTACACTGAAAGTACACTTGGAAGTGCAGTCGCTGTAGATCCGAGGGGGACATGCAAGGAAAATAAAAAAACAGCATTTTAGCTTGCGCGATTGGATAATAAAGTCAACAGAACTTCCCCTCATTTCAGATCTACCCCTTCCAAGTGCACTTTCAGTGTAATTTCAAGTGCACTTTGCAATTGTAGTTTGCACTTTTTTTTAGTTAAAGTGGTGAGAAGTGTCCTAGCTAGGGATTATCAACCTCTCCATTTGTCCTGGTAACCAATGTCACAGGGACAAAAAATTTAGAGAAAAATCCAACATGAGTTGTCGCCGCAATAGAAAGAGAAAATATTCCAATAGGGACACTTTTACAGCATTTTTCCCCTGATGTGTTTTCAGTTGAACCCAATGAAATCCACATTGCATGTCGATGTACTTTTACATGAGTTTAAACTGCCCCCCCAAATAAAGGGGACCCGTCACAGCCCATCAGAATACCTGTCGCCAGCCCCAGAGTTCCTGTCACCAGCCCCAGAGGAGTTCAAAAGACTCACTATGCCTCCTAGAAAATTCCCAGTTTGTGGGTATTTCCATTAGCCTAGTGCCCAAGGGCCTTCAAAAATGTAATAGGTAGGCAGGAAATTTAGATGTGTAATTTATGCCCCTAGAAGCTTTAAAGCAGGGGTAGGCAACCTTTGAGAGGTGAAGATCTACCTGAACAACATGAAAGAGAGCCTACCTTAAAAGTGGACGGTGTCAGTCAGTAAAAGGCAGAGGACGTTGTCAGTAGTTTATTGTTTGTTTTACTTTACAATTTTTAGGTGCCCCCTTGGGGGGCTTTGGTGAAATATCAGACCCCTGTTGTCTCACTTTTGAGATAGAGAAAGGGACCAAGGAAAGATTCCCCAGTCCCTTTCTCTGCAGCCTCTACTGCACTGGACAGTGAATGAATGGGAAGTGCTCTGTGCTTCAAGTATGCCATATTTACCGTCTCCTTTTCTGTTCTCCAATCTAAAACAATGCCCCACAGCAGCCGGCGAAAGAAGAGAGGGGGGAAGCCAGCAGCGCTAAGGGGGTGCGGCCACCAGAAGAAACAGGATCCTGAAGAGAAGGGGCAGCATTTTGTGGACCCAATCGGCTGTATTTTTCTCCCTCTAGCAGATGAATGCCGGCAGGAGGGAGAGGAGGAGAAGCAGACAATCATTCAGATACAGCCAATCGGTTACACCGAATGCTGCCTCTGCCACCTCTACTCTTCATGTTCCAGGGTTGGCAACCAAGCCATCACCTGCCTTTGATAGGCGGGTTGCCAACCCTCACCTTGAAGTGATTGTAAATCTTTTTTTTTTTCTTTTTTAACGACTTCAGCCCCGGAAGATTTGGCTGCTCGATGACCAGGCCATTTTTGCAAAACGGCACTGCGTTGCTCTGACAATTGCGCGGTCAAAACAAAACAAAATTGATGTCCTTTTTTTTCCCCACAAATAGAGCTTTCTTTTGGTGGCATTTGATCATCTCTGCGGTTTTTATTTTTTGCGCTATAAACAAAAAAAGAGCGACAACATAATATTTCGTACTTGTTGCTATAATAAATATCCCAATTTTTTTTTTAAAAAAAAGCTAATTTTTTCCTCAGTTTAGGCCAATATGTATTCTTCTACATATTTTTGGTAATAAAAAAATCGCAATAAGCGTATATTGATTGCACAAACCAAACGTTATAGCATCTACAAAATAGGGGAAAGATTTATGGCATTTTTATTATTTTTTTTTTACTAGTAATGGCGGTAATCAGCGATTTTTATCGGGGCTGAGACATTATGGCGGACAGATTGGACACTTTTGACACATTTTTGGGACCATTGGCATTTATACAGCGATCAGTGCTATAAAAATGCACTGATTACTGTGTAAATGTCACTGGCAGGGAAGGGGTTAACACTAGGTTGCGATCAAGGGGTTAATTGCATTTCCTAGGGAGAGGAGACACTAACTGTGGGGGGAGGGGAATGACTGGGTGAGGAGAGCGATCGTTGTTCATACTTCGTATGAACAACAGATCGCTCTCCTCACCCCTGACAGCACGAAGATGTCTGTTTACATTGACAGATCTCCGTTCTGTCTCTGTGTGGAACAATCACGGGTGCCCGGTGGCACACGCCCCTAGTGGTCAAAAGGCAGACCGACATACAGCTACGTCGGCTCGCCCAGGGGAGCCAACCTGCCGCAGTACAACTGTGGCGGCTGGTCGGGAAGGGGTTAAATAACAAACACGTCCTACTTACTAATTGTTTTGCACAGAGCGGCCCCAAACCTTCTCTTATGCCCCCTCAAGCGCTGTCCACTCCTCCTCCTTTCTGTCTGTCCACATAGAAAACTGATTGCTGTGGGGGGCAGACGTGCAGGCTCGATCGACAGTTTTGTGTAAAAATTATTTATTCTCATCATTCTCCAAAGAATTTTGTCAAAAAATTACTACTTCAAAAAAACTAGCCATGCCTCTTACTAAATACCTCAGACTGTCTTCTTTCCAACATGGGGTAAATTTGGGTGTATTTGTACTGACCTTACATTTTAGGGTCTAGTCAGATAAGACTAGTCAGAAAGAGACCCTGCACTAGACCACTCATTTCAAAGACATCTCCCTATAACATTATATGTACATTTAACATACTGTATTAATATATGTTTTCTTGTAAAAGCCTTCCTTATGTAAACATCCAAATGCCCCGAGACTGCTGCTGGGCTCCACTCTCTTGGATGTGATATCAGTAACCCCACCAGACTCATTCTTTATTATTCCTCTTTGTTCCTTTCCCAGCAGCTTTATAAAAGGTTACGTTTGGTGGTGAAGGGAGGAGTGGAGGTCCTGTACAGCACAAAGAGTACTTAGACACTCCCAGAAGAGGTGAGGGCTACGGCATGCAAGAAGTAGGCGACTGTGCTAGGTAACTGACCAAGTTGTCTAGCACTTTTAAGGGCACATTGCAAGTCAATAAATTATAATTTATGAAAAAGGTAAAACAATTCACGCAAACATTTAAATGAGAAGTTCACCTTTAAAAAAATAATAAATGCACTTTTTTTGGCAGGTAAAAAAAAAAAAAAAAAGGTGCATTTATAACTTTTTTATTGGGAGACTGTAAGACACTGGACCCCATGCTCAGCAGATAGCGGGTGCAATGTCTGGCTCTTACAGACTCTAAGTACACTGTCTGCCTATACCAATGTGGGCAGGCAGTTACTGAAGTCCCAAAAGCTCAATGGACTACACGAGCACTCAACAGTGCCCTTGCAATACATTTAGAACTATTTGTAGGCATGTTAATGAATGACATGGCCATGTAGGCGGAGCCCCGCACGACCATGCTGTTTTCAAGTTGTGACAGTGGGTGCGGGGAGAAATTCCCCTGCCTACTGTTTCAAGTAGGTGGATTGGGGGGGACAGGACAAGGATGCTCAACATGTTACACCCTAAATACGATTGCAACATGTTAAGAAAGGTGAACTTATCCTTTATAATAGCTATTTTTTCTGTGCTTTTACTTGCCCAAGTTGATCACTTATTACTTTATACCCCTGAAAAATATGTTTCAACAATGTTTTCAGGACGTATCTCCTACATTCAACTCCTCTTCTCCTGCCACTGTTCTCGCTGCCATTCTTACTGGCAAAACTGTAGTCAGACTCTTCTATGGCTGCCAGCACAGGGTTTTTAAATCCTTGCTGCAAATGCAGCGTGTATAACAGTAATAAATAAGTTAAGTACTTACTTTATTTTACCGGTCAATATTTTTCCTGCATGTTGCATCCCTGTAAGAGCAATGTACATCCGCAGAATTTCATTTGTCCCCTACAAAAAAAAAAAAGGGAAAAAAAAAACCTTAAATTTCCAATGAATATACCCATCATAAAAACAAAATATACTACATCCCACATTCTACAAAGGTTGCAGATATAATTAGTAAGCTATATGGCAAAGATTGTCAGCGGAGAGTTTAATGCATTCACTTGCCTTTTGTCGGATTGCTTTTAACACAATTAAACTTGAATAGCCTGAACACTAATGGGTAGGTTGTTTCAGCAGATCTAGCAGGAAAATAATCCAAGTTCAGGACAACTGAACAGAAATATGAAAATTGTCACATTCTCGGCTTCAGACAACTTACAGATCAGAGAAGTACTGCAAAACTGACTAAGCAGCACAACCTTGAATACGGTGTATGAATAGTACATAATGCCAAATAAGGGGAGACTGGCAGTAGCGATTTACTACGCCTGAGGCGTTACACACGCTGGATGCTGGGATGCGTGGCTGGCATATCTAAAACTTGATCTAAATAGGGGTTCCCTCTTCCTTTGCCTCAGTATATTGCTCTGGCCTGCACGCATCCGGGTGGGATGGGAGTAGGTGAGATACCATGCCCCAGTTGATGGGACCACTACCAAGTAATTTTATTCAGTGCTAACTATGATGTTCCAATGACAACAACTGTACCAGCAACAATGCCCAATGCTACTCTAATTTTGGAGTTTTAAAGTAACTCAACGAAACATATTATAAATAATTCTGCTACATCCCTGAAGGACAAAAACACTGTTTATTCCGAAACGCGTTGGGTGTGAAAAAGAGCCCTCGTATAATTTACTGTTCGGTAACAATACTAAACTTACTGATCTTGTAATATGCTCCGTTGAATGTATGATACACTATGTTTTTAATCTATGTTATGTCGAAATAAAAAAATCTTTACTCCTCATACTTTGCTACACATACTTATTAGCTAAATATAGTTTTTAGCAAGCGCCGTTAAAGTGGTGTTCCAGCCGAAATGATAATTTTTAAATAAAAATACCCCTATAATACACAAGCCTAATGTATTCTAGTAAAGTTAGTCTGTAAACTAAGGTCTGTTTTGTTAGTTTATAGCAGTAGTTTGTTATTTTATAAACTTCCAGCAGGCCGTGGCCATTTTAAGTGTGGGCATCTGAAGCCAGACTATTTCTTCCTGGATCTCATCCTTGCAGATGTCGCACATGCTCAGTGCAGCACAAGCAGTGTAATAGGTTTCAGGTCAGGTTTCCATAGCAACGGCAGTGTCAGAGGAAGTTGCCACCCCTTCCCAGAAGGCATTGCAAACAGGAAATGATGCGATGGGCCACGGCCAGGGAGGCGGAAGTGAAAAATTAATACAGCAGATATACAGTAGGTGCTGAGAAAAGAAATAAAAATATATCCAATTTGTTTACAGTGCAAAGTTTAGTGAGGGATGCTGAAGAGTTGTAAAAGTGGGTGGAACTCCACTTTAAAGTCCATTTAGGGGAATTTCCTTTTTCTATAGACAAGATTAGCAGGGGACTCTCTCTGTCAGACTCAGATCGCAAGTATGAGCCAGTAGAAAGCAGTGGCTCTGAAATGGAAACTGAGGGAGACAGAATCCTAACAAAGAGGCTCAGGAACCTTCAAAAATGAGAAAGGTAGTCAGGAAATGTGTAATTTACAGTGCCTTGCAAATGTATTCACCCCCCTTGGCTTTTTACCTGTTACATTACAGCTTTTAGTTCAATATTTTTTTTTAATCTGAATTATATGTGATGGATCAGAACACAATAGTCTAAGTTGGTGAAGTAAAATTAGAAAATATATACATAAAACAATTTCAGAAATATAAAAATGATAATTGGCATGTGCGTATGTATTCACCCCCTTTGTTATGAAGCCCAAAAAGCTTTGGTTCAACCAATTACCTTCAGAAGTCACATAATTAGTGAAATGATGTTCACCTGTGTGCAATCTAAGTGTCACATGATCTGTCATTACATATACACACCTTTTTGAAAGGCCCCAGAGGCTGCAACACCTAAGCAAGAGGCACCACTAACCAAACACTGCCATGAAGACCAAGGAAATCTCCAGACAAGTAAGGGACAACACTGTTGAGAAGTACAAGTCAGGGTTAGGTTATAAAAAAAATCAAAATCTTTGATGATCCCCAGGAGCACCATCAAATCTATCATAACCAAATGGAAAGAACATGGCACAACAGGAAACCGGCCAAGAGACGGCCGCACACCAAAACTTAGGGACCGGGCAAGGAGGTCATTAAGCAGAGAGGCAGCACAGAGACCTATGGTAACCCTGGAGGAGCTGCAGAGTTCCACAGCAGAGACTGGAGTATCTGTACATAGGACAACAATAAGCCGAACGCTCCATAGAGTTGGGCTTTATGGCAGAGTGGCCAGAAGAAAGCCATTACTTTCAGGAAAAAAACAAAATGGCACATTTTGAGTTTGCGAAAAGGCATGTGGGAGACTCCCAAAATGTATGGAGGAAGGTGCTCTGGTCTGATGAGACTAAAATTTTTGGCCATCAAAGAAAACACTATGTCTGGCGCAAACCCAACCCAACACATCACATCACCCAAAGAACACCATGCCCACAGTGAAACATGGTGGTGGCATCATCATGCTGTGGGGAAGTTTCTCAGCAGTAGGGACTGGGAAACTGGTCAAAGTTGAGGGAAAGATGGATGGTGCTAAATACAGGGATAAAAACCTGTACCACTCTGTGTGTGATTTGAGGCTAGGACGGAGGTTTACCTTCCAGCAGGACAATGACCCCCAAACACACTTCTAAAGCAACACTTGAGTGGTTTAAGGGGAAAATGTAAATATGTTGGAATGGTCTAGTCAAAGCCCAGACCTTAGTGCAATAGAAAATCTCTGGTCAGACTTAAAGATTAGAGAGGAAGGTGTAGAGATTGCGCCAACTCCCAACTAAGTAAAAAGGAGCAGCCAACACAACAATCTGACCGTTGTAAATGTAGAAATAGTAACCAAGTGTGGCGCTAGTGAAAAACAAAGTAGGTGAGAAATAGTGGTCTCTGTGAGAGAGCAACAAATGTGTAACCCTAAAATGTTACAGTATCCTAAGGGATATATACAAGTGAATATTGGTGAATACTTGGAATGTGTAACAGGGTGGGATGTTGAAAAGCGAACCCTGAGTTAATCAGAAGACAAAAATGCAAAAATACCATAATCAAACAGTATTCAAAAGAAAAAAAAAAAAAAAAAAAAAAAAACATTAGGTAGTGTCCCAATATATTAGGTACAAAACTCTATCAAGAACATATTGTCCACATGTGAAAAATGCTCAGAGGAGAAGTGTCCAAAAATCCTAAAAAGGTGAACAAATGAAAAATATAGTATATAAAAAATATATAAGTCTATTTATTGAAAAGGTGCAATACTTCAGGCAGACCTCACAGCCGTTTGGATGCAAGCCAGCAGAAGCCTTGGAGGGCGAAACGCGTCGGGTTTCTATGTTTATACCCCACTACTACTTACTGCGCTGTTTTTAGATCACATTTTTTAACTATTTTTTATTTCATTTGTACTCTGAACCGAGTTTTTACCGCCCCTGTCTGTAAATTTTTCGGAGTATATATTTGAATAAAGTGCCACTATGCCTTTTTGAAAAATAAGGATTTACACCATGTGGAAGCCTTTCTCTTTCATTTATTCATTTACATACGGGATGAATCACTGAGGAAACGAGCAACCGGCGATCGAAGCTGACCCGTGGACGTTCCTGTTTCCATACCAACACATCATTTGAGGACCCCTGATGGGATTCTATACCAAGTCTTCCTACGGAGTACCATCCTACACCGCTTGACGGTATAAGCCTGTCTGACTCACCGCCAAGGGCCTGTGAGTCCACCTTCTCTGGTAAGGGCATCCTTTTGTCTTTCTCTATTGGTGTTGATAATATCTACTTGAGTGAAGGATTCATCCTTAAGGCTACCCTTCAACTTCCACATATGAAGCAGACTTAAAGATTGCTGTTCACAAGCGCAAACCATCCAACTTGGAGTTGGAGTAGTTTTGCAAGGAGGAATGGGCAAAAATTCCAGTGGTAAGATGTCGCAAGCATATAGAGACATATCCAAAGCAACTTGGAGCTGTGATAGCCACAAAAGTTGGCTCTACAAAGTATTCACTTTAGGGGGGGTGAATAGTTATGCACATTGACTTTTTCTGTTATTTTGTCCTAATTGTTGTTTGCTTCACAAAAAAAAAATCTTCAAAGTTGTGGGCATGTTCTGTAAATTAAATGATGCAAATCCTCAAACAGTCCATGTTAATTCCAGGTTGTGAGGCAACAAAACACGAAAAAAATGCCAGGCGGGTGAATACTTTTGCAAGGCACTGTATGCCTTTAGAACGCGTGACGGTGCTACTTTAATACTGGGCCTCTGTATGTGGCCAAGCTGTGGAAAAGTCTCACACATGTGGCATCGTCATACTCAGGACGAGTAGCAGAATGTATTTTGGGTTGTAATTTTTGCTATGTACATGCTATGTTTTAGAAATATCTTATAAATTTGATAGTTTTTATTTTCTTTCTACATTTTCCAAAAACTTGTGGAAAAAATTACACATTCAAAAGACTCATTATGCCTCATAGAATATACATTGGGGCCTTTGCTTACCAAAATGGGGTCATTTTGTGGGTAATTCCACTGTCCTGATGCTCCAGGGCCTTCAAAAATGTGATCGGTAGTCAGGGAACTAAATGTGTAATTTATGCTCCTAGAACAACTGACAGTGCTAACTGCATGTTGGGCCTCTGTATGTGGCCAGGCTGTGGAAAGTCTCGCACATGTGGCATCACCGTACTCAGGAGTAGCAGAATGTTTTTTGGGGAGTAATTGCAAGTTTACCTATCCCATGTGTGAGAAATAACTTGTTAATATGACAATTTTGTGGAGAAAAAAAAATCCTGATTTTCCAAAATAATTATGGATGAAAAATTGCAACTTCAAAATAACTCACTATGCCTCTTACTAAATACCTTGGACTGTCATCTTTACAAAAAGGGGTCATTTAGAGTCTTTTTTGTACTGTCCTGACATTTTAGGGCCTCAAGAAATGAGATAGGCCATCAGTACATCAGGTGTGATCATTTTTTAATGATTTGCACCATAGCTTGTAGATTCTAACTTTCACAGAAATCAATTATCATAAACTTATCAGGATTTTTTTTTACAACGACATGTAGCAGAATACATTCTGGGCTAAATTTTTGACTAAATTTGATTTCTTTTAAAACAAAGTAGAAAATAGTTTTTATTTTCAAAATGTTTGCTTTTTTTACTTATTTCACAAAAAATAAAAAAACCCAGTGGTGAATAAATACCACCAAATAAAAACTCTATTTGTGTGAACAAAATGATAAAAATTTCATTTGGGTACAGTGTAGCACGACTGAGTAATTGTTATTCAAAGTGCGAGAGAGCGGAAAGCTGAAAATTGGTCTGGGGAGGAAGGGGGAGAAAGTGCCCAGTATTGAGGTGGTTAAAGAACAAATGTAGGTCTATTTTTTTTTTTTTTAAAGGTATGCAGGCACCTAGTAGGGGCTATCTAGTTAGAGATAGAGAGTTTTTTTTATTTATTTTTATAATCTTTTAATAAACCTGAGCTTGCGCTTAAGCTCAATATTTCTAAATGTGATGTTAATTTATGGTTACAAATTTAAACCTAAAACAAAGCCATTTTATTTTTTCCTAATACACAAGACTAGAATTACAGTTTCCGATAAATATACCTGTTCAACAGCTGGGGTTTATGGAAAACAGAGCTCACTTACCTCAAAGATGAGAAGAATACGGCTGTCTCGAAGGTAACGCTCATACGGATAGTCCTTCATATAACCCAGTCCTCCAAGAATCTGCAAGGCTTCGCTGACACACTCCCACGCCCCTTCAGAGCTGAACACCTGATACAACAAAGTCCATTACCATATTAAAGAGTAACTGTAGCACTGGAGAAAAAAAATATCCTTTATCTTTTACAGCATTTTTGAAAGGATGTTACGCCCCACCTTCAATACAAAGCAATGCACCTCCAACCACATACTAGCCAAGATGCACTCTACATTAGTAAGCACCATTTATTGTGCATGTAGCAAACTAAAAGGGATTCGAAAGTTTTAAAAAATACTGACGTTGACAGTATTGTTTGGCGGTGCAGAATGACATCAAACCTGAAGGTTCTATGCACTTCCCCTTTTGTACTGCCACTGTAACTGTGGCAGGACAGGCCAAAAAAGTGGACCTATTTTGCTACAACTCTCATAGAGGTCCATGCAAGCATAATCAGATACCATTTAAAGTAACTCACTAAAATAATTCTTCCTGCAAAAAAGACATGGAATGCTCCCCTCTCCTACTTTCCATAAGCCAGTCTCTGCAGAAGTGAAGGGGAACTGCCGTCCCAAGATCCTGCAAAACCTGACACTTTTGGGAGTGTTCATTTCCTGATACCCTGACACTCACTATTGTTCCTCCCACTGGCTCCTATACTACTGACACAATAGAAACATGACGGCTGACGTATCTAAATAAAAATTACAGGGTACAAATTTCCACTCATTAATGCGCGTACAATACCATACAACAATGGGATGTCCAAGTACAAAGGAGCCTTAAAGCTCCCCAAAAGCTATTCCCCCAGAAGCTGTATGTAAAAGGCTATTTCAGTTACTGTAGTCACCCTTTTGCCTTTTTTTGTGGATTACTGTTGGACCATCCTCGTTATGGACAGCCTCACTGATAAATAGGTATATAAAGGGGTAGGGTACTGAAACTAAAGTCACTATTTCCATAATAAAGCTATCCATGCAATTTAATTCATGAACTACAACTGCCTGGATTCCTGAATTTCATGTTGCCAATCGGATGTACATGCAACTATTCCAACTGATCAGAAATTTTCTATTTGCTGATTTACTTATTATAAGTAGGGTCAGAAACTGATACACATGGTGTACTCAGTAAAACGAAGCAGAATTCAAACCATTTGATGAATTTGTAAAATAAAATGTATTACTTTACCTTAACCATAGCAGCTTCAACAGAACAATCTGGAAACCCTGGCCTGTCCATCATGCCAGCAGTAAGGTAAGCCATGCTTTCCATGACATAGGCTTTCTGAGCCATGAGAGCAAATTTATCCTAGGGAATGATAACAGCTTTTTAGTTATTTTATACCTATAAATTAGCTGCATATAACTGCAGAAGTTTTTAGTCCCTCTCCTTTGCCCGAATGCCAGTCATTTTGATTGGGCAAAGCTCTGACACTTCTTTGTAGAGTTAAAACTTGCCCGCTACTTCTCTTACTGGACCCCACACTATGGCAGACTGCCCCACTGGCCAACAGCAATGTGGGGGAGGCAAGAGGGAAGGGATGAACAAGCTCTGACACTATCAGGGAGCTCCAAAGCTTTGCCGATTTTCTTTTTGTTAAAATGACAGGCACTTTAATTAAAGGCTAAGGTGAATTGCATTTTGCCTTCTTATATCTTTATATTTACCCTGTACACCAGTGATTAGCTCTCAGCACTACTAGAATTCCCAGTTCTGCCCAAAAGCCATCTCTATGATTAAACCCAATCTGGTTGAAACGTGTCAGTGTGTGGCCACAGACGGAGACTTCCATTAAAAGATCCATAGAAAGTACAGCCCGGCAACTTGTCAGCTTCTCCATATAAAATATTTATTTAAGCATTACAGAAATGACATCATCCAAAAATCTGACACATTTCAGCCTTCATCAAAAGCATAAAAATATGACATCAAAAACAAGTATACATAAGGGAAGCAGCCTTTGTGAGGTATGAAGGGCAAAAATCACTTAAGTCTGCAGACTTCCATTAGCCTGTATGGTGGAACAAACTTTGAAGTAGTGTGACATTATCAGTGTGTGGCATTCTTTGGACGTTTGCTGTGGAACTTTGAGCGAGGACAGGATTCTTAGGCCGGGACCTGCTTCACCACTGAATTGAGAGGGAGAGTGAAGTTTGGAGCAGAGCTTGCTTTCAAGATTGCCAAATGCCAGGCCATTACAAGGCTAAATAATGTACATCTTGTTACTCCAAAGACAGTATACTTGTCTTTGGAGTGATATACCCAAGTGGTGCCCATTTAACATGGTAATATATTTCGCTGGAGTTGAGCTTCTGATGAATTCTTTGTGTGCCAATTTCTCTTGTTCTCACATAAACTGTCAAGCCATGTCTTGACAACACATTTCCATGTCATAACTGGCAGTGTTGTCAACTGAGCATCTGGGTAGTTCATCAGCTGAGCTAGCTAGTCACTAAGCAATAAAGAGTTTAGAAGCGCAGGCAGAAGTAAAGGACTGTTCTGGAAAAACTACTGGCAAACAGATGTAGCTGGGTAGTCAAACTCCTAAAGCATAATCCCTATTATTCCTCTAGAATTGAAAACTGTATTGTAGATATTTGCAAAAAATATAACTGTTCCCAATGTTGTTGTCTGGTTGAGAACATTTCTATGGGTATTATTTCTCACCTGAATTAATTCAAAGTCACTCAATTTCTTATTGAACTGTTTCCTTGTGCAGGCATACTCTGCTGTCATCTCTGTTCACAAAGAAAAGTTGAAGTCAGGGAAAACAAATGCATGATACTGTATGTATATTCTTCAACGAGATTCCTTTCATAATGCACAAAGTCCTATGCTCCTGAACCTCTCTATTTCTAATTAATCCTAAATAAAATCTTATGAAGGCTCTGGTAAATTTTTGTCAATTTTTATTCAGAAAACTGCTGAGAAGCACAATAGTAGAGTAAAGTTTTTGAGCAAGTTGCAGAGCACGATGGATTACCTAAATATGACTTAGAGGTTATATGCATGGCTTTGCCATAAGCCAAATATGCAGCTTACTTTGTGTGTATTGTGGCTTCCATTTATGTCTATGAAGAAATCACTATAGAGCACACAAGTACACAAGATTCATCATCTCCTTCTACCCATAGTGAATTTCCCATAGGATATACAAGTAACATAAAACGTGTAATTGTACCTAAAAAAAAATATTCATGGTCAGGCCAACCTTGGCTAAAGGCACATGATGATCCTGCTATGCATTGTAACTACACTGGTTCAGTGAGCAGAACTTATTGTGAATGTAAAGTGTGTGTTCCGGGAGCATCTGAGGAGCAAGGTCAACGATTGCATGAGTGTGTATTTAGAAATATTGTGGCTTTTACTGCTGGCCTCCTATTGAACATGTTGGCTGGCTTTCAGTCACTCCGATCTAATGGTTTTATTACTTCGATGATTTTTGACAAGTATGCTGATAAGGAGTTAAGCTTTCTCTCATATTCCATGTTTCCTAATCATTCCAGGTCAGTGACTGAAAAAGGATTGAAGCCAGAAGATAAGTATGCCAAGCAGCTAGCATTTTAGAAGTTGATCAGCAATGGCAGCCCCACAACTAGGCACTGGTTTCCTTTAAAGGGAGTTTACAAAGTGGTCTGGTGTCCTCACTGAAATGTTCCTCTCATTCATAAACCATCTGTAAATATATTTTAAAAGTTACATGTGGACCTGACATATATCAGTCTGTTGTCCTAATTTCCTAGTTGAAATATGCTGGTCCCACTTAAAACATCCTAATTGGATTCCTTGCTTCCGAAATCATAGTAACTTAATTAGTGAAATTACTCCCACGCTACCTCCTCTGTGCCATTTCAGATATTTACCTATCCACTCTAGATATTAAAGAGTAACTCCACTTTTGTTGAGAAAAAAAAAATCCCCACTGGGTAATCTATGCAGGAATTTTTACAAACTTTGTTGCAGATAGTTACCTTTCGTTATTCTAAAGAAACAGCTCTTTGTGCCCATGTGTAGAGTGAATCTGTATGGGAGTGGTTTTATAGTTACCTGTAGGGCTCAATTGTGGCAGGGTCCCTTTAAATGTGATTTCCTTTTGGGAGTATCTTATCAAAAATGACATTTTTGTTGTAGGGGATGCTCAAAATCTGACTTGCATCTTAGTGCAGACTTCTGGGAGAATCAGTAAGCCAATCACTCAAGTAGGAAATTACTTTTTCAGGGGGCGTTCTGTACACCATCTGTGTACAGAACGCCTTCAGGTAGCCATGTTGCATTTTACAGAAAATTAGAGCACTTCAAAAAGAAAGATCACATTTAATAACATTCAATTACAATATGACTTGAGTTGCAATTGTATATGCTATATTATTTTTTATTTGCAAATTTTTTTCTCATATATGTTGAGTTACCCTTTAAGTTGCTGCAGACAACTACATGCGTTTCCACATAAACAATAAATAATGAAGTGTCATCCTACTTACATTAAAATGCATACAAAAACCATAAATACCATCAAAAGCAAGATAGATTATGTGCAAATATCACTAAAATGTTCACAGTAACTACTAAATGCTAATCAAGTGTGGATGTCATTATCTGACGATGTTCAATGGGATGAAACATGTTAGGCTGGCGGGGACACAAGCACACTGAAAGCTACTACCATATGGGCTTCACTATGATTGCTTTATCATTTCACTGGTGATGTCATCTTTATGAATGGGAGAACATGTTTATACACCTGGTGTTGAATCTTGGCAGCCTGAGGGGTTGATCTAGGTTTTTCCTACTGGATATCAAGTTATTTTCATAAGAGAGTGGAGCTGGAGCCCATGTTGAGTTTTATGTTCATGCCTGTATTATACTTACTTCTGGTAAGGAGACTGGTGTGGTGTGCTTTGTAGTTCACACTGAAGTTGGTGAAGGGATTTGATCTTCCCTCCTCCAAAGACTGTTGCTATAGTTTCATTTCAGCGCCACATGTGAACTTTTTATTTTATGTGATAGACCAACACAAAGTGGCACATAATTGTGAAGTGGAAGGAAAACGCCACGATAAATGGTTTTCAATTTTTTTTCTAAATAAATATTTGAAACGTGTGGCGTGCATTTGTATTCAGCCACCCGGAGTCAATACTTTGTAGAACCACCTTTCACTGCAATTACAGCTGCAAGTCTTTTTGGTAATGTCTCTACCAGCTTTGCACATCTAGGAGAGTCACATTTTTGCCCATTCTTCTTTGCAAAATAGCTCAAGCAGATTGGATGGAGTGTGTCTGTAAACAGCATTTTTCAAGTCTTGCCACAGAGTCTCAATTGGATTTAGGTCTGGACTTTGACGGGGCCATTCTAACATATGAATATGCTTTGATCTAAACCATTCCATTGTAGCTCTGGCTGTGTGTCTAGGGTTGTTGTCCTGCTGGAAGGTGAACCTCCATCCCGTCTCAAGTCTTTTACAGACTAACAGGTTTTCTTGTTTTTGAAAACCATTTATCATTTTCCTTCCACTTCACAATTATGTGCCACTTTGCGTTGGTCTATCACATAAAATCCCAATAAAATACACTTACGTTTTTGGTTGTAATATGACAAAATGTGGATAATTTCAAGGACTGTATCTCTTTGGAAGGCATCCATGCTCAGAGGAAAATATTTTAACTGTATGCAAATGTGGCCACATGGACCTGTACTAAGGGAGATCTCTCTTATTTAGGCATATTTTTGGAGCACTGGGTTTTTTTTACATCTAAAACCTATCCATAGTCACAGTGTCTAGTCCATTGATTACAATATGTGCTACAATATTTGCATGGGAATGGCTCTCCACCTCTGACTATATTAAGTGATTATTTATCTTACCAGTGAACTAGTCTCTTAGTTTTCCATCAGGCTCTGCCCACTCAAAATACTCTACAGCCTTTGATACTAGTTCCCCATTAGGTTTGCCTCCCTTGTGACTCATGTAATTTCCTAAATATGGCCATTACCTTATTTGGGCAATGACATCACCAGTATCCCTGACCCCTTTGTTTACATTTAGCTTTGACCAAAGAAATCTCCCAGGCAACAGCTGATTGGGGCTGGGGATAAAGCCCCTAGTGGGAAGCTGTCACATTCATGACAGCTTCCCAGCACAGACATTCCCCACTCTGAGCACTGGCAAACATGACCAGCTCAGAGCTGGTCTAAATTACAGCTAGTTTCCCAGTATGCGAGCGGTGGCAATTTAGGAATCTGTCATAACCAGGTTCTTAAAATGGTGGTGGTTAGAACTACCTGAATTTGGCACACATGCTTGCTTAACATGCACAACTGCTTCAGATTTTGCATTCTCCAGTTTTAGTAAATCAACCCCTATACAATGGTTATAGAAATGAACCACCCTCCTTTAAAATAATGACATTTTGTAGCCTGAAATGAAGACACGGTTTTTATTTTATTTAGCTGTATTTACTTAATGCAACTATAACATCCAAGTGAACAATATACCACCAACATATCAGAATTTTTTTTATCAAAAACAGAATCAATGAGTTGGAAAAAAGATCAACCCTTGTGTCAGTATTTTGTTGTACTCCTTCACTCTATATATACACACAGCGCTGACTTTTTGATGTCAATACTTAACAAGCAAACATAGGTATTTCTTATCATATATCAGTGCTTATTCAAAGAATCTGTGATAAAGTGTCCAATCAGTCCTTAAGAAAGCCTTCCATAAAGCGTTCCAGTGCTATACATACAATGAAAAGTGTTGTAATAGTTCTTGACCAATTTTCAACATTTGAACAATTGACTGTGCAAATAATTTTCAACCTGTGTTTCAATCCGCCAGTTATGTGCTCTAGTGCAGTGCTCCACCATCTTTGCCACACAGCAAAAAACTCAGACTTTCCATGACCACCCACTACAGGTAAGTCATGTAAAAGCATGTCGTTGTTCCTAATAGTTCTGGCCTTCCTCCTCTGTGTTGTTCAGCCAGCAATCAACTCCCCAGTAAGGCTCATTAAACGTGACATAAAAAAGCAAATGGGGCCTAGGGGAATGAGTGGTCAACCTTAGTAAAGCTGAACTAACAGGAGGAACTACAAGTCTTGGATACTAGTTTAAAATGTGCACCCGATGCCTATTTGGATACATTTAATACATTTATTGATGTTGAAAAATTTATAAGCAAACTCAATATTAAAAAACATTTCCCAATTAAAAACCAGCCCACAAGGGAGGTAGGTGAAGAAGCCCAGTACACACATAGTGGATTGAAGATTGCATCCACGTTCAATCCAAAATTACACAGTAACCTATGTCTTGATGTATTTAAAACCATGGTTGAGTCTAAAATAAAAAACATTAAAATCACATAAAACAAAACATACACAATGTTCGATAAAATATTTCAAAGAAGGAGAGATCTCCATAGTTACATAGTAGGTGAGGTTGAAAAAAGATACAAGTCCAACCTATATGTGTGATTATATGTCAGTATTACATTGTATATCCCTGTATGTTGCAGTCGTTCAGGTGCTTATCTAATAGTTTTTTAAAATTATCGGTGCTGCCCCCTGAAACCACCGCCTGTGGAAGGGAATTCCACATCCTTGCCGCTCTTACAGTAAATAACCCTCTATGCAGTTCAAGGTTAAACCTCTTTTCTTCTAATTTTAGTGAGTGGCCACGTGTCTTATTAAACTCCCTTCCGAGAAAAAGTTTTGTTCCTATTGTGGGGTCACCAGTATGGTATTTGTAAATTGAAATCATATCCCCTCTCAAGCGTCTCTTCGCCAGAGAGAATAAGTTCAGTGCTCGCAACCTTTCTTCATAACCAATATCCTCCAGACACTATTAGCTTTGTTGCCCTTCTTTGTATTCACTCCATTTCCAGTACATCCTTCCTGAGGACTGGTGCCCAGAACTCGACAGCATACTCCGGGTGAGGCCGGACCAAAGTCTTGTAGAGTGTGAGAATTATCGCTTTAACCCTGAAATTAATCCCATTTTAATGCATGCCAATATTCTGTTTGATTTGTTAGCAGCAGCTTGGCATTGCATGCCATTGCTGAGGCTATCATCTACTAGGAGCCCCAAGTCCTTTTCCATCCTAGATTCCCCCAGAGGTTCACCCCCTAGTGAGTAGATTGCATCCATATTTTTGCCACCCAAATGCAATTTTTTACATTTTTCTACATTAAACCTCATTTCCCATGTAGTTGCCCACCCCAATAATTTGGTCAGATCTTCTTGCAAGGTTTCCACATCCTGTGGAGAAGTTATTGCCCTGCTTAGCTTAGTGTCCTCTGCAAATACAGAGATTGAGCTGCTTACCCCATCCTCCAGGTCGTTTATGAACAAATTAAACAGGATTGGTCCCAGCACAGAACCCTGGGGGACCCCATTTCCCACCCCTGATCTCCCTCAGTGCCATTCCATGTGGCCACACTTGCATACAGATAAAATGAAAATTATTTGCACAGCACAGTGGTACTTTTAAAAGAAGTTTTGTACAGTCAATTGTACAAATGCTGAAGATTGGTCATGAACTATTACACTTTTCATTATATGTATAGCACTAGGACACTTCATAGAAGGATTTATTTGAGGACTGATTGGACACTTTATCACGGATTCTTTAAATAAGAACTTTATTGTTTTGCACTGATATATGATAAGAAATGTGTAAGTTTGCTTGTTAAAGTGGTTGTAAAGTGAGAAGGTTATTTATCTTAATGCATTCTATGCATTAAGATATAAAGTCTTCTGTGTGTAGCAGCCACCTAATACTTAGCTGAGCCCCATCTCTGTCCAGCGATGTCCATGAGTCTTTCCGCCATCCAGGACTCTCCCTCTTGATTGGCTGAGACACAGTAGCGGCGCCATTGGCACCCAAGGCTGTCAAAGTCAGTTATCCAACCAGGAGAGAGAGAGAGAGAGAGAGAGAGAGAGAGAGAGAGAGAGAGAGAGAGAGAGAGAGAGAGAGGGGGCGGGGCCCAACAGCAGCTCTGTGTCTGAATGGACAAACCGAGCTGCAGCTCGGCTCAGGTGCCCCATAACAAGCTGCTTGCTGTGGGGGCACCCGACGGGGGGGGGGGGGGGGGGGGCGCCAGGAGCACCAAAGAGGGACCCGAGAAGAAGAGGATATGGGCTGCACTGTGCCAATCCACTATAACACAGCAGGCAAGTATAACATGTTTGTTATTAAAGAAAAATGTATAAAAATACGAGACTTTACAATCACTTTAAGAGTTGAACTCAAAAGGTCAACACTGTACATATAGAGTGAAGGAGTATTGCATTATCCATAGGTGGCTGTTTGCGGACTAAGGATGAGCTCATGCGTGTTCGCACAGCCCATGTGCAGAGCCCGCCAGGAAGTCGGCACTGCGCTAATCTCAGGCAGTGAGACATTGTCCCAATGCGCGGCTGCAGAGATCAGGAAATATCACCATCTGTGATTAGCGCAGCGCAGTGCTGCCAGAGCTCATCCTTATTGTGGACTGCAGTCTTTAAATCATTCCACAAATTTTCAATGGGGTTTAAGTCTGGGCTCTGACTAGGCCATGCAAGGACATCCACCTTTTTCTCTTTCAACCGCTGTGTGATAATTTTTGCTGTGTGCTTTGGGTCATTGTCATGTTGGAAGGTAAACCTTCTTCCATTGAAAATGTACTGGCAGAGGGCAGCAGATTCTTCAAGAATTTGATGGTATTTTGTCCCATCCATTTGTCTTCTACTCTGACAAGTGCTCCAGCTACAGAGAAACACCCCTGTAAAAGGATATTGCCACCTCCATGCTTTACTGTAGGAATTGTGTTATTTGGATAATGAGCTATACTGGATTTCTGCCAGACATATAGTTTGGTGTTGATCCAAAAAATTCAATTTTAGTCTCATCTGACCATAAAACTTTTTTCCATGTGGCCTCAGAATCTTCAAGGTGCATTTTGGCAAAGCTCATTTGTGACTGCATGTGGCCTTTCTTGAGGAGTGGCTTTTTTTCTTGCAACTCTCCCATACAAGCCACATTTGTGGAGAAATTATGATATTGTTGTCACATGCACACAATGACCACTCATAAATTCCTGCAACTGTGGAGAGCATCTTGATAGCCTTTCTGACAAGTTTCATACTGGCTCTTTCATCCAGTTTGAAGCAACCTCCTAAACCAGGGAGGGTCCGTGCTGTACCAAATATCTTCCACTTCTTAATAATAGAGTCTACTTCAATGTGCTTCTGGGCAATCATAAAGCCTTTGAAATTTTTTGTATCCATCTGACTTGTGCCTGTCCACAACATTATCCCGGAGACCTTTTCACAGTGCCTTGCCACCCATAGTTGATGACCAGAGGGAGATCCCTTTGCTGGGGTTGGTCAGCCTGAACACATACTGAAATATTTGTGAACCAATAATCCCTGCTTATATCCAGATGTCTGCTATAAAAACTATAAAATAATTCAGAATTTTCAGTGTTAACATATAAACACGGTTTTAGTTTTTGTTTTTTTGTTTTTTTAGATTAGCAACTGTGTGTCAAATAGACATATGCTTTTATGCTGTATTTTCCCCTCCATCTCTCTTTAATACCTTATTTATAAATTGTTAAATAATATCTTTAACAGTAGTATCAACATCTCTTTAACCATGATGCATGAAAGAATGCTATATCACCTTCCTATACCTACCAATTAATTTCTTTATCATTCCAGCAGAGGCACTGCCCATGCTGAATCTCCCACTGTTCAGAATGTTCATGGCAACCTGAAAATCGGACATCTCTTATTAACAAAATTCTACAAGAGAAAAACATCTTCAAAATCTTTCAACAAGAGTGGAATGGTCAGTTGCATTGCACATGTCACTCGTATACAATTATCCTTCAGAAATGATTTAATGGATTACAAGTCAAGAAGATTATTTAGAAGGCACTTAACAAATGAATAGTAAGGACAGGGCGACAGCCCAGAAATTTCGTTTGCTTGAGAACAGAACTAATAAACACACATCATTTGCAGGGATCACACCATACCTTAAAACCTCCGCCAACCTCACCAATGACGTTCTCTACAGGGATCTTGGTGTTTTCAAAGTGAAGTTCACAGGCTGAAATGAAATGGGAGACGTGTTTTTATAGGTTCTCTACATTCTATATTGATATCAATTCTCCATTTGTTGTAATTATATCCAAGCCTGCAAGGCCACCTTATACAACTGTACCATGCCAAAATCTCCACAGGACAACAGCTAACATGATTAAAGTTCCCAGGATCCTGAAAGACCTGTTGCATCTCACTGCACACAATTTTCTTGGTGCCCGTTTATTACCCACGCTCCCCTACGCCTTGCTATTCATGATTGAGTCTACTCCTTACAGTGATGTCCTTGATGGGGAGAGTACCCTCTTTTTCTATGCCAGTGAAACTAGGAAAAGATGAGAGAATGCAGGTGCTAGATGGACAAAAAAACAGAAATCAAGAAAAACCCAAAACGTGTTGAAAGCCTTCTCCCATCCTCTAAATAAATTTGATTTTGCTGCTTACTCTTTATCCACCATTCCTTGGTCTTTTTTACACTCTTTCAGTGAACGGAAAGTACATTTATTTACCCATGGGGGATGTGGACAGGAATTAGAACCCGAGAGACACAGGAAAAACTAACAGTTTTGGATGAAGTTGGCCTTTAATGCAGCCCCATGGTTAGCTTAAAAACTCAGAAAAAAAAAACAAACAGTCTCGTGTCACCGGATATTTTCTCAAAAAAAACCTGATTTTTGTACTTACCTGTAAAATCCATTTCTTGCAGCACATCATGGGACACGGAGCAACCATATTAATCCTTAATGGATTATGCGCCACCTATAAGTGAATGGGCCCATACAGGAAGTGCTTCAGGTTTGTAGCAAGCAATGCATACCTAGGGTTGCCACCTTTCTGTGATTCACTCTGACAGTTCGGGTTTGGAATCATGGGTCCGGGTTTCAGACTGCCTGAAACCTGGACACAATTCAAACTGGACTATGGCTTCCCAGCAGGGTTGTTGCTGCAGTTGTGTAAGCCGAGAGTGTCTATTACACTCTCTTTCACACTGCCCAAAACCAACACTAACAATTCCACACAAACGGGAGAGGAGAGAGGGCTTGATCCGCTTCCCTACCTCCTGCCCCTACCCTTCTGTGTCTGCCCACACGCCAATTCCCGGCACTGTGCCTCAGAATAAAGGAAAGTTTCATGTCCAACAGCCTCAGATACATTTGGATGAGAGGCACTGACTGCCAAGGGGTGAGTGAGCTCACTATTCATCCCGGTCTGTGACTGAAGTCTCCCCCCTTCCCTCTCCTGCCTCTGAGTGAGTACACTGAGGTAAATATCAGGGTTCTCAGAGCACCCTTTACATCAAAGTTCCCCTTTACACTAGAGGCCACAGTGTTCCCCCTTACTTCAGAGTCCTCTCCATACCTCAGCATTAACCCTTAAATCAGGGTTTCCTGAGCATTCCTTATGTTAGAACCTCCAGAGTTCTCCCTTATATCAGAATCTGCAGAGCGCCCCCCCCCCTTACAGTGTAGGGGAACTCTGCCGACTCTGATGTAAAAGGGGAACTCTGCCGACTCTGATGTAAAAGGGGAACTGTATTAAAAAAATTGCTGTACACCGCTAGAGTTCAGGTTTGAGTTGAAAAAAAGGTGGCAAACCCTATGCATACCCCACAGAAGGGCGGGACCTCTGTGTCCCGTGATGCATTCCAAGAAATGTATTTTACAGGCAAGTACAAAAAAACGGTTTTCTTCATCGTACATCACGGGACACACAGGGATTATTTTAATCCTTACTTAACGGGATGTCCCAAAGCACAGCTTACGAGGGGAGCGAGACACGGCCACCACTGACAGGCCCAAAGGCGCTACACAGCAGTCCACAAGACATTGTGACCAGATCCTCAGTGATACTTACATCCACCTGATAACACGTGTAAAGGTTTTGAATCGAAGACCAGGATGCAGCTTTGAAAACCTGATCCACTAAGGCCGGATGATGAATAGCCCAGGAGGAAGCTACACTCCTGGTAGAATGAACCATCATCCAAAATGGTAGATTCCTTCCCTTAAAGCCATAGGCTTAACAGATTAGCTGATGAATCCAAACGGGAAGTAGTCGATTTACTGTAGTAGCCATGCGACCCTTTTTTAGTCTCAGCACGGATAAAAATCGAACTTGACTGCCTAACAGCAGCAGTCATTTCCAAATACATCTTTACAGCCCACACTAAATCTAACATGTGAAGGACCCTGTCCCCTGGTGACTGAAGCCTGTGAAAGAAAGCAGAACCTACAGCACCACCTCAGCTTTTGGAAAAAAATTGCCAAGGCCGAGATCTTCCCCTAGATATAACAAAGTCAACTCCAGACTGGAGAAAAGACAGGATCTGACCAATGTCATACTTGCAGGAGTGGAACCCCCTAGCTTCACATCAAGACAACCAAGTCCTATGGTAAATGTACCTAGAAGAAGTCTTCCTGGCTCTTAAAGTAGCAATGACTGCATCAGCTACCCCTCAATCCTTAAGAATTCTGGCTTCAATAACCAAGCCGTTAAAGCCAAAGATCCTAAATTGATGATTCAAAGACTGTAAGAGTGATGACACTCTTGATCCTGAAACAGAAGCTCTGGTCAAGCCAAAAGCATATTTATGATGTTGGCATACCATGTTCTCCTGGGCCAAGCCAGTGCCACTAGAATCACCGGTGTTCTGTCCGCCCGAATGCTGTGCAACAGATGCAGAAGAAGCTGTATTGGAGAAAAAAAAATATTAGAAAGAACTGATTTCCTGGCATCATCGGGGCATTTACTGCCAAAGCCTGGGGATCCCAGGTTCTGGAGACAAACCAGCTTTGCATTGGACCTGGGCGCTAAAAAAATCCACATCTGGCCTTCCCCATCATAAACAAAGTGCCTTGATCACCACCAGGTGGAGAGGCCTGCCAGAGACATTTGCGTAGCAATGGCTTTCTTCTGGCGACTCTACAATGCCGCCCATCTTTCTTCAAGTGCCTCCTAATTGTACATCTTGAAAAAGCCACACCACATGTTTTCAGAGAGTCCTGTATTTCGCCTGGAATTATTTGTGTGTTTTTCTTTGCATCACAAACAATTTTCCTGTCAGTCGTGTCTGAAATTTTAGTTGGTCTACCTGACCGTGGTTTGGTTTCAACAGAGCCCCTCATTTTCCACTTCTTGATTAGAGTTTGAACACTGCTAATTGGCATTCTCAGTTCCTTGTACATCTTTTTATATCCCTTTCCTGTTTTATACAGTTCAACTAGCTTTTCCCACAGATCCTTTGACAATTCTTTTGCTTTTCCCATGACTCAGAATCCAGAAACGTCAGTGCAGCACTGGATGAAAGATGCAAGGGTATGTCAGGAGCCCAGAAACTCACTGACCTTTTATACACACACACACACTAATTACAACTAAACAGTTCACAGGTGAGGATGGTTACCTTTAATAGCCATTCAAACCCCTTTGTGTCAACTTGTGTGCATGTTATCAGGCCAAAATCACCATGTATGTAAACTTTTGATCAGGGTCATTTGGGTAGTTTATGTCGTCATTATAATTTAAAAAAAGTAAACACATTTGATTAATAATAAATGGCTCCAGCCAAACATTAACCATGAGTGAAAGAAATGTTTTTGTGTTATTCATATTCTCTGAAAAATGGCCAAGAAATCATAAATTCTGCCAGTGTATGTAAACTTATGAGCACAACTGTACCTCCAAGAAGACATGTTCAGGTGGGGTTGCAACAGAAGGGAGTCAAAGTCAAGATGCCTGATAAAGGAGTCCGTGGGAGAGAGGGAGGAGAAGAAAGACGTCAACTGCTGATATTCCAGCCAGGAAAGAAGCCTGCCATGCAGATGCCAGAGTCAACCACGGTGGAAGGAAACCCTGGCAAAGGATTTGTACTAGCCAACAATGTGACTCTTTCATTCAGAATATAAAGCATGTACATGCTACAGCAGGGAGTAATTGTGAACTTCCCAAGTGGGGGGTTATCGGGCCAACCGGAGAGGAGAGCCCCAGGTGGGACACTAGTTTATTCCACATGCACAACAGCTGAGAAGTGAGGTGAGGCAGAGAGGAGGAGAGGCCTCAAGAGGCACGGTCAACCCAGGGGAATGCCTGGAGATCATAGGGAGCAATCAACTGCTCGATGGCAACCCATTGCTTTGTGTGAGAATGATGGAGTCCGTTCACCAACCTCATAAGGACCGTTGCAGCATAGTAATAATATAATTTCAGCCGCAACCCCTCCTCATCTTGCATTAGGAAAGGACATGATCGTATTGTGCCATCTGGGTCTGCCACGTTTCCATATGAACCTTGTAAAGGCAGATTACAGAGTAGCAAAAAAGGAGTGGGGAACCACAATGGGCAAAGTTTGAAAGAAATTGTTTTAGGATATTGATCCTACCAAACCAGGAGTACATAGAACAATTGTAGTTCTTAAGGTCTAGTAATTGTGCACTGCAGGAGGGTGAAAAAGTTTACCGCATACAGCTGAGAAAGAGGTGGCAGATTTAAATCAGTGTGAACTATCTCTGACAGAGAATTCACCAAGCGTCTCAGAGACAATATGAACTTACTCAAATTCAGACTCCCACAATAGGGTACCCATCCTCTGTCCCTTTTCAAGCTCCGCCTCATCTACCTAATCATCCACGTACATCCCTTCCTCTTCAATAGCAGGAGAGGGGTTGAGGGGAGGGGATACCAGAGAAGGGGGTCACCTATGCTGCTTACTGCCATGCCCTATAGGAGGCAACAACCCAGCCCAGCTAAGGTGGCTTACAAATTCTCCTTTGTAATACACAAAGATGACGATAATGTTGTCCCTGCAGCAGCCACACAACCAGACAAGTATAGGGGCTCTTAACTATCCTTAACCCCTAGCCTGTAAGGGAAAAATTACACCAGTGGGGCTATGTCCCGTGTTCTCCAGACCACTCACTTTTCCTAGCTGTGCTCCCACCTCCCTGCTTTTTGGAAGACTTTAGCTTGCTGACAAATAAACCTGGGACCTGAGCCAGAAAAATAGGCAGTCCCAATCAGCTGAAAGGACACTTGAACAGCAAAATAAGTGTAACGTTACCACAGGATACTTCTACCCCAAGCTAGCAGTGCCCCTTCCTCCACAGGTGTACTTACATGTACCTAAAAGTGCGAAACTGCCCTGTGAATCGTGATGATAGATGCTTCACAGCAAGGACTGCAACACATGCTGGCTGTCTCTTATGTGGTGCGTGTTATCTGATGAAATGAAGGGGTTAAACCCCGAAACATGTAGTTGTATACCGCTCAAGCTCCGGCACCTGCTGTGATACTCATCACAGCCCCTGCTCTGATCCGTTTGATCCATCAGGCTTTGCCGACGTCTGCCTGGGGTCAGAGCGTGTGATGCGGCTGGTGAGGAGTGCTGTCGTGTCCAGACACCTTGCAGCTCAGCCTCGTTCCCGCTGCCCCTCCAGCATCTATCTCTATTCTCACCGGCCGCTGCATTGGCTCTGCCATCCTCCACTCTGGTCACACAGTGATCGTGCTCCTGGATCTGTGCCCAGCCTTTCCCCTCCCTGATGTAGCCCGGCTTTGGTTACGGTCACCGCTCCCAGCTGTTGGAAAAGTTTTTTCAGGCTTCCCATTTTTGGTCTGCAGCCCACACTTTCCACAGCCCTCACAGAGACGGGACAGCCATTTCTGCACCATCTTTGGCTCCATTGCTGGCACTATCACAGTGGGTTTGGCCATTATGATGATTTTTTTCCATTTGTACTGTGTATTGGCTACATGTTTTATCAGCAATAAACTGTTTTAAATTTCACATGGATTCCACCTCCAATTGATTCCTTGCCACCTCCTGGATCTGCGCTTCCCAATTCTGTTTTTGTCTCTTACATTCAACATTGGCACTCAGTGCCCTCTTGCGTGTGCCTGCACCTCGAAAGAGTGCAATACTTGTGCACGCCCCACAGCCTGTACACAGACCACACTATGAACATATCGCATAGCCCAGAATGCTGATCTAATATTTCACAGCAGGGCCCGTTTCTGCGCCCACCAAGTGTAACTGTGAGGATTTACAGTGTTGTGGCACCAGCACCACCAAAGGCCCAATTTTTCTCTGGTATACTTCCTGCAGTCAGATACCAGCAAGTAAAACCTCACCACAGAACGGCACAGCTAGCAAAGTCAGACATGCACCACACGACCCTCTAGAGGCACCTGAGGAAGGTAGAAGCGTCTTTCCTCCATCAAACACCAACATCTAGTGGAACACATAGGAAGGACGAGTAGCATACAACACTATAGGGGTCAAAAAAAAAAAAACTCCTGTGACCAAGGCTATCAGGGACTTACCAATCTTGCTACAGGTTCTGACTTAGAAAGTCCAGAACCAACCGATCACAGCAGGTAATGTCACTCAGGACCTTCAGGGATTTGATCCCATTTTCTTGGAGTTCACTACCTTGGACCTGTATAGCAGTTACTACTGCACAAGGTTACATATACGCAGGGTCCAGCACTGAATGTTCGAGTTACAGGCAATCCCCGCATGTCAATATCTTCCACCATAGGCATTTTAACCATAGGAATTGATTCGGAAAGCACCAAACTCTTGATCCCTACTGGAATCATTTTGAGCATGACCGTGTTTGTGTAGAAAGCTGCACACCCGTGACCATCACTTTCAGACACCGGTGAAAAAACTGAACACTTCAACCAAATATATAGTGCAAACCTCGCACAAAGACACAAAACAGAAAAAATTCAGACTGCTGCACCTCTATAAATCCTGAATACTGGACTACTGCACTTCCTGTATGGGAGAAGGGGAGGATTTCCTGCCCTTTTTTTTCCAATGCCTACTCAACTATAGGTGCGGCATAACCCATTACGTAAGGATTAATATGGCAGCTGTGTGTCCTGTAATGTACGATAAAGAACTGATAAAAAACTGATTATATAAAACATTGTGATGTTGTGCATTTATGTGTCATTTCATTGGATTTTTTTTTTACAAAAGACATACAAACTAATGAAAGCCACAATCGTCTAACATACACATGTCACACCGGGCTCATTTAGCCAAGTGCTTCTTTACAAAATTATATCCAGCTGATTTGGACTATTTTACATAATGATGTAGTGCCAGCAGAAATTACAGCATTAACGGAAACACATTACACAAAACCGTGAAGTGCTCAAATTAGAGCAATTAAACTGTTTCAGCTTCTAAACGTGTAAATAGACTACGAGCCGCTGTCCCGGAGCCAGTGATTTATAGCGTGGGTCAGTGTTGAAAGAGGACTCCATTTCTACAGCAGCTTAGTAAGCACTTTTCAGATTAAATTGGAAAAAATATATAACAATCCTACATCATAATAGGAAGAGATATGTGTTGCGCTACTGGCTTACCATTCATTACAAGTAAAAACAGATTGGTTTTATGCAGCTGTAGAAATACACCTTGATCTGCTGGAAGCGCGATCCAATCCGTTTTCAAGCACATCTATGCAAACTGCCTCACAAATGGGTCTCATTTATAAAAACTGGGGAAAGTATCTGTTCAGCTTTTACCAATCAGATCATTTTGCAGATTGCACCAGAGTTAATGAGCATAGGAATGCAATCGTTACATTTTCCAGCTTAGGTTATAAGCAAGCAAGCAGAAACAGACTAATCAAAATAGAACTTAGCTTCGTACTATTCAATTAAAAAAAAAAAAATAGTCCAACAGTGTCCCAATTCAGTTTAATTAAAAAAAAAAAAAAAAAAAACACCTTGAAAATCACAAATGAGGGCCCTATGGCCTACAAGTCACACAATTTTAAGAACTGGAAATGAGGACCAGTGTGTGGTCACTTCTCAGCAGCCGTAGGAAAGCGTCATCATTGTGAATGGCACATCAACACATTGTAGAGTAGGGCACAAAGCACTGCAGCATAAGTCGTAACGAGTAATTTGAGAAGCACTTTGGTGCTGAGTGCTCAAATTACACAAAGCGTTCCAGCGTTCCACTTTCAGAAGAACACTATTGTTTTTACTTTATTATATTTAATCTTATTTGATGAACTTTTGGTTGAATTTTATACATTTTTTGTAAATTTTTGATAAATTCTTTTGAATTTGGGTAAATTGTATTTTTATTTAAGGTAGAACATATATGAAATTTTTTCACATTGTCTATAGTTGATAGTATGCACTAAAGATGCACCGAAATTTCAGCGTTCGAAAATGGTGTTTTAGGCAGTTTGCCAATAGAGAAAACAGTGCAGATAATGGCACCAAAACCACGCGCGATTTTGCCACGATTTTACTGTGCTTACGACATTTTTCATAGATTATGCAACTCAAAAACCACATTAAAAAATATAAAACGGGTGCGTTATTGATGCATTCTTGCTACGTTTTCAATTGATTTTAACGAGGAGGTACGTTTTTGGTGCGGTTTTTACCTGATCAAATATGCAGCAAGCAAGATTTACCACCACAATGGAAGTGCAACAGACCAGCGTTAAGGCATTCATAGAATTTAAAGGGATGCATTTTTCTTGCACTAAAGGTGTCGATAATGGCTGAAAATTTCACATTCATTTAAATTCATGATATTAATTAAAAAGTCGAATACAATTATATATAAAAATATATATACTTTATTTTTACATTGGGTGCACCTCTAGTATGCACTATATGAGTATAGCATGTTTAACAGGTTTTCATAATTTTGCTTTATAATTATTGGGTTTTTTTATGAGACAGCACATCTTTTTTGTTTTAGACTACTTATGAGATACATTATTCAGGAATTATAGAGGTGCAGCAGTCTGAATGTTTTCTGTTTTCTATCCAGCTCGAGGTTTACACTATATTTTTGGTTTAAATGTTAACTAGTTATTTCAATTTTGTTTAATTTAAAGTCAATTCTTACTGCACATGGTTTGTCTTTATTGGATTCTTTAGGTTATTTGGATTTTTTAATTGCGTGAATTCTGTTTTAAGAATTTTAGTGCTAGCTGCTTGTGTTTTTTTGCACATGAAGAATTAATCCACGCGTGGAATTTTTCAATTTTGATTCAAGTGTGTCATATTGTGCAATCTTTATACTGGCAACTTCTTCAGGGGGTAAACTAAGGTAATTGAGCTCTGAGGAAAGGGAAGCATCCCTGAAATGTGTCAGCTTGCTGACATCACTAACAGTCTGGTCACTCGTTGCCACACTGGTTGGCCATCGGAAATTGTTGTTATGCATGTTACTTCTGTTCTTTGTGGGTATTCAATTGACCATTTGTTTTTTTGAGGTGCAGTGTGTTGTATGCACATTTTACATGCATTACCATTGGACTTTGTGTAACATGTGTCTAGCCTGACAGATTCTCTTGCGATTAGACAGCGGCTGCTAAAGCCGCTAGCAATAATCACTGTCTTCTCCCGGCAGGAATGGCTTCCCCCGCCCATCCCCGTCAGGAGAAGACAATGACCCAGCAGGAGGGATTCCCACATCAACACTGTCTGTGTTGATGGAGGAATCTAGCAAATTTCTTTGCTCCGTGTATGGCCATCCTAACTCTCAAGAAAGGGTATGTGCTATTATTCACTAGTATTCTCCTCCTGTCCACAAGAGAAGTCTGATGTGTAAGTGATATCGCTGGACCAATACAAGTGAAAGTTGGTTCCACTGGATCTACCATAAAAGTGATTTTTCCATCAAAGAAGCATAAATGTGGTTGAATGTCACTACACCCAAGAAGGTTGACCTATAGTTAAGTAAGTCTATTTTTTTTTCTTTTTTTTTTCTGTAATTCTGACAAAATTTATTTTGGTTAGATTTTCTTTCAATAATTTATTTTTTTGTATGGCCTATTTGTAGGCCATACAAAACAGAAGCCTATCCAGTTTTTTCTCTACATTAGCCAAGACATGCAATAGAAACACATTTAGAATGCTGATTGGAGATGGGTTTGAGTAGATTCCAAAAGACAGAGCCTGGGTCTGAATGTATCAAACAATTAAAACTTGTGATCAAGCTGGCCATCTGCCACAGATAATGAGATAACATATTAACTAAAGCAATCTTCTAGCTCAGGGTAATGTGAAGAACATTCATTCCAAAATATAATTAAAAAATAGAGAGAAAAGTAGTAAAAGTACTTAACGCTCTCTCGTATATCCACCCCCCCCCCCCCCTCCACCTGTATTGTAGGGTTATCTTTAAAACACATTCTCACCCACTCAGTAGTTCCAATGTGATCTACTGTTTTGGTGACAGTTATCTTGGTCATCTTCAGCTGGCTGCCTCTTCCGGGTTTAGACAGCCAACTGCTGACGACGTGCCAGGCCCACCCCTCTGTCCTACTCACATCACATCTCCAAGGAACACATCATCCTAGCCGAAGTCAGAATAGCAGCAGGGACAGTCCAAAAGAAAAAAAAAAAAAAAGTATATTGTAATTGTGAAGGGGGACAAATTGGGAGTTACGTTCTGCTTTGGGTTGGGGTTGTACAGTATGTGGCCTATCCATGAATTCCAAAATTCTCTCAAATCTCTACATTGTAAGGCTCGGCCGTGCACACCTCTTCACAAAATTTGATTGACAGCAGTGGATGTCAATGGCACTCGCTACTTTCTCCCAGTCCAGTGAGGAGGGAGAGAAAGAGCAGCAACGTTGCTCTCGTGCACAGAGCTGGACCAAGATCAAACTCAGGTAAGTATTTAAGGTGGGGAAGCTGTAGCTAAAAGAAGAATGCATAAAAAAGGTAAAAATCCTTTAGCCTTTAGAACCACTTTAAGCTATATCAAAGTAATTTTATGTTTCACAGAGGTGATTATCAACCAGGGAAGACTTCCAAGCCTTAGAAATTGATATTGGCAATTAGAAGCATGTAGAAGATGTGTGCCCGGGAATGCCTAGGAAAGTCTTTAGTTGGTTTGTTTAGGAGGGCCATTCTAACAATCTAGGAGCTAATTGATCATGGTGACAGAATTTACTTTGGTGCAAGTCCACCAAATATGGAACACGATACCCATTTTCCCACACCTCAAACATAAGGGAGAAGTCTTAGGGTGGATTATGGCGAGTCTGGCGGGTACCAGATACCAACAAGAGGAAACTTTATAATTAGCTTCTATGAGGTTCATATGAAGTCTTTGTGTATGCTGGAGGTCCTTATGTTCCAGTCCTTGTCATTGTTCTCAGAGTCCAGTTCCTTCTCCCAAGCTAGTCTATGAAGTAGCTTGGTAGAGAGATAACTGGCATAATGAATCCCTCCCCCAGACCAGTGCCTGTATTACCACTCTGCAGTCAGACAGCTGGGCAGGAGCCCATTCTTATTGAAAATAGTTTCCACAAATATTGCCTCAGTCTGCAAAATGGCTCCTCTCCCGACATATACACATTAGTAGGGGATCAGAGCTGCTCCAGTTTTTGATAAATTACCATCCTTGTTTTTTTCTAAAACTTTCCAGAGCAAGCATACGACTAGTCAAGTCAAGAGAAGCCATACCTCCTTATCTGCATATTTGACACAGGACAGTCAGTGACTTAAAGTTTTGAAAACAAGATGAGGAACACAGCCAGGAAGCTACATATTTTTAGAAGGAAAAATGAGGAAATGCTACCAGTGAGGTTTTATGGCCTTATACCCTAAACTTATTAAACTAAGTCTTTCTGTGGAAAAATGGTATCACCAAGTTTACACATGCAGAAAGCAAATTGATGTCCAGTTTGTGCTCCACAGCATATGACAGCTAACCAAGCATGCACTAGGATGAAAAAAATCAGCTCCTGCAATGGTAATGAAGGTTTTAGGTACTGGGTGTCTTTTATTACAATGCAAAAAAATAGGAGGTTGGGCACAGACCCGAGCATAGGCAAGCTTGCAGAATACAGGAGCCAGTCAGTCAAAAGTAGGAGTTTGGTAACATGTTTATTCAAAATAACAGACACCAGGATTCTTTCATTTAAAGAAAGAAAAAAAAAAACACATAGCCAATAGTTGTTCATTTTTAAGCAACACCCCTACAACACAGGGAAGAAAACAGATGCTGTTCAGGTTCCATCATTAACTAATACTGAATTTACTAAGCTTGTTTATTTTAACAACAATCTGCAAACAGAATACAAATATAGGTCTAGTGCTTCCATTTTCAAAAGCATGGTTTTCTACATTGAGATAAAGCTTCTTTTTGAATCATTGTGGAAACCTTTAGGGCCATTCCCAAAATCTGCAGACTATGAAAAGCAGGAAATTCAATAAATCACAAAAGACAAAGTGACAAATTGATTTAATTAAAGCACAAAACTTACTGCTGAACAGGTTAAAAGTTTAAGAGATTGCGAATTACAGAAATCTCTCACATTGCCAGCTCGTGAATCAGTATTTGCAACACAGTTATGGTCTTGAGGGGAAAAAAACAGTACTTGGCACAATATGTATACTTTCTAGAACTAGCTGTGGCCTCGCTATAGCACTGGTAAGTCCATATTTTAGATAAGAGGCCCTTGAACTTTCTAAACAAAGGGCCAAGTCACTGTTCATACTTTAGGGGAGCAAAAATTCCCTGGCTCCTATGCGAGTAACAATCCCCCTAATTTAGTTAAGAGTGGGAGCAAAAAATGGCGAAGGGTTGGTAGTCAGTGGTAGCAGAAAAAAACCTAGTGTGTATGGTAAGTGAGAGCAGCAATAGAGCCTCATCTTTGGTATTAGTGGGAGGAATTGTGCCCCTTCGATGGTGTCAGGAGGAATTATGTCCCATTGTTTTGGTCAGTGGGAGGAATAAGACCTCATTGTGGGGGTCAGTGGGAATAAAATCCCCAAAGGTAAGGAAAGGGTCACAATTTGAAGATCACAGTTTTAGACTATAGCTTTGCTTTAAAACCAGTGGTTCTGAATAAACAATAGGCCACGAGGCATAATGGAAATATTTAAATATTCTCACTTACTATACTTCTAACAGGAATAAACCCTTTGCATTTATGTTTTAAAATGACAATGCTGTACATCATAGTTTTTTGGTGTGTTAAATGGTACCTCTGGCACACCTACAGTACACTGACAAGTTCAGTCTCTTTGCTTCCCAAGCTGTATTACACTAAAGCCATGGTTTATATCTTGCGCTTTCAATTGATAAAAAGCCTGAAAATGCTCTGGTTCCTTTTTGCATTAAAGGTGAAAAAATTGGATTTTTTTTTTTTTAACGTTTACCTACAGGTAAGCCTATAATAAGGCTTAACTGTAGGTAATATTAATATCTCCTAAAACTGTATGGTTTAGGAGATATTTATTTTGCATGCAGCCGCTAAAGTCAGCAGCTCATGCGATGTGAAGGCCCGGCTGAAGGTCCAGGAGGCGCTGCTGTACCTTGCCGGGAGCAAAACTCCCGCGCATGCAATTGCGGCTTCGGCCACTCACATCGCCGGAGCCGCGATACCCGGAAGAAAAGCAGAGGGAACATGTCAGCTCCCTCGGCGTGGACCGAAATCAGATGTAGAGGCCTCATTCTAAGGTGAGTATATGCTCCTTTTTTTTTTCTTTCTTTTTTTTTTTTTGACAATTCTTCCCCCCTTCAAACAAAACAACAAAAAAAAAATATTTCAATTAAATCCCAATAAATCATACATACTAGGTCATTATGCCTTTGCCTTGCAGGTTTTTTTTGTTTTAAAAAAAATAAATAAATCTGTGCGGGTATACAACCACTTTAAGGCCAATCTCCATTCCCCTACCGACTGCAGAAAGTTTGACCCCTTTCACACTGAGGCACTACAGCGTTAAAAATAGAGCCTGCATAGCGCCTGTCCTGTCTCTCCAGTGTGAAATCCAGAGCGGAGCGGTGCGCTGGCAGGACTCTAAAAAAAAGTCCTGCAAACAGCATCTTTGGAGCAGTGAAGGAGTGGTGTATACAACGCTCCTACCCATTGAACTGAATGAGCACCACTGCCAAACCACCGGCAAAGCCCTTTTTGGGCCACTAGTGGGGGTTTAAACCTCCCTGCTAGCGGGCCGAAAACCCCTGCAAAAACTACAGTAGAGCGCCGACGCCCCAGTGTGAAAGGGGCCTTAAAGAAAATCTCCCATAATCTCTCATATTTCTGCGGGTGTCACTTCCTGGCTTCACCCCAGGCAAAAAAATATTTCCAAGTCCTGTAATTGAAGTTCCCCGAAGCTGGCTTCCAGGAGCTCAACGGTGCTGAGATACAGGACTCAAGACCATTAGGTCCCGCTGGACTGGGAGTGTCCAAAGAGCGACCCCGCAAGACTCGCTATGTCAGTATACCAAGCACTCCTGGGCTAATTCGGCTAACACTAGTATCAGTGTTACCACCTCCTAGATTGTTCGCGAATGATGGCAGAAACAGAGGGAAGCGTCAAATATGGGAGAACTGGTCCCAGTGCATCTACCCCTTTTGCCATTGGGACTCTCGTCCCGGACACAACCTGTCCCAACTTGTTGTAGAACTTGGAATCTAGTAGATTCACCTGCAGAGTTCCCCCTGCCAGTATTCTATACCTGGAATATGCACTGGACGATAGAGAAAGCACTTGTGCTGTCCCAGACAGAAAGTGGGCCACATGACTCCTGGTGCCGCCCTGGTGGTTGATATATATGCCCCTGCAGAGGCTTTTCCAGATAGAACCTACAACTGGTTTGTCCCATAATCCAGAGCAAGGCGTACTGGCCAAAAGTTCCAAGATATTTATGGGCAGTATTCTCTCTTGTGGAGACCAAGTCCACTAAACTGTAGCCACCCTCAAATGGAGAAACTGGCATCGGTGGTTACCATCTTCCAATTCTTGAAAGGAAGAATTCAACCTTTCTAGATTCCTAACCATCAACCACCAATCTTTAGCTGTGCCAATGCCTGGATCTTCAAGTTCCAGAGAGAATGATCCTCTACCAAGACCTGGAGTAGGACTGTACATAAGTAACGTGCTTCGACCCAGATACAGCTTCCTACTGCAAAATGTGTCGAAGGAAAAGCTGGACCAACAGCTTCCTGAGCAAAGGTTGAGGTACACTGAGATTGACAACCCCTGTGTCTTTATCAAGTCCAGCACCAGAGCTAGGAGCTTTGTGGGTCTCAGAGCTGTGGCCAGCCCGAAGGATGGTCACAAAAAAGAAAACAGACAACTTTCCACTGCAATTACAGAAATCCTTGATGAGGCTGGAAACAACCCGGCACATGAAGATGTGCGTTTACTGACGATTATGGGCCCCACAATCTACCTCTTGCAGAAAGGGTCATCAATGAACAGACTGAGCCTATCTGAAACAGAAGGATGCCCAGCAGATTGAGATCTTAAGATAGACCTCATGTCCCCATTGAGTTTTGAAGATGCTACCATTTAATTGTTTTACAATAATGAGCCCATAACTTTTGCTCAAAGAGCCAACGCAAGGCAAAGACTGACCTGACTAAGGAAGGAGCGAACCACCTCAGAGACTGCTCTAAAATCTTATGGTCTGAGATACTCTCAAACACAGCAACCTCAGATGCCTCCCTCACTTAGGAAGGAAACCTGGGCAGTCTTCCATCCAAGGACTAACCAGGCTTGATCCGAGATCAAGAGCCACAGTGGCTCAGATCACCCTGATGCCATTGGTCCAATAGGAGATGTGAACATTGCCAGACCACTGACCCTGAGGGCGATGTACCTGCCTCACCCTTCTGGCGTCATTTAGCTAGTCTAACAGGTACATCATAAAGTGATTGTATTAGACAAAAACTAATACTCAGTTCCACAAGGATGCAGGCCTAGACAACGTTGGTCTACAGCTATACCACCCCATAGGTATGCAAGTATGCAGGTACCCAGGTATGCAAACATGCAGGTATACAAATATTCTTGCTGTTCATGCATTTATGTATGCAGTATAATGCAAATACATACATATCTATACAGTTTAATGTAATAAGCATGTAATAAGCGCATATTTATGCAATTTAAAGCAAAAAACACATATGTATGCAGCTCAAGTTTATGTAAAGATGAGTTTTTATGCGCGTAAGCATGTATGCAACATGTGTTTATGCAAGTAAGCAAGCATGTGTCTATGCATCAAGTGATCATGTATATAAGTAAACATGCAACATGTATCAATGCAAACATGTGTCTTTTGCAACTTTCAGCAAACATAAGCTTTTAGCAAGCATGAGCTTTCAAGCAAACATGAGCTTTTAGCAAACATGAGCTTTTGGTAAGTATGGACTTTTAGCAAACATAAGCTTTTAGCAAGCATGAGCTTTTAGCCAGTTTGCAAGTATGGACCTGTTCAACTGCACCAGGCCCCATACTAGTTTTGTGTCAAATGCACATTATTCTAGAGACACAACACTTTAAAGTGCACTGCTAGAGGTGTATCGAGTTACAGTTGTACAGGCCCACTGGATTAAGCAGTAAGTATGCAGCATAAAATCATGACTTTTCTGGCATAGTAAGTACTCACACCTCATTCATATCCATGGGCTGCTGTTATGTCTCAAGAGGCCCTGTTGAACCTGCTGTCCACATGGCAAACATGGCGGCCCCTCCACTTCCTGCCTATATAGAAATAGGCCCCTGTAGTGGCTGGAGGAGAAACGGCAGCCCATACTCCTAATAAGTACACAGAGCTTGTTTTAAACAGTGCACTGCCCCTAGGGGCTACTGAGAGAAGACCAGACAGTCAGATCTCTCTTTTTGTTTTTTTAAAGAGAAACTGCAAACAAAATGCAGACTTACCATTCCTGCTGCAGGATTCTGAGCATAACAGGAGTCCAATCTTCACCCATCACGGCAGGCTTTGTCATAAAAAAACATTCAGGGACTGGGTCCCCCTTAATGTGGGGTCCACTCCCCTGGACCTGCATAGCACCCTGCAGGAAAGCACCTTGGTCAGAACACACACTGCACAGGGTTCCATTATGCAGGGTCCAACACAGTAAGGCTGCATTACCGGCAAACCTCAAAGAATCTTCTCTCCTTCCAGTGAGGCTGACAGCTTTGAATGGATCCGATTGAAGTCCATGATTCTCAGTAGAATCGTTCCAGACCTCTAAGTATGCTCCAAGAGCGCATGTATCACATCAGTGACGACCACCACCTTAAAGACACTGTGACGGGAGTCACTGTTGGGCGCAGGGTGACCAAGAAAAGAATGAACCCTGAGAATATGATTGGATTACTTCAAATGGTACAGTAATATTTATTAACAATATCTCTCAAGAATATATGTTAAAACTATTCTTGGGTTGTTTGATTCTGAATTCAACATGTTAGTTGAGAGAGTTGATCACATTGGCCTCTAGAACTGGGTAGGAGCCGGACAGTCTACTCCTACTATAGTTTGTTGCCTACTAGGCTGAGGAGGGGAGGAGATCACTGTTTGTATTGTTAATTGTAATTAGCTTCTGCTATTGTGTGAAGGTGTCCTGTGTTATACTTATGATAATGTTGATTGTGTCTTCTGAACTAAAAGACGGCAAGTCTGTCCTAAAAGCCAGGTCTCCGAGTCACCTAGTCTGGGTAAATGATTTAGTAAATTAGCTCATGTTAATTAAGTTTCTGGTTACAGGTGATAAGAGGGACATTATCGCGGAACTAGTTGAAATGGATAGAGCCGAAAGACCCAGCACAAGCTAAAGGCCCAGCGTAACAGACAAGACACCCGAAGAGGCAAGTTTTGATCGGGCTATTAACATAAGTCTGGCACATTATGGCCCTAACTTTACAGCGGAGATCATAGACCGAGTTATAGCGGTTGTGGAGGCAAATTGGCTACAGCAAAGAGGTGCTGCAGTAGCAGGAGTCACAGCAGCACCAACTGAAAGGAGAAAGGTACATTTTGCTGCTTTTAAAAATTTCATCGAAACAGAAGGGGAGATTGATGAGTACCTTGCCGATTTTGAACAGCAATGTGCCCTACACCGGGTACCCACAGAGGAATGGGTTACCATTTTGTCTGGGAAATTGTCCGGCCGGGCCAGTGAAGCATTCAGGGCCATCCCAGACAAGAAGATTATGAACTATGGGTTGGTAAAAGAAGCACTTTTGGCCAGGTATGCCGTCACACCGGAGGCGGTTCCGAGAGACGAGCAAGCAGACTGGAGACTCATATACTGAGTGGGCATGCCACCTACACCGCACGGCATCCCACTGGGTCGCTGGATGCCAAGCAGTATCCGGGGAAGAGGTGCTGCAGCTGTTCCTGCTGGAGCACTTCTTTGACGCGCTGTCCTCAGAAGTCAGAGAGTGGGTCCGGGACCGAAAACCTTTCACCTTGCCTGAAGCAGCTCGCTTGGCGGACGAATACACAGACACCCGCAAACTAGATAATCCTGGGGTCAAGACAACAGCTCGGGTGGATTATCGATCAGCGGCACCACCTCCAGCGGCCACTTATTCTCAGCAGCCCAGGTTCAACTCCCAGGACTACTCACAACCCATCAGGTGTTTCGGGTGTAAACAGCTAGGGCACAGAAAGCCAGACTGTCCGTTGAATCCAGCCAGGCAGTCTCAGTCGTGGAGAAAGCCAGCAGGGGGGAATCCCTGCACATCCATGTCTGCAGCTCAGTGCTTTGAGGAGGAAAAACATTGGGGCATCCTGCACGTGGCTGATCCAGAACAAGCAGCTAACCAGGACAACAGGCAGCAACACAGGCAGACTGTCAGGGTTAATGGAAAGGTAGCCAATGGCCTACGTGATACTGGCACCACCATGACCCTACTACAGAAGAACCTCAGCCCAGGGAGTCAACACACCGGAGACACTGTAGCCGTGAGGGTAGCAGGAGGAACAGTTTTCCAGCTACCCATTGCCCATGTTCACCTGGATTGGGGGGTTGGTTCGGGACATGTGAATGCGGGGGTGATGAAGGATTTTCCAGGGGATGTACTACTGAGGAATGATTTGGCCCCCCTCATTTCTGCTTACGCCCCGAAGGGCCCCGCTGAAGCCAACCCAGTGACTACCCGTGCCCAGACCCGTGCTGTTGGAACCGGCCCACTTGCTGCTGAGACCCGGGTAAGACTATCTTCCCCGACATGTACCTTAGATCAGGCTCCCCTAGGCTGTGATACCCCAGAGACATTCGGGAGGGAAACCCGGGAGGACCCAGCTTTTCACAAGTATGGTGCTAAAGCAGATACTCAGGAAAGGGGAATAGATGGGGAGCTTTATGAATGGGTGGGGGATAGACTGTATAGGATCCCTAAGCCATCCCAAAGAAGTAAAACACCTTCGCAGAAACAACAGCTGGCGCTACTTAAGAAATACCAGCTGGAGATTCTGCGAATCGGGCATGAGGTACCACTAGCAGGACGTCTAGAGTCCTGTCGCACAGCCCATAGAATTACACAGAATTTCTTCTGGCCCAATTTTAACGAGGATGTGTGACAGTACTGCAAAACGTGTGACACACGTCAATGGGTAGGTAAGCGGAGGGGCCACCCTAAGGCCAGACTTATGTCCATGCCTATTATTGGGGAGCCCTTTTACCGCATAGCCGTTGACATTGTGGGTCCCTTGGCCAGGCCTAGTCCATCCAGGAAGAAGTATATTCTCATCGTGGTGGACTACGCCATCCGTTACCCAGAGGCAGTAGCTATGCCCACCATTGAAGCAGAGACAGTAGCTGATGCCCTGGTTAAGATATTTACTAGGCTGGGATTCCCTAAGGAAATTCTCTCTAACCAGGGAACCCAGTTTACTGCTGTGCTCACCCAGCAGTTGTGGAAAGTGTGCAATATTAAGCCCTTGCTGAGCTGACCTTACCACCCTCAGACTAATGGTCTCTGCGAGCGATTTAACGGGACCCTCAAGCAAATGCTGAGGACTTTTTCGGACGATTGCAGAGGCTGGGAGAGATTCCTGCCTCACCAGTTATTTGCGTACAGAGAGGTACCCCAGGAATCTACTGGGTTCTCTCCCTTCGAGTTACTCTATGGGAGAAGGGTCCACAGACCCCTAGATCTCAGAGGACACTGGGAGGGAGAGACAGAGCAGGAGGGAACCCCCATAGTGCCCTATATTCTGGAACTCAGGGACCGCATGGAGCAACTGTCTCTGATGGTAAGGGAGAATCTCCAGGTGGCCCAGGGGAGACAGAAGAGATGGTACGATCGGGGGGCCCGACAGAGTATCTTCCAGGTTGGGCAGAAGGTCTTAGTGCTCAAGCCTGTGAAGACCGGCAAGATGCAGGCATCTTGGCAGGGCCCGTATAAAGTAGTAGCCCAGGTATGTGATACTACCTATGTTATTGCCAGCTGTGCAGATGAAAGAATCCAGTGAACCTTTCATGTGAACATGCTGAAGGAGTATCAGGAAGGGCAGGAGGATGTTGCTGCAGTATGTGCCCCTGCTGCGGACAATCCTGAAAGTTTACCCCTCCCTGACTTACTAGAGAGAGAGCCCCTGACTGACCTGACGAAAAAGAATTTTCCTAGGCAGGTCCTGTGGTCTCCAGCTTGTGAAACCGCATTTCTAGCCCTCAAGCAAGGACTTGTAAATGCCCCTGTCTTGGCTGCCCCAGTACCTAAACAAACGTTTCCTTGTCCACACAGACACTTCCATGTTTGGACTGGGGGCTGTGCTGAGCCAAATCAGGGAGGATGGAGGAGAACACCCTGTCACATACCTGAGCAGAAAGCTATTACCCAGGGAAGTGAGCTATGCGGCAGTAGAGAAGGAGTGCTTGGCCCTAGTGTGGGCCCTTAAAAAGTTGAACCCTTATTTGTACGGACAGGAATTTTCATTAGTCACCGACCACAACCCATTGGTCTAGCTTAACCAGGTCTCAGGAGACAATGGCAGGTTGCTGCGGTGGAGCTTAGCCCTGCATCCTTACAATTTCACCATCAGCTACCGACCCGGTAAGCAAAACGGCAATGCTGATGGGTTGTCCCGGTAAACAGACGTCACTCCGGCCTCCTAGTTCTGGACATCCCCAAGTTGACCTGAGAAGGATCAAGCTGGGTCTGCCGGAGTGTCCCACAAGGAGGAAGCCATGTGACTGGAGTCACTTTTGGGCACAGGGTGACCAAGAAAAGAATGAACCCTGAGAATATGATTGGATTACTTCAAATGGGACAGTAATATTCATTAACAATATCTCTCAAGAATATATGTAAAGACTGTTCTTGGGTTGTTTGATTCTGAACTCAACATGTTAGTTGAGAGAGCTGATCACATTGGCCTCTAGAACTGGGTAGGAGCCGAACAGTCTACTCCTACTATTGTTTGTTGCCTCCTAGGCTGAGGAGGGGAGGAGATCATTGTTTGTATTGTTAATTGTAATTGGCTTCTGCTATTGTGCGAAGGTGTCCTGTGTTATACTTATGAAAATGTTGATTGTATCTTCTGAACTAAAAGACGGCAAGTCTGTTCTAAAAGTCATGTCTCTTAGTCACCTAGTCTGGGTAAATGATTTAGTAAATTAGCTCATGTTAATTAGGTTTCTGGTTACAGGTGTATTGTTAGAGTAATATGAGCAGGAGGTAGGAACCTCCTCTTTAACTGTATATAAAATAATGACTTCTAATTTTGGTTCTAATAAAGAGTCTGATTCCTGTTTGACCCTCCATACAGAGCCTCGTCTCATACTTGGGGGGAAGAATTATTCATATGGGTTTCTTTTTTCGGCTGATTGGAGTGTTCGGTAGCTGACTTTGTGTTCGGAAATGGAATGTCCTAAACGGCTTTAATCCCTTGCATATTCGGGGTGTCGTTACAGACACTGGGGAAAAAAACGAAGGTACTTTCTGTGTATGAGGGGTTATATAGCGGAGGACTTCCTGTTTGACTATCTGCCAGTGTCCATTCAACTATAGGTGGCGTATAACCCACAGTCATTATATTATTATGGCTGCTCTGTGTCCCTTGATGTAAGATAAAGAAAATGTTTAGGTGGCAATATGGCCCCCTCACACCCCCCCCCCATATCTACCCAAGTTCTCACTCAATCCAGCGCTTTGCCTCTCTGTATCAGCTCCCCATGCTCTCACAGGCTTTGCTGAGCAGCTTCCTATGGTGGCACACCAAGAAAAGGAGGAGCTAGGAGCGCCGGTGTGGTACAATAAGAAAAGGAAGAGCCAGGAGCGCCGGTGTGGCACCCCAGAAGGGGTGGATCGCAGTCGCTCTGTACAATTCTGCTACACAGAGTAAGGCCCCTTTCACACTTATACGACTTGTTCCACGATTTTGTACTGCAAAATCGTATAAGTCATTCTCCATGATTTGCAATGACTACCATTCATATTGGCACGACTTTAAGGCGTGCCGACTTGAAAGTAGTCTCTGCACTACTTTGGTCCAACTTCTATGCGAGTTGTACTCCATAGACCTCAATGTTAAACCCTGAAGTAGCATGCAAGTCGTGCCTGAATAATATAGACACGACTTCAGTACAACTTTGTAAGCACAAGCCTGGCTCGCTGATCGGGAAAGGAAAACTTTTTTTCCTTTCGCGATGAGCGACAGGCAGTGCTGACAGCTGTCTGGTATGAATCCTTAGGGGGAACGCCGCGCCAAGTTTTAAATGAAAAAACTGGCGTGGGTTCCCCCCCAAGGGCATACCAGGCCCTTAGGTCTGGTATAGATCTAAGGGGAACCCCCTACGCCGAAAAATTGGCGTGGGGTTCCCCCCAAAATCCATACCAGACCCTTATCCGAGCACACAGCCCGGCCGGTCAGGAATGGGGGTGGGGACGAGCGAGCGCCCCCCTCCTGGACCGTACCAGGCCGAATGCCCTCAACATGGGGGGGTGGGTGCTTTAGGGCATGGGGGGCACCCTGCCGGGCCCCCCCACCCCAAAGCACCTTGTCCCCATGTTGATGAGGACAAGGGCCTCTTCCCGACAACCCTGGCTGTTGGTTGTCGGGGTCTGCGTGCGAGGGGCTTATCGGAATCTGGGAGCCCCCTTTAATAAGGGAGCCCCCAGATCCCGGCCCCCCACCCTATGTGAATGAGTATGGGGTACATGGTACCCCTACCCATTCACCTAGGGAAAAAAGCGTCAATAAAAAACACAGTAAACAGGTTTTTAAAATAATTTATTAGGCAGCTCCGGGGTCTTCTTCCGACTTCGGGGGTCCCCTTCCGACTTCGGGGGTCTCTCTGGCGTCTTCTCCCGGTGTCCTGATCTTCTGCCGGCTCCTCCGCTATCTTCTGCAGCTCAATTGCTAGCAGTGGTCCGGACTTCTGCCTTCTTCCAGAGATGTTGACACGACCCTCTCTCCAGCTGGAATGGTCTCTGAACGCTCCGCAATGGACTTATATAGGCAGTGACCCCGCCCCCTTATGAGGTCACTGTCCCGGGGCATGCTGGGACTGTGCCGTCATAAGGAGGCGTGGTCATCACCCGGTGCCCACGCCTCCTAAAACATCACAGTCCCAGCATGCCCAGGGACTGTGACGGCATAAGGGGGCAGGGTCACCGCCTATATAAGTCCGTTGCGGAGCGTTCAGAGACCATTGCAGCTGGGGAGAGCGTCGTGTCAACATCTCTGGAAGAGAAGAGGGAAGAAGACGATCCAAAAGTCTGGACCACCGCTGGCAAAAGAGCGGCAGAAGATAGCGGTGGAGCCGGCAGAAGATGCGGACACCGGAAGAAGACGCGGGAGAGACCCCCGAAGTCGGAAGAGGACCCCCGAAGTCGGAAGAAGACCCCGGAGCTGCCTAATAAATTACTTTAAAACCTGTGTACTGTGTTTTTTATTGACGCTTTTTTCCCTAGGTGAATGGGTAGGGGTACCATGTACCCCATACTCATTCACATAGGGTGGGGGGCCGGGATCTGGGGGCCCCCTTATTAAAGGGGGCTCCCAGATTCCGATAAGCTCCCCGCCCGCAGACCCCGACAACCAACGGCCAAGGTTGTCGGGAAGAGACCCTTGTCCTCATCAACATGGGGACAAGGTGCTTTGGGGTGGGGGGGCCGCAGGGCGCCCCCCATGCCCCAAAGCACACACCCCCCATGTTGAGGGCATGCGGCCTGGTACGGTCCGGGGGGGGGCGCTAGCTCGTCCCCACCCCCATTCCTGACCGGCCGGGCTGCGTGCTCGGATAAGGGTCTGGTATAGATTTTGGGGGGACCCCCACGCCGATTTTTCGGCGTAGGGGGTTCCCCTTACAATCCATACCAGACCTAAGGGCCTGGTATGCCCCTGGGGGGGGACCCACGACAGTTTTTTTATTTAAAACTTGGCGTGGAGTTCCCCCTTATGATTCATACAACCACTGTATGTTTTCATTTGTTAATGCCAAAAATGTGGCAAAGTCGTACAAAGTAGTACTGCTCCCAAATCGCGGCAAATCGCTGTAAAATCGCACAACTTTGAAGTCGTATAAGTGTGAAAGGGGCCTAAGTAGGTATAATTTATTATTTAAAAAAAAAACAAAACAAAAAAATAAAAATTCAACTTTACAACCCTTTTAACTGAAATCCCACTATTATCTTTAGAGAATGTAGAGAGAGGGGTCAAGGTGAAAGGAAATGCTTATGCTAGCTTTCCAGCAATTACTAAAGCAGATGTCAAGATGAATATTAACATTCACAGGAAAAGCAGTTGATATAGGAAATGCCGAGAATAGACCCCACATGGAGGAAACAGTCATAGGTAAATCTATAATCAGTTTACAGAAGCTATCTGATTCTAGCCATTATATTACCATAGACTGAAAAATGGCAGTACACCAATCAGATTCAAGGTTGCCCCGAAAGTTTTTATTGTGACTGCTGATTCAGGGAGTAGAAAGTGTAAAGAGTTTACACAGCACATACCTGTGAGGCGCTCTGTGGATTCTTGCTATGGTGCATTCGAAAGAACTCAGCAATAAAGGAAATCTCTACCAAGAGAAGTCTGACACTGCTGACTTCCTTTTGAACTGCTAGCTGTCTGTCTCTGGTCTCACTAACCCAGAACAAGCATGCAGCTAGTGAAGAGGAATATCAGAACAATTAATTAACATAGCTGTTTGTAATCAGTGGCTCAAATAATTGAAGCCTTTGGACTGACACCAATCTGATACAAATAGCATTTTCAAAAGTAAAGTTAAGCCATGACAGTCCATATATTCACTTGTTAAAACTTTCCTTTAAACTGAAATGGGTGGACTTTTTGACTTTGGCCATTGGTCTCTCACGGACAGGTTTTACTTGTTTTCCAGAATTATTCTTTAAAATATGGCAATATCTTCCCTTCCTCCCTTTCTAGTTTTTTTCAAAATGCACTGTAAGACTGAAGATTTACTCTCACTAACAAGCACCTCCAAAGACATGAGTTATACCAGTGTTTCCCAAATTTAGAGTCACATATTTATGGAAGTACATATCCTAACTGCAGGTAGTACAAACATTAGCTCAAGATAAACAGTCGGTGGAGCAAACAGAAACAGACACTCCAGATCACTGTCAATCTGTTTAGTACCTGGAGAGCCATATGGATAACAAGTATTCTCTCAGAAGAAGAGTATTCATCCTCTGGTGACAGCTAACATACACTAGAGGGAGCATACAGATTCAAACTGCTGAATGAAAGAAGTATCCACTTACAAATGCTAAGGGGGCCATTTTGGAGTAGAGTAGTATTTGATACTTGCCTGTAGTAAGGTGGGGCTGAGACCCACCTGCAAGAGAAGGGAATGTGTAGCAAGACCAAAAGAAATGCAGGATGCAAAAGCAGCAGAGTTTAATGTGGTAGCAACTACAGCTACATATGGCAATGCTGATGAACAATTAAAAAATAGCCGAGAATGAGGCCTTTGAATTGTCAACATAGGCAACAGAACTTAGTGAAGAGAAAGAAAAAGATCCTTACTGTTTGATCCTCGAATTCCCAGCTTATCCTCTGGTTTCCCATGAGTAACGCCACCAAAAGCTCGCTCCACTATGAAGGCAGTTATCTTGTCCTTCGTGACACCATCTTTATCAACAACATCAGTCCTTGCAAACACTGTGAATATTTCTGCCAGACCTCCATTGGATATCCAAATCTAGGAAGTGAAGTTAGCACGTGATGCAATATATATGATGTCCGATATGAGGTTAAATAAATATTTTGCAATGCCTCTAGTCTAGTGGGTTCCAATGTCTGACTGCTTTAGTGACTGCAGTGAGGAAATCCCCCACATAATCATCTTATGACTAAGGATGGGTTCAGGCGTGTTCTCAACTCTACGTACAGTGTCAGAAAGCTGACACTACACATCGCTAATCACAGGTAGTGAGACATTTCCCAAATTGTGCAGCCATCTGGCGGGCACGGGCATGTGGAATTTTGAGCCCATCCTTAATTATGACCCATAGCTAAATTGCTCAGTTTCAATACAAATAAAGAATGTAATTGTTAAAATACATTATCCATTTCTAGTGAAAATCCAGCAGGGGCCATACATCAACCCTGCTTACCAAAGCAGGTGCTGCAGTCAGGTGGAAGGAAAAACTTCCTGATTGGGGTTTCTGAAAGTTATAAAAAAGCCAAAAGGCACATTTCAGAAAAAAAAAAAAGTTATATTTCTAAGCCGTTCAGATGAAACACTGTGATACTCGTTTAGTGGGATATTGATATTTTGAATTTCTTCCATGTCTTGTAAGCAAAAAAAAAAAGTACCACAAGCAATCTTAAGTTCTTTACCAGTTATCATTTGCATAACACTTGTATAACTTCACCTAGTTTCCGTGACATTCTTCTATGTGTTTCTGTCACCTTACACAACTTAAAAACCTACAGTAGTAATAGGTTAGTGTTTCCCTAAACAACAGAGCCTTTCCAGTATGTGTTTGTTCAAACAGACTGCACACTTCACTCAGGCAGAACTTCTGTGAATAGCTTTAGGTACTCTGTGGAATGCACTGGTGCTATATAATAATGAATAATAAAAATATTATACCTTTGAACCGTTCAGAATATAGTGCTTTCCATCAGCACTCAAGGTGGCTCTAGATTTGATTGAAGCAGCATCACTCCCACTAGAATGGGGGAAAAAATAAGACTCTTCATAAAAGCATCACTTCACCATGTACATTCTATTAAAGTAGGCTTTGGCAATCTGGATCTACAGCTGTAATTCAACCTCAGCTGTAAATTGTGCAGCATTAGACAGGGAAGACAGGTCTGGCACAGTGCATGGCTGATGAACTCTACAATCCATTTTTTCCTACTCTTTAGATCCATACATGTCATTCAATCCATTACAACCTGGAAATACACCCTATATTCAAGTAGAGCACAGCAATCGTTTTCCACACCACATTTACTAAAATAAAATGGCATTTTTTTAAGTGAGAAATAAAAGCAACAACATACATAAAAAATACCATCTATAAAACAAAAGATTCAATAAGAGTGACCCTGAAAGTAGCAGAGACTCCACATAAAAGGCTCCAAACCACAAATACATATTAAGGGAAATTTTGTATTACTTATTTTTAACCCAAGTAAAACAGATCAGCATAGCATATAGTATCTTATACTGTAAACATGTGCCAATATTTTAAAAGATCTTTGCATACAGTTTATTACATATGCACTTAGGAGCAGCCATGGTCACTCATTACATACACAGGCCCTGCTTCCTGCTTTGTAGTGTGACACAATGTGTGTGCTTTAGTGCTCCTTTTCACAATTCAAATCTAGGAGTCAGCTACCTCCTTAAAACAATGTACTTCTTGCGTGGCTGATACCTCAATAGTCGTTAAGACAAGTTAGAAGAAAGAAAGAGAAAAGTGACTGCACTAAGCCAGTGACAGCTTCTTCTAGGTTTTATTACAATAACATACTTGTAACAGAAAGCTATTCACAAAATTTACTTTAAAGGAGATCTATGGTCATAACATATACTTTCATTTTATAACTTCAGCATTGTAATAGCAATACAAACAATAGTTATTTTTGGCAATCTAATATAAACGTACTTGAAAAATCTTATTTCATGTTGTGAGTGCTGACTGTCTGCTGGCCATCTCTTTCCACTTCCTGAATTACCTGCACACTTTGCAGCTGCTCCCCTGCGGTTTACTTTCAGTTTCTAAGGACTACATAACCCATGGTACCTTGCTACCTGGAAGCTGAGACTCTAGTAGGTACTCCGCCTCGTTAAACTCCATTTCTCAACACCTCTAAAGTTCAAAGGGAGGATCTGGGAATTCTGTAATACAGCAGTGCCCACTTGCAGGGCATAGTGAATACATGACAGAATTCAAGCACGAAAATGTGTGGGGATCTTTACAAAATAGGTTTACAAACTTCAGGAACGTTAAAATAATAGGAGTAGGCTAGGAATAACTGAAATGCAGTGTGGAAATAAATATATGATCTTACATTTTGACCATAGATACGCTTTATAGCCTTTGTTGTTTTGGGCAGCATGCGAAAGAAGTAAAATTTCTGTAATTTTTCTAATTTTGTCTGTGTTCCTATTGGTGAGATTTTCCATCACTTCCTGTCCCTACAACACCTGTACAAGAAAAAGGACGATCGCCTGTCAAGGGGACAGGAAGGCAGAGAAAACAATAAACCTTTTCTCACACCACCTAATATGTGGATGTGTTTGTGTCATTATTGGAGAGACTTCCCATCATTTCCAGTCCTGACAGCGACTCTACCCTTTTCCCACTCTATCCTCATCTATGATATATCTTCCCTTACTAGTTCTCTTTAAAATAGGAAAAAGAAGCAGTGCTGTCACTGTGCACATATCACATAAGGCATTATAAAGATGACCTGTTTATTGGAGATCCAAAACTATAGAGGGGCATTTGGGACTTTAAATGAAGCACCTAGGTAAGTGCCTTTATCCCCAATTCATGCAATAGACAAGGGTATTTGGGGCTTTAGATGAGGCGCGTGAAAAATACTGGAAAATTGGTCAAAAAATTGAATTTACATAGAATATGCACACGTCATAGCACATCAAATATGTACATGTATAAGTAAAAATTATTTCCCATGTCGCCTTAAAATTCATCTATCTACATGGATATTGTCATAACATTTATGCAGTATATGATGTGAGCAGGTATTAATCCATTAGATGGGAACATTAGAAAACAAAGTTATGTGGTATAAAATAAAACATATATTGGAAACATGTATGCTTCTAAAAGACTTGAGGAGTTTTGTGGATTGATGCTACTTCCTCAGGAGTGAATGCTTAAAATGTATATCTTGGCTCACAGTTCAGAATCATGGTACTGTCAACTGAGGACTGTCTGGAATGTCTATCCCGGGAGCTGTGGTGGTAAGGACCCACGGAAAAGACCGGACATACACACATAAAGCCCCATAAGGTTTGGAGTGTCTATGTAACAATTGTTAAGTGGTACATAGCAGTGACTACAGAGGTGTTTTGTGTTGCCACAGGAGGTCCTGGTCCAGAGTAATGTGCAATAAGCCCAGGAACTGCAACTGACAGGGCTATCACATCCAAGTGGGCATGTTATATACACCCGGCATAGCCCAGGGTCCTCCCCCAGCGTCACGCTGGCATGATGGTTAGGGTTTTTGTGTGTATGCCCAGTCTTTTCCATGGGTCCTTACCACCACAGCTCCTGGGATAGACATTCTAGACAGCCCTCAGTTGGCAGTATCGTGATTCTGGACTGTGAGCCAATATAACATTTTATGCATTCACTCCTGAGGAAGTGGAATCAATCCACAAAATGCGTCAAGCCTTTTAGAAGAATATGTTTCCAATATACAATGTATTTTATACCACGTAACTTTGTTTTAGAATGTTCCCATCATATGGAATAATACTGGCTCACAGCGTATACTGTATAAATGTTATAACAATATCCATGTAGAATAGATAGATGAAGTTTAAGATGACATGGGTGTGTATATAGATGAAATAATTTTTACTTATGTATGTACTATGACATGTGCATATGTTAAATAAATATGATTTTTTTTTACCAATTTTCTAGTATTTTTCACATGCCTCATCTTAAGTTCCAAATACATGTCTTTTCTATTGGAGATCCAAATGTAACCACATCAAGGGTCCAAAAACCCCTATAAACAGCCCAAATGAGAATTGCAGTTTGCCCAAGTCCACTTAACACAAAGTAATTTTAAGTCTAGCTGCTTTTGAAAACAAACACATCATGCTATATTCCCTCCATTTTATATTGGTAGTTAATCTACTTCACCTTCCAGGCTCTGTAAGGCAAAAAGCTGCAATGTGTTCCCCGGATGCCAGCTTAGGCAGGTACTTTTTTTTCTGTTCATCATTACCAGCAATCAATATTCCCTGAAAAATAAAACAAACATGGAAGGTCTAAAAAATTTCTCAATATTAAAGTCTGGTTTATGCGGCATAATAAAACCAGATGTCCATGTTATGAAGAAATACAATCTAGAGGACAATTAATGTGATATTAAACCCTGAGCTTTTAAGCACTTTTAGCAGCAGATTTAAAGTTGAAATAAAGGTGAACTTAATTTTGGATAGAGTAAGGGCGGTATAACCTCTGGCAGTATTTATTTTTGTCTTCTGTGTCTCAATGTGGAGATTTTTATTCACTTTCTGTCCCATAGCCAAAACAGGAAGTAAATCCCTGGTTGTCGCAAGAACTAGTGGCCCCATTGGAAGATTTCCCATCTATTCCTGTTCTGAAGGCACTAGATACGAGCATCAATAGCCTGTAGGCTAGGATTACAATGCACTCCTCTGCTTCTTCCTCCTCCCCCCTCCCTTCAAACTAACAGACTGACTCATGACTGTACTATCCACTGTTGACCTGTTCCTGTGAAGATCAGAAGTTCAGGGAAGCAGCACTGAGAGAGCAGAAGTGAGCAACATTGAAAAGTTGTAAACTGCAAGTGTGGGGTAAGAATTTTAATAAATGGTTCCCTGGGGATTTTTTTTTCTTTCTTTTTTGTGCTTAATGTAGTAAGCTAAAAAATGCAGTGAGTTTACTACTACTTTACCTTTGTTAAAAATGATCATTGTAAACATAAAAACAGAAAGTACTCACAAGACTTAAGATAATCATCCCTATCGATCACATCTATTGGTCGTGGAAACATTTCTTGTCAACTATTCTACAAGGAACAACTATCCAATAGGAGGGCTGGACTTTTCCAAATCACCTAAAGTGCTTCCCCCAAAATAAAGGCTCATTCATTCATTCAAACATTCATATCACCATCTGACCACTATAGCTAGCTTACTTGGCAGTAAGTAGGTCTTTTATGGGCCCTGACTGGAGGCTTTATTTTGTTTAATAGTGTCTTTTACTAACATTTACTAAACATTTACTCACAAAAAGGCAGCTGGAATTTGGGCACTCAGACAGTGACCTACAAATTCACTTCACTGGAAATTGTACTCATCTGCTCCTATACCTTAACATTAAAAATGGCCTCAAAAAATAAAAACAGCAACATGTGTGATTGTATGGAGCCTGCACATCACAAAAATTAAATAAGCGCTAAGAGCCTGCAGTCCTCTCTAATTAGATGCAGCTGCTGTTCGGGTATTGCACTGTCCGATGAGGTGATCTCTTCCAGTCACTGTGGGAACAAGAGGTACAGTGGGATTTTCATCAATATTAGAAAAAAAACACTGCTGCTGCTGGATTTCTGAGCTCCTATCATTCATCAAAATAATCAAAATCTGCCCATGTGACTGCCACAAGTTTTCTGCTCTAGTATCTATAGATGTCACAGTGAAGTGGGGAATTCCCAATGTTCCAAGAAATCTGTACCTTCAGTCCTATAGCCTGGTGAGCAGCCAGAGTCACTGCAATTGCACCGTCCAGTGAGGTGATCTCTCCCAATCTGGCATACATAGTGTTGGATAACCCAAGTCCTCCTGCAAGAAAACATTTCAAACTTGTCATCATTACTAAGAATCACATACATGTAACTATCTAGTACTGCCAAAATTGTATGTGCAGGAGATGCAGGTACCTTTACAATATCTTAATGTATTTAAAACCCAACCAGAATATACTTCAAAGTTTGTCCGAGTCTGTAGTCAAATGTGAGCTATCTGTGCATGTTACATATTATGCAATACACAACAGATGAAGCATAAATCACAACCAACAGTAACAACTACACAAAAAATGATTAGTCGTGTCTGTTATGCCATATTCGGGGCAATTTACAAAAACTGGTGCACTCAAAATGTGGCGCAGCTGTGTTTTGTGACCAATCAGCTTCTAACTACAGCTTGTTGTCTCCCATTTGTTCTTATGGTTTGGGGATGCAATGGTCCAGCATGAATATACTATATATTAGAATGGCAGAAAGGCTTAAATTCTGCTTTGCGTTTGTTCATGCTGCTAAATGAGAATTCTTGGGGTTAGATGTTCACATGTTCTGATCAAATGTATCCTCTAAAAATGGCTCAATACAGCTTTGAAACTCTAAAAAAATAAAAAAAATAAAAAAAGGGAACATCAGCTTGTTCAATTAAACTTTGACCATAAAACCTGGAAGCTGATTGGTTTCCATGCAGAGCTGCACTATATTTTGCATACTCCAGTTTTAGTAAAACGCCCCCCATTAGGCTTTGTTCATTAAGTTAATTCATGCAATTTAACCGATTGCCGACCAGCCGCCGTTGTTATACAGTGGCAAGTCGGCTCTCCTGTGCAAATCGTCGTAGCTGTACAGCGGAGCGGGCAGGCGCTCGTGCCTGCTGCACGCTCTGGGAGCGTGCCCGTGGGTCCGCCAGCGGCCCGCGATTGCCTTTTACAGAGGCAGAATGGGGAACTGTCTAAACAAGGCGATTCCCTGTTCTGACAGGTGACATGACAGGGATCTACTGTTCCCAGTGATCGGGAACAATGATCTCGGTCAAGTTCCAGTAAGCCCTTCCCCCCTACAGTTAGAACACACCTAGGGAACACATTTTACCCCTTGATCGCCCCCTAGTGTTAACTCCTTCCATGCCAGTGACATTTACACAGTAATCAGTGGCTATTTATAGCACTAATCGCTGTATAAATGTCAATGGCCCCAAAAAAATGTCAAAAGCGTCCAATCTGTCCGCCGCAATGTCGCAGTCCCGCTAAAAATTGCAGATCACCACCATTACTAGTAAAAAAAATAAACTAAAAATAAAAATGCCATAAATCTATCCCCTATTTTGTAGACGCCATAACTTTTATGCAAACCAATCAATATACGCCTATTGCGATTTTTTTAACCAAAAATATGTAGAATACATATCGGCTTAAACTGATGATACATTTTTTTGGGGGATATGTATTATAGCAAAAAGTTAAAAAAAAGTTTGTTTTTTTTTCTCCAAATTGTCGTTTGTTTATAGCGCACAAAATAAAAACCGCAGAGATGATCAAATACCACCAAAAGAAAGCTCTATTTGTGGGGAAAAAAAGACGTTAATTTTGTCTAAGTACAGCATTGCATGCCTGCGCAATTCTCAGTTAAAGCGACGCAGTGCCGTATCGCAAAAAATGGCCTAGTCATTAAGTGGGCAAATCCTTCCGGGGCTGAAGTGGTTAAAGGTGTATAGCGTTTAACACCATTTCATTATTTATTATGGTCAGAACTTAAAAAAATGTATTTTCTAAAAATATTTAGCTAAATATGAAATGCAGCTTATTAATACCATATCCAGTCAGTAGGTAGACTTGTTGTGTTCTTTTCATACAGTTTGAAGCTTTATATTAATCTAATAAAATAATTTTTGGTGCAGAACTTATGATCATATATATGATATCCATAAAGGATTATTATATATTCCCATTGGTAAACATGTTGGATTGAAACATAGTTTTGACTCTTCCATTATTTGTTTTGCGGCACTAGATTGAGTATATGAAGATCCGAGGGGTGGTGATTTGACAAGGGAATCCTCCAAGAGGCTAGGTGGATTTATAACCTAAAGGCCTGTTCCCACCACAGGCTCAATGAAACTCAGCTTTAAACCATTCTTGTAACTTTTTGTTACTATTTTGCAGATCATATTTCTGTGAAGGCTCTTTTGTCTTAAAGCAGAACTAAACCCATCAATTTAACAGTTTCAAAAAAACAGTGACATTACGGGAATGCCAATGGTTAGCATTTGCTTATGCTGTCAACCAAACTGTCAAACCAACAAATGGCTTGTGTCATTGGCACATTGGCAGCATCATGGCAGTTGCAGATCATATATGGGCCTAAGATATCAGCTTTCTTGGCAAATAAGAAGGTTTACTTCCGCTTTAAGTCTGGGGTTGGATAATTATCTCAATAGATTTTTGGGGTAATAATGACCTACGTTTTCTAATTGGCAGTCTACTGGTATGAATCTAATTTTCCCATAGTCTTTCATGTTTGCGATATATATTTTTGTATTTACTTGGTTCTATGTATAGTTTAGTTTATGTGGTATGTATTCTGTCTCCACTGCTTTGCAATACTGCAGGGTTACACTGGGGGGGGGGGGGGGGGGGTTGGGGGGGGTCTCCTCTCCTTTATGGCGTGCACTTAGGTGCTACTCCTAAGCCGCAATCTTTCTGACCTGTACATGGAGACTAGGTCGATCTCACTGTGTTCCAGCATGGCGAAGCAATGTGCCTAATGCACGTGCGTGGCGAGTGGCGTTCGTGCCGGATTATGACGTCATTGGCTGCACGTCTGAGTGCGGCCGCGCCGTCCTTGGCCGGTGAGGACATATAAAAGGGAGACAATTTGAACCTGGCGCATTGAGCGGCCATGTGAAGAGGGAAGCTAGTTAGCACACCTGTAAGATACCACTAAGGGATATACCCTGCATTGTGAGTCATTGATTGGCGCAACTAGTGATTAACAGATTTATGGTTCTCCTAGGGGGCAATTTAGGACACCGAATTTTGATATTTGGCACACATTTATCTGTGGGTAATTGCTTATTTCCATCTATCCTTAGAGGCACCTATATGTGTGACTTCATCTTAAAGGCACGGATGTTGGCAAGAGTATATAAGTGTTGAACAGTGATGCGGTCTTATTGTAGGGACGGACATTTTGCTGATTTGTAATATCTTTTATAGTTCCCCCGTTTTTTTTTTTTTTGTTGAAAAGTATACTACCCTGGGATAGATTCTGAGAGCTGGAGACATTTTGATCGTTTTTACATCATGCAGGTGTGTTTTTTGGGAGCAATTTGGCATCTGGGACTATATTTAGCATGTATAGTTGTGCTCAAAAGTTTGCATACCTTTGGAGAATTGGTAATATACAGTATGTACCATTTTTAAAGGAAACAAGAGTAAGCAGGCAAAACACATTTCTTTTATGTCTTATGGGATACATATTTAACTGTAGGTCAGAGCAGAATGGCACAATCTTAAAACAAAACATGGCAACAAGTAAACAAATGAAATGACCCCTGTTTAAGGCTCAGTTCACACTGGGACGGCTTCAAAATGGCCCAACATTGTGACTTCAGCGCAGCTTGCAAACAAGTCAATAGTGAGGAACCTTTTTCTAAGTCGGAGTGACTTGTGTTACTCCGATTATAACGGTTCCATTGCACGAAATGCAGCGAGACTTGTGAGGCGACTAAGTCGCCTCACAAGTGTCCCCAGTGTGAACCAAGCCTAAAAGTCTGCATACCCTTAGTCCTTAAATAGTGTGTATTGCCTCCTTTTAGCATCAATGACAGTGTCTTTTGTAGTAGTTGTCTATGAAGCCCCAAATTCTTGTAGGTGGTATAGCTGCCAAAATGCAAAATGCCTCCAGGTCATGCAAAGTCTTTGGTCATCTTTCATGAACCACACATTTGAGATCTCCCCAGAGTGCCTTGAGGATATTAACCACCTCCTGCCCACGCTATAGCCGAATGACAGCTACAGAGTGGGCCTCAATTGCATGCGCTGTTAGCACGTCCCTGGGCGATGCACGTGGTGCACTCTGTTATCACCGAGTCTATCAGATTTGGCTGAACACAGATCGGAGTAAGGGTCGATCCCCGCCCCTTACCATGTGATCAGCTGTCAGCCAATGACAGCTGATCACGTGATGTAAACAGAAGATCAGTAATTTTTTTTTTTTTCCTCACGCTGATGGCGTAACGGAAAAAAAAGGCCGGTCACCGGCTTCTGTCAGAGGAACATCGGTCCCTCACACAGAGCCGCGACTGCCTCGACTGTGACCACCAGTACCACCTATCAGTACCTACCAGTGCCCTCAGTTCCGCCAATCAATGCCCATCAGTGCAGCCGCATCAGCGCACATCAATGAAGGAGAAAAATTACCTGTTTTCAAAATTTTATAACTAAATATGAAACAGTTTTTGTTTGTTTTTTCAAAATGTTCGGTCTTTTTTCGTTTTTTTTTTCAGCAAAAAATAAAAAACCCAGAAATGATTAAATACCACCAAAAGAATGCTCTATTTGTGTGGGGTAAAAAAATGATAAAAAAATGTAATTTGGGTACAGTGTTGCATGACTGTGCAATTGTCATTCAATGTGCGACAGTGGTGAAAGCTGAAAATTGGCCTGGGCAGGAAGGGGGTTTAAGTGCTCAGTAGACAATTGGTTAAGGACAGGAGATTGTGATGGCCACTCCAGAACCTTTACCTTTTTCTGCTGTAACCACTGGAGGGTCAACTTGGCCTTGTGCCCACGGTCACTGTCGTGCTGGAATGTCCAAGAGCATTCCATGCTCACCTTTCGTGCAGAAGAATTTGTCTGCCAGTATTTTCCTATAATATGCTGCATTCATTTTGACAACATTGTTTTCCGTGCCTTTAGAGCTCACATCCCCCCTAAACATCAGTGAGCAACCACCATGTTTCACAGTGGGGATGATATTGTCATCGCTGTTTACTGTCTCCAAAGATAGCGCTTATGGTTGTGACCATAAAGCTCTATTTTGGTCTTGTCACTCCAGATTACGGTATGCCAGAAGCTGTGAGGTGTGTCAAGGTGTTGTCGGGCATATTGCCACTGGGCTTTTTTTGTAGCACTGGCGCAGTAAAAGATTCTTTCTGGCAACTCGACCATGCGGCTCATTTTTGTTCAAGTCTCATCATATCGTTTTCCTTGAAACAAAAAACACTGTATTTTTCCAGAGCAGACAGTGTTTCTCCTGAGGTTAGCTGTGGGTTTTTCTTTGTATCCCCAACAATTCTGATGGCAGATGTGGCTGCAATCTTTATCTACATGACCTTGGCTTGGTATCAAGAATTTCACAAATTCTGCACTTTTTAATAAGTGATTGATCAGTACTAACTGGCATTGTCAAGGCTTTGGAAATCTTTTATATCCTTTTCCATCATAATAAACAGTTCCATTACCTTGTTACACAGGTCTTTTGACAGTTCTTTTCTGCTCCACATGGCTTAGTATCTAGCCTGCTCAGTTCATCCATGTGAGAATTAACAAATTCAATGACTATTTATATACAGACACTAACTGCAATTTAAAAAGTCACACAGATGTGGGAAATTAACCTTTAATTGCCATTGAACCCGTGTGTGTCACCTTGTGTGTCTGTTCCAAGGCCAAACATTCCAGGGCATGTAAACTTTTGATAAGGGCCATTTGGGTGATTTCTGTTATCATTATGATTTAAAAAAGGAGCCAAATAACTATGTGATAATATACATAGCTTAATAAGACCACTATCCTTAGATAAAATATTTTCATATCAATGCCAAAATGTCATAATTTCTGCCAGGGTATGCACATTTTTTATCACAACTGTATAAGAATATCTGTGATTGTTTTAACAGAGACTGGGTGTATTAATGGTGCCCCTTTAAGTATTATAATCAAGCATAGACTGGGTACCCCTCTTTGTAAGTCCCCTGTATTGAATAGGTAATTGGGATGATATATATTTTAATTGGCTATGCCTGCTTGTATATTTATATAGTGCATTTGTTTTTAGGTATTGGGCTCTTTCGTCCCAGTGTCCGCATCAGGAGTGTGTTTTGCTCCTCCTCACGTCCTGCATTTGCAGTGTTGCAATTTTGGTAGGTGGAGACATATGTAAATAGTGATGATATTATATACTGTATGTATTGTAATGTAATTTCGATAGGGTGATTTATGCTTCCATTCAGCCAGGTTAAACTCTCCTTTTGGATCCCAAGATATGGTCCTGAAGAAACTATATATGAGAAATGCAGACCCTGTTGATCTCAAAGATACACTACAAGTTAGGTGATTTATGAATATGTTAGAAATTCTTTATTGTAAAATTTGAGAGAATAATTTTAAACCATTGCAAAATATCTTGTTTTTATTCGTATATTTTAAAAAGAGTAACAATATATTTCTTCTTTGGGTTTATGAAGCTTTATATTATTTTACCTGTGCTACAAGAAGTATATTTATAGAACTTAAAGTGACTCTGTCACGAGAAAAGTATGTAGGCTGTCATTGCTGACATCTCCTTTGAGAATGTCAATGGCAGCTTTGAAACCAAAGCATATCATCATCACTGCAAGGGAACTGAATCAATGACCTAAATCAAGTACAAAGATAAAGAATGGTGATGCTTTTTAGTATCACTTACCATACCATGTTTGCTTTGGGTCTGCAAACTCAAAAAATACTCAAGGCAGGCACAGCCAGGCAACTAGCATTTTCAAAAGAGGGACAGAAATGTGAACCCCCATATGTTTCCCATGATGAAAGTCCCTGTAGAGCAGTGGTTCTCAACCCTGTCCTCGAGTACCCCCAACAGACCATGTTTGCAGTTTTTCCTTTATCTTGCACAGGTACTTTAAATCAGATTCAATGGCTTGGTATTTTAGACAGCCATTTTATCCAAGAGAAATTCCCAAAACATGGCCTTTAGGGTGTACTTGAGGACAGGGTTGAGAACCACTACTGTAAAGGACAACTGCACAGAGCCCTGTCAATCAGTGAAGCCCCGCTCGACCATAGTTTTTTTTAAATTGTAGCAGCTAGCGGGGAGGGAGAAGAGAGGGGATCGGGAAGGTGTGGGGGGTCCGTTCGTAACATTGGCTGGCCTGACTTGCGGGGCCCCGCTGCCTGTGCGCAAGTATATGTGTGTAAGTCTGATTGGTTAAATGTACTATGTGGGGGACATACTCTACATTTGCCCACCATTTTTCCCAAATTTTTTTTTCTCCCTCCTAAACACAACTGTTTTCCATATCCCTAGGTTACCCTTGGTTTTGCTGCCGACGAGTGGCTATAAGGTCCCGAAACGCGTAGAGCTTACATCTACCCATAGGCGTACCCCACTATTAACCAAGTATGAACGTTCCATTTCCATTTATCGTTCCCTTTTGTAACCCTTTGTATTTGACACTTTAATGCGTCATATATCTCCTACTTGTGATTTTAGCTATTTAACTGTTCATGCAATGCAAAAATAAGTCCTTGTTGGAATGTATACTTTGATGAAATATAGAGTAATAATAGTAGCTATGTGCAAATAAAAACTGTGTGAATATATGACCATTTTGAATACAATAAAACCTGCTTTTTACCTGATTTGTATATCTGCCCCCGTGTGCCTCATTTAAAGTCCCACCCTTAGCTCTCTTTTCTCCGTTCGTAACATGTTACATGCTAAATATGGGTGTAACATGTTACAAAAAGTGAACTTATTCTTTAAATAAAGAAAAAAATTGTAAAAATTAAAAACATTGACAGCACCCCTTCACCCCCACCCCAATGTAAATGGGCAACATTGGGCATGTACATGTATATATAAACAAAATGTGTCTCAGGTATCGCTGTTACCATCAGAGTGAGAGGAATAATTCTATTGCCATAATGTAAGGTTTACTCTAAACTCGCAACCTGTAAAGGATTCTAAAGCATCTCCTTGTAAACTTGAAAGATTGATGAATCCCAACAGTTAAAATCTACTTGCATAGATGGAACAGCTATGCAACATAATTACCACTGTGATAGTACCTTATTAGGTGGTGAAGTGTAGACCAGCTGTAAGGAGCAATGCTGCGGTGGTAAACCAAGCTCCTCATGTGCCAAGCCTACTCCAATGTAAAGGGAGAACGGGTTTATGCAGAGGTGGATGGAGGGTCAAAAGCATCAAACCGAAGCTCCGGTGGTGAGTGGCGGGATGGCCATGGAGGAGAGGAGCCGATGGACAGCTGGAAAAACTGCTAGCAGGGACCGGCAAGTGGAAGCGCCCGAGGGTGACGTCATACACTCAGGGATTATCGATCCAGTGTGAGGCTTGGAACACAGGGTGGTGGATGGAGCGCAAGCAAAGGAGAGAAGGGGAAGTGGGTAGCTGTTGGAAGGGGAAGTGGGTGGCTGTTGTCATGACTACGCATTTCGGGCCCTTCAAGATGATTTGAAGTAGGGCCATGCCCTATAACGCATTTCCTGTATTGAAGTGGTTAACATAAAAAATTGCAACTGCCACTTATTTATTCTCCAGTGTCTCTGCTTTCAGAAATATATATTGGTTTGGGGATTTAAAGTACAGTAATTTCTAGCACAAAAAATATGGTTTTTAAAAAGTGTCCTCATAGACAAGAGATTAAAGCATATTTCCCGGTCAACACAGAGGAGAGCCGATCAGGCAGGGGGCGTGGCCGGATGCTGAGGTGAGAGGTCGCTGCGGTCCCGGACCTCACGCTAGTTTCCATGATTGAGGTGTAGGAAGGAGGAGAGAAGGAGGGAAGGAGGATGCCGAGAGACAGGAAAACGGCGCTCTGGTGCACTGGAACCTGGGACGTAGGTGGTGAGCTTCCCTGTGGCTCTCCCACGGAGATTTGCAAACGGCTACACCTCGGTGAGAGTGAGGTGACGCTGTCGTGGGATAGAGCGGCCGTCCGTGACTTCCACGAGGCGATCGTACGAACCCGCCTCCCAGTATCCCTAGAAGACGAGGAGGAGGCGGCCACACAGGAAGGAGCGGGGGTAGGAGCGAGTGCTCAGGCCCCACATGGACCTAAGGAAAAGATAAGCCAAGCTGCTGCTGCCGCTGCAAAGTTGGAGTGATATGCTCAAATGCCAAATCAGTCACCCAAGAAGAACGGGCAAGCAGGAGAATCACAGCATCCCCACTCAGTGGGGAGAAAAAGACAAGGTTCAGTGGCAGATGTGTCAATAAAGACAGCAACAAAAACGGTGAACCAGCAACAGTACTAGTGGCAACAACAGTACCAGTAACAGCACCAGCTGCTCCAGCAATTGTGCCACACACAGCCCCTGAGACTGTGCAAGGAGCATCCATAGGAGCAGAGGAAGGTATGTCTGTATTATTCCTGGCATCAGAGAAAGAACCATCTTTGAAAGAGATCCTTATGGCAATCAACAACTGTAAGTCATCTTTGAATGAATTATTTGATCAGCTTAAACATATTAGAGAAGATGTATTATTAGTAAGACATGATATACAGGAGGTATCCACACGAACAACAGTCCTTGAGGGGAGACTTTGTCAAATAGAAGATGATATAAACCCAATAAAACAAGAGGTCCAATTGAAGCAAGGACGGCTAAATATGTGCATCCATAAAATAGATGAAATGGAAAACAGAGCACGCAGAAAAAATATAAGGGTACTAGGTCTCCCCGAGAAAAGTGAAGGTAGCTTAAAGAAATGTTTGGCAGAGACTCTTTTTCAAATTTTTTTGCTATTGAACGTGCACATAGGATCCCCCTTAGGACATTGCCCTCAGGAAGCCAGTCCAGGTGAATGGGGTGAATTTAAGGTTGTAAGGGAAAACAGAGAAATGTTTTGGTATGGATTGGGTGTGAGTGAGGGGGGAGGGGGGGAGAGGTGTGAGTGAGAGATGTGGTTCATGTATGAGTTGTATGAGTTGCAAGAATAAATATGGGAAAGATTATACGTTTGCACAGGAGGGTAATGCACTAAAAAGAAATTATAACACACAAGGGGAAGAGTATTTGAGAATATTAAATATGAAAGTAAATGAAATAAATTTGAGGAATTATTCTGATGAGGGAAAGAAAAGTAGGATAATAGAATGACAGGGATTGGAGATGAGAGCGGGAAGACCCCGGGTCAGTTTAGGATAAGCAGGAATGTTAAGATATGTTCTTGGAACGTACAGGGGGTAAAGGATCTGTCTAAGAGACAAGCAATTTTTTCTGTGGCCAGATTGGATGGGTCTGGAATACTTTGTCTGCAGGAGACACACCTTGAGAAAGAAACAACTAATGTCTTAGAAAATAAGAAATTCAGAGTGCAATATCATTCGACTCACACCTCCTATTCAAGGGGGGTGAGTATATTGATAGATTCCAGTGTGGTTTTCTCCTGCAGGCAAAGTAAAATAGATGAAAATGGAAGATATATTTTTCTTTTTTGTGCGATTAAAGATAGAAAATGTGTGTTAGCAAATGTATATATTCCTCCACCATTTAGTACAGAAATTTTGTGTGACCTGATGGGGTTTATCGTGGACAAGCCAGGAGTGTCTGTCATAGTGGCAGGAGATTTTAATATGACCATGAATAAGAACTTAGATAGGCTCCCCTCAATGAAACATTTGGTGGCCCATTGTTCCGATTTTGTGAAGAGACAGGGTTGGTGGATATATGGAGGAGGTGGCACCCTGAGGTAAAGCAATACTCCTGCCACTCTAGGACGCATTCTAACTTGTCCAGAACTGACCTCTTATTGTGCAATGAGGAAGCCTTGAAAATAGTGGTGGAGGTAGATTACAAACCAAGGGGGATATCAGATCACTCACCATTAGTCTGTTCAATAAAAATAGGGGAAAACAGGGCGTGGCTTGACTGGAGTCCGAAATGGCCGCTTGAATACAGAGCTCCGGCCACTCGAGGATTAAAATCAGCTTTTACTGGGGTTCGAAGCAACTTTCCACGATGGGAAAGCCCAATAGGAGTGCCTCAGCCTCCCGGACACCGAAAGAGCCGACAACCCAGCTCAGTCGCAATATCCCGGAGATTTTCCGTACGCTCCGGTCCGGCGACCACGAGGCCTTGCAGATACCACAGGCCTCAGGCTCCATCTCACCAAGTCATGACTCAGACTCACAGTTAACAGATGGGGACACACGAACCCACCGACATAGCCAAGCTGTAAATCTCTCGGATCTACAACATGTCGCAGTGGATATTACCAACAACATCACAGGCACCCTGAAGGCAGCCATACTAGACCTTAAGTTGGACATTCAAGCAGTTGCGGCCCGAATCACAGATGTAGAGCAAACCACACAGCTCCACACAGCAGCTATCAGGCAAGTGCAGCACACCTATGATGCCCAACTCTCATACCTCTATGACCTACACCGCCAGGTCGAGGACCTCGACAATCGAGGACGGAGACATAACATACGGGTCAGAGGGGTTCCGGAAAGCTCAGAAGCTGGATCATTACCCCAGATTGTATGTGCCATCTTTAATGACCTGTTGGACCGTCCCCCGGACTCCCCTATCGAGATGGAAAGACTACATCGAGCCCTTAGACCTCCTCCCCGAGACAATGAGCCCCCAAGAGATATCATATGTTGTGTGGTGAACTTTCCGTTAAAAGAGGAAATCTTGAGAAGAGCGAGAGAAAGGGGACAAATACACCACAATGGCATCGAAATCAAGCTTTTCCAGGATCTTTCCCCCACTACACTGCAGAACAGACGAGCACTGCGCCCCCTACTGGATCAACTTAGAACGCGGAATATACCTTACCGTTGGAAATTTCCTTTCTGCTTATCCGCCACCGCCAGAGGCCGCACTGCGCTCTTGAGATCCCCAGACGATCTAGCAACGTTCTGTGATCAGCTTGACCTACCGCTGACGGAACTTCCGGACTGGTGCACATTCCACTTTCCGTCCGAGCCATGGAGACCAGTCTCACACAACCCTTCACCTAAGGCACAGAGGCATCGCTCCAGACGAAGAAGATCGGGACCCCCATCTCCCGGCCCTCACGCTTCTCGCCGAGATTCGACCTACCGCGACTTGGGACAACCAGTAACCCCCCGAAGGAATAATCAGGAAGCCTGATATACACAGCTCCTGACGGTACCGGAGTAACTCAATTCTTCCTTTTTCTCCAGAGAAGATTTGCACCACCACTATTTTTTGTTTGTGTTTTTTGTTTTTGTTTTTGGTTGATTGACCTAGATCGATCTCTGCTTCCCAGCTCAATCCGCAATGTTCTCAACACTCACGCAAGGAAGCGCCGCAGCCTGCCCTGTAAGCAGCAGAAAGTGACTTGCCTATTGACTACACAGCGGACCCCGAAACACCCAGATAGGAGGCAAGACGCCACCATGCTGAGAAAAACGGAGTGCAACCCTCCTACACGAGACCGGCGAGTAGAAACACTGCACGAGATGACAGCAAAGACAAGGAAACGGTCAAGGCAGCCATAGGGCCCGGAGATGAGATCACTGTTTGAACAATACGAGCTGCAAGACCCACCTAGCAAGACACGGAATTAACACTCTGTCACCGATGAAGCCACCCATACAGGAGACTCTTAGAACTACCCCTTCCCACTGAAGCAAATGAAGATGACCATGTCAGGTGACGAGCAGACATACTGCTCTTAGATTTAGGGGAATAACCATTACAGTGCCATTGAAAACTCTGGGCCACCGTTTCTCCTTACTACACTTCCCTTTCCCCTCTCTCATTCCCCATCTTCCTCTACTGACCCCTATCCATTGTCCTCTCCCTTTCCCCCTTATTATCCTTGTCCCTATCCCCACCTTATCTCCCCTTTTCCCTCCCCTTACCCCGGGGCCCTCTTTTTTTTTTTTTTTTACCCTGTAAATCCTCAATTAGGGACATATGTAGTTAATGTTATTGTGTTTTGATGATAAAAATACACATGGAGGACCAGAAGTCACCGAGGCAGCCACAGGCAGATCCCACTCCTTTCTAAAATGACGCAGACGCCTCTTACAGCATGTATATTAGAGGCTACAGTTACTTAAATGACCTGGGAAATAACACCCCTCCATATTCCCTATACACACTCCCTATTAATATTACCCGTAACTTGCCCAACCATGCATAGCACACCATTTGCACTGCCTTGGTGACTCCTGGGACCACAGCTACTTTGATACTGTTGAAGCTTGCAGATACAGAAACATGATCTCAGATCTCCCCGCAGATAAAAAGCGAGGATATAAGCTACAATCTATGTCTTTCTGTACTCTCTTATAGAAAGATTAGATTACGCTCGCAGATGTCGACGCAGATACCAGACACTCACAGGTCGAAAAGTTTACCATTGAGAAGCATGAGATTTGATATTTAGGTCTATGTTTACACCGATACCTGCATTACTGTTTAACACACGGTTTGAAAAAAGATTTATTGTTATCTCTGGAAGTTCATGTTCATGTTTGCATTGACTCACTACTGGCAAATACTCAGGATATACAACCCCAGGTGTCCGTCAACAAAAATCAAATGGGCTATCACCACTGCTGCCCTATTCCCCATTATACCGCTACTTATTATATATCCTCCCAGTGGCCATGGAGTAGATCTCCAGACACCCTCACCAACCCCCAGCAGCAGCACTAGGTTCTAGTCTGCTGACCATCCGGCCCTCTTTCCAATAGGTGAATTGGCATTCCCATTTTCACCTCTGGTATCTCCCTCTTCTCTATATCTCACTTGTTCTCTCTGACTTTTTCTTACTTGGTCTGTCGGGCTCGACGCGGGGCTCTCCCTCCTTATTGATTAATACCTACCCCTGCCACTCTATATAAGAACCTCCACATTACCCCCCCTCTTTAACTACTGCCCGGGACACTCCGTTCTGAACTGGTCTTCATATCGGAAAATTTACGCAAAACCCGGGCACTAAGCCTTACACTAGAAACCAGTCACTTGAATACGTACCAAAATGCCCTCTCCAGCTCCTCTATCACTAAAATGTTTCTCTTTAAACGCAAAAGGACTGAATGTACCTGAAAAGCGTTCGCAGGTCTTATCCTACCTCACTAAACAAAAGGCTCATTTCGTCTTCCTCCAGGAGACCCATTTTAGATCTAACTCCATACCAAAATTGACTAACAACATATACCAAACAGTTTTCCACGCTACGAACCCTATTGCAAAAACCAAGGGAGTATCTACACTCATTTCTAAACATGCCCCATTCAAACATACAGATTCTTTGCTAGATCCGGAGGGGAGATTTGCATTTATCAAGGGTACCTATGCCTCCAGACCAATCACATTAGCCAACATATATGCTCCCAACGAACACCAAGTGTCATTTTTTAGGAAAGTGAGCGAGCTTCTATTCTCTTTCAAGGAAGGGATAGTGGTTGTGGGGGGCGATTTCAATGCCCCCCTCAACCCAGATATAGACACCTCCTCGGGCACCTCAGCACTACCCTTCCGAGCTTTGAAGCAAATTAAATTACAACTCCAAGCCCTGGCACTGCATGATACTTGGCGCACACTGTATCCATCCGTTAAAGACTACACGTTCTTTTCCATTCCCTTCCAAAAATACTCAAGACTAGACTATTTCTTCCTCTCCCAACCGGACCTGACCTATCTTACGCAAGCCACAATTGAACCCATGTTTCTATCCGACCACCACCCTATATCTGTTACACTGACTTTTCCAGACTTAACCCCAAAAACCAAAACATGGAGACTTAACTCCTCCCTATTAAAAGATGAGGTCTTCACTAAACACCTTGCAACCACCATTAACTCCTACTTTAAAGAAAACTCTACCCCCGACATATCACCCACTACCCTATGGGAGGCCCACAAGTGTGTGACCAGAGGGGAGCTGTTGATCCAAGCAGCGAAAGTAAAAAGAGCCCATCAAACAACTCTAGACGATCTGATCACCAACATTAAACGGCTGGAAGCCACACACAAAAAATCTCAATCACAACAGACCTTACAGGAGCTGACACACTTGCGTACAACACTCCTGGAAGAACTAGGTAAACGCGTTAGACGCAGATATGTCCTACACCAACGAATTTTTTACGAACAGGGTAACAAATGCGGCAAATTACTGGCCAGGGCAGTACGAACCTCTAAACTGGTCAATACGATTCACCACATTAGAACCCGTCAAGGTACTCTGTTGTCTAAAAATGAAGACATAGCTCAGGCCTTTGAACAATACTACAAGAAACTATATAACCTTGACCCTCTTAATACAAGCCCTACCCAAACGTCGCGCAGAAAAGAGGAAATACAAAACTTTTTGTCCCAATACAGCCCACAACCACTCACACAAACGCAAGCGGAAGAATTAGAACAACCCATCTCCACGGAGGAACTACATTTGGCTCTGAAACAGATGAAAACAGGCAAAAGCCCAGGCCCGGATGGGTTTACTCTACAATATTATAAATGCTTTGTCCAGATTTTAGCCCCTAAAATGTTAACCGTCTTTAACGCACTAGCAGATCCTACAATAACCATGGGGCGCATGCTAGAGGCACATGTCACAGTAATCCCCAAGGAAGGTAAAGACAACACCCAAATACAAAATTACAGGCCAATTTCATTATTGAATGTTGACATTAAGATCTACGCAAAAATCTTAGCCAATAGATTGTCTACCCTACTGCCGGGCCTCATCTCACTAGATCAGGTAGGCTTTGTCCCCGGCCGAGAAGCTAGGGACAATACTATTAGAGCACTAAACCTACATCACGGGCTCACATCCTCACAAAAGCAAGGCTTTTTCCTGTCCTTAGACGCTGAGAAGGCGTTCGACAGAGTGGCCTGGGACTATATGCGCGAGGTCTTAAAAAAGATTGGCCTCCACCCGCGCATGCTGTCTCATATCTCGGCGCTGTACTCCAACCCGAGTGCGGCTGTTAGAGTAAACGGCCACCTGTCGAACGCCTTCCCCATAAGCAACGGCACGCGCCAGGGCTGCCCCCTTTCACCTTTAATTTTTGTCTTGTCCCTAGAACCCTTCCTGAACAGACTAAGGGCCAACCCTGACATTGCAGGCATCACAATCAAAGGAAAGGAATACAAGATCTCAGCGTTTGCAGATGACATTTTGCTCTCCCTGTCCCACCCAATCACATCGATTCCCAACCTGCTCAAAGATATCACTCACTTTGGAACTTTATCACACTTTAAAATTAACTATGCAAAGTCTCAAGCCCTAAACATTACGCTCAAGCCACAGGAACTTGAACGATGTAAATCCTCCTTCCCCTTTCAATGGAGCCAACGTTCGATAACATATTTAGGAATTCAAATCCCCACCAAACTAGCAGATTTATATGATACCAACTTCCTCCCGGCCTTGAAAAAAGCTCAACTCGACTTAACAGCTTGGGGCCCCCTGAACATCTCCTGGTTCGGTCGTTCAGCCCTCTTAAAAATGATCACTCTTCCACGATTCCTATACTTCATCCAATGCATACCTATCAATTTACCGGCGGCCTTCTTTGCTACTTATAAAAAGATGTGTACACTATTCTTGTGGAAAGGTTCCCCCCCACGCATAAAATTCACACGACTTACGCGACCAAAACTCCTGGGGGGCATAGGTCTCCCAGACCTTTATAAGTATTTCCTGGCTAGTCACTTAGCCCGGGTGGTGGACTGGAATGTCCACGAGTCGGGCAAAACCTGGATCACGCTTGAGAAATCATTCTCTCACCTTCCCCTAGAATCACTGCCCTGGATTCGACCTAGCCAAATTCCACAGCAGACATCTGCACATCCATTTATATCAGCCTCGCTTGATTCGACTAGAAGGGCAGCCAAATTCTCTTACATATCTTCCCTGCCGGGTCCCTTAACCCCCCTGAGAGGGAACCCTGATTTCGAACCCGGGCTATCACAATCCTTCCTTAAACACACATGGCCCTATGACAAATTACTAGCGTATCAGTTTTTTGCAGACAAAACCCCTAGACCATACGAGAACCTAATCGACCTTTCTCCGCTCAAATCCTTCCCCTTCTGGACGTACAGACAGATCCGACACTTTCTTTCGACTCAAGGGACCATTTCGACCTGGACCAGACAATTAACCTCATTTGAAGATCTATGCACTCGCACCTCCCCACTAAGGCATCTTATTTCCATCCTATACAACATACTCTCAGAAAACATCTCCTGCATCCCTGACTCAGCACATACAGCCTGGGAAAAGGATCTCCAGATGTCCTTCACGGAGGAAGACTGGACACAAATCAATGAATATATACACAAGGGTTCCACTAATGTAGCCATTCAGGAAAATGGATATAAAATCCAAACACGCTGGTACAGGACTCCTTCACTCCTACATAAATTTAGCCCCTCTATCCCAGACATCTGCTGGAGATGTGGGAAAGCCAAAGGGACCATGCTACATATATGGTGGGATTGTGATCTACTACAACCCTTCTGGAAGGAAGTACATGACCTTATCTCACATATAACAACATACACTTTGACCTTCTCACCTGCTCAGTATCTTCTCCACCACACTCACCTAACGAAAAGTGAGTTCTTTAAATCCTTGGCTATGCATTTGGTGAATGCGGCTAGGCTCTGCATACCGACACACTGGCGATCCACGACCATCCCCACAATTGGAGAATGGTTCCAGAGGATCTCCAAGATAGAGGAAATGGAGGAGTTGGTACATATCTCTCAGGAACGTATTCAAAAATACACGACCACTTGGGCCTGCTGGACTTACTTTAAATCAACCCAGCGATACAACTCATTCCAACCTTGACAACTGGGTCGGCCTACCTAAGAGGCCAAACAATTAGATATACAACTATACTCCCCAAAACCATTTCAATTTTATAAAAAAAAGTGTGGGGGGGGAGCCCCGTGTTGAGAAACTAGGCAGACCGAACCCCCTCTTCCCACTCCTCTCTTTATTTCCTTTCTTCATTCTCTTTCTGTCCTAGTAAATACATTCCATATCCTTGTAAGGGGGATATTTATACCCCCTCCTTATCTCCGAACAAAATATGAAAGGTTACGATCAATATCATACAACTGTAATAAACAAAGTGTGTAAACTTGAATATACATGTATTCATCTGCATTAATGCAATACGTATGTAACCTGAACCACTATGTACAAAAGAAATGTATAATAACCTGGACTTTCTGCAATTGTTGTAAAACTAAATATGCTAATAAACATTATTGTGGAAAAAAAAAAAAAAAATAAAATAGGGGAAAACTATAATAGGGGGGGCTGGAAGGTGAACCCCTTTTGGATGGAGATAATTGAGGACATTGGAGGGATCGCAGCCAGCCTGAAAGATTTTTTGGAATTAAACTTAGGAACTGCATCATTGGGAGTGATCTGGGACACCCTGAAAGCATATCTGCGAGGCGTACTGATACAAAGAATAACGTATTTCAAAAGATAATCACAGGCTAGAGAAGTCAGGGTGAGGGAGGAAGTAAGGGGAGCAGAAATGCAGTATGTGGAGGCACCAACCCCGGATAGATATGACGAATGGGTGGCGAAGCAAGAAGAATATAAAAGACTAGTCCTGGAGAAAATAGAGAATAAAAATTATTTCAGAGGCAGGCCTTCTTTGGTGAGGGAGAGTGGGTAGGGAGAATATTGGCCCCAATAGCTAGGGCAAATAGCCCTCCAGCTATCATACCAGCAATAGGAGATAGGGAAGGCAAAGTTAGAAGGACCACGCTAGAAATAGTAAATGAGTTTAAGAATTACTATAAAAACTTAAAATGGGGGTTGGTGCCGCGCTAGTCCTGAGGTCAAATCCAGTCGCTGAGTGTGCTGGATATGTGTTCCAGCCTGTACTGCAGTAAGGGGTGTTGATACAATCCTAAACCATAAGTGTAGTGCTAAGTGAGTAAGCAAATAAAAAATGCCAAAATAGGTGCTCCGAATGGAAGAAAACTATATAGTAAAGATATATATATATATATATATATATATATACATAAAACCCTGGAGCCCACCCCAAGGGATTATGTGTTACAATACGTAATATACAATGATCGACCAATAAAGTGACAATATAAAATCCGGTAGTCGAACAATAAAAAATAAATATTCTTCAAAATTCACACGGTATTTGCCTCTAACACATTTAAAACCAATATAAAGTGCTTTGCATATATATCCAAAAATTGATGCAGTATATTAAACCGTGATTAATAACTAAAATATGTGACTGGGAATATCAATGCCAAAACAAACAGGATAATTAAAAAAAAAATTTTTCATACAGTGTTATAATGAATAGCCATAGTGATCTAAACAAAAGTGCATCATGCAGTAAAGTGTCCGGCAACCAGCAGGGGGTGCTCAAAATTCAGGTAATACAGTTCAAAATAAAAGTGCCTCAGTGCAGCAAAAACCAGCTTCAATGTTTCCTTGGTGGTGTCACATTAAACATGGCATGCAGATGGGAAAAAATGACATAACTTCAGAGGAATGGTGACTGTGCAGTATTAAAACCAGATTGTATCCATGCAGGAATCCTCAAACAGTGGGTAGTGGCCTCTTACCTCACTATACTGAGGTTACAGCATAGAACAGCAGTCGCTATTGGTGTCTCCTATGCAGGGGGATCCTAGGTGCTGTGCTGTCAATTAGTCAGACCTCAAGCCCATAAGGGACATCAAGAGATAAAATCCCATATAGTGTAGTATTTAGTGGTAAAAGTTAGACTTTATTTCGTATTACAACGTCATACAAGGTACTCACACAGTGTACAGTACAATGTATCCGGACGAGCGGCGAACTCGTACACTGCTACCAGTGGGCGGTGCCTGTCCCTACGCGTGGCGTCATGAGTCACGTGGCTTCCCCTGATTGTTTAGATCACTATGGCTATTCATTATAACACTGTATGAAAAAATTTTTTTTTATTATCCTGTTTGTTTTGGCATTGATATTCCCAGTCACGTATTTTAGTTATTAATCACGGTTTAATATACTGCATCAATTTTTGGATATATATGCACAGCACTTTATATTGTTTTTAAATGTGTTAGAGGCAAATACCGTGTGAATTTTGAAGAATATTTATTTTTTATTGTTCGACCACCGGATTTTATATTGTCACTTTATTGGTCGATAATTGTATATTACGTATTGTAACACATAATCCCTTGGGGTGGGCTCCAGGGTTTTATATATATATATCTTTATTATATACCGTATTTATCGGCGTATAACACGCGCCGGCGTATAACACGTACCCCAAGTTTAGGAGGGAATTTTAAGGAAAAAAACTTTTAGGAGGGAAGTTTAAGGAAAAAAAACTTACATTTAAATGCCCATCAATGCAGCCTCATCAGTGTTCATCTGCAGCCTTTTCCCAGTGTCCAGTGCAGCCTTGTCAGTGCAGCTTTGCCCCAGTGCAGCCTTGTCAGTGCAGCTTTGCGCCAGTGCAGCCTTGTCCCCAGTGCAGCTTTGCCCCAGTGCAGCCTTGTCAGTGCAGCCTTGTCCCCAGTGCAGCCTTGTCCCCAGTGCAGCCTTGTCCCCAGTGCAGCCTTGTCCCCAGTGCAGCCTTGTCCCCAGTGCAGCCTTGTCCCCAGTGCAGCCTTGTCCCCAGTGCAGCCTTGTCCCCAGTGCAGCCTTGTCCCCAGTGCAGCCTTGTCCCCAGTGCAGCCTTGTCCCCAGTGCAGCTTTGCCCCAGTGCAGCTTTGCCCCAGTGCAGCTTTGCCCCAGTGCAGCCTTGTCAGTGCAGCTTTGCCCCAGTGCAGCCTTGTCCCCAGTGCAGCTTTGCCCCAGTGCAGCTTTGCCCCAGTGCAGCTTTGCCCCAGTGCAGCTTTGCCCCAGTGCAGCTTTGCCCCAGTGCAGCCTTGTCCCCAGTGGTCCGTGCAGCCTTGTTGCCGCCTACATACAAACGTTTCGTTTGTATTTTTAAACATGGCGCCGCGGAGTTCGGAGGGACTCGGGGGCGCTCGTTCAGCTGAACGAGCGCCGCCAAGGACACAGTGACTGGGCGGAGCCGAGATACACATAGCCGAGGCTTCTCGGCTATTCTCGGCGCCGTTCACAGTCACGCCCAGTCCCTATGATGGACATAACGCAGGTCCAATGGCGGGACTGGGCGTGACTGTGAACGGCGCCGAGAATAGCCGAGAAGCCTCGGCTATGTGTATCTCGGCTCCGCCCAGTCACTGTGTCCTCGGCGGCGCTCGTTCAGCTGAACGAGCGCCCCCGAGTCCCTCCGAACTCCGCGGCGCCATGTTTAAAAATCCAAGCTATGTGATCTGTCGGAGCGATCGCCGCGATCGCTCCGACAGATCACAAAATAGCGGGGTTCGGCGTATAACACGCACGCACGATTTTCCCCTTATTTTAAGGGGAAAAAAGCGTGTGTTATACGCCGATAAATACGGTAGTTTTCTTCCATTCGGAGCACCTATTTTGGCATTTTTTATTTGCTTACTCACTTGGCACTACACTTATGGTTTAGGATTGTATCAACACCCCTTATTGCAGTACAGGCTGGAACACATATCCAGCACACTCAGCACTAGCGCGGCACCAACCCCCATTTTTTGTTATTGCCATCTATCGGGGTTTAAGGCTGAACCCCATTCGGTGCAAGCTGCTTCTCCCTATTTTAAACCATACTAGTAGCACTGATTGGTAGCGCAGGAATAACACTCCCCATATTGATTACTATAAAAACTTGTATAGTACGCCACAGATAAACGTAGAAGGGGATATGTGGGATTTTTTCCAAAGAATTGAAAATACCCCCACTATCAAAGGAAGATAGGGAGGGATTGGAAGCTCCGTTGACACTTGAGGAATTATGTAAAGCAACAGCAGATATGACAAATCAGAAAGCGCTAGGGCCAGACGGCTTGCCGATAGAAATGTATTAAAAAAAAATGGGGATATATTATTACTCAAACTTTTACAGGTGTTTAATGGAGCTATAGGGGAGGGAAACTCCCATCCTCCATGACAGAAGCAACAATAATTGTATTAGCAAAGGAAGGGAGAAATCAACTAGAGACAGCCTCATATAGGCCAATATCACTTCTATGTTCGGATGTTAAGATTCTCGCAAAAGTACTGGCAGCAAGATTGAACAAAATAATTGGTAAAGTATTACACCCAGACCAAACTGGCTTTACACCAAATAGATCCACAAGCCTAAATGTAAGGCGAGCTTATTTAAATATGCAGATCCCGGTAGAAAATGGAGGGAATAGGGCTATCCTATCATTAGACTCAATCAAAGCTTTTGATAGCTTAGAATGGCATTAATTTGTGGAAGGTTCTGTCGGAATTTCATTTTGGACCCCAATTTGTCCGTTGGATAAGATTACTATACGAGAGCCCCAAGGCCAAGGTAAGAATAAATGGTGAGTGTTCTGAGTGGTTCCAATTAGAGAGGGGAACGAGACAGGGGTGCCCTTTGTCCCCCTTGCTCTTTGCCCTCGCAACGAAGCTCTTGGCCACTGCTTTAAGAGCATCCCAGGAGGTTCAGGGTTTCAAAAGAAGAATGGGAGAGGAAAAAGGTCGCTATGTATGCAGACAACATTTTGCTGTTCCTTGGGGACACACAATCCTCTTTGGAGGGCGCTATGAAACTAGTACAAGACTTTGGACATTTCTCTGGGTTGGCAATTAGTCTGTACCCCATTACAGATTCACTCCCGCAACAGGTAACCTGAGTAAGAGTAGTTAATCAAATGAGATATTTGGGTGTTAATATGACCAAGGAACCAGGACAGTTTATAGCAGGAAATGTAGTCCCACTTATGGTAAAGCTTAGGCAGAAGACTAAGGGGTGGAGTTGCTTACCTCTCTCGGTGGCTGGTTGGATCAACCTAATTAAGATGGTATGGATGCCGCAAATATTATATATAATACAGAATTCACTAGTATGAATCCCAAATCATTGGTTTAAAAAAATAGATAGAGTATTTAGAGAGTTGATCTGAAAAAAACGGAGCTGCAAGGATTCGCTTGCAGGTATTACAGCGGCCGAGAGAGATGGGAGGCTTGGCACTGGCGAACCCGAGTTATTACTTTTTGGTGGCGCAATTACAGTATATGAAAGGAAGTAATATATCCTTAGAAAGGGAGGTAGGAAATAAATTATTACTGAATGATACCGGCCATAATACAGTAGTGGGGGCAGTGGAAGCAGATTCCTTTGGAACTAGATGTCCAACAACCCAATTAATGGTGAGAGTTTGGGAAACTGTCAGGACCATGTTGGGTTATGGCAGTTTTTCTGAATTCTCTCCTATATGGGACAATAAAAATTTAAGGGAACTTAAGGTAATGGGGGGAAAATAGAGGAATGGGATCGGAAGGCCATCCATTATTTAGCACAGATGTATTGGGCTGGCAGACTGAAATCATTCCAGTAAATAAGTGAAGAATACGAAATTTCAAACCGGTTGTTCTACAGATACCTACAAGTTAGGCATGCCCTAGATATGCAATTTAGAGGGAAAGTACCAGAGTACTCTCAGGAAATTGGTCAAACATCTAAAGGATTAATATCCTAAATGTATGAGTGTATAATGAGGGCAGGACAGGAAGGAGAGGTGGAATATGGTAATAGGCTTAAGTAGGAGAAGGACGTGGGGTCGATAACGGAGGAACAATGGAAACGGGTCCTGGCTTTAGGTCCAAAGGTTTCGCTTTCACCCTCACAGATCGTATCCCACTTATACCTGATACACAGGTCCTATTACACACCTGCAAAATTGTTTATGTTTGCGAGAAGATCGAATGCAGAATGCCAAAGGTGTGGGGATGGAAGAGGCGATCCAATACATATGATTTGGCGATGTCCTAAGCTATATAGGTATTGGAGTAGAATTAACGTTGTGTTTGGAACATCATTGAATACAGAGGCTAAGGTGTGTCTTTTGGGTTTAATAGAAGAGGAAGGAATAATGTGAGAAAACCCCACTATATATTTGTGTGGTCTTATTCGCCAGATCAGACAAATTAGGTACTTAGACTAAATATTGTCATTAAACATGCAGATAGTAGATTGATGTGGTTAAGGTATTTTCAAATGCATCTTGTCTAACACTCACCATATTCTTCAGGAATCTGTATGCCAAAAAGGCCAAGCTCCTTCAGCCCTTTCAACATCTCAGGTGGAATTTTAGCATTGGGGGCATTGGGCATTGTGACAGTGTCTGCAAAGGACATCCCCCAAGCCCCATATACTCCCCTTACATGTGCTCCTTTGCAGCTACTTCCTCCTTCTCAGAAGAGCTGAAATCAGCTGTCAATGGCCCAGGGGAATGATTACATCACATCACCAGTCATCTGACAGTGTTGGGGCCTAGCAATTGGCCACTAGGGCTGGGCGTCCTAGTGGCCCGGGCTGGGGAGTAACTTGCTTCTCTATACCCAAAAGTGCTGGGTATTTGACAGTATCAGGAAGCTGGGAGAGAGCAAAAGATAGGTAAACATAGGTGGATCAGGGGGGCCTTTGCTGAAGGTCTTTAAGACTACAATAATATATAGGGTCAGTTGATTACCTTTTAAAAACATTCCAAAATTATTATATGCGGACCAAAAAACATTCAGCTTCCCTTTAGATTGTAACATCTTGCTCACCTCTTTCTGAAAAGTAATGCTGCTATACGGTCCATGTTGAATTTCCTGCTTATACTTAATCCTCTTATGGAGGCTTCGTATTAGCCATCCACAGTCTACATTTTTCTACAGAAGAAAGTAACTAAAGGAGTAAAGCTAATGATGAGCCACACAGACTGCAGTAACTAGATGTTTGTTTCAAGGAAGGAAGCTGATTGCACATAAGTGGCAGGATAAAAACCCTCCGACAGTAATAGAATGGGTGCAGGTGGTAAAGGACACGATTGAGAAAGAGAAATAAACATATATATATATATATATATATATATATATATATATATATATATATATATATATATATATATATATGTGTGTGTGTGTGTATGAAGAGGGGGAATTATAAGGAATTTGTTAAAATATGGAAGCAATGGTTTGAGTAAAGAGAGGAAGTTTGGTTGAGAGTGAAAGTTATATGTAAGGATATGTGGGAAAGGGAAGGGGAGGGAGGAAGGAAGGATGGGATGATAAAAGAAAGAATATGGTTTGTTCTCTTGCCTCTTGATGTTTTTTCCCGTTCCCTTTCTTTAATTCTGTTGTTTGTATATATCACTTTGGGACATTGTCTAAAGTACATTAACTAAAGAATGTGACTTTTTTTTTTAAGATGCTCTCAATAAAGTAAAAATTAAAAAAAAAAAAAAAAGCATATTTCCCGTTTTGCAGCCAAATGTGAGAAAACCCCAGTATATATTTGTGTGGTCTTATTCGTCAGATCAGACAAATTAGGTACTTAGACTAAATAGTGTCATTAAACATGCAGATAGTAGATTGATGTGGTTAAGGTATTTTCAAATGCATCTTGTCTAACACTCACCATATTCTTCAGGAATCTGTATGCCAAAAAGGCCAAGCTCCTTCAGCCCTTTCAACGTCTCAGGTGGAATTTTAGCATTCTGATCAATTGCTTTAGAATCAACTGCAAAAAGATTTAAAAAAAAATATTTAGCAAATATACTCAGTTTTATGGCAGTCTTTAGCCAAATTGAAACATTTTAAAACACTCAAGAGACACCATGTACTCACTGTTTGGCTCCGATATTCATTCTCTGCACCTGGCTGCAATGACAGCTTACCGGTAGTCTCTCTAGCATCCACTAAAAACAGGAATACCAAGTGTTCTCAGGCTTCGAGAATACAAGGTGTTTGAGCTCATAGAAGCCTCACCAACAAATACTGAACAGGAGTGGGAGGTTGCACAGCATAGCATCATCTGGCAGCACTGCGAAAACTGCAATGCACCTGGCCAAAGCTTTAGCTCAGGTCTGAAGACTAGGCAATGGTACCCAACACCTAATCACCCTCTAACCTAACTGTACTGTGGATAATAATACAAATTAAGGTCATTGCTGTGCAGAAGTCACACAAAAAATTACCTCAGCATGCCTTTAATTAGATAATTAGGCCTTGCTCACACAGGGTAATTATATGCATGCCCCATGCAGGGCCTTGTTTACCCGGACAGGGATGTACAGGTGTTCCGTGGATCCTTGTGCCGGCAGTCCCATTGCTGTTTTTAGGGACGTGGCCGTGGCTGCATGGACACAGCCACTGCTCCCAATATGACATTTATTCAAGTTTGAATGCAAGGCCCCAAAACACACCCACACAGATGTCATATTGGGACACAGCAGCTGTGTCCATGCAGCTGCTGAGTCCAAATAGACAGCAATGGACAGGGATGCACAGAGCACCTGTACATCCCTGAGCTGGCAAAACAAGGCCCTGCAAGGATCACGCACATAAGTGCCCAGTGTGAATGAGACTTCTTATTAAGGCGCTTCCGGCTCCAGCCTAAAGAGCCACAGAGAAAACTGAGTAATCATGTGACTGCACTCAGGTGAGCTTTATTTACTTCAGCTTTGACCCATCGAGGAGTTCTTTTCTGAAGTGGATACCAAGTGGGATCTGTTCGCCTGCAGTTGGATATTTGTCCTAGGGACACAGGCGTGAAGGCTGCTGTAAAGGCAGCCATTCCATCTGGTGAGTGTTGATTCTATAGGGAGGTGATGGCTGACCCTTGAACACTCTATTGGAAGGATTGTTTCTTCATGTGGGGAGGCTTCGAAACTCTCCATCACTTTTTCTTTGCAGTGGATTTTTGCGCAATATAAATAGATTTTTCATTTTCTGGACTTTTTATGAAATACACAGTTTTATAAATACTCATTTATGCTGATATATGGACTGAGATTTACTCACTTTACTGTTTATGAATTATATTGGCGCTGCACTTTTTTACGTGCATGTTGCTATAAGTTTTGGTATACTACTTATATGTGAAAGCTGCCACTATTTTGGCTAATATTTCACAGCCCAATAACCAATACAGTGCTTTACATATACCGTATATTGTATATTCATATCAGTCCCTGACCTCATGGAGCTTACAATCTAAGGTTCCTAACTCACATTTATACATATTCATGCTAAGGACAATTTAGAAAGAAGCCAATTAACCTACCAGCATGTCTTGGAGTGTGGAAGGAAACCGAAGTACCCGGAGGATAGATAAATTGACTGGACTGTATAGATTTGTTGTCGTATTACAGTTTTGGTGAAAGTAAATAAGATTGTACAGTGATTGTACAATCAGATTGTAGTGTGTATGGCCACCCTAATGCAAGGTTCACACTTATGCGTTTGGGTGGGCACGGCAGCCCATTCAAATGAATGGGCTGCCATACATGCGTTTCAGCAAAAAAAAAAGTGCATGCATCTTTTTAAATACACAACCGCAGGGAAATAACATTGTCTTTTTGATCATGTGATTTTCCTGTGGTTCCCGCACCTGCACTTTTACATGCGTGGGGGGTGCCATTCAGAATGAATGGCAGCCCCACACGTTTTCGCAGAGCAGTGCATTTTCAATGCGGGTGCGATTCCCGCAACCATACATGGAAATGTGAACCAAGCCTAATAGATGCTCCCTGTAAAAAATATATTTGTAAAATAAAAAAGTTAAAAAGACCCTGTCACTTTGCCCATGCAGGGCATTGTGACAGTGTCTGCAAAGGACATCCCCCAAGCCCCATATACTCCTCTTACATGTGCTCCTTTGCAGCTGCTTCCTCCTGCTCAGAAGAGCTGAAATCAGCTCTCAATGGCCAGGGGAATGATTACATCACGTTACCAGTCATCTGACAGTGTTTGGGCCTAGCAATTGGCCACTAGGGCTGGGCGCCCTAGTGGCCCGGGCTGGGGAGTAACTTGCTTCTCTATACCCAAAAGTGCTGGGTATTTGACACTATCAGGAAGCTGGGAGAGAGCAAAAGAAAGGTAAACATATGTGGATCAGGGGGGCCTTTGCTGAAAGATGTCAGTTTAACCTGCATGGGAAGTACTACAGTATGTCTTTAAGACTACAATAATATATAGGGTCAGTTGATTACCTTTTAAAAACATTCCAAAATTATTATATACGGACCAAAAAACATTCAGCTTCCCTTTAGATTGTAACATCTTGCTCACCTCTTTCTGAAAAGTATTGCTGCCATACGGTCCATGTTGAATTTCCTGCTTATACTTAATCCTCTTATGGAGGCTTCGTATTAGCCATCCACAGTCTATATTTTTCTACAGAAGAAAGTAACTAAAGGAGTAAAGCTAATGATTTTCAACTTTTCATTTTACAATACTTTTAATTTCAAGTATTTTTTTTTTAGAAAGCCATAAATACTGGGATAAACAGCTTCCATATCTAGCCAGAGGTGAAGTCTTGTCAAAACACATCGGGCACAGGCAGGTGATATTGTGATAGTACAATGTACGAGGAAACAACTTTATTGTATACAGAAGTTTTCCTCTATTTTGTTGCTCTCAAGATAGCAGGCAGGCAATCGGCAAGAGAGAGATGAAGCCATCAGGAACAGATGGATAATCCTGAGTGGCAGTGGATAATACGACACACAATTATCTGACCTGTAACTCATAGTGCCAAGTCTGGACAAGGACTCTCACATTCACACAGCAATCATTTCTTGCAGTAAGAAAGCTGAAACAGGTCTGAAGCTTCCAGTTTAACTTTTAAAAAGCTTCACATAGTTTAAATGCAACATTACCATAATTTGGGAAATGCGCATATGTATAAACACTGGAGCAAGCTGGAAGCTGGATTGTTGCCAACAGCAACCAATCAGGGTAGCTTGACACTGCCCTAGTACAGTTCCATTGCACTCTGGCCAAAGCACAGGAAACCCGCAGGTTTTGTACGAGTTAGTTGCGTTTACCGATAGACTTCTAGGAGGTCCCGCAGTTTTGGTGTGGTTTCAGAAAGCACGCCAAAGATGCAACATGCAGGAGTTTTGGTGACCTTTCTGAAACCACACCAAAACCACAGGACCTCATTGAAATCTATGGGAAGAAGCAGCTATCCCCCAAGAAAAACGTATTTGTGCTTTAGCAAAAGCTCAGTTGGGCAGTGTGAATATCACTTCCCCCTCCTAAAACCTATGCTTACTAACCTGTAGAGCTGCACAATTCTGGGAAAACTGAGAATCACAATTTTTTTGCTTAGAATAAAGACCACGATTCTCACAGGGAAACATCATCTTTCACATTATACAAAAAAATTGGGCTAACTTTACGGTTTAGTTTTAATTTTAATTCATTAAAGCGTATTTTTTTCCCCCAAAAAAAATTGCATTTGTAAGATCGCTGTGCAAATACAGTGTGACATAAAATATTGCAACAACCATTTTATTCTTTAGGGTCTCTGCTATATATATGTTTGGGGGTTCTAAGTAACGTTCTAGCAAAAAATAATGATTTTAACTTTAAACCAACAAGTGTCAGAAAAAGGTTTAGTATTTAAGTTGTTAAACTTCCCTCATTTACAAACCGAAGTTCATTCCTTTGAGCTAAAGAACAAATTCTTACAATGTTTATTGTTGAGCTCAGCAGCTGAAGAATGTTGTGAAACCTGGCAGACTGCCTGTTTTTTTTGCCAGCTGTCAGGTTGAGCAGAGAATTCTGCATAGAATTGGCAAAATGCTTTGTTAAAATCTCCAGGAGGAAATAAATCGCGATCAGGTCACAGTGGCACATGATTGTGAAGTATAAGGAAAATGATAAAATTGTTTTCTAAAATTTTCCAAATAAATATGTGAAAAGTGTGGCAAGCATTTGTATTTAGCCCCCCAGAGTCAATACTGTAGAACGACCTTTCGCTGTAATTACAGCTGCAAGTCTTTTTTGGTATGTCTCTACCAGCTTTTTCACATCTAGAGAGAGTGACATTTTTGCCCATTCTACTTTGCAAAATAGCTCAAGCTCTGTCAGACGGGATGGAGAGCATCTGCGAACAGCAATTTTCAAGTCTTGCCACAGATTCTCAATTGGATTAAGGTCTTTGACTGGGCCATTCGAACACATAAATATGCTTTGATCTAAACCATTCCACTGTATCTCTGGCTGTGTGCTTAATATCGTTGTCCTGCTGGAAGGTGAACCTCCATCCCTTGTCACAAGTCTTTTGCAGACTAACAGGTTTCCTTCTATTGCCCTGTATTTGGCTCCATCCATCAACTCAGACCAGCTTCCCTGACCCTGCTGAAGAAAAGCATCCCCACAACATGATGCTGCCATCTCCATGTTTCACGGTGGGTATGGTGTGTTCAGGGTGATGTGCAGTGTTAGTTTTCTGCCCCACATAGCTTTTGCTTTTAGGCCAAAAAGCTCAATTTTGGCATCATCTTGCCAGAGCACCTTCTACATGTTTGCTGTGTCCCCCACATGCAAATGGGATTTCTTATGGCTTTCTTTCAACAATGGATTTCTTCTTGCCACTCTTCCATAAAGAGCAGATTTGTGGAGAACACGACTAATAGTTGTCCTGCGGACAGATTCTCCCACCTGAGCTGTGGTTCTCTGCTACTCCTCCAGAGTTACCATGGGCCTCTTGGCTGCTTCTCTGATTAACGCTCTCCTTGCCCGGCCTGTCAATTTAGGTGGACGGCCATGTCATGGTAGGTTTGCAGTTGTGCCATACTTTTTCTATTTTCGGATGATGGATTGAACAGTGCTCCGTGAGATATTCAAAGCTTGGGATAATCTTTTTATAACCCAAAAAGGAACAGATTCCCCAGATGGGGTTTTTAGGCAGCAAAAAAGAGGGTAGAAGGCCAATATGTAAAAATATAAATTTTATTATACAAAAGTAGCTTCAACACACTGGTTAAAAAGAATGAGCTCCAATACAGGGTGTATACCAATACATGACACTCAACACATACACTATAAGCACATGTTCATAACAGCATAGCATATGCGTAGACGTATATCAGAATTGTAGAACTGACGCGTTTCGACCTATATATTCCAGGTCTTCTTCAAAGGTCAATCTGCTAAAATTATACCACAAAAATGCATGTGTCAAAAATTGAATATATATATTTGAAAACAGGTATACCACATGTTGATATGGCATATTTACCCAATGATGAGTGTCCTAGAACAAGAAGCTTTCTGTTGAGGAGATCCCTTTAAAATGGAAAAATTGCCCGTTCACTTTCTAGGTGAACAGGCAATTTTTCCATTTTAAAGGGATCTCCTCAACAGAAAGCTTCTTGTTCTAGGACACTCATCATTGGGTAAATATGCCATATCAACATGTGGTATACCTGTTTTCAAATATATATATTCAATTTTTGACACATGCATTTTTGTGGTATAATTTTAGCAGATGGACCTTTGAAGAAGACCTGGAATATATAGGTCGAAACGCGTCAGTTCTACAATTCTGATATACGTCTACGCATATGCTATGCTGTTATGAACATGTGCTTATAGTGTATGTGTTGAGTGTCATGTATTGGTATACACCCTGTATTGGAGCTCATTCTTTTTAACCAGTGTGTTGAAGCTACTTTTGTATAATAAAATTTATATTTTTACATATTGGCCTTCTACCCTCTTTTTTGCTGCCTAAAAACCCCATCTGGGGAATCTGTTCCTTTTTGTCTCTATCACCAGGGGTGAGCAGCACTCCCTTTCCTTCCCTGTGTCCCCCCCTTTTATCTTTTTATAACCCAACCCTGCTTAAAACTTCTCACAACTTTATCTCTGACCTGTCTGGTGTGTTCCTTGGCCTTCAAGATGCTGTTTGTTCACCAAGGTTCTCTAAAAAAACTCTGAGGGCTTTGCAGAACAGCAGTATTTATAAGATTACATTACACACAGGTGGACTCTATTTACTAATTAGGTGACTTCTGAAGGCAATTGGATCAACTAGATTTCAGTTAGGAGTATCAGAGTAAAGGAACTGAATACAAATGCACGTCACACTTTTCAGATATTTGTAAAAAATTTGGAAAACCATTTATCATTTTTTTATGTGCCACTAGGTGTTGGTCTATCACATAAAATCCCAATAAAATACATTTATGTTTTTGGTTGTAACATGACAAAATGTGGACAATTTCAAGGGGTATGATCACTTTTTCAAGGTACTGTATAAGCAGGATGGTTGTACTGAATTCAACTTCAGTACAACCAGGTTTAGCTTGGAATTCTACCTGAAAAGAAAATTTAAGAGGCAGTTCGCCAAAAACTGGTGTATCAGTCTTGGCAGTGAGTGAGAGTGAGTGAGATCTCTGTACTGAGTTTTGGGACTACATACCCACTGTGCCCATTATGAAAGGTTTCCACATTTCCTGTTGGAATTTACATTTACTTTATATTAGAGAAAATGCAGTAGGATTTGTTGGAACACACAAAGGTCAACAGCAACGCCCAAAAAACTCCAAGGTCTACTTAACAGGGCTGGGAATAGGGGCTGTATGACAGTCTGTTTGGCTCTGGCTCCATCTATAAACAAAATATAATTTTTTGATAGAATGAACGTTTAAACCGACTGTAAAAATAAGTACCGCTAGGGTGCGTCAGTTACTGACAACCACTGTGCACTCCTAGGGCCTAGTATGTAAATTATATATTTTTTTGCAGTATGGCACAATACATACGCAGAGCGACCAATGGCCTCTTTTAGGAAATGCTGGCACCCTCGTTTTCCTCCCTAGCTTTCCTAAGTGATGCTTCCGCTTAGGGAGGACACTAAATATTTCACCAATGCTTGCATATCTGAAAACCAGCCATTCATGTTCTAACCTTAATAGGAAAAATAATTCAATTTGAACATAAACACCTGTTGTGGCCAATATTCTACATAATTTGTATTTCTATTTAAGCTCTGGGGTGAGTGTAAAATCCTATTCCTGGGACAGTAAGCTACAGATGAGCCTGCTGCATACTTTGCAAAAGCAGTGGTCTCCCTGCAATGGTCCAACACGCTCCCCCCCCCCCCAGTCAGATCAGGAGCTCTGCAATTAGCAAAGACCATGTCTCTGCTGGCTGCAGAGCACTAGTAGTGACTTGTGGAGGGTGTGTTGGGCCACAGTAGATACAGCTATACACCTATGCTCACACACAGAAAGCAGTGGTGTAATCTGCAGCTTATTTCCCAAAAGAGAGTATTTTGTCCTTCCACTCAAGCTCAAATAAAACTAAATAAATATAAGATATTTAAAATTTTACATATCCCCACACCAGCCATGTACCTAATTATTTGGAGTGTTAGTTAAATTTGGCTTCAATCATTTGAATATAGGTATAATTTTAGATACATTATATTAAATATTATAAAAAAAAAACAAAAAAAAAACACTACAGGCACTTGAAATATTACTACAGGCATTTGACCCATAGAAGGTGTGCAACACAATTGTAAAAATAGCGTTAGTTACAACTAGTGTATCTTAACAAAATGCTCAGCAAAAATAGTGCATACAGTTGTGCTCATAAGTTTACATACCCTGGCAGAATTTATGATTTCTTGCCCATTTTTCAGAGACTATGAATGATAACACATAAACCTCTATTTTTCACTCATGGTTAGTGTTTGGCTAAAGCCATTAATTATCAATCAACTGTGTTTACTCTTTTTAAATCATAATCACAACAGAAACTACCCAAATGACCCTGATCACAAGTTTACATACCTTGGTGATTTTGGCATGATGACAAGCACACAAGTTGACACAAAAGGGTTTGAATGGGTAATAAAAGGTAACCATCCTCACCTGTGATTTGTTTGCTTGTACTTAGTGTGTGTATATAAAAGGTCAATGAGTTTCTGGACTCCTGACAGACCCCTGCATCTTCCATCCAGTGCTGCACTGACGTTTCTGGATTCTGAGTCATTGGTAAAGCAAAAGGATTGTTAAAGGATCTGCGGGAAAAGGTAGTTGAATTGTATGAAACAGGAAAGGGATATAAAAAGATATCAAAGGAATTGAGAATGCCAATCAGCAGTATTCAAACTCTAATCAAGAAGTGGAAAATGAGGGGTTCTGTTGAAACAAAACCACGGTCAGGTAGACCAACTAAAATTTCAACTGCCAGGAAAATTGCTCGGGATGCAAAGAAAAACCCACAAATAACTTCAGGTGAAATACAGGACTCTCTGAAAACATGTGGTGTGGCTGTTTCAAGATGCACAATAAGGAGCCACTTGAAGAAAGATGGGCTGCATGGTTGAATCGCCAGAAGAAAGCCATTACTATGCAAATGCCACAAAGTATCCGGCTTACAATACGCCAAACAGCACAACAGAGACGAGCCTCAAACCGTGGACAAAATATAGTAAGCATTACTCCTGCGCTTGTTGTGAAGGCGTTTGTTGTGTAAATAGGTAATATTGTTGAGGTGAAAAGACTGAAGGAGATGGTAATGCGTGTCCTGCTGCCCCGACTGACCAGGGGGGGTCTGGAGAAGACTGTGTAGAAGGAGGTGGATGGAGGGCGCGTGATCAACTGCTTACATCAAAACATGTTTGGTTTATTCATGTAAAAAGGAATACTAACGTGTACATGGGGAGGAGTGGCTAGTTGGAAGGTATGTCCTGTGATGGATAATAAATTATTCTAAGCTCCATACCAGTCCACGTCCAAGCGTTCTAAGTGGAATACCGATCAAAACAGTATAGACACAGATCCAGATGTGACCATACAGTTGTACAAATAAATATATACGTTCACATATACATAAATATGAAAAATATAAATAAAGCCCACCTAAGTGCACGTGACATGTGCCTATGCTGAATAAGTGTCATGTCAGTGGGGTGGGAATACACAGTTAATGCAGCATGATTGCAAAGAGTGACGGATGTGAACGGATCGGAGTATGAAAATGCATATGGTCTATGCAAGCACAGGAATGCAGTGGTGATAATTGCCAGAAGTGAAGATGGCAGACTGATAGACTGATGTGGGATCGCACCTACCTACGTGATATAGTAGGAATGTATATATGTATTTTCCTATTCCGGTGGTACGGGACTGTCGGGTGTGCCTGCAGGGAAGAGAAGAGATGAACGGGGTGAAGGGAGAGCGACCTGAGAGGGGGGTCCCTCAGGACACTAGTGAAATGGCAAGTGAAAATGCATGGGAAGGTGCAGAGTTAGTATAGTGACCTCATAGCTGACCTGTCTCCAAAGATGTATGGGAGAGCGACTGCAGCCTGCACACATCCCTGGGGGCAGGGAACCGTGGGATCCGTAGTGATAGAAGGGGGAGGAAGTGTTCTCAGATGGTGCTGGAGCCGTGGATGCCTGAAAACTGTCTCTCCGCCTGGGACATAGGCAAGTGTTGTAATGAGGACATGCTGGAGAGTTTAAATGTTGGTGGGAGGCGGGCTGGGAGTGCTTGTGGCCATCGAGGGGAGGTGGGTGTTGCCTGCCAATGGAACGCACGCCAACGAGTGAATGGGCGTGGTCATGCGCTCCAAGAGGCAATCACGTGACTGGACACCTGTCGGCTCCTGGGGGAGGGTGCGCCGGCAGAGTCCATCCAGTGTATGAGCCGAGCCATTGTGTGCCGTGAGAGACGGCAAACACAGGCGGCTCCAATCTGCGGGCCCCAGGTAGTGTGTAGAGGCAACTCAGAGTGGAGTGGAGGAGTGGTATCCCTGCCCATCTAAGCAGCACAGGGGGATGTCTGCTCAATGTACATGCACACATGACGTTCAAGTATCTATACACAGACACACACACCCCAATGTGCATACACACATAGATGCATGCAGCCAATGCATACACAGGAGTTTAGGAGATATTATTACAAAATTATATATATATATATATATATATATATATATATATATATATATATATATATATATCTACATATACATATATATATATATATATATATATATATATATCTACATATACATATATATATATATATATATATATATATATATATATCTACATATACATATATATATATATATATATATATATATATCTACATATACATATATATATATATATATATATATATATATATATATATATATATATATATATATATATATATATATATATATATATATATATATATATATATATATATATATATATATATAGATAGTACACTGTAGAAATGATGATGTTATTGGGCTGCAAGGGACAATGTGTAAAAGATGTAATGTGTAGTGGAATGGATATAGGTGGAGATGAAATCAGGCAAATTTGAGAGGGACAGATTAGACTATCTGTATGGGCGTTAATTCAAATGGAAAAGACCTCCCGATGGCGACGGCCCCCATACACAAAAGCCAATATCACTCTCTCAAAATGATACACGCCCCATGACTCCTCCACGCCACACGAAACACAACACTAAGAAGGGCAACACCATTAGACAGAGACCGCACAGAAGCCTCCAACCACAAAATTATCTAAATAACGTTTAGGGGAGAAGGAGAGAGGGGAACATTCCGACCCGGAAAGACCACCAGGCGACAGCCTCCTACAACCCTTCTTCCTACAATGACAAAAGTAAAAACAAATGGACTAAAAAACTAGACAGAGAAAATGGCCAAACTCCATCATCAGGAGCCAAAGCCCAGAAAACAAAAGGACACACTAATGACCTTGCCACCACTTCTACAAAAAGCATGAACCACACTCCGCCGCCAGAAACAACTACAACAGACTACCACACCAGCCAGCAGAAGGTCAATACACCTACCCAGCAAAAACCAATGGAAAATATACCACCGTGTATTTTTTTTAGAAGAGGGAGCTGTGGGCAGCTGGTACCCCACGGCTCAACAGGAAATCCCTCTGGAACTTCCACAGAGGCTGGTAAGAAAAAGAGAAGATGGAGAAGAAGAGGTCGACGAGGAGGAAAGAACAATAAAAAGAGTGAAAAGATAACTCCTACACACACTACAATTAAAAACTTCAATCTATCAAGTTCGGTTTCCGATGACACAGAACCTAATGTTCTTCTTAAGGGTCTCAATTTTGCCCCTATAAACCCTCCAAATCTTTGCGAGATCTTTGTGGACCTAAATAGGTACACGAGAAATCTCACCCTAAAAAGGTATTTTGCTCTTTGCGAATTACCCTTTGAAATGTCAACAAATGCAGACAACGCACTTGAAAGTTTAGAGAGTCTACTACAAGAGGGAGCCTGCGAGGACTACCCCCTACAGATCAAATTTCTCCTCGACTCCATCGGATTTTGCCTCACCCACAACTACTTCTCTTTTGTGGGCGAGTTTTTTCAACAAACCAGGAGGACTGCCATGGGAGCAAATTTGCTCCTAGCTACGCAAACCTTTTCATGGGTATGTGGGAAGATATGTTCATCTGGGCCAATAACCCCTTCAAGGATCAGCTTGCCCTCTACACCAGATACATTGATGATATTCTGATAATTTGGAACGGATCGTATACAGATCTAAACAAATTTCTGGAACACTGTAACTCCAATCCATTTGCTATCTCCTTTACCCATGTGGTCGACGATACATCACTTGTTTTTTTGGATCTGGACTTGCAAATCGATGAAGAAGGCATGATTCTGTCTAAAACCCATTTCAAACCCAGTGCAGGGAACTCTTACCTTCATGCCAAAAGCCACCACCATCCCAAGTGGATCCGCAACATTCCCTAAGGGCAATTGTGCAGGCTGAAGAGAACCTGCACTAAAAGAAGCGATTATGAAAAGCAAGGGTCCATTCTAAAAAAGAAATTTCTCGAGAATGGTTATGAAGAATCTCTCATTAAAACAGCTTTTTCAAAATACTGGACACAGTACGATGAACACCCCTCAGTCACAATGGCAATGGAGGCCAACAAAACAAGGAAAAACAAGCAGTTTATCGACAGAAATTACTCTAACTCTATCAGATTCAGAACACAATACAATACCAAAGCATTTGACATACAGAGAGTCATCCAAAAGAATTGGAACATTCTCAAGCAGGATCCCATCGTCAACCTAGTCCTACCATCCAAACCTGAAGTTGTATTTCGAAAATCAAAAGACCTTAGAAGCTCCAAGCAGAGTACGAAAACCCCCGAACCAAACAAAGACCAGCACTGGACATCCATCTTTGACCAGAAGGGAAACTACAAGTGTGGAACAAAAAATTGTGGAGCTTGTGCCTTTATGGCACACCGTAAGAAAGAAGTCATGGGGTCCGATGGTCAGAACCACAAAATTAGTCAGTTCATTAATTGTGGCACTTCCTACTAAGTCTATGGTCTAATTTGTCCATGCGGCTTACTGTATGTTGGGCGCACAACACGTCCACTTAGGACAAGATTCAGCAAGCACAAATACACCATCATTAATAGTAACACTTACCATCAGTCCATGAGGTATAAGAAAAGTCACAGCTACTCAGTACCCAGGCATTTCAGAGAACGCCATAATGGCAATCCAATAGGCCTCAAAGTGTTTGGCATTGAAGCCATTAAAAAAGACGATGATAATGGGAGGAGATTTCGGAAACTCTGTAAACAAGAATCATTCTGGATTTTCACTCTTGGGTCAATGGTTCCTGACGGAATGAATGAGGATTTGGAAATCCACGGGGTAATCTAGATTCAGGACTAGTACCATTATGCACTTCCATCATTCCCGCTCTGAGCACTCCTCCCCTACCCTATTGTTCCAATCCCCCCCCTCTCCTCTTTTCTCCATCCACCCAGCACCACCTGTACACATTATTACCTAACAACTATATTCCTTAATATTAGGTACCACAATGATCATTCTTCATTTCTTGCTCTTTGTGCTATCATCTCCACCTATATCCATTCCACTACACATTGTCCCTTGCAGCCCAATAAATAAATTTCTACAACATTCATATATGTCACACATACATCAATTACAACTAAAATAGTGTATATATATATATTATAATATTTTGTAATAATATCTCCTAAACTCCTGTGTATGCATTGGCTGCATGCATCTATGTGTGTATGCACATTGGGGTGTGTGTGTGTGTCTGTGTATAGATACTTGAACATCATGTGTGCCTGTACAAAGAGCACACATCCCCCTGTGCTGCTTAGATGGGCAGGGATACCACTCCTCCACTCCACTCTGAGTTGCCTCTACACACTACCTGGGGGCCCTGCAGATTTGAGCCGCCTGTTGTTGCCGTCTCTCACAGCACGCAATGGCTCGGCTCATACACTGGACGTACTCTGCCGGCGCACCCACCCCTGGGAGCCGACAGGTGTCCAGTCATGTGATTGCCTCTTGGAGCGCACGACCACACCCATTCACTCATTGGCGTGCGTTCCATTGGCAGGCAACACCCACCTCTCCTCGATGGCCACAAGCACTCCCAGCCAGCCCCCAGACCCGCCCCCCACCGACATTTAAACTCTCCAGCATGTTCTCATTACAATACTTGTCTATGTCCCAGGCGGAGAGACAGTTTTCAGGCATCCACGGCTCCAGCACCATCTGAGGACACTTCCTCCCCTTCTATCACTACGGATCACACGGTTCCCTGCCCCCAGGGACGTGTGAAGGCTGCAGTCACTCCCCCATACATCTTTGGAGACAGGTCAGCTATGAGGTCACTATACTAACTCTGCACCTTCCCATGCATTTTCACTTGCCATTTCACTAGTGTCCTGAGGGACCCCCCTCTCAGGTCGCTCTCCCTTCCCCCCGTTCATCTCTTCTCTTCCCTGCAGGCACACCGGATAGTCCCGTACCACCAGAATAGGAAAATACATATATACATTCCTACTATATCAAGTAGGTAGGTGCGATCCCACATCAGTCTATCAGTCTGCCATCTTCACTTCTGGCAATTAGCACCACTGCATTCCTGTGCTTGCATAGCCCATATGCATTTTCATACTCCGATCCGTTCACATCCGTCACTCTTTGCCATCATGCTGCACTAACTGTGTATTCCCACCCCACTGACATGACACTTATTCAGCATAGGCACATGTCACGTGCACTTAGGTGGGCTTTATATTTCTATATTTATGTATATGTGAACGTATATATTTATTTGTACAACTGTATGGTCACATCTGTGCCCCTTGATGTGCATTCTGTGCTCATTTGCTTACATCCATACTTTGTTCCTGCACAGCTACCTATGTGCTGGCAGAGATGTTTACACACGCATGCGCATGTCCATTGTACATAAGCACAACTTGACACATCATGTGGTGAGAGACAGTCTCTCAGTGTTTCTCTGTGTATTTAACATCACTCACATGTTTCTTCTTCTATGTATATCATTTCATGTTTTTTGCTTTAATGTTCACTACCAATCAATCATCGATTGTTTTCATTGATAATGGTACCCTTTACAATTTTAAAGTCTACATATTTGACTTTTATTAATGTGAATTTATTATATGTCTGTAGTGTACAGCATACACTTGCCACGTGCTCCATACTATACTGTTTTGATCTGTATTCCACCTAGAAAGCTTGGACGTGGACTGGTATGGAGCTTAGAATAATTAATTATCCATCACAGGACATACCTTCCAACTAGCCACTCCTCCCCATGTACACATGTCGGCCTACTGGCTCACACAGACTGTGCTCCTGTTCTCCGGGCTCTGATGAAGAGGTCACCCTTGAAAAGCGTCAGCCTATTTTAAATACCTGCCTCAACATGGGAATTCTGCCAGGGTATGTAAAGTTATGAGCACAACTGTATAACATTTAGCTATTGTGCAATAGTTAATGAATGCCATTTTCAAAACACTAGCTATTAAGCAATGACAGCCACCATAAAAAGATATGCTTAAGCACGCCAGAATCAGGATTTATCTCAGGGAGCCATAAACCATTTATACTTTAGCAGCAATCTCAGTTTCTCAGGAGCCTTGCCATGGGCTGAATAATGTAAACATCTAATACAGTGGGGGTTATTTAGTGATTTTTATCTGCCAGGCTCAAATCCAATGATTTTTGAGTAATCTCACCTTCTTCACCAAAGAACTTCTCCACTGGGCCTACAAGCTGGTTAATTTCTTCCAACTCATCTTTACTGATCTCTGGGTATGGAAACACCTCTTCCTGGTAAAATTGAAATGAGAAAATACAGAAATTTGAATAATGACCCAAATACAATTATCCTATCTATATAAACATTTAACAAGAAACATCATGCCATGCAGCAAATCAAGTCAGAAATCCTGATTTGCATCACGTCAGGGAATCAGCCACACCAAAAAAAACAAAAAAAATTTCCTAAAGCAGACCCCAGTAATATTAGCCCTCACATTTCTCTGAGCACAGGCTATCTTTAACCACTTGCTTACTGGGCACTTAAACCCCCTTCCTGCCCAGACCAATTTTCAGCGCTGTCGCACTTTGAATGACAATTGCACGGTCATACAACACTGTACCCAAATGAAATTTTTATAATTTGTTTCCCACAAATAGAGCTTTCTTTTGGTGGTATTTAGTCACAGCTGGGATTTTTATTTTTTGCTAAACAAACAAAAAAAATAGGAAAATTTTGAAAAAAAATAAAAAAATCATGTTTCATTGTTTGTTAAAAAAATTTTGCAAACAGGTAATTTTTCTCCTTCATTGATATGCGCTGATGAGGCGGCACTGATGGGCACGGATAGGCACAGTTAAGGCGGCACTGATGGGTGGCACTGATGGGCAGGACTGATGGGCACTGGTAGGTGACACTAATGGGCACTGATAAGTGGCACTGATGTGCAGCACTGTTGTTGTGGCACTGTGGGTGCTGATGGGTGGCACTGATGGGTGACGCTGGTGGGCACTGGTAGGCGGCACTGCTGCCTATTGCCAGGTGTCACTGGAAGGGGGCAGATGATCGCCGTGATCGGGACTGATTTCCCTCTCACGGCTGCCGATGATCGTCTTTTTTTTTTCCTCCTCACGCTGTCAGCGCAAGGAGAAAAAATAGCTGATTACCGGCTCTGTTCACATCACATGATCAGCTGTCATTGGCTGACAGCTGATCATGTGGTAAACGGTCAGGACCGACCTCTTACTCTGATCTGTGATCAGGCGAGTCTCACAGACTCGCTGATCACCGAGCACGCCGCGCGCGCCCTGCAGGGGGCGCGCAGGCCGCTCGTGCACGGGACGACGTCAATAGAGGTCGTCCCGGCAATGTAGGACTGCGCTGTTGCCGTCATTTGGCAATAGCGCGGATCTGAAGCGGTTAAAGTATAATTTTAAAAGGCAAAACTTTTTTTTTTAAGTTTAAGATTTTTTTTTTTTTTTAGAGGTGTTTTGAAGTAACCTCTTCAGACCGAGGATTCCACCGTCTTACATGCTGAAAGCAATTCTAGGAGCTATTAGAAAAGCGGACATTCATCATATTCACTACACTGTACCTATGGGGTATCCAGTACAGCTCTGACACCCTCCATGACGTGGACGACATTCGTTGATAACATATCAAGGCTTGATGTGTTCTCCTTTCTGGCAAGTGAGAACCACTAAGGGGAGTGTGAGACGCACGGCTTGAGGAGTTTGGTGTGAGGTGCACATCTTCAATACCACATTGTGTCTCTCTGAACTATTATCACCAACTGTAGTATTTGTGCAGCAGTTTTTCAAACACAATTTTTTGGGAAAAAATACACTTTGATGAATTTTAATGCAAAAAAACATTATATAACCACATTTTTTGTAAAATATAAAGGATGATGTTACACCGAGTAAATAGATACCGAACATGCCACACTTTAAAATTGCGCACACTCGTGGAATGGCGACAAATACGATACTTAAAATTCTGCATAGGCAACGCTTTAAAAATGTATACAGGTTACCCGTTTAGAGTTTAGAGGAAGTCTAGCACTAGAATTATTGCTCTCCCTCTAACGGTCATGGCGATACCGTACATGTGTGGTGCGAACACCATTTACATATGCATGTATGACTTATGTATACATTCACTTCTGCACACGAGCACAGAAGGAAGTGTGTGATGTCATGACATAGCTCCGGCCCTCCAAGATCATAGAGCCGATCTGGTCTCTGCTAAACTCTATGGCCAGCCACGGGAACCACTCGACCATTTCTCGGGTGCACCAACCGCTGCTTCTGAAAGCGATCCATTGGCTAATGAGCTGCTCGAACCGCTTTCATGAGAAAGCCAATCACCATCTGACAAAAAAATACCAGGGTTTTGGCTGATGGTTTCCGCCATGTGTGTTGTGATCGGCAAGTGGAACACACATAAAAGCAACAGACTAGATGCATGAGAAAAGTAGACAAGTAGAAAAGTTGTCCGTAATAACTGAAAAAGCACAGAATCTGGAGCAATTGTGCATAGTAACCAAACAGATTCTTGCTTCAGCTTGTTCAGTGAAGCTTTAAAGTCGAAAGTTACATGCTGATTGATTACCATACACAGCTTCTCCAGTAAATCCCCCTCTTTATATTTAAATAGAAATATGCAAAATATGCGTGAATGACTCAATATACTTGCGTAGCCATCAAGCCTTTAAAGCAGTATTAAACCCAAAAGCAAACATTAATTATATTGCAGCTTTCCATTTCTTGTGTGTGATGGCTGCATTCGTTTTCATTTTTGAGGCTTTATTACTTCTATTTTCATCAGGTTATCTTACAAGTAAGTCTGTTTTTCAACAGAAAAGCTCTCTTGCAATTCCAGGGAAGCTTAAAATGATCAGCCTTTAAGTACAACCTTTATCCCAAAAGGAAAAAAAAGATTGCTATCAGTGATAAAGTATAAGATGTTCAGCTTTGATTTGTTAGTGTGTTTAATTCTGCTAGTACTTCTAACCACCCCCCAGACTGACAATACAGCTGTCACAAAGCCTTCATCCAGGAGTGGTTTCTGTATAATATAGGTGGAGTGTTACTGGAAGGATTACCAGGTAAAACAGAGGGAAAAAGCAAAAAAAGAAAAAAAGAATAAATGGTAAGCTGCAAAATATAAAATTTTGGGTTTGGGGTTTAATACAACCTTAAACAATCTCTACAAAAATTCACTTCTTCGAGTTAACTTCTGAACCAGGTCCATATCTTCTGCTTTATCTCTATTCCTAACTACCCAAACACAATATTACAAAAGTCCTAGTTTATATCATGAAAGTTTTTGATTTTTTTTTACCCACCACATACTAGGGCTGCAACTAACATTTTTTTTTATACAGACAGAAGCTGTATATACTGTATATACTGTTAGAGGTTAAATCTGGTAAATATCATCAGACTCAGATCACATTTTTTTATTTAAAAAATTAATTAATTAAAAGACTGTTTTGTCGATTTTCAGACAGAACTGTAATATAATATGTACGACAGACTCCCTGGTCATAGGCAGGCGGCTTGGTAAAAGCTCTCTGCGCCTGCTGTCACTTATGCTGGCCATACAAAAACAATGTCTTTCTTAAAAAAAAAAAAAATTCATTTTAAGAAAGTTTGTTTGGTTTTCTAATCGTTAGTGGGGTCAAATCGATGCTAGTTTTCACGGTGATGGGAAAATTCTAAGGAACAAAACAGAAAACTTCTTGGGCAAAGGAGTTTTCAGACAGTGTATGTGGTTTTCATTCAGAAATTACATTCATTTTAAAACTGAATGTTAAAAGCAAGTGAAATTTTTAAATGACATTCTTTCATTCAGCGAATATACAAAGATTTTTCAGAAGAACATTCTCGTTCAAAAATTGATACGTGTATGGCAAGCAAAAACACACTACATGCTTTTCTACAGCTTCTCCATTGAAGTTTATTGAACCAAACAAGCAAAAAAAAAGCACTGTTTTGCATTGAAAAAAGTCCCTGACCCTTTCCAAATACGCAATGGTTTTACACAGAGCAGCCCTGATTCTCCTCTTCGGAGGTCTGACACCGACGCTTCTGGCTCCTCCTGCCATCAGAGTGGATCAATAGCAAGCTGCAAAGTATAGTATAGAGTCTCCATTTAGCAAGGTAAAAAAAACTTATGCCTTTTAGAACCACTCACTTCCTGCCCAGGACTACATGTCCCATGAGGCATTGCTCCTCACACATTTACAAGTTCTCAGGAACTTACTGACATGTATTGATGGGGTACTGAGCTGTATGTGTGCTGCACTGTATTTCCTGATATGTAAAACAAATAATGCATTCTGTATAAAGGCCAACTAATTGGCTGGTCGATTAACCGATTATCAAAATAGTTGACAACTATTTTCATAATCGATTAGTTGACGATTAATCGATTAGTTGACGATTAATCGATTAGTTGTTTCAGCCCTAGACCACAGGATATAGAAACCTAGATGCTCTGGCCAAATTTAGTAGTGAGAGTATGTGTTGATATGAGTGATTTGCTTACCTAAATAGTTTGGTATATCGTTTAATGAAAATTTAAAGAAAAAAATAAATAAATCATATGCACCTGTACATAATTTTTTTTAAACAATTTTGTAGTTGACATTTACAGTATTAAAAAAGTTCTACAGTTTCAGCATGCATTTGATCACTATATAAAAATCAAAAAAGTCGCGCTAAAAGAAAACGTGACAGCAGGCTAATGCCCAAACAACACTCATATAGATGAGAGAGTGACGAGTGAACACTAGGTGAATAAATTATGAATATAAATATGAAAGAGTGCCAAATAATAGAAAATGCACTAAACAAACACAATGAGGCTATAAGCAAAAAATGAAAATGAAAATCAAATAAATGAATGTTGAATGACACAATTAGCAAAACAATGTCACAAATAAGTTAAAGTGATGAAAAAACAGATAAGTGGCTGTGACGACTAAACCAAAATAAACATAGGGAAAAATTGAACCCAAAAAAAGTCCATGGCTAAAAAATTAATAGTAATGGAAGTCCATCAGTGTATATAAACATGCATAAATTGTGACTTGTCTCCAGGTGCCCTGTGGATGCTTGAAACGAAAATCTTGCTGTGATGAAACAAAAGCGTGTAAAAAGACCTCCACCACTTAGGGAATGACTGCCTCTTACCAGATAAAATTGGTCTCTTAGTTACAGGAGACCTAAGGGGGCGGATGGCTGCAACCCCAGCCAGGGGTCTTTAAACAGGACACTCAGCGTTCAACTCCAGGGACTCTCTCCAACCAGCATCAGCAGATAGGGGAATGGGACCATGCAAGACACAAAATGCTCCACATAGCATAAAATCCAGCGATTTATTAGGTATAAAATAAGAGTTACACTTACAAACAGGTTGCAGTTTAAAGCGTGTGAAAAAAGCCGGCCGGCTACAAAGTATCCCGTGTCTTCCGGGTATGAGAATCGCGGTGTCGTCGGGACGTAGCTCCTCCTCCCAAAACTGCAACCTGTTTGTAAGTGTAACTCTTATTTTATACCTAATAAATCGCTGGATTTTATGCTATGTGGAGCATTTTGTGTCTTGCATGGTCCCATTCCCCTATCTGCTGATGCTGGTTGGAGAGAGTCCCTGGAGTTGAACGCTGAGTGTCCTGTTTAAAGACCCCTGGCTGGGGTTGCAGCCATCCGCCCCCTTAGGTCTCCTGTAACTAAGAGACCAATTTTATCTGGTAAGAGGCAGTCATTCCCTAAGTGGTGGAGGTCTTTTTACACGCTTTTGTTTCATCACAGCAAGATTTTCGTTTCAAGCATCCACAGGGCACCTGGAGACAAGTCACAATTTATGCATGTTTATATACACTGATGGACTTCCATTACTATTAATTTTTTAGCCATGGACTTTTTTTGGGTTCAATTTTTCCCTATGTTTATTTTGGTTTAGTCGTCACAGCCACTTATCTGTTTTTTCATCACTTTAACTTATTTGTGACATTGTTTTGCTAATTGTGTCATTCAACATTCATTTATTTGATTTTCATTTTCATTTTTTGCTTATAGCCTCATTGTGTTTGTTTAGTGCATTTTCTATTATTTGGCACTCTTTCATATTTATATTCATAATTTATTCACTTAGTGTTCACTCGTCACTCTCTCATCTATATGAGTGTTTGGGCATTAGCCTGCTGTCACGTTTTCTTTTAGCGCGACTTTTTTGATTTTTATATGGTTTATGGTTTACTACTTTTAGTCGCAGCTCATACCAATCAGTGTAAGCGCAATTTTTGTTTTTTATTTGATCACTATACCACAGATGACACTCTGATTGGCTCCTGGTCTGACAACTTGTTTCCTCATACACAGTATCAGCTTCTAGCCGTCAAAGGGAAGGAAAGGGAAAGTAGATTAATGTTCCCTAAGCACAGGGCACTGGGAAGAAGAACAATAATCTACAGACTTCAGTCCTTGTTTCCTCATACATTTATCTCATTGATCTTCCAAAAAGTATCAAGGGAATCTGAATACAAACTGTAGACATCTCCCACAATGGACATTTCATTTTTGGATAGATACTTTAAAAGAAACAGGGGAGAAGAAAGGGATGTAGAGTCCAATTGTGTATTGATAATGAAAACAAGATCCTGCCGCTCAGTAATCAGCTGGATAAAAATGTGAAAGAGCGTACTTGCACAAAGGCCAGCTTTTTTTTTTCCAAAATTTGACTTGGAACTCCAGGCTCTCCAGTGGTGCTTCTGGTGAATGTTAACAAGGAAGTCACACTCTGGCATTATATGGTTCCTTTTGAGCTCTAGAAATGTTGGCTAATGTTTTGCATAGTCACAAGATTGTTTTAAAAATCCCTTTGTATAAATGAGCTCTTCTAAACCAAAAGTTTTTTGAGAATCTTAAAAGTATACCCTTCTAGAAGGCAACCTTGGTACTTGTACCAGGTATGTCCACATGAAATTGGCTCCACGGCACAGCCACACAATGACATGTACTAACATTGGACTTGGAATCTCAGAGGAAGAACATGATTTTATGGCAGTGCAAAGAGTCAGTTTCTTCCTGCATGACCCCCGGTCAATAAGCAGTATGCAAATAAGCACACACATTATGTGAAACTTACCTGAAAACAAAGCTGTTCCATGATGTCAGTGCTGTAGCTACTTCCATTTTCACCCCTCTTACTTCTGGATTGGGGGGCTCAGGCCCTGTGATTGGCCGGAGGCATGATAACGTCACTCTCACTCTTGCGCGTGGGAGCCGTCATTCACGGCACAGGGCTCGGAAGGAACGGCACACGTGGCCGTTCCTTCAGAGCGCATACACCAGTGATGTCACTGGCTGCATTTAATGTAAATATGCACCATTTAGGAGATATTTACACTACCTATAGGTAAGCCTTATTATAGGCTTACCTATTGGTAAATGTTAGCAGAGGAAGTCCATGCTAAAACTAAAATCTCTGCATCTAAAGCCACCAACATTCTAATGCCCCGTACACACGGTCAGATTTTCCGATGGAAAATGTCCGATCGGAGCGTGTTGTCGGAAATTCCTGACCGTGTGTGGGCTCCATCGGACATTTTCCATCGGATTTTCTGACACAAAGTTGGAGAGCAGGAGATAAAATTTTCCGACAACAAAATCCGTTGTCGGAAATTCCGATCGTGTGTACACAAATCCGACGGACAAAGTGCCACGCATGCTCAGAATAAATAAAGAGATGAAAGCTATTGGCCACTGCCCCGTTTATATCCCGACGTACGTGTTTTATGTCACCGCGTTTAGAACGATCGGATTTTCCAACAACTTTGTGTGACCATGTGTAGACAAAACAAGTTTGAGCCAACATCCGTCGGAAAAAATCCTAGGATTTTGTTTTCGGAATGTCTGAACAAAGTCCGACCGTGTGTACGCCCTATAACACTAACCTAACTAGCCCTATAAAGAAAAAAATTTGTATACATACCTTTTCTGCAGGCGATCCGGTCTCCAGCGGCGGAAGCTCTGCAGAGGACACGGCCGACAACGGCTGTGAAATGCCTGGGAAGTGACGTCACCCATAGAGTTACTATGGGGCTTCCGTGGTCAGATGTGTCCTCTGCACTCGCCCACACAGCGAAGCCGCGGCCGACAGCTCAGCGTTGGATCGGGTAATCTGTAACATTACATTACTGTAACAAATAATTTCACGTCCCTTTTGTCCTTAGTGCTTTGTCCAGTGCCCTGCCTGCACTTTTATATTATATATACTGTTCTTTCTGCCTGGAAACTTGAGATTGTCCATGGCAACCAAAAAGAGTCCCTTTACGTCAAAAGTGGTTTTAGACCAGCTAGAAAACAGCGATAGTAAATTAGAACACTTGCAGAATTTAGCAATTATATTATTTTTTATAATTATTTATGATATTATAATAATTGTGCCTGCGCTAATACAATATACGAATAAATAAAATATATATTCATAGAATACAAGAAATAACGTGCAAAAATATTTAAATTGAACCATAATAAATATGCTAGTAAAACCATACATATATAAATATAATGTGCGAACCTTTATAATAAATCTCCAAGTGCATATGAAAAATGTGCAATCGTGGTAATACTGTTGAAAAGTGCACCGTGCATAAAAAAAAAATATAAATGCCAAACGCTATCCTGTGACATTTAAGTGTTCAACATGGTCAGCAAATTCAAACTGAAGAAAACAAGCGTGAATAAATAGTGTCCATGAAATGAGTGTTCATCATGCTTCTCCTGAAGGGTGTCCAAATCACAACAAGCAAGATGTGCTCTCCCGTGACACCCCACATGTGCTTGCGCTCACCTTTAATCGTGTGACACAGTAATTAAACGGTGTCAGAATACGCAATGGGGCCACTCCTGGGCTCACTCAGGATACAATGATGTAAATACACTCCTCACAGGTAAAGCCAAAATCCATATTCATAGAAGAAACAAAAAGAAGAACTCCATGGTGTAATATAGCAAGGACATTTATTAGATAAAAGAAAGTCCTCCAGGAGGGTACTCACATTGAATGGGTGCTACAGTGCACCAAACTATACAGGTTAAAAAAGGAAGCAGCGATTCGTATGGCGTGCGGTGTGGAATGTAATGACCTCCTCCACTGCTGACAGCTCCGTCCTCCGGGAGGGGTAGGAGGAGGTCATGGTACCCCTACCCAGTCACCTAGGAAAATAAAGTGTTAATAAAAAAAAATACCACACAGGTTTTAAAAGAAATTGGGCACCTCTTCCGACTTTGGGGGTCTTCTTCCGCCTCTTCTCCCGGTGTTCCGCCTCTTCTCCCGGGCCCCTCCGCTATCTTCTTCCAGCTCTCTTGCTAGCGGGGGCCCGGTCTGCTGCCGCTGTCCGGTTCTTCTGCCGGACTCCCCTGCTATCTTCTTCCAGCTCTATTGCTAGCGGGGGACCCGGTCTGCTGCGCTGTCTTGTCCCTTCTTCTCTTCTGCTGGAATGGTGTGTCCGAGCTGCGGAGCCATTTATATAGGCGGTGACCCGGCCCTGTTTGTGACATCACAGTCCCAGCATGCGCAGGGACTCTGGGGTCACGCCCCCTTATGGCGCCAGAGTCCCTGCGCATGCTGGGACTGTGACATCACAAGGGGGCGGGGTCACCGCCTATATAAATGGCTCCGCAGCTCGGACACACCATTCCAGCAGGAGAGAGGGTCGTGTCAACATCAGAAGAAGAGAAGAAGGGACAAGACAGCGCAGCAGACTGGGTCTCACGCTAGCAATAGAGCTGGAAGAAAATAGCGGGGGAGTCCGGCAGAAGATACGGGAGAAGAACCAGACAGCGGCAGCAGACTGGGCCCCCGCTAGCAAGAGAGCTGGAAGAAGATAGCGGAGGGGCCCGGGAGAAGAGGCGGAACACCGGGAGAAGAGTCGGAAGAGACCCCCCCCCGGAGCTGCCTAATAAATTTCTTTTAAAACCTGTGTGGTGTGTTCTTTTTTATTAATACTTTATTTTCCTAGGTGAATGGGTAGGGGTACCATGTACTCATTCACATAGGGTGGGGGGCCGGGATTTGTGGGCCCCCTTATTAAAGGGGGCTTCCGGATTCCGATAAGCCCCCCAGCCCGCAGACCCCGACAACCAATAGCCAGGGTTGTTGGGAAGAGGCCCTTGTCCTCATCAACATAGGGACAAGGTGCTTTGGGGTGGGGGGGCCCGCAGGGCGCCCCCCTCCCCCAAGGCACCAATCCCCCCATGTTGAGGGCATGCGGCCTGGTACGGTTCAGGAGGGGGGGGGCGCTCGCTCGTCCCCACCCCCTTTCCTGACCGACCAGGCTGCGTGCTCGGAAAAGGGTCTGGTATGGATTTTGGGGGGACCCCCACGCCGATTTTTTGACGTAGGGGGTTCTCCTTACAATCCATACCAGACTTAAGGGCCTGGTATGCCCCTGGGGTGGAACCCACGCCAGTTTTTTCATTTAAAATTTAGCGCGGCGTTCCCCCTCATGATTCATACCAGACAGCTGTCAGCACTGCCTGTCGCTCATCGCGAAAGAAAAAAAAAAGTTTTCCTTTCCCGATGAGTGAGCCAGCGCGACATGCACAGTACCCTGTCGCCGAGAACCAGCGCGAAACACAATCTCGGGGTCAGGTACTGTAATATTAATAAATAAATATATATATATATATATATATATATATATATATATATATATATATATATATATATATATATATATATATATATATATATATATATATATATATATATAGATCCTGTCTCTTTAAAGCATTTTATACAGCACAGTGCTTGTGCTGTGTGATTTTGCCCCACATATCACCTGAAATACCTTGGCTGATTCTGCCAGTTTCTGACCTCCCCCCTGTAAATTGACCACGATAATCAGGGCTTCTGCTGAGCCCTGACACCGTGGTCAGAGTACATGCCTCCGTCATCCACAACCTGCTCTCCTGTATCTGTGTCCTTCTCCCCCCTCCCCTCTCTGCCTGTCAGCTCCCCGATCCACCTAACCTGCTCTAAATAGAACAGCATTTTTCTGCTATAGTTACGCTGATATATAACACTAAGCTCCCCAGTGGATGTCCTTTATAAAAATATAAAAAAATAGCGTAATTCAGAGCGCCTGTGACTGCCCACCGGCCGTCTCCTCTCCTCATCTCGGCTGACGTCAGCGGCGGGTTTCCCAGCACCTCCCCCTTTAGCTATCGCATCGGGAGACGAAACCAGCGCCGAACGGCGCTCGGAAGTAAGCCATTATACAGTATATTTGTATAAATGACATACACTGGGGAGCTTGGTGTTGTATATCAGCGGGAACTATAGTAGAAAATGTTTAACCTTAAACACTAAGATCGTAAGAAGGGTTGAATCGCGATCTCAATTAATCATGCAGCTCTACTGAGTAGTACAACTTTCTGCAAAATAACTCTGTGGTTACTTTAATGTGAATGGCTAAGCTAACTAGAGTAATGGCCCGTACACGCGATCTGAAAATCGTATGAAAAATAACATTTTTAAAGCGATTGTAAGATAATCTGATCATTAGTACACAGCTTTCGATAGTCGATCACAACAATTCATCCAATATTATCCGATCGGACAAGCACAAAAAAAAATTCTCATACGATACCAAGATCGTACGATTTTCGTTTAATCAGTACAGTTGTTGTCCGAAAATACAATACAAATACACTACAACACATTACTTCACTTCTGATTTTTGATTCTGTCTTACAAGAATTTTCCTAACTCAAGCAACCTATTTAATCTCTACTTGCGACTAGCAAGCGTAAAAAGTCAGATCCACCTGTGGCTCGATTTTCGGATAGTGTGTCGGGGACATAAGAAACCAGCTAACCCCTGTGGCAGACATATTTATAATCTAACATAAATTAAGGTCTCAAATTACCGTGGAAAAAACCTATTAAAAAGTGTAAGTCCACCCTAAAACTAAAATCCCTGCATCTACAGACATCCACATCTAACACTAACCTAACTAGCTCTGTAAAAAAGAAATCAGCATACATACCTTTTTTGAAGCAAATCCAGTCTCCAGCGGCGGAAACTCTGTAGAGGACACGGCTGATAACGGCTGTAAAATGAATGGGGAGTGACGTGACACACAGCGTGGGATCGGGTCGGGTCAAGTTCAAAAAAGGTATGTATGCTGATTTCCACTTTACAGGGCTAGATAGGTTAGCGTTAGATCGTGGATGTCTGTAGATGCAAGGATTTTAGTGTTACGATGGACTTCTACTTTAAATTTAAGTATAACTGTTGTACATTAGCCCTGCAGTTCTTCAACTTTCACCTACTAAACACAAGCAATTATAGACCATCAGTCTCTCAACTTTCACCTACTGAACACAAGCAATTATAACAGATATAGTACATTACATTTGACAACGGCTGGGTACGGCAATGACATTCATGGTTTTCATGCTTCTGCACAACTACTACTGTGCCAAAAAGGATGACAGATCTAATAACAAGAGCAGATGGAAACAATTTAACATGCCCTAAAGATCTTCATCCCCAATCTGTGCTTGGGACATGATCAAGTTTTCTTTATGTTTTCTTTAGTAAATGGTGAACACCACATCAAAATATGAACATATAACAAACTGATCTAAACTAAGAAAGAACACACCTATTACATGCAAGTGAGGGAATACAATAGGTTCCTTTTGATCAAGAAACGATACTAAATAAAAAAAATCTACTTCTTTAAATATTTACAGATGTATCCAACCCACCCGCCAGAACACACAGGTTAGTGCTCTCAGCCATTAGCTGACAGCAGTGAGCAAATGACAGTCGGCAAACCTTTTTCGGTCATGCCCCTGGCCGAACAGCCATCTTCTGTCAGTTTCTTGTGCACCGGTCAATGCCACCGGCGTTTTAAGTATGGTATGGCTCTTGATAGGGAAACCCATGCGGAGGAAAAAAACGGCGCGTGTCCCCCCCCCCTCCAAAATCCATACCATCCCAGGTCAGGAAGCGGGGGGGGGGGGGGGCATGAGCGAGCGGCGGCGGAAAACCGAATAATAAGGGCCTCTCTTGCTTTTATTTACACTACACTGCCTTTTTTGGGGTGAATGGGGAGGGGTACAATGTACCCCATATTCATTCATATAGGGGGCGGGATCTGCAGGCCCCTTTTTAAAAGGGGCTACCAGATTCTGATAAGCCCCTTGCCCGCAGACACCACAACCACCGCCCAGGGTTGTCGGGAAGAGGTGCTTGTCCCCATCAACATAGAGACAGGGTGCTTAGGGGTGGGGGGCGCAGAGCCCCCCCTCCCCAAAGCACCCACAGACCACCACACCTCCCCCCATGTTGAGAGCGTGTGGCCTGGTATGGTCCGGGCGGTGTCCTCCTTTTCTGACGTGCCAGGCTGCATGCTCGGATAAGGGTCTTGTATGGATTTTGGGGGGGGGCCCTTGCTGGGTTATTTTTTTGGCATGAGGTTCCCCTCAAAATCCATACCAGACTCAAAGGGCCTGGTACTGATCTTGGGGGGACTCCACAACATTTTTTTTTTTTTTTTTGGCATGGGGTTCCCCTTCAAGGTCCTCAGAGCACCACAAGTCAGATCATGATGATCCGACTTGGATGAGACTTCTATTTAAATCAATGGGCTGAAAATCGGATCAGTTAAGATGGCTCTCATTGGGAACCATTGCTTTTTTAATAGAGGCAGAGAAACGCTGCTAAAAGCTAACGCGGCTAAACGCACATTGACCCCAATGCAAAAAAGTACTAAAAGTGCATTTTTACAGCTACTTTTTCCTGGCATTGGTAGTGGCTTTGCAGCTCGTTGTTTCTAATGCTCTGTGTACATGAGGCCTTATGATACTCAAGTAATTCATATATTACTTTTTTAGGACAGACAAGCTGTTTATTTGGCAACACGGTTTGTTTTTTTGGGGGTTTTTTTCCATGGAATAAACAGGCAAAAAAAAACACCAAAAAAAACTTAAAAGTGTGTTTTTTTTAGTTTGAAATAAAAATATATTTTGTACATCTCTAGACTGCACATTCCTCTATGTATTATCCCTTTAACCAGTTCATCTCTCTTATACGTGTACATCCCTTATGGTCCAGAGAAAATTTTTATATTTCCACCATGGGCTTGTTTGGTGATAAATTTACATGGGGTGGAGGACTAAACTGTTTGGCAAACTAGGCTCTTTTAATTTCCTATATAAGGCCTGGTTCACAGTTTTTTGGTGCTTTTTGCAGAAATGCACTACAGTCCTTTTAACATGGTTTCCTATGGGACACGTTTTGGACCGGGTCAGTGACTTTTTTTTTTACCTGTCTCCATGTGTTCATCTCTAAAGACCAGCTGACTCTCACCTGACTGCTTTAATAAACTCTCCTGTAGCATGGCTCCACCCCAGCTCCTATCAGAGAACTCTATATTAACCTCTGCACTGCAGGCCAGCCCTGCTGATCAACCTTTGTGTGTTTTGGCTTCCTGTCTGCTGTGTGCGCTACATTTTTTTCTGTTACCGACCTTGGCGTGTCCTCAACTATTCCTGTCTGCTCGTGACCCTGACCTTTGGCGTGTCCCCCAACTATCCCTGTTTGCCTGTGACCCTGAACCTTGGCGTGAACTCTGTTGTCCTTGTCTGCTTGTGGCCCTGACCTTGGCTTATTCCCTTACTATCCCTATCCTCCTGTTGCCTACTGTGGGTGTGAGCTGGGGGACCCTGGGGGTCACGACCTGGAGCCAGTTGCAGCCCAGTCCATCCTCACCACTAGAGGCTCTGTTTAACACCTGCTGGCTCTTAGACTCCGTGCCCCAGGGAATCTTACGCTCTAACCCTGGTGGGATCTGTGTTGGTGTTCCAGTGGCCCTGCCTTCTTTACCAACCTGACTCCCATCCGCAGCAGTCAGCCGTAGGGTCCACTACCTTGCGGTGCACTCCTGATCCCAACGGTGTTCATCTGTCACCTAGCCTCAAGGTGACCTGACAGACTGCCTTGTTAAAGAAGCCGATGGACTGGCCAACCATGTTTCCAGACCTAAACCCTATTGAGCATCTGTGGGGCATCCTCAAACAGAAGGTGGAGGAGCGCAAGGTCTCTAAGATTCACCAGCTCCGTGATGGTCATGGAGGAGTGGAAGAGGACTCCAGTGGCAATCTGTGAAGCTCTGGTGAACTCCATGCCCAAGAGGGTTAAGGAAGTGCTGGAAAATAATGGTGATCACACAAAATATTGACACTTTGGGCCCAATTTGGACATTTTTACTTAGGGGTGTACTCACTTTTGTTGCCAGTGATTTAGACATTAATGGCTGTGTGTTGAGTTATTTTGAGGGGACAGCAAATTTACACTGTTATACAAGCTGTGCACTCACTACTTTACATTGTAGCAAAGTGTCATTTCTTCAGTGTTGTCACATGAAATGTGAGGGGTGTACTCACTTTTGTGAGATACTGTATTCCCCCCCATCATACCCTCTGCATGCCTCCTGATTGTATCTCCCCCCCATCATACCCTCTTCACTCCTCTCCTGTAAATACTGCTTGCCAAGATATTTCTGGAAAGGGCACAATTTTGCTAGTTTAGCTTAAAAAGTAATGCCTTTCAACTATCTAGCAAAAATATTTGGATTTTACCAGTTCCAATCTGGTCCAATTCTGACATTTCTCTCCTACGTGTAAAAAAACATTTTTTTTGGTGGAAAACTATTTTAAACCCTCCAAACATTATATATGTTTTAAGCAGAGGTTCTAGGGAATAAAACAGCGAGTGATGCATATTTTTATGTCAAAAAAAGAAAGAGAAAACCTGCGCTATCAAGCAAAAAATTAATATAACTGCAGCTGTAACAAAACCACAAATATCAATGAGGTGAAAAAATTACATACAAAGAAAAAATTGTGCGCTTGCATTAGATACCGTATTTATCGGCGTATAACACGCGCCGGCGTATAACACGCACCCCAATTTAGGAGGGAATTTTAAGGAAAAAAAAACTTTTAGGAGGGAAGTTGAAGGGAAAAAAACTTACATTTAAATGCCCATCATTGCAGCATTCTCAGTGCAGCCTTGCCCCGGTGCAGCCTTCCCCAGTGCAGCCATGTCAGTGCAGCCATGTCAGTGCAGCCTTCCCCAGTGCAGCCTTCCCCAGTGCAGCCTTCCCCAGTGCAGCCTTCCCCAGTGCAGCCTTCCCCAGTGCAGCCTTCCCCAGTGCAGCCTTCCCCAGTGCAGCCTTCCCCAGTGCAGCCTTCCCCAGTGCAGCCTTCCCCAGTGCAGCCTTCCCCAGTGCAGCCTTCCCCAGTGCAGCCTTCCCCAGTGCAGCCTTCCCCAGTGCAGCCTTGCCCAGTGCAGCCTTGCCCAGTGCAGCCTTGCCCAGTGCAGCCTTGCCCAGTGCAGCCTTGCCCAGTGCAGCCTTGCCCATTGCAGCCTTGCCCCATTGCAGCCGTCGATCCCCTGTCCCTGCCATATTGGGCTTCAAAATCGCCCACCGCGTAGGTTTGGATAGCTCCGCTCGGGACTACGAGTGGAGCCGAAAGTGAACGAGAGCCGCCGGAAAGAGCCGAGGACCGGCTCTGTGTATTTCGGCGCCATTTTCAAATCGCGGTCGGCGATTTTGAAGTTTTGACACCACGGGATCGCAGGGGATCGGCGTATAACACGCACCTGCGACTTTCCCCTGATTTTAAGGGGAAAAAAGTGCGTGTTATACGCCGATAAATACGGTATTTAAATCTATATTACTACATGATTATCATAAGTAGATAAACAAATAAATAAAAAAATAAATAAAAAACACCATCAAAGTTAATTGTGAGTGAATTAGAAAGTCGCTATGCTACAGAGCAAACAGTGACATGCAAGTCAAATACTAATATTGACCATTGCATACATATAAACAACAATAAAGTTATAAACTGGTGTGCAAAAAAGAAAAAAAAAAGCAAAAAAGCCACGCCCTACATGTTTCGTGATGGGTCACGTCTTCAAAGGAGCACGTGCCCCTTTGAAGACGTGACCTATCACGAAACATGTAGAGCGTGGCTATGCAGTGTACGCCAGATCGCCATAGATCCCCATGTAACCTAGCACGGGCGTCTCTGTTGTTTTTATATTTTGACGGCTTTTATGTTTTGGATGTTTTAAAGATGCCTAGTTGTCTGAGGCAATAAAATTCCCCTTTTTTACATACTATACCATTGGAGTTTTTTCTTTCTCCCCTTCTTTACCTACGAGTCCAAACGAGGGAGTGTTTACATCAATGCAGAAGTGTCGGAACCATCTCCAGCTGTGTGGTGAGCTGACATCTACTGTCCCTGCAGAGGGCTAAATCTGCATGCTTTTAAGACCTTGCTATAAAAGGAGGTCCAACGTGTCTGGTAAGAATACATCTATTATCAACCTTCGGATCCACTGGTGGTTGGAGGTCCCTTCACGTCCCTTTATTCCTTTATACACACTAAAGAATACAATTCATGAACTTTGGATATTATTATTATTATTATTATTATTATTCGGGATTTATATAGCGCCAACAGTTTACGCAGCGCTTTACAATATAAAAAGGGAGACAATACAGTTATAATACAATACAATAGGATTAAGAGGGCCCTGCTCAGAAGAGCTTACAATCTAATAGGGTGGGGCAGGTGGTACAAAAGGTTGTAACTGTGGGGAATGAGCTGGTGGAAGTGGTAGGAGATTAGTTGGAGACGTGATAGGCTTTCCTGAAGAGATGAGTTTTCAGGGATTGCCTGAAGGTAGCAAGAGTAGGGGATAGCCGGATAGATGGAGGTAGCGAGTTCCAGAGGATGGGAGAGGCTCTGGAGAAATCCTGGAGACGATCATGGGAGGAGGAGATGAGAGAGCTTGAAAGCAGGAGGTCTTGAGAAGAGCAGAGAGGACGATTTGGGTGATATTTGGAGACAAGATTAGTGATGTAGCTTGGGGCAGAGTTGTGAATGGCTTTGTATGTTGTGGTTAGAATTTTGAATTTAATTCGCTGGGTGATTGGGAGCCAGTGTAGGGATTGGAGGAGAGGGTTGGCAGACACTGAGTGGTTGGTAAGGTGGATAAGTCTGGCAGCAGCATTCATGATAGACTGAAGAGGGGATAGCCTATGGAGCGGTAGGCCAATGAGAAGGGAGTTGCAATAGTCAAGGCGAGAGATAACAAGGGAGTGAATGAGGAGCTTGGTGGTTTCATTTGTTAAAAAAGGGCGAATTTTAGAGATGTTACGGAGGTGAATTCTACAAACTTTTGACAGCGATTGGATTTGAGGCTGAAATGACAAGTCGGAGTCTAGGATTACACCTAGTACCCTGGCGTGAGGGGAGGGACTGATGGTTGCATTGTTGATTTTGATGGAAAAGTCATGGAGGGGGGCACGGGCGGGGGGGAATATTAATAGCTCAGTTTTAGAGAGATTTAGTTTAAGGAAGTGGTGCGACATCCATGCTGATATGTCAGTTAGTAAGTTAGTAATGCGAGAGGAGACTGAAGGAGTGAGGTGAGGAGTAGACAGATAGATTTGGGTGTCATCAGCGTATAAGTGGTATTGGAAGCCGTGGGCAGTTATTAGGTGACCAAGGGAGGAGGTGTAGATAGAGAAGAGAAGGGGTCCAAGAACCGAGCCTTGGGGGACCCCCACAGAAAGGGGCAATGGAGAGGAGGAGACAGAGTTGTAGGTGACACTGAAGGAGCGCTGTGATAAATAGCCAGAGAACCAGGATAGAGCAGAATCTCGGAGGCCAAGGGAATGTAGTTTATTGAGAAGGAGCGGGTGGTCAACGGTATCAAAGGCCGCAGAGAGGTCAAGTAGTAGGTGTATGGAGTACTGGCTGTTGGTTTTAGCAGTTAGTAAATCGTTAGTGAGTTTTAGTAAGGTAGTTTCTGTGGAGTGCTGCGAGCGAAAGCCAGACTGTAAGGGGTCAAGAAGGTTATTTTCATTGAGGTAGGAGCTAAGACGGTTAAAGACTAAGCGTTCTAGAAGTTTAGAGGTGAATGGGAGTAATGAGATGGGTCTTAAGTTGTTCAGGTCGGTAGGGTCCAGTGAGGGCTTTTTAAGAATGGGAGTGATCTGTGCATGTTTTAGAGGGGAGGGGAAAATGCCACTAGAAAGGGAGAGATTGAAGATGTGGGTGAGGGAGCATAGGATAGAAGAAGAGGGTGACCGTAGTAGTTGTGAGGGAACGGGATCCAAGGGACAATTGGTTAGGTGGGCATCCGAGAAAATTTTTGTAACCTCTTCCGTAGTAGCCAATTCAAAAGAGGAGAGGGTTGAGTGTGCTGCTGGGCAAGGTATGATGGGTGGGGAAGATGTACGCACAGTGGAGATGTCCTCACGAATTGCATCGATCTTGTCTTTGAAGTGATTGGCAATCTCTTGGGCAGTGAGTGAGTTAGTGGGTAGAGGGGGTGGTGGACGAAGGAGAGTTAAAGGTTGAGAAGAGCCGACGGGGACTGGATGACAAGGAATTAATAAGAGAGACAAAGTAGGCTTGTTTGGCAGCATGGAGGCATGAATTGTATTTTAGAAGGGCAGATTTATATAGGGTGAAGTCTTGCAGGCATTTGGTTTTACGCCACAGTCGTTCAAGAGCACGGCAATGTCTCTTGAGATTTCTAGTGATCGGTTTGATCAGGTGCTCGTTCAAGCTGGTAATGGCTTGTTTACATGAAACTGAAAACTCTAGTTTCAAGAAACTTTATGAGCTGCAGTTTGTTGCGACGCATTGTATTGTGGTGTAGCCTGCTGCACAAAGATAAAATCTATCCTACTTTTTTGCAGCATATTGGTATAAACTGCAGGAATAGAACAGAAGGCAAACTGCCTTGTCTGTGTGTTGGGACAGTAATAGGCAAAAGTGCCCAACGGGGATGAGCCATAGAAGTGTAACTAAAAGGCAAACCTTTTTAGTTTAGGGTAGAGCAGAGAGGGATTAGAACATAGAACAGTCTTTTTTTTTTTTTTTTTTTGCTGTTCTTGCCCATTATGGAGATTCACCTTATTTGTCCTGTTTATTATCATCACCAAGAGTGAAAATAAAAGAAAAACTAAAAATTTTGGGTTGTCACCAAGACAGAACAGAAGGGAAATCTTCCAATGCGGACACTAGTTCTGATGACTACCAGGCAAATTTAGTTGCCTTTTGCAGCCACCAAATCTGCATGGTACACCAGTACCACATGGTTTGGTGCAGTGCGTTCTGAAAAATTAGTGCCTTCACCACGTTTGTTCATGTCTCAGGGCATTCTTTTTTAAAGTACTTTTTAATTAGATTTTACAAAGCAGTACACAGTTAAAAAACCGGCAACTAAACAAGTCAACAAAAACAAAACAGCAACCTAATGCCGCGTACACACGGGCGGACTTTCCAGCGGACTTTCGAACGAACGGACTTGCCTACACACGATCACACCAAAGTCCGACGGATTCATACATGATGACGTACACCGGACTAAAATAAGGAAGTTGATAGCCAGTAGCCAATAGCTGCCCTAGCGTCGGTTTTTGTCCGTCAGACTAGCATACAGACAAGCGGATTTCTGGGTCTGGCGGAGTTACGACGTAAAGATTTGAAGCCTGTTCCAAATCTAAAGTCCGTCAGATTTGCGACTGGAAACGTCCGCTGAAGGTCCGGTGAAGCCCACACACGATCCTATTGTCCACCGGATTTGGTCCGTCGGCATCCATCAGACCAGTACGGTTGAAAAGTCCGACCGTGTGTACGCCCCATAAGAAAAAGCTCCAGTCTTACAAGGCAGTGCTGGGCAGTTCCGCTGCCGAACAAATACAAAGACAGGAGTACAGTGGAGATACCAAGTCACCCCAGGCCTAGGTGCAATGATGGTCAATACAAATCATTTCTATTACTGGATCAATACACAACACTAACCGAGACTAGAGATAGGGTAGGGTAGTAAAAGCACAGACTCAAATGTGGGAGTCAAAAAGGAGCCACCCTATCCCACAAAGTGAGGCAAAGGGGGACCCGTTAAAGCGATAATAAACCTCAGTTGTTGAAAAAAAATCCCCTGCAAGGCAATGTCATAATATGCTAGTATGCATACTAGCACATTATGTGAGACTTACATCAAAACGAAGCCCGACAGCGCCACGCTGTCACCGTTGAGAGGGCTTCCAACTTTCCCTGGTCTTCATTCCTTCAGGTCCTAGGAATGTCACTGGCTGCACGCGCTCTGAATATCTCCTAAACAGTGCAAGTTTAAGTACCTATTCGTAAGTACCTACAACCTGTAGGTACAAGTGGTAGTACATTTTTTACTACAACTTTAACAGTGACGGAGATCTATCAGTGGTGTGTCCCAGTGCATTTTGCAGGATATCAAAACAGACCGCATGTGAATCAGACCTTACTCTACACAAAAAAAACCAAAAAAACAGAAAAGCCTGTCAATGCCCGCTACAGTGCCAAGCAGGGCCCATCAGGAAAACCTGTGAAAAAGAGGGGATAGGTATGGCGCTGCTCTTATTATCTTATTGTCCCGCCTATACAGCGTCATTGCATCACTTCCGGTTTCGAGCCGTGGATCGCAGATCGCTCCAGTTTCCTCTTTTTAAATACTGTTTTCGCTTTTAATGATTTTTAATAAATGTGAGTACCTACCAGTATTATTAATAAATGTTTGGATATTTGTACGGTATCACACTATGGAGTCTCTTTCCTTTCTACATGTGGGCAACATCTACGAGGTTAACAGTGAGGAGACCACTTACATCGCAGAGAAGGAGGCACTTGGAGAACACAGGACAGGAAGTTTCCTCCCACTCCACAGGCTGCACAGTGGCTCATACTGTGAAGGTGAAATACCTCCTTGTGGGGTGAATAATAGCGATGAGTGAGTTTCTTATGGGGCACTGTTTTCCAAGAAGCACAGAACAATTTGAAGGAGCACATTGTAACTTTATTGGACTTTTTTTTATACACCAGGGTTTAAGGACGGTATATGCATATTTCTGAACCCAGTTTCACAGCAACAATATACACCAGTCATATATGTTGGATTTTTTTGCACAGAAATGTCACTTTGAATTGCAGGTTTTGCACAGGATTGTGTTTCGTTTCAACATAACAATATGCATTATATATAAGCGGTTAGGTAGTTTACACAGTATGATATTTTTATGAATATACAAATATTTATTTTCTGCACTTTTATTGTCACTTTTTGCACTAAATGCACCCATGACACACACCCCTCAAGTATTTAGAGGTTGTAGGTCACCTCTTAATAACAGCAGCGCCATACCTATCCCCTCTTTTTAACATTTCTTCTAAATTCACCTTAGGGTGAATTTATTGATAGAGGCTGCAGCTCCTCATTTTTCATTTTCACCATAAGTGCAGGGGTCTAATAATTTTTTCACCATCAGGAAAACCTGTCAGTACCTCATCATCAGTGCTGCCGCCCAGTGCTATCTATTAGTGTCCATCAGTGCTACATATCAGTGCACACCAGTGCCAGACACGGTCAAATTTCTAACAAATTTTCTTTTCAAAATCAGAATGTTCGTTTTTGTTGTGATCCGATGGCGCCACCATTGATTTTCGAAATTCGGCCAACCAAGCCTTCAATATCACCGCATGTTGGTACAGAAAAGAATTTTCGTGGCCGGGAATCTTCTTTTCTCTCCGTAAATTTTCTTTTCTTATTACATTTCTCGCACGATTCTCCCATCATTGATTAGAAAATCGTTTTTCTAAAAATGTCCAACATGTCCGATTCCTCAAATTTGATTGTCGCACGAAAATCGGCCGTTGTTGCAGCCCACTAATGGTGTGAAATTCATACGAAAATTCTTTCATACGATTTTCGAAAGAAAATTCTTACGAAATTCGAACCGTGTATGGCCGGCATTATCAGTGTCAAATAATCAGTGCCCATTAGTGCCGCCTCAACAGTGCCCGTCAGTGAAGGAGAAAACAAAATTTTATAACAGAAACAAAGAAAAACTTTTTTTTTCAAAAATATCGATCTTTTTTAGTTTGTTTAGCAAAAAATAAAAACCCCAGTGGTGAATAAATACCACCAAAAGAAATCTCTATTTGTAGGAAGAAAATTATATGAATTTCGTTTGGGTACAGGGCTGCATGACTGCGCAATTGTCATTCAAACTGCGACAGCGCTGAAAATTGCCCTGGGCAGGAAGAGGGGAAAGTACCCAGTATTGAAGTGGTTAAAGGGGCATGGTGTGGTGCGTTTGGAGCGCGTTCCCTGCATTTGCGGTACAGAAAAATGCAGCATACTCTACTTTTTTTTGTGAACTATGCCCATAGGATTACCTTGATTTTGGGCTGTCTATGCAGTTGGAGTGCAGTTCAATATGAGTCCAACTGCATTCAGTGTGAAACGACCCTAAGGACTCGATTGTGCCACAATCTCAGTGTTCGTTGTGCGTTTCAGTATGTGTGTTTGCATCCATTTTCAGGAGTCATTTTTTTTTCATTTATTTCAACTTACAGCTGTTTGCGATGCAGAAAAAGAAATAATGCTGTACTTTTATGTAAACGCACATGAATGCATTACAATAGTCATTAGAATACGATCGTTTTTCTTGCATATGTGTTCCTCCTACATTTAAAAAACGTAGCTGCCTTCTGGTGTGAGTGTGAGCTCTCAGGTCATGTACAGAGCATGTCTGAGGACAGGACAGTGCATGTGTCACTATACACCCCAGTGTGAGCCCAGGCCATGTACTATGTCTGAGGACAGGACACTATACACCCCAGTGTGAGCCCAGGTCATGTACTATGTCTGAGGACAGGACAGTGCATGTGTCACTATACACCCCAGTGTGAGCTCTCAGGTCATGTACTATGTCTGAGGACAGGACAGGACGGGTCACTATACACGCCAGTGTGAGCCCAGGCCATGTACTATGTCTGAGGACAGGACAGTGCATGTGTCACTATACACCCCAGTGTGAGCCCAGGCCATGTACTATGTCTGAGGACAGGACAGTGCATGTGTCACTATACACCCCAGTGTGAGCCCAGGCCATGTACTATGTCTGAGGACAGGACAGTGCATGTGTCACTATACACGCCAGTGTGAGCCCAGGCCATGTACTAGGTCTGAGGACAGGACAGGACACTATACACCCCAGTGTGAGCCCAGGCCATGTACTAGGTCTGAGGACAGGATGGGTCACTATACACGCCAGTGTGAGCCCAGGCCATGTACTAGGTCTGAGGACAGGACAGGACACTATACACCCCAGTGTGAGCCCAGGCCATGTACTATGTCTGAGGACAGGACAGGACAGGACACTATACACCCCAGTGTGAGCCCAGGTCATGTACTATGTCTGAGGACAGGACAGTGAATGTGTCACTATACACCCCAGTGTGAGCCCAGGCCATGTACTATGTCTGAGGACAGGACAGTGCATGTGGGTCACTATACACGCCAGTGTGAGCCCAGGCCATGTACTATGTCTGAGGACAGGACACTATATACTCCAGTGTAAGCCCAGGCCATGTACTATGTCTGAGGACAGGACACTATATACTCCAGTGTGAGCCCAGGCCATGTACTATGTCTGAGGACAGGACACTATATACTCCAGTGTGAGCCCAGGCCATGTACTATGTCTGAGGACAGGACACTATATACTCCAGTGTAAGCCCAGGCCATGTACTATGTCTGAGGACAGGACACTATATACTCCAGTGTGAGCCCAGGCCATGTACTATGTCTGAGGACAGGACACTATATACTCCAGTGTGAGCCCATGTCATGTACTATGTCTGAGGACAGGGCACTGGTCACTATACACCCCAGTGTGAGCTCTCAGGTCATGTACAGAGTATGTCTGAGGACAGGACGGTGCATGTGTCACTATACACCCCAGTGTGAGCCCAGGTCATGTACTATGTCTGAGGACAGGGCCCAGTGTGAGCTCTCAGGCTGGGACTTGTAGTACAGGAGAATTACCTTACTTATCTGACCCAGGCAGAGTTGCTTGGCGTAAGCCAGACACCGGGGGTCGGTGTGGAAGAGTCTCCGCTGTGTGACTGGACGGACCTGTACCGGAGCCCCCCATACCCGGGCTACCCGCCCGAACCGGACACACAGTCTATGTACCCCGCTCATGTCAATGTCAGCCCGGCTCACTGCTCTCCTCACAGCAACTACACAGCCAGCTACGTCATCGGCCGGCGCCGGAGAATCACGTGATGCCGGCTAATCTGTGGAAAATGGGTGAAAGGTGAGGGGAAGGCTGGCAGCAGGTGGCATGAGTGCCCGTGTTCCCGGTCCATCCTCTCACCTCCCACACTGCCTCTGTGTGTTACTATGGTGGACTCAGGGATACCTAAAAGAGTAGTATTGACAAAGTTTTTTTGGCCATACTTCCATAGCTCCCAACTGTCCCTGATTTGGAGCAATGTCCCTCTGTCCCTCTTTCCTCCTCATTCGTCCCTCATTTTGCTCTGATCCATATAGTTGTATATAAAATGCATTATTTATCTTTCAAAAAGTGTTTCTCAGTGCTAAACCTTTCATCCAAATTCTAAATTGCTGCATTTGTCAATTTCAAAAGCCAATAAAAGGAATAGTAGGAGGTAAAAAAAAGCCCTTGTGGGCCTAACAAATCTTTTATTTTTGGTTAATTCTCCTTTATTGGGGCACGACAGGGGGCATGTCCTATGCCTACATACTTTTGCTAGTAGGTGTCCCTCATTCCTGTCTCAAAAAGTTGGGAGGTGTGGGATGAGCTCAGGCGTGTTCGCATCTCCATGCCCCGCCAGGAAGCTGACACCCCGCACCGCTAATCACAGGCAGTGAGATATTTCCTGATCCGCGGCTGCACAGATCGGGAAACGTCTCACTACCTGTGATTAGCACAACGGAGCGTCAGCTCCCTGGCGGGCACGTGGAGTTGCGAACACACCTGAGCTCATCCTTAATCACAGGGGTTCACTCACTTGTGCTCTCCTGTGAGCCCAGAGTCAGCTTATAGTGGGCTAAAGCCTGCTGTTGGCTGAATTCACAGAGGTGCTCCAGGCTCTGGAAGGATCCCGACCATATCGTCGGGATCCACCCAAATGCCTGATTGATAGCTGGCTCTGGCTAGGGTTGCCACCTCATCCCTTAAGGGCACTTTCACACTGAGGCGGTGGGGCAGTAGTGGTAAAGCACCAGTAGTTTTAGCAGCGCTTTACTGCTGTTTAAGCGGCGCTTTGGGGGTTAAAAGTGCCGTTGCCGAAGCGATTTGCAGGCTCTTTTTTGGCAGTGCTGCCCATTGATATCAATGGGCAGGGCGTTTTAGGAGGGGTGTATACACCGCCCCAAAGATGCTGCTTGCAGGACTTTTTTTTAATGTCCCAAAAGCGCATCGCCCCAGTGTGAAAGCACTCAGGCTTTCACACTGGAGTGACAGGAGAGGCACTATTTTTAGCGCTAAAACGCCTGTAAAGCACCCCAGTGTGAAAGTGGCCTTAAACCTGAACACATATTAATTACACAGGTTTTGTGGCTAATTAAGGTGGTAATTAAACTCAGTGCCTTATCTGCAATAAATTAGCCTCCGAACCTGTGTAATTCATATGTGTTCAGGTTTAAAGGGATGAGGTGGCAACCCTAGCTCTGGCTCTTAGTGCCGCAACCAGTCGCTCCCATTCGTTCATCAGCCTGGTGCTCCAGTGTGTAATGGAGGGGCAGAGCGGAGAATGATGACTGACAGTCACTGCTCTCCCATACAAGCAGACCAAGAACTGAGCAATCAGTGGTCATGTGATCACTCAGTTCATAGATGTCAATATGTGTGTTCATTTTATTAGTAATTCCAAACTTCACCTTTAACCACATCCCACCTAGCCTATAGCAAAATGACGGCTGGGCAATGGCTCTCCCATTCTGACTGGACATCATATGAGGTCCTTCAGAATGAGACGCTCGTGTATGCCCCTGGGGGCGCGCACCGCGGTGATCGGTAGTGTGGTGTGTCGCTCCAACACACCGCATCTCCGATCACAGTAAACAGCCTATGACGTGCTATTCGCATTCAAAAGAGGCTTTCAGTAGGCGACGGGATGACCTCCTGAATGCATGGAAGCCACAGATTGGACACCCTCTGAAAAGCAATCCATCGCAAATTGCTTTTAAGAGAATGCTATGGTGTGAACCCAGCCTTACATTTCTGCTTGCTCTTCTCTCAAAGGTTGTCTTTCTATCTATTTACAGCCTTCCCGGGTTTACTGCTCCAGTTTTCAGGTGGCTCCATTGCCTTGCAGGACTCTATGGAGCCACTCTTTCATGGACACCCACAGACAAGGGCTACATCTCCATGTGCAGATGCTGCCTGTGCATATTGGTGAGAGGATTTCTTTAACAGTGGGGCATGGATGCACTAGGCACTAGCAGAGGCAGCCTGAGAGTATTTTGACAGCAACAAGGCAGGCATGCATGATTGTGCTAGGAAAGATGAGGGAATTAGGACACCTTCAATGACATTCTATATTTATTGTGTATGACAAATAAAGCATTAAACAGAGGCATAGTGCCATCTTCCTTTGTGAATGAACCTTCAGCATGCTTTCAGTCAACATTACCTATTTTAATCCTTATGCTACTAGCATTAGTATTTCGTAGGAAAGTATATTATATGAACTTGTTTTAAGCCTTTTTTTTTTAGATTTCTTTAGTTGCTTCCTAGATTTAGGCCTAAAACAAAATGATATAATGCATCCCAGGAGTCTTCATGGGCATTTTTTTCTTTTATCGGGAGGAGGGTCTTTCTCAGCTAAGCACACCCTCCTGTCTGCATGCCTGAGCTAAGGGCAGATGGATTCTAGGAAGCAAATGCTACATGAATCATCTGCCCTTACTCAAGATGAGTGCAGCTAGAAATGCTAGAGGGGTGTTTCAAAGTGATTTCTCAGCAAAATAAACCTTGAAGACATGGATAGATGGGTCTGCTTTGAATATTAAAAATTAATTAATAGCATTTTCAGTTTGTGGTGCTCAGATACAGTTACGTTCTACTTTAATATTAAACCTACAGATTATACTGTATTACAGTAGGCACAAAAGTATAAAGGTATGTTGATTATCAGATGAAAGATGTGGGAGGTCTTGCTAGTGGCATCACTTTCTGTATTCCTGGTTTATCCCCTGACTTTCCACACTGCCATATTGAGGGGAATTTACTAGCACTGGAGCAACTGTGCATGGCAACCAATCGGTTTTTAGCTTTCATTTCAGCCTTCTAAATAGGTAACTATACATAATTTTCCTTTACAGGGTGCACGGGGCGGAGTGCTAGCAGGGAGGAGGAGGAGGGAGCAGAGGAGAAGGACACCACCTCTATGGGTTGCACATAGAGGTGGTGTTCTGCTTTGAAGCTAAGCTTCACCTGAAAAAGAAAATACCCCCTTATCCCCCTCCTCCTCACTCCCTATTGTAAACATTCATTGTGTACCTAGTTTGGACAGGTACCCGCTCCCAATTTCATTTGGCTCACCTAAGCAGGCCGAGTGGAAGTTCTAGGGCCATTATTTATAGTCAACTCTTAACTGATAACCAATTTTGGGTACAGAAGTTTGTTGCTGTTTCACAGGTGCACACAAATTTAATGTTTGACATGTTTGGTCATTTTTTACTCAACACAGCCCCATCTTTTATATTTTACCAAAAAAAAAATGGTAATATATTGTGTGCACTAAATTTAAGTTGAGTGCATTTTCTACTGAAAATATGGTTTTTATAAACATGTGCACCAATATCTAAAGATTGTGCCTCAATTAAGGTATTCTTTAATAGAGGTGGCTACCATCATCTATATTGTATAGAAGGAAAAAACCTAGGGCTACCCCAGAAGTGACCCTGGAGAGAGGAGTATTGGAAACCAAACATGGTTTTCACCATATTGTGTTTTTATCTACAACTTTCTATTATATTTTATTTTTAATTATATATTTGTCCTAATCCTTGAGGTACCGAGATAGTCCAATTCTCCTTCTCTCGCCAGGGGCACTTCTAGGGTAGCCCTGGGTTTTTTCCTTCTTTGTGCACCAATATCTTGTGACATAAAAACATTTTTTTTTCTAAAATGTGTATTTTAAAATGTGAGCAAAGAATACAACATAAGACTCCACAGGCTCCTCACCCTGGCCTGCATTTTATAAATCACTCATAAAATCAGTATAGAGTAAACACTGCAGTGTTTGTTGGAGAGAGCATAGTGGTATCTGTTCTCCTCTCTATAATTGTGAAAAAAAAGTGATTTAAAATTTTATTTTTATTTTTTTAAAATAACAAACATAAAACACTTACTTACCTTCTCTGTTTTGCAGAGAGCAGCCCTGATCCCTCTCTTTTGGGGTCCCCTGCTGGCGCTCTTGGATCCTCCTGCCTTCCGAGTAACCCTCCCAGCAAATTACTTGCTGGGGGTAGTTACATCTATTGACACATAATTCAGCTCAGGCCTGCCCCTCGTAACTGGATTTGATTGACAGCAGCAGGAGCCAATGGCTCCCGCTGCTCTCACTAAGTCCAGTGAGGAAGAGAGCGCAGCGTCACTGCTCTCGGGAAAAGCGCTGGATCGAGATGGGGTTCAGGTGAGTATATGTGGGGAAAGGTGGGGAGCTGCACCTTAAAGAGAATGCATTAAGGTAAAAAAAAAACATACCGTTTACAACCACAACCACTTTAAAGCCCTTGGTGGTTCTACAGGCAGGTTGCTTTTTTACCTTCATGCATTTTATGCATGAAGGCAAAAAAACTTCTGGGTTCAGCTCCAAACCCCTGCCCCCCCTCCCCCTTATACTTACCTAAGCCCCATCTCAATCCAGCAATGTGTGAGCCCCATCTTCATTGGCTGACACAGCAGTGGGTGGGAGCCGTTGGCCCCTGCTGCTGTCAAATACAGCCAGTGAGCCAGTGAGGAGAGAGCAAGGGTGGGACCAAGCCGTGCTCTGAGTGTGAATAGACAATGTCCATTCACAAGAGCATGGCTTGGGAGCAAGCCTACTTGAGTGCCCCATATAGCAAGAGGCTTGCTACTGGGGGCACTGGGCAGGAGGGAGGAGCCAGGAGCGCCGGCGGGGGGACCCTAAAAGAAGAGGATTGGGGCTGCTCTGTGCAAAACTATTGCACAGAGAAGGTAAGTATACCATGTATGTTATTTACAACAAATATATATATATAACCATTAGAATCATTTTAAAATTAATTTATTTGGAGTTTAGAATTACCTTAACCACTTAAGCCCTGGACCATTTCGCTGGCCAAAGACCAGAGCACTTTTTGCGATTTGGCACTGTGTCGCATTAACTGACAATTGTGCGGTCGTGCAACATGGCTCCCAAACAAAACAAAAATAGAGTGACAATTTTGAAAAAAAAACACATTATTTTTACTTTTTGCTATAAAAAATATCCCAAAAAATATATAAAAAAACAATTTTTTTCCTCAGTTTAGGCCGATACGTATTCTTCTACATATTTTTGGTTAAAAAAAATCACAATAAGCGTTTATTGATTGGTTTGCGCAAAAGTTATAGCGTCTACAACAAAATAGGGGTTAGTTTTATGGTATTTTTATTATTAATTTTTTTTTACTAGTAATGTAGCGATCTGCGATTTTTCTTGGGACTGCGACATTATGGCGGACACATCAGACACTTTTGACACATTTTTGGGACCACTGTCATTTTTACAGTGATCAGTTCTATAAAATTGCATTGATTACTGTAAAAATGTCACTGGCAGTGAAGGGGTTGACCACTAGGGGGCTAGGGAGGGGTTAAGTGTGTCCTGGGGAGTGTTTATAACTGTTAGGGGGATGGGCTACGAATGGCACTTCACTGATCATAGCTCCCGATCACAGGGAGCTATGATCAGTGACAGTGTCACTAGGCAGAACAGGGAGATGCTTGTTTACATTAGCATCTCCCCATTCTTCAGCTCTATGAGACGATCGCGGGTATCCCCGCGGCGATCGAGTCCGCGGGACCCGCAATCCGAATTACGGAGCTCCCGACAGGGTGGCACGCACGTGACCACACGGCGGCAAATTCAAAGGGAGGTACCTGTACTTCCATTTGCCCAGCCATGCCATTCTGCCGACGTATATGTACATGCGGCGGTCGGCAAGTGGTTAAAGCAACCTTGTTTTCTCATTGATAAGAAAAGAACATGGGCAGGCTGTAAAAGAAGATTGTCACACTTTCCAGGTGTGTCCAATCTCAGTCTCCTGCCATGCGACGTGGTCCCTTATGCTTTCAGCTACATTACTGCAGAACACAGTGATTTAACAGTAAGCAGTAGGCACCACACCACACTGGGGAGGGGAAGGGGGTGGGTCATTGTAAGCATGGCAATTCATATTATAGACTAGAGCATATTTTTAAATTTCCATACACTTGTAGTGTAGTGTTGCATGAAATGAGATACAACTGTAAAAGAAAATATATCAAACTGATTACAAAAGGTGCATTTTTTTTCTATAGTACAAATAAAATACAAGATAGATGATTATCTTATTTTTGTCTGAAATTGTGTGAAGGTGCAGCGTGTCTGTATAACTGATTTATAGCACCATCACTTTTTTATGAATTGTAATAAACTCCCAGAGGCTGCGTGTATGATAATTATCTGAAATGATTTTGCAAAAAGAAATACAATAAAGGTATTGGATGTCAATGCCCACATACCTGCCTAGAATTATTTCAAAGGCACTTTGCTTACATTATTATCACAAAATGTATTTTCCTTTGCATTGCTCTTGTCAAAATCTCACTGACCAACTAAACAATCCCCAGATGTCCAAACTAGGAACCAGGACAATGTATAGGGGTTTTCTTTTAGGCACATTGCTTTTATTATTACCACCAATGTCTTTTCCTTTGTGTTGCTATTGTCAAAATCCCGATGACCAACCAAGACAATGTCCAGAGTAAAGCCTCGTACACACGGTACGATTGTTGGCAGGGGATTGTCTGTCGACCAGATTGTTGTCCTAAAATCTTACCATTAGTACGCTCCTTTTAACAATTGTTGTCCATTTTTCAACCAACAAATGTTTGATGACAGGCTAGTAAATTTTCAGCGGACAATGGCTTGACGTCTGATTTTCGTGTGGTCAGTACACAAATCCGTTACACAAAAGTCGAAAGTATAAACACGCATGCTCGGAATCAATGCTCACCAAACACAAAATTAGTAGAAGGGGCCCAAAGAGTGGCACTCAAGAGCTGAAATTCCTCGTAGTACATCACTACGTTTGTGTTTGTGGCACGACAATTGTGTACTGTTAGTATGCAAGACAAGATCCTGGCACACGCCCTTTTAACAAAAATCAGACGCTCGGTTGGCCGACAATCGTACCGTGTGTACGAGGCTTTAAGGCTGGCCATAGATAGAGCGATTTTCTTTCCTACAACCACAAGGTTGCAGGAAAAATAATTTCTAGGTTCCTCCATCAACATAGTCAGTGTTGATAGTGAAATCCCTCCCAGGAGGTCTTGTGTTATTCCAGCAGGGGGGCTGGGGAAGCCGTCCCTGATGGGAGAACACAGCGATTATTGCTAGTGGCTATAACAGACACTAGCAATAAAAGTATGTAAAATCCGACAGGCTGGTTTTACCCAGTCAACTTGGGTACATTCAGCTTGCTGAGATTTGAACTGTCAATGGCTGGCTTAAGGGTCAGGACAATGTACAGGGGGCTTTCTTATAGCATAACTCTCTACTGTCTCTAAAAGTCTACAGATGTCTGAACAGCAGAGACCAGGGGCAGCTGCTGACAAGAATCATAACATTCCTGATGTAGGTTGTAAACGGTGTCTGCACACACTGGGGTTCATTTACTAAAATCGTAGAGTGCAAAATCTAGTGCACCTCTGCATACAAACCAATCAGCTTCTAGTTTTTTTTGTCAATGCTTAAAGTGGATGTAAACCCAATGTCATCCTTTCTAAACTACTGCCATAGGGGTTATCTATAAGGATATACATGCCTCCTGCATGTATCTTTACCTGTCAAATGTCTCCCCTCTGTCTGTTATTAGACCCGAAAAACTGCATATCCTGTGGGTGGGTCTGTTGTCTGGAGCTCGGTGGGTGGAGTCGTGATGTCAGTAGACTCCCCGCCCACCTCTACACTCCCCTTGTCAATATGCATTTTCTCCTGTGTATTTCTTACACTGAACTTCTGCTATGATCTCTAACATCCAGTGAAAAGACAGGAAAGTAACCACATGAGTTCAGCATGCCAAATCATGGTGAGGTGTGGAACAGCCAATCCTTGCAGAGCTGCTGAAGAAAGGAGTGGGAGGGAATTAAAAAATACTGCATGTCTTAGGCTGAAGCAGAGATATGTAAATCATCTGTCACTCACAGCAAGGGGCAGGATTTGACAAAGATTTCTCAGTTTGTCAAGATTTATCTCACTGAACAATAAAAGAGGATTGCTCAGAGATGGATTAACTCTTTGTGGCAAGACTGGGCTCAAATGATAGGAAATCTTATACTCTACAGTATGATAAAAAAAATCCACTTTAATTAAACAAGCTGAACTTAGAAGCTGATTGGCTAGCATGCACAGCTGCACCAGATTTTGTACTCTCCAGTTTTAGTAATTCAACCCCATTGTGTGCAAACAGCTGCAGCTGTCAGATTTATCCTCTGTACAAATCTATGACTGGCGACACCGCTGTTTGCATGTAACCACTCATCTGAGTGATACACGCAAATAGAGCCTCTGACTCCATTCTGGCTTTTCTGGGGAATTTTGGCTGCAGTTATTCGACCAGTTTGTATGTGGCCGTAGAGCAGAGTGTTGCAGCATCCAGAGGAGGCATTTTTCCACCTCTGAGCGCAGCAAACAATTTTCACCAATGTGGCTATGTGAATGTAGCCTTAGACATGTATAACAGTAGAGGAGCATAAAACAGAAGAGGCAAAGACGACTTCACAGCCAAAACCAATTGGGGGGGGGGGGGGGCGATAAAAAAAAAAATAGGCAGGTGAGCAGCATTATTACCTACCCCGGATGCACAGCCAGCCAACCAACCACCCACCCACCCACATGCTAACATTACAGCCTGATAGGGCTATACACATGCTGCGGCCGTGATGCTTTTCTCCATGGCTGCAGAGTTTGATAGGTAGCACCTCCTGTCATGCTTTCCCATTGAGTTTGCTGGAAGTGCACTGCAACCGCAAGCCAAATGCTCAGCTTGTGGTTATGAAGCAACTTTTACTATAAAATACCACTTAGGATCAAAAAAAAAAGCAGATGTTAAGGAGGTGATATGACTACATGCTGAATGCCTGGCAACTGCTGCTATACCGCTCCAATGAAAAGTGCTTGACGGCTGATCACTTTTCAGTGAACGATAAATATTACTGTCAATGTGAAAGAAACCTAAAGGAAACCTGTAGATTGTGGGGTTTGTGGCCCAGGCTCTTAACATCGTCAGTACAAGAACACATTTTTAAATGCTTACCAGCTATTCTGAGAGGTATATAACCAATCAACAATTTCAGAGGCTTTTATCACTTATATGACTTTATACCAACAGTAAAGTAAAAAAAACTATTTCAATATTTTGCACTTGAAATAAACCCACTTTAGTAAAACTAAAATCTGTTCAACATTTTATCTTTTAGATATACAGTAAAACCTCGGATTGCGAGTAATGCGGTTTATGAGTGTAACGGATCCCCATCGCACTCCGCTTGAGTGTTTCCATTAGTATACAGCCTCCTCCAGTCTGAACATCAGATATCAGATATTACAGCCACATATTGTAACTAATAACCAGGCAAGACTAGCTTAGTTACACAGCTTGAACATGAACTGCTTTATTTGCGATCTCACACATATACTGTATATACACCAGGATGACAATACAAACTGTAAACAGAAACCTAATTAACTTGAGCTAAATATCTAATCATTTAACCAGACTAGGTGACTCAGAGATATTCCACTCCCAGACTGTGGATTTGCTGCTGGGGTGGAAGGATGACCTCCCTCTCTCCCGAACTGTGTAGCTGCCATTGGGGAGGTGAGCAGGCTGCTTCCTCAGCCGTTCTCTCTTCTGACTGCTGGGATGACATTTCTTTGTCACTATCTCCCAGGTGCACAAATCCTTGCTGGGGAGTGACCATCTCCTTCTCACCCTGGGTCTCCGGAACTGCCACAGGTGTGGGGCAGAGGTCTTGGACCCTCTGTCCAGTTGCCAGCGCTTCAACTGGAGAAGTTTGATGGAACTCCACAGATGCTATTGGCAGGAAAGCCCATCTCACTGTCAGATTTGTGGGAGAAAGGCTGACTGCCTCTTCTCTCAGGAAGGCAGAATCTGTTGTTGGTGCTGGGCAGAGCTCAGTGATGTTTGACCCTGATGCCAGCTCTTCTGCTCATGTCTCACCAGGTTTCCTCAGCAGAATAGTCTATTAAATCCCAAGTCTCTGGACCTGGTGTCTGGGGATAGAGGTTAACCATCTCCTGTCCATAGAGTGAAGAAAAGGTTACTGGTGCTGGGCAGAGCTCACTGATGTTCGGCCCTGATACCCGCTCTTCTGCTGGAGGTTCACTAGGTTGTTTTTCCTCAGCAGACAAGTCTATTAAATGCCCAGTCTCTGGAACTGGTGTCTGGGGATAGAGGTTCACCATCTCCTGTCCATGGAACCCAGAACATGTGATCAGTGCTGCCCTGTTGTCAGCACTGATAACTTCACTTCAGCTTTGGAGATGGCAATCTCCGGAGTTTCCACTGCCGATTCTCTGGCATGCTGCTAAACGTGTTCTAGCAGTTTCCTGTATGCCCTTTCCAGATGCTGTTCCTTCCTTAGCAAATAGTCCAGATCAGGTTTAAGCTCTGGGACCCCTGCAAGCCCAAGCGTAGCCTCTCTTTATTCTCGCAGGTCCTCAAGGGTAGGTTCCCCTTCATCGCCAAACACAAAACGATCTGTAATGCCGCGTACACACAACCAGACTTTCCGGCAGAAAAGGTCAGACGGAATCATTCCGTCGGACATTCCGATCATGTGTGGGCTTCATCCGACCTTATCTTTCGAAAATTCTGATGAACTTAGAAATAGAACATGTTTCAAATCTTTCCGACGGACTGAACTCCTATTGACAAAACTGTTTGTCTGTATGCTAGTCCGACAGACCAAAAACGACGCAAGGGCAGCTATTGGCTACTGGCTATTGAACTTCCTTTTCTAGTCCCGTTGTATGTCATCACGTTCTAAACCAGTGGTTCTCAACCTTGCTAGTGCCATGACCCCTTGATAAAATTTCCCAAGTTATGGGGACCCCTAACAGTAAAATTATTTTCATAGCTTGGGTTGTCAGCGCCCAAGACAAGTAATTTGCGCCCCTAACCCATGGACATTTAGAGTCCCTTCCACTCATGCAGTAATAAAACCCCTTATGGTGCATTTTAGAATGTACCACTCTCTCTTTGTTCTATTTTCTTTCCCTTTTATCTCACTCTATACTAATTTATTGTGTGTTTTTTTTTCCCCCCATCCATCTCTATAGCCGTCTTGCTTGTTCTTTCTCTTATTCTTTCTCTCCCTTTTTCTTTGTTCCTCCCCCTCTTTTCCTCTCCCTTCTATGTATTCTCTTACTCCTTGGTGGGGGGGAATGAGATGAGTGGCAGTGCTGGCGGGGAGTTGGGATTGGCTATGATCAGCCAAGTTAGGTGCTCTTGATCCAGGCCATCTGATCTGAGAACTGTAGTGGGGACTTTTAATGGCAACTATAATCACAGGTAGTGTTACTCACTGTGTCTCCAGCTTCACTGTTTCTCCCACTTTGTGGCGTCTCTTAGCAGTGACACCTATGCCAAAATCAGAAGATAGGGTCTCCTGCAGCCCTCCCACTTCACATTCCTCAACAGTCCATTGACCATTAGTCTCTGCCCCCCAGCCATGCTGTGAACTGAATGGCCGGCTGCGAAGAGGCTGAGTGGGCGGCCACAGACTCCAGGGACAGCCCTGCTGGGCGGCCCGCAAAAAAGCTGGGAGAGCGGTGCGAGCTTCAGGGTTCGGTGACCCCTGGCAAATTATCATTTGACCCCCGAGGCAATCCAGGGCCGCCAAAGTCATATCCCTCTGGAGAGCATTCTGTTGTCTGCCCTAAATATTTCTGCTCTGCGTGCCATTGCAGAGCCTGATAACAATTGTCCAGTTCTATCTCCTGCTGGACCAGACTGTACAACTCAGTCACCCATTGCTCCTAGCGCCGTTCTCCCAGGATTGCCATCCGCAACGCCCGCTGGTCACTTTCCCGTTGCTCTGGGGTCAAAAAACGCTTACCCTGTTGCATATCAGCGACCTGGAGGGCTCCAATTCAGAGTCCTACCCGAATCTGCTGCCTGATCTTCAGGTATTCATCCGCAGACACAGTCCTGGAGTATGCCGAAAGGACGATCCACAGCAGCCACAGGAACTCTGATGCCAGATCCATATCTCCACTGGGGTGACCGAAGTCTGCTATCCTAATCTTGGATCCAGGTGGAGGTTTGGATGTCCCAGACTGCAGCATCCCACTGCTTGCCACCAATGTAACGGATCCCCGTCGCACTCCGCTTGAGTGCCTCCGTCAGTATACAGCCTCCTCCAGTCTGAACATCAGATATTACAGCCAAACAGCCTCCGTCAGTATACAGCCTCCTCCAGTCTGAACATCAGATATTACAGCTTATTGTTTTATTTGAGCTCTCACACAAATATAGACACCAGGTCGACAATACAAACTGTAACCAGAAACCTAATTAACATGAGCTAATTAACTAATCATTTAACCAGACTAGGTGACTCAGAGATATGACCTTTCAGGTCAGCCTTGTCGTCTCCTAGCTCACTTACTTTACAATACACATTATCATACATATCAACACAGAACTCCTTCACACAATAACAGAGTTAATAAGCACAAATAACAATGGGTGAAAGAGCCTTAGAAGGCACACTAGACATACTTGCAATAAACACATCATAGCAGACAACCCTGGACAGGTGACTTGCTGATGACATCAACATCTGCTAGGAGTCCCCACAGTGTGAAGCAGTCACTATTTTTTAACCACTTGCTGACCAGCCGCCACAGTTGAACTGCGGCAGAATGGCTCGGCTGGGCGAAACAATGTTATGTAACGTCGCTTCGCCCCATTGCCACTAGAGGAGCGCGCGTGCTCCCTACTTGCCCACAGAGCCGATGCGAGTGCCCGGCAGTCGCGATCACCACCAGGCTCCCGCGATTGCTCAGGGCACACGGAGAACCGGCATCTGTGTGTATAAACACACAGTTTCCGGTTCTCTGAGGGGAGAAGTGACGGATCGTCTGTTCATACAGAGTATGCACAGCGATCTATCTCTTCCCCTACACAGTCCCATCCCCCCTTCAGTTAGAACACACTCTATGGAACACATTAACCTCTTGATCACCCCTAGTGTTAACCCCTTCCCCGCCAATGACATTTTTACAGTAATCAATGAATTTTTATAGCACTGATTGCTGTAAAAATGCCAATGGTCCCAAAAATGTGTCAAAATTGTCCAATATGTCCACCATAATGTCGCAGTCCTGATAAAAATCGCAGATCGCAGATCGCCGTCATTACTAGTAAAAAAAAAATTAATAATAAAAATGCCATAAAACTATCCCCTATTTTGCAGACGCTATAACTAATCAATATATGCTTATTGCGATTTTTTCAAAAATATGTAGAAGAATACATATCGGCCTAAACTGAGGAAAAAAAGTTTTTTTATATATTTTTGGGGGATATTTATTATAGCAAAAAGTAAAAAATATTGCATTTTTTTCAAACTTGTCACTTTTTTTGTTTATGGCGCAAAAAATAAAAACCGCAGAGGTGATCAAATACCATCAAAAGAAAGCTCTATTTGCGGGAAAAAAAGGATGTCAATTTTGTTTGGGTACAACATTGCACGACCGCGCAATTGTCAGTTAAAGCGACACAGTGCTGAATCGCAAAAAGTGTTCTGGTAGGGGGTAATATCTTCCAGGGCTGAAGGGGTTAATATGGCAGTTAGGCCCTATACACGGATCTCACAGTCTGTGTGTCTTGGGGAGACATGGACTTGAATCCAAAGCAACATTACTTCAAGAGTCCCCAGGTATACACCTAAAAAAAGAGTATTGTTCCCTGGGCCCATAATCAGTAGACAAGAGGCTAGCATTCAGTCCCCTCCAAAAGCCTCTTTCCCGGGTGAGTCAATCACAACTAGCTTTTCGCAATATGAGCTGTGTTTTTTTTTTTTTAAATCCTGACTCGATTTGCGAGCATTGTCTCGCAAGATGAGCAGGATTCAAGCCTCTGGGGTGTGCAGTACCACATGTGGTCAGAGGTGGGGGGGCGCCGAGACACTCAAAAACACTCGGAGACACTCGCGTTTCTGAGTGTTCTCAGAGCTTCTCTGAGTGTTTGAGTGTCTTTGGCGCCCCCCACCTCTGGCCACATGCGGTACTGCATACACTAGCTGTGACACTGGAACGAATTATCTGAGTTTCCATTGATTTCTATGGGGAAACTGGTTTTTATATATGAGTGCTTTGGATTACAAGCATGCTTCTGGAACAAATTATGGACGTAATGCAAGGTACTAAATATACAATAAGTAAAAGTGCATTTGCCACACCCCTATTACCACTAAAATTATTGGGGCGTGTTTCCTTCGTTTATATCCAAAATAACACAAAAAGAAAGAGAAAAAGAGCACTCAAAAATTCAACAAATTTTATCAAACAAATCTGTTATGCCTAGACCACGTCCATCCCCATGCCATAGATAATTTAAAAAAAAATGACAAATGTCAATTTCTTGGGAGGCACCATCCCAGATAGCAAGGATAACATTTTCAAACTTGCAGCACAATTGCTTGCTATCTGGGATTCAGTGTTTCGTTGCGGTTCCTTCAATAAATATAACCTTTATATGTCAAGAAAGTTTCACACATCTATAACCAGTATAAGTACACCTGGGCCCCATTCCACCTTCTTGACAAATAACTATTCATCTGTATGAGCATGCATATAGCAACAAAATTGAACATACCCAACCGAGATTAAACTAGAACTAAAGGCAAAACCTTTTATCTCATTTTGGATAAAGTAAGGAAGGGTTATAACCTCTGTCATTTTTTTCCCTGGTGCCAAGGCAGCATACATTTGGTAGTAGCCTCGTCTACTTCCACTTACATACAGAGTTGACAACCACACAACAGACCATTTCCCTTTTTTGTCCACTGAACTCACAACCAGTGTGAAGAGATGAAGCCCTTACCCGCCACCTTTGGTGGTTTTCCCACACAGGTTCAGCCACCCCTGTTGGGCAGTCCCTGGCCTTAGGATGCTAAAGGCTCTAATAAGGCAGGGAACCCCTTCCGTGGTTCTTTTGGGTGAAAAATTGGGTGCTACGTCGCCCCACATGCAGCAGTGCAGCCAGGGCTATTCCTCTGCTTGTCTGGAGCCTGCCTCCCATGAAGTGAGTGAATTCAAGGAACTGACAAGACAAGTATGTTCTATAATTTTTTGGAATTAATCTGTAAATGTTCTCTTAAGTTGTGTGTTACGTCTTCTTTCAGATGGGCTGCAGCTGCACTGTATTCTAGTGGCCATTGTGGAAGGAAAAACTGATTGCCTATAGTCAAAGGAATGATGTATAATGCTGCACAGGTGAAGTGAATAGATTTCCAATGGGGCCATCTTGGGTTTGGGCAAGCACTGCCCCAGTGGTCATCTTGGGCAAAATTGCCTGGAAGCCATCAGAAGGGTTTTGCCTTCTGTTCTACTTCAATTGTTCTCCCTTATTAAAGAAAAATGTAGCCTGTATGCAATGATCTTTCTTTTGCAGTTTCTAGATAGAATGAATAACTCATGCCATCGACCATGTTCACCAGACTTGGTCACTATACATATGCCAATCACAATCATGCATGTTTCTAAAGGGAGTACAGTGTGCTTGATCATTTATTTTCTGGTCCTGGTAATTCACATCATTTCATGGAAGTAAACTGCACTGCGAATCCACATATTCATGATTGGTGAATTATATAAAGCCAGCTCTTTAACCACTTGCTTACAGGGCACTTAAACCCCCCTCCTATCCAGACCAATTTTTAGCTTTCAGCGCTGATGCACTTTGAATGACAATTGCGCGGTCATACAACACTGTACCCAAATGAAATTTTTATCATTTTTTCCCCACAAATAGAGCTTTCTTTTGGTGGTATTTGATCACCTCTGCGGTTTTTATTTTTTGTTAAAAAAAATTTAAAAAGTCCGAATTTAAAAAAAAAAAAATTATTTTTTTTTTATATTTTGTTATAAAATTTTTAAAAAGGGTAATTTTTCTCCTTCATTGATGTACGCTGATGAGGCGGCACCAATGGGCACTGATAGGTGGCAGTGATGGGCACTGATGGGTGGCAGTGATGGGCACTGATTGGTGGCAATAATGGGCACTGATCTTGTACACTGCTAGGTGGCACTGATTGGCACCACTGGTGGGCATTGTTATGTGGCAATGGTGGGCATTGATAGGTGGCACTTGTAGGCATTCATAGGTGGCACTTATGGGCATTGATACGTGGCACTGGTGGGCACTGTGGGCACTGTGATGTGGCAATGTCAGGTGGCACTGGCAGGGGGTACTTGTGGCACAATTGAGGCATTATTGCCTCCTCCTCTTCGGGACCGATGTCCCTTGCTGGTGAGCCAGTGATCTTTTTTTTTTTCTCCTCGCACTGTCAGCGCGAGAAAAAAAAAACGATCACAGAGCTTTTGTTTTGATCATGTGATCAGCTGTCATTGGCTGACAGCTGATCACATGGTAAGGGGCCGGGACCGGCCCCTTACTTGGATCGGTGATCACCCGAGTCTCAGTGACTCGGTGATCACAGCACGCTCCACGCGCGCCCTACAGGGCGCGCGCAGGGCACGTGCACAGGGGAGGCCGTCATATGACGGCCTCCCGGGAATTCAGGTCCGCGCTGTAGCCGTCATTCGGCTATAGCGCGGATGTCAAGCGGTTAATGAGTGAACAATATTCCACCTGTTCCCTCCTCAACACAAGCTGTGAAGTTCTCCCTTAGACCCCTTTCACACTGGAGCGGTTTGCAGGCGGTATTGCGCTAAAAATACCGCCTGCAAACTGCCCCTAAACAGCCTCCGCTGTTTGTTCAGTGTGAAAGCCCGAGGGCTTTCACACTGAAGCGGTGCGCTGACAGGACGATGAAAAAAGTCCTGCAAACCGCTTCTTTGGAGCGGGGAAGGAGCGGTGTATTCACCGCTCCTTCCCCGCTCCTGCCCATTGAAATCAATGGGACAGCGCGGCTATACCGCGGCAATACCGCGGCTATAGCCGCGCTGTACGAGGGATTTTAACCCTTTTTTGGCCGCCAGCGGGGGGTAAAACCGCACCGCTAGCGGCCGAATACAGCTGCAAGAACGACGGTACAGCAGCGCTAAAAATAGTGCTGTTGTACCGCCGACGCCCCCACCGCCCCAGTGTGAAAGGGGCCTTAGGCTCGATTCACACCTATGCATGTTGCTTTTAAGCGTTTTTGGAGTTTTTTTTCCATGCTTGCCACGTTTTTGAGCAGCGTTTTTACAGCGTTTTTGCCGCGTTTTGCGGTTTATTTATTTTTTTTACTGTATACAGTCAAAAAATTTTTTTAAAAAAACGGCAAAAATGCTGTAAAAACACTGCAAAAATGCTGCACTTGCGTTTTTGATGCTTGTCCATTGAATTCTATTACATGCAATATGCTGCATTGTGCATGAAAAAAAGTCCCTGACCCTTTCCAAAAACGCAGAGGTACAAAAAAGGCATTGATGTGAACATGTTCCATAGGAACCCATGTTAAAAATTTCCCATGCATTTCTGCAAAATGCAAAATGCATCAAAAAATGCGCTAGTGTGAATGGAGCGTTAGGCTATGTTTCCACTATTGCGTTCCCAAAGTTGAGCGATTTCGCAGCGATTTTACCGCAACTTGAAGCAATACCATTGTATTCTTGAGGTCTATGGACCTCAAGTCGCATCAAAGTGGGACCAAAGTAGTGCAGGGACTACTTTGAAGTCGCACAGATATGAATGGTACTCATTGGAAATCATGGGGTATGACTTGTCATGCGACTTTTCAGTCCCAAAACGCATGAAAAGTCGCACTAGTGGAAACTAGTGGAAACCTAGCCTTAGGCTCACTCTATTGCAACCTGTGTTCTGCATGTAAGCAGTCGGTGTATTTCAATTGGCTGCCCTACCCACAGAAATGTAGGGAAGAAAGCCCCCTGATCCATTTTTTTAAATTGCCCTGCACCGAGCACAATGCTGCAGCACTATGCAGTTTGCCGCTCGCAAAAATGTGGCATGGATGCCGATGCATGGAAGTGCCATTAGGAATTAATGGCACCCACATAAGTCTGCAAAAGTGCAGCATCTTTCTGTGTGGGTCAGGAAAATGCCCTATTTCACCCACGTTCCCCACCCCCAGAGATGGGAATCTAGTCTTTTTTTTGATTGGAATATAGTAGCAAGTAATAAAATGCTACAATGTATAACATTGCACAGTGTATCCATCCTCCACACAGATACAACATAACAAAAGACAGCACTGCATTCTATGGATATGCCATTGCCTACATTGAGTTTCCAAATGCATACATAGTAAAGTGCTCCATGGTGTGCATACATGCTTGTGCAAATTAATCCATATAACTGAAATATGTCTCTTCCCCTTGACCGCAGTCCATCCTTATACAGGCGCTTTACATAGAGGATCAAGTGTGACTGACAACTAACTTTACTCTGCTCAGATCTCCATGCTGCTCAGTAAAACCCCGGGAGCCAAACTGCATTGATGTGTTTCAGACATCCAGAGGAAGTTCTAGTTTGAAAAAAAACATGCCAGTAATTGGTAATGAAAACCATTGAATACAGGCTCTGGTTTACTATAATAAGGGAGAAAGATTAAAGAAGTATTAAACTCAAAAGCAAACATTTACAATATCGCAGCCTGCCAATTCTTAGATATGATGGCTTTGCTTTCTTTAGGATTTCTTTCTTCTAGTTTCATCTGGTGATCCAGCCAGTAAGTCTGTTGTTTTTCATAAGAACAAGCTCTCTTGCAGTTACAGGGATGAGACAAACCATTTAACACTAACAGGGGTGCTTAAAATGATCAGATTTTATTTATTTATGAAACACCTTGTAAAGGAATTTTGAACATTCTATATAAAATTGTATTCTATTTTGTATGCTTTGTCTATGTATTGCACACTGCACCCTCTGTGCACACGGCACTAATAATGTTTTGATTACATGTTTGCATTCTTTTGAGTCCTGATTAGAACTTAGCCTGCCTATGTTACGCTCCTTGTTACCATAAAAGTACAATTGTAATATTAATGGAATACCTACTGTATGTAATCATGTGTATAAAAAACTTCAATTGCAGTGAATAAACTGAACAGTTATTTGGAAAGATGCTGAGTATATCTTTTGTGTCTGTTCCTCTATTGCAGTAGTTATTAATTTGGAACCAATAATCATTATGAAGATAGGAGTTGCCCATCTATAAAATTTCCAGAACAACCTTTATCCTAAAAGGAGGTCAAAATCAAATCTCCAGACTGAATGTGATTTATTCACAAAGAATACAGTCTCCGAAGGAACGGCACTCGGTTGGATGATTACTATCAACAGGCAGCTGTTATGAAAGATACATTTATAGAGAAAGGATATGAAATCACATCTTTTGATACAGTTATTCGTGTGGTAGGTAATATGGTTAGAGACAATTTGATTGGTCCGAGTGACAGGAGAGCACACATGACTGATAATTTGATTATCTTACATTACTACTTTTTCATCAAAGCATCACCCAATTAAACAGATTATTAAAAACATTGGACTATTCTAAGGAACGATCAGGTTTTAGGATCTATCCCACCCAATCAACCTCTGGTTGTTTTCAGAGTGGCTACACCCTCGAGAAATAGGGTGGCCCTCAATATTTTGAATCCTCCTGTAAGGCCAACTTTCTTTAAAAACATGGAAGGTTTTCATTGTTTTAGGAGATGCAGTGTATGAAGGATCAATGCAGTTAGGGAACGTAAAGTGTTATGCCGCATACACACGGTCGGAGTTTCCGACAACAAATGTTCGATGTGAGCTTGTTGTCAGAAATTCTGACCGTGTGAAGGCTCCATCGGACATTTGTTGTCAGAACTTCCAAGAACAAAAATTTAATAGCTGCTTCCCAAATTTTCCGACAACAAAATAGGTTGTCGTAAATTCTGATCGTGTGTACACAGTTCCAATGCAATACATTCCACACATGCTCGGAATCAAGCAGAAGAGCTGCACTGGCTATTGAACTTCATTATTCTCGGCTCATCGTACGTGTTGTACATCACCGCGTTCTTGACGTTCGGAATTTCCGCCAACATTTGTGCGACCGTGTGTATGCAAGACAAGTTTGAGCCAACATCCGTCGGAAATAAATCCAGGATTTTGTTGTCGGAATGTCTGATCGTGTGTACGTGGCATTAGAGTTCAGTTCCACACAAATATCAAGATCATATTTGATTCGTTCATTTATTTCCTGCAGCACCTGCAATGTGATCAATATGATCCAATGGGGGAGATTTACTAAAACTGGTGCATTCAGAATCTGGTGCAGCAGTGCATGGTAACTAATCAACCTTTTAACTTCAGCTTGTTCAATTAGGCAGTGGCAATAAAACCTGGAAGCTGATTGGTTTCTATCTAGAGTCGAACCAGATAACCCCCAATGTTCTTGCGGGTTGCAATACATAGGACGAACTACCAGGGCCCTGCATGTCAGACTGAAGGAGTACATTGGTGATAATAGGAGAGATTTTGGGGGACATAGTGTGTCCAAACACTATGCCCAGTATCACAACAGGGACCCCTCCAATACCATATTCTTGGCCATTGAGAAACATAACCCACATTGAAGAGGAACTAATGAAAAAAGATATTTCCCATTCTGAGACCAAATGGATATGTTTATTAAAATCGTGTTGGCCTGAACATATAGTGGGACATTAATTGTTTCATAATTAATAGCTAGTCTATTTGATTGCTCCGATGTTTTCTGGTATAATCTAGTTTTTTTGATTCAGTACCTTTCCATTTTGATGATTTTTTTGGTCACATTTTTTTATTTTTCAATTCTTTTAATTTTGTTTTCATTTTATGAATGTACTCTTTTAGGTAATTTAGGTTAACATTGATGTGAGGGGTAACCCTTATGGAGGATACAGATCTTGTTAATACCATATATATGGCGAGACTGGATTTGGGTTCAGTTCATTGTTTTTTAAATATATAATAAATACTTGTAGGATTCACACATATGTGTGACTTTTTACCATTGCTCATTTTAATTACTTGTTGCATTTATGGATATTTTTTAGCCTTTTCCATTCTTATAAATGATCAATAGATGGCGTTCACATGCGCGTTAGTATAATCATCCCGGGAATATAATTAGGTGAAGAGGATAATCTCCTTCCCCATTCCCCACATCGGATTACAATTGGTGACTCTCTGGATCCCTCCCGAGGGTTTTTGTCAGAGGAATAGCATAATTAGAGCCTGTCAGTATCAAGTAGTTGCAAGGGAAGCCACTTTCAGCATTTTGGCCTTTTTGAGTACCTGACAGTTTTCCTATATCAATTGTGTAGTGCATCATACGTCCAATGCCCCGATGACATCATTTATGATGAAACGCATAGGGTGCAGCTAGGACGTACAATGCAGATTACACCACGCATGCACAGCCGATCGCAGCCATCTTGGATACTGTCGAGGGGATTTGTTTGATGTGATTGCATCGTATGTGCCTGTATATCGTTGCTACCATTTAAGTGCAATATTTTAGACCCTAATAAATACCTTTTACTGGATTACACTATGGTCGCTTTTCCGTTTCACATACTTGACTTTTAATCTGGGGGAGTGTGTCAGAGGTCTGATTGAGCATGCATATCCCCAATGACAGGCAGGCTAACTAACTAACTGTTCACTAAAGCCTATTTTGATCACCTTAATTGGGGTCAAAATTATCAGGTAAGCTCCCTATTTTTCAGCACGAGGTGGAGTGACCTTTCCTAAAGGGCTTTCCAGGGTATCCTCACACCTTTCTCTCGGGTGATATTTTCACTTATACTGTATATGGACGGCTGTGCATTAGCTGGTTGAAAATACAATTTCCATTGGTTCTGAAGGACTACTTCTGGGCTTAACTTTTTTTTTTTTTGTTTCTCTTGGGACTTTTGCTACTCACATTATACGTGGAATGTTTATGAATTTTTTTAATATGATTACATATGATGCATACACTTTGCACTTTATTGGGATTAATGTTGTTCACATTATATATAGAAGGTTGATGAACTCATGTTTCATATTGAATGAATTCTTTTAACACCATTATATTGATTTGCACTTTTCACTTTATTATTCACAGCGCTGCACAATTTTTATATTATTAAGGAATAAAAGAATACAGTGAATTAGAAAAATACCATATTATGGCCACTAGATGGAGCTGATTATCATAGTAAATAAGCATTTGTTTCCTATGCCCCCATTTTCACAGAACAAATGTCCATGCAATTCTGCAGTGCAAACAGCTCAGTAATTTTTTTTTTTTTTATAAATACGATCCTAAGTGTAGCATGCAGGTTAAAGCGGTATTAAACGCAAAAGCAAACATTTATTTTACTGTATGTTTACATGTTTGCTGTAGATACTGTATCTGACTGAATTCCAAAAGTAGCCAGTTGACGATTCGCATAGCATGTAGGATTTTATGTCAAATCGTGCTCTCTTTGATGCAATGTATTGTACCCAGCGGAGACTTCCCTGTTAGGCCATTAGACTTTCATCTATGCTGATATCTCTTTCTGGCACATAGCTCTGTTGGAAATTCTTTAGAATCATTTGAGATACCTCACAAATTTTCTTTAGTTTTGGTGCAGGATGAGTGTAAAAATGTAGAGACCAGGGAAAACCTGTACTCTGACATGACCGTGACATAGAATGGAGAGGCAAGGAATTTATTAGTTGTCCCATAACACTTCTGCAGGGGTTTCACCACCACTCCCTGAAGTATTATTAGTATTAATTTCCAAATGTCATCTTTGTTCACTGGTTCCCACTTTCTGCTTCTTGGAAGCTTCCAATGCATAATAGATAATTGTTGCTCTTTGTACCGATTTGTCTCAGTAACAAATTTTTTAATAACTTATCTGTCAGAAATAATTGTAAGGATGCTAAGGGGTTGTTGTGTTCATTGTCTGCTTTCATACCAGATGCTCCAGTAAATGGGAATCTTGGGGGCGCTGCCTGATCCGTACCATAGTCAATAGAGCACCAAGTTCGCACATCACTGAGCTCAGTCGCAGAATCGTTACTGTCGTCACTTTCAGTGTCTGATGACGAATTTCCCCACGAATCACCACCGCTCAATTCGGCAAGTGATTCTAATTCACTATCACTGTTTTCTAGCTGGTCTAAAACCACTTTTGACCTAAAGGGATGCTTTTTGGATGCCATGAAAGTTCTCAAGTTTCCAGGCAATAAGAACGGTAAAAGTGCAGATAGGACACTGGACAAGGGACTAGGGACAAAACTGAGGTGAAATGGTTTGACACAGTATTGTATTTCTAATAGATTACAATGTATGTTACGTTTTTAACTTTTTTTAATTTCCCCCTGGCTCCTCCCCCTTCCTTCGCGGCGCTTGCAGGGAAGGGAACCTGGAAGATGGCTGCATCGGCTGGAGGAGACAGGAGATCATCATGGGGACAAGGTAAGTAACAGTACAGGGCTACTACGGTGTAACCCCGAGTGTGACTCGGGGTTACCACTTTTGGTACTGAAAATGAACCCTGAGCCACACTCGGAATTACCGCCAGGGAGATTAATTTGCAGGGATTTCCTCACTTCCTGTTTTGGCTATGGGACCGGAAGTGAAGGTAAATCCCCCATTGGGACACAAATGGCAAAAATAAACTGACAGGAGTTATAACACTCCTTACTCTATTTAAAATGAAAAAAAAATTGCCTATAGTTCTACTTGTGGACACTGTAAACGGATGCGGCTGACAGCAGGGGTCCGGTGCGTCCCTGTTCTCTATTTCATTTTACAGCGAGCACATACAAGAATGATATGTAAAACCAATAGTTCCGCGCTTAGGTAAAAAAAAAAAGGAACTGCAGCCCCCCAGCGCAGAATCGCACCAATGTGCAATTCCAAAAAGATTGGAGTCAGAAAACAAGGGTGATTGGCGCTGTTCCACTAAAATCAAACAGACTAGTGTGGTATATCAAGTGAACTGTGACACAAACCACGCATAAATAACAGTGTGTAAGATGAAGGCAAATTAAAGTATGTGCAACACCTGCCCTCATGAAAAAGTGCAGCGTGTATTCACTCCTTAGTGAACCAAAAAATAAATCAAGATCTGGGTGAATCAAAAAAATAAAAATATTTTTGTGAATGGAAAAAGATTCCCAAGCAAACTATCAGAAAATCCTTAAATCATAGGTTCATCGTAATAAACATCAATGTGCATTTAAAAAATGTAATCTATAATCATAAATGTAGATGAGAAAATTAAATTAAAAATGAAAATAAAAATAGCGTCCACAAAAAAGTGTCCCACAAACTATAAGTAAATTGTAAAATGAAAAGGGGCCTTTGGTGCAAAATTCTTCATACGGTGCAAATCGTGAATCTTTTAAATCCTAGCAATGATCTTAATGCCGTGAAGTCCTCCTGTCATCCAAAACGCCCCCCAATGTGCCCTCACTCACCGAAGGGGGACACCCCTGCAGGGGTATCAGGCCTGTCAGCTGTATCTCGCAGCTATGGTCCTTGGTAGGGGCTCCTATTCGGATCTCCACTCTCGGTGTCCGGGCTGGCTCCAATCAATCTCCACAAGCACATCCATATGAAATGAAAATGAATCCCATCGCGTAATTCCGTAAAAATATTAAGGCTTTATTGAATATCTAAAATCAGATTTAACAATGTCCCGCTGTCTGGTTTACAGTCAGACTAAATGGGAGAAGACAGTGCGGTGTGGCGTGCGTTCCACCGCTCGTTCCACTCCCGGAAGCAAAAGCAATAAGACAAGACGTATGCGTATCACTTGGCCACGCCTTACGCGTTTCGTCATCAGACGTCATCTGAGGCGTCTGATGACGTCTGATGACGAAACGCGTAAGGCGTGGCCAAGTGATACGCATACGTCTTGTCTTATTGCTTTTGCTTCCGGGAGTGGAACGAGCGGTGGAACGCACGCCACACCGCACTGTCTTCTCCCATTTAGTCTGACTGTAAACCAGACAGCGGGACATTGTTAAATCTGATTTTAGATATTCAATAAAGCCTTAATATTTTTACGGAATTACGCGATGGGATTCATTTTCATTTCATATGGATGTGCTTGTGGAGATTGATTGGAGCCAGCCCGGACACCGAGAGTGGAGATCCGAATAGGAGCCCCTACCAAGGACCATAGCTGCGAGATACAGCTGACAGGCCTGATACCCCTGCAGGGGTGTCCCCCTTCGGTGAGTGAGGGCACATTGGGGGGCGTTTTGGATGACAGGAGGACTTCACGGCATTAAGATCATTGCTATCATTGCGACAAAGTACCCAGAATTAGTGGGTCCTACACTAGTAATAGAATGGAAGATCATTTGTCTCAACCATGGGAGCTAAACTCCTCTATGTGGGAGAACTGAAGGGGATACATCCTTTACACTGGTGGCCACTAAATAGGAGGTAATGAGGAGGGTGAGGGGTGCTCCAGCCCAAAAAACCTGGTCAGGGCCTATTACAATATACAAGAACATATTGGGGGGCACACCCTACAATGCGTTTGAATTCAAGATGGTGCTGCTCTAAGACCTACAAACAGTACAAAACATTTTACAGCGCACACATACAAGAATGACATTTCCTGCAGGGCTAGTTAAAAACACCTGAACATATTCAAAAAATATGGGGGTTTGGTCATATAGTGGTCATATAGTGCTAAGCCCACTTACTGCGACAAAGTACCCCGAATTAGTGGCCACCAGTGTTTAGGATGTATCCCTTTCAGTTCTCCCACATAGAGGAGTTTAGCTCCCATGGTTGAGACAAAGGATCTTCCATTCTATTACTAGTGTAGGACCCACTAATTCGGGGTACTTTGTCGCAGTAAGTGGGCTTAGCACTATATGACCATATAGTGTGACCAAACCCCCGTATTTTTTGAACATGTTCAGGTGTTTTTAACTAGCCCTGCAGGAAATGTCATTCTTGTATGTGTGCGCTGTAAAATGTTTTGTACTGTTTGTAGGTCTTATAGCAGCACCATCTTGTATTTAAACGCATTGTATGGTGTGCCCCCCAAATATGTTCTTGCCTGTTCTCTATTTCAGGGATGAATCAAGCCCCATTTTTTACCTGTATTCAGACCTGAAATGGCACCAAAGACGCACATGACCTCTGTAAAATTCACTCCACAGTTGCCACGGAGATGTGTGAACTGGCTCCATTGAGAGTCGGTCACAATCTCCTGTCATGCGAATTGGATGCGGGAAACCACTTCACACTAGTGGGAACTGAGCCTTAAGTTTTTCCTGCTGCTGGTTGCCCTTCAACCCTCAAGACTGAGGACATCTTGTGGCAGAAAAGAGTCACTGCAGGGGATTGAGGGTAAATGTTGCAACAGCTTTTTTTTTTTTTTTTTCTTTAACCACTTGCCGACCGGGCCATAGCTGAAAGACGGCTGCAGCACGGTCGGCTAGTTCTGGGTGGACGTCCATGGACGTCCTCACAGAATACTGCTCTCGCACCCCCCCGCGCGCACCCAAGAACTTCCGTGACCGCTGATCGCGGCCGTTTACCATGTGATCGCTCCGTCAAATGACAGAGCGATCACATGTCAACAGACCGGCGTCATCTCATGACGCCGGTTCCTCCCTCCCCTCTCTGTACCGATCGGTACAGTGCGAGGGGAGAGGGGGAGGGATCGGATGGCAGCACCGCTGTGGGCTGCATGTGTAGTGCCCCCAGCGGTGCTCAGTGACAATTTCAGTCACATCCATCCCTCCCTCCATGCTCAGCCATCCCTGCAATATGCCCTGTAATACTCTGCATAATGCCCTGCAATACTCTGCATAATACCCTGTAATACTCTGCATAATGCCCTGCAATACTCTGCATAATACCCTGCAATACTCTGCATAATACCCTGCAATACTCTGCATAATGCCCTGCAATACTCTGCATAATGCCCTGCAATACTCTGCATAATGCCCTGCAATACTCTGCATAATACCCTGCAATACTCTGCATAATTCCCTGCAATACTCTGTATAATGCCCTGCAATACTCTGCATAATACCCCGCAATACTCTGCATAATACCCTGCAATACTCTGCATAATACCCCGCAATACTCTGCATAATACCCTGCAATACTCTGCATAATACCCCGCAATACTCTGCATAATACCCTGCAATACTCTGCATAATACCCCGCAATACTCTGCATTATACCCCGCAATACTCTGCATTATACCCCGCAATACTCTGCATTATACCCGGCACTACTCTGCATTATACCCGGCACTACTCTGCAATATACCCGGCACTACTCTGCAATATGCCCAGCAATACCCTGCACTACTCCGCAATACTCTGCAATTTTTAACCAGTTCTCGCCCACAGTCATATGACGTCCTTGACTTTGAGCGGGGATATCTGAATGATGCCTGCAGCTTCAGGCATCATTCAGATATCAGCTTTTTCAGCCGGAGATTTCCTACACCATAAGAATGATCATAGCAGCTGTTCCACTGCTTGATCGTTCTTATGGGAGGCGAGAAGGGATGCCCCCCCCTTCCCGCCACCCTCCGATGCTTCTACCGACTCACCGCTATGATCAAAGCCAAGATCTTTTTTTATTTTTTTTATTTCAGGCTTCCCAGCCTAGAGGTGAGATGTGGGGTCTTATTGACCCCCATATCTCACTGTAAAGAGGACCTGTCATGACATATTCCTATTACAAGTATGTTTACATTCCTTGTAATAGAAATAAAAGTGATCAAAAAATTTTTTGGGGGGAAAAAGTGTCAAACTAAAATAAATAAAGTAAAATAAACAATAAAAAAAAAAAAAATTTTTAAAGCGCCCATGTCCGTGTGCTCGCATGCAGAAGCGAACACATATGTAAGTCCCGCCCACATATGAAAACGGTGTTCAAACCACACATGTGAGGTATCACTGCGAACGTTGGAGCGAGAGCAAAAATTTTGGCCCTAGACCTCCTCTGTAACTCAAAACATGTAACCAGTAAAAAATTCTAAAGCGTCACCTATGGAGATTCTTAAGTAGCCACGTTTGGCACCATTCCACAAGCGCGTGCAATTTTGAAGGGTGACATGTTAGGTATCTATTTACTCGGCGTAACTTCATCTTTCACAGTATGCAAAAACATTGGGCTAACTTTACTGTTTTGTTTTTTTAAAGCACAAAACTGTTTTTTTTCCCAAAAAAACACGTTCGAAAAATTGCTGCGCAAATACCGTGCGAGATAAAAAGTTGCAACAACCGCCATTGTATTCTCTAGGGTCTTTGCTAAAAAATATATATATATATAATGTTTTGGTGTTCTATGTAATTTTCTAGCAAATAAATGATGATTTTTACATGTAGGAGAGAAATATAAGAATTGGCCTGGGTGCTTCAGAACGCCTGGAGGTGCTCCCTGCATGTTGGGCCTCTGTATGTGGTCATGCTGTGTAAAAGTCTCACACATGTGGTATCCCCGTACTCGGGAGTAATAGCAGAATGTGTGTTGGGGTGTAATTTGTTGTATGCATATGTGGTGTGTGAGAAATAACCTTCTAATATGACAATTTTGTGAAAAAAAAAAGAAAAAAAAATCTTGATTTTGCAAAGAATTGTGGGAAAAGATGACAATTTCAAAAAAACTCACCATGCATCTTTCTAAATACCTTGGAATGTCTTCTTTCCAAAAAGGGGTAATTTGGGGGGTATTTGTACTTTTCTGGCATGTTAGGGTCTCAAGAATATAGATAGGTCGTCAGTAATTCAGGTGTGATCAATTTTCAGATATTGGCACCATAGCTTTTGGACTCTCTAACATTCACAAAGACCAAATAATTTACACCAAATTACTAATTTGCTAAATTTTATAACAGAAACAAAGAAAAAATCATTTTTTTACCAAATTTTCAGTCTTTTTTCTTTTATAGCGCAAAAAATAAAAAACCCAACGGTGATTAAATACCACCAAAAGAAAGCTCTATTTGTGTGAAAAAAAGGACAAAAATTTCATATGGGTAAAGTGTTGTATGACTGAGTAATTGTCATTCAAAGTGTGAGAGCACCGAAAGCTGAACATTGGTCTGGTTAGGAAGGGGGTTTAAGTGCCCAGTGGTCAAGTGGTTAAACTGGACGGGGCACCAAATGGGAATAAAATAGTCTGGGGATGGACTAAAATGGTTGTAAAGGCAGAACGTGTTTTTATTTTAATGCATTCTATGCATTTAGATAAAAAAAAACCTTGTGCAGCAGCCCAACTTAGCCCCCCTAACACTTACCGGAGCCCACCTCACACCAGAGATGTTGCACAAGAGATTTGGCTGTCTGGGACTTCCCTCTTCATTGGCTGAGACAGCAGCAAAGCGCCATTGGCTCCTGCTGCTATCAAAGACAGTGAACCAGTGAGGAGAGAAAGGAGGCGGGGCTAGGCCACGGCTCCGTGTCTAAATGGAGAAAAGATATACCTGTGCTCAAATCCCAATAGCTTGTACATGTATTTAAACTATCAGGTGCTAAAGAGGTGTGACTAAATAATAACACTACACATTCTGGATGGACCCTCTGCACAATGCTACACCCTTTCCAGCAAACTATGCAATGAAAAACAGCGATATTTAGTTCACATGTATTGAAATACATGTTTAAGCTGACCAACTGCATCAAAGTAATGTTTCTTCTGGCCAGTCCTACATTGCCTTGCCACTGCAAATGCTATGGTGGACACCATGTCAACATGGGGCATAAAGAACCAAGGTGGGGGAGAGGGACTATGCTCAGATCTGGTCACTGACCTGCGTTACAGCAGAGAAAATATATACTTCTGCTCAAATCTCAATAGCTTGTACATGTATTTACACTATCAGGTGCTAAAGAGGTGTGACCACATGGTAACACTACAAATTTTGGATGAACCCTCTGCACTCTATTAACCCCTTCCAAGCAAACTATGCAATGAAAAACAGGGATATTTAGTTCACATATATTGAATTACATGTTTAAGCTAACCAACTGCGTCAAAGTAATCCCTCTTCTGGCCAGTTCTACACTGCCTTGCCACTGCAAATGCTACAGTGGACACCATGCCAACATAGTTTGCTGGAAAGGGTGTAGCAGTGTGCAGAGGGTCCATCCAGAATTTCCATGTCTGAATGAACACACGGACAGGGCTGGACTGGGAGAAAAAACCAGCCCTGGAAATAATTTCATACCAGCCCCATAGCATTTTTATACCAGCCCAACCGCATAACGTTGTTATTTTCTTGTTCACAAAAGGGAAAACCATGCATTTTAAAGCACATTTGAAGAGTGTATTATATATAGATAAGAGAAACATGGAATTTACAAACAGCAGCAATTTTTTTCTGGCAAAAATCATGGCATTTACTGGCACATTTTTTATTGACACTGCAAAAAAAAAGGTGCCGTAAATGACAGTTTTCAGTGCAAATATCAATATTTAAGCTATAAACTGCTATTAGCAATGTGTTAAGTTAGACAAAAGTTAAAAACCATATTTCTCCATTTACATGAAAGTCAGATTAATATAACCCAACACAGAGTTCCCCCATATATCAGGAGGATTCCCCTTTACAGTGCAAGGGAACTCTGACATAAAGGGGAACATTGCAGATCATGATCTAAGCGGGAACTCTGATATAAAAGGGGGGCACTGGTGACCAGAGACCCCACTTATATCAGAGTCCACTGCATTCCTCTTTACATCAGAGTTCCCCCTTGCACTGTAAGGTGGAATCCTGCAGACTATGATGTAAAGGGGAACTCTGGGAATGTGGGGAGGACTCTGGTGACCAGAGACCACCTTCCGCAGAAAGAAAACACTAAAGCACTAAAGTAAGGGGGTTTACTGATATAAGGGGTAAACCTTTATATCAGTGCCCCCTTACAATATTGTATTGACCCCCCCCTCTCAGGCTGGCCTGGTGGCACTGTCACTGACCTCCTCTCAGGTGCACTGTGCAGGGCTCAGTCAGTCGGCTCCAGCTCGGTGGCTCTGGATTTATCCCATAGTTTCCTCTCCACAGTCCATACATGTCTGACTTCTCCCATGACCCCCATCCCTGCAGCACTCCCACTCTTGACTCCACTCCAGACTGCAGACGTGATATAAGACAAGAGATGGTCAGAGGCTGCGGATGGTACAGGGGAGGTCAGAGGCTGCGGATGGTACAGGGGAGGTCAGAGGCTGCACATGGTACAGGGGAGGTCAGAGGCTGCGGATGGTACAGGGGAGGTCAGAGGCTGCACATGGTACAGGGGAGGTCAGAGGCTGCGTATGGTACAGGGGAGGTCAGAGGCTGCGCATGGTACAGGGGAGGTCAGAGGCTGCGCATGGTACAGGGGAGGTCAGAGGCTGCGTATGGTACAGGGGAGGTCAGAGGCTGCACATGGTACAGGGGAGGTCAGAGGCTGCGCATGGTACAGGGGAGGTCAGAGACTGCGGATGGTACAGGGGAGGTCAGAGGCTGCGGATGGTACAGTGGAGGTCAGAGGCTGCGGATGGTACAGGGGAGGTCAGAGGCTGCAGATGGTACAGGGGGGGTTAGAGGCTGTGGAGGGGACGACAGGGGAGGTCAGAGGTTGCGGAGCAGACAGCAGGGGAGGTCAGAGGCTGCAGAGGGGACGACAGGAGGGGGTCAGAGGCTGTGGGGGGGGGGCAACAGGAGATCAGAGGCTGCGAAGGGGACGACAGGAGAGGTCAGAGGCTGCGGAGGGGACGACAGGAGAGGTCAGAGGCTGCAGAGGGGATGACAGGAGAGGTCAGAGGCTGCAGAGGGGATGACAGGAGGGGTCAGAGGCTGTGGGGGGGACAACAGGAGATCAGAGGCTGCGGAGGGGATGACAGGAGAGGTCAGGGGCTGCGGAGGGGATGACAGGAGGGGTCAGAGGCTGCGGGGGGATGACAGGAGGCCAGAGGCTGCGGAGGGGAGGGGGGCAGACAGGAGGTCAGAGGCTGCAGGGGGGGACAGGAGGTCAGAGGCTGCGGAGGGGATGACAGGAGGTCAGAGGCTGCGGAGGGGATGACAGGAGGTCAGAGGCTGCAGGGGGGGGGCAGGAGGTCAGAGGCTGCAGGGGGGGGACAGGAGGTCAGAGGCTGCGGAGGGGATGACAGGAGAGGTCAGAGGCTGCGGAGGGGATGACAGGAGGGGTCAGAGGCTGTGGGGGGGACAACAGGAGATCAGAGGCTGCGGAGGGGACGACAGTAGAGGTCAGAGGCTGTGGAGGGGATGACAGGAGAGGTCAGAGGCTGTGGGGGGATGACAGGAGGTCAGAGGCTGCGGAGGGGATGACAGGAGATCAGAGGCTGCGGAGGGGAGGGGGGCGGACAGGAGGTCAGAGGCTGCAGGGGGGGACAGAAGTTCAGAGGCTGCGGAGGGGATGACAGGAGGTCAGAGGCTGCGGAGGGGATGACAGGAGGTCAGAGGCTGCAGGGGGGGGACAGGAGGTCAGAGGCTGCAGGGGGGGGACAGGAGGTCAGAGGTTGCAGAGGGGGGACAGGAGATCAGAGGCTGCAGGGGGATGACAGGAGGTCAGAGGCTGCAGGCGGGGGGGGGACAGGAGGTCAGAGGCTGCAGGGGGGTGACAGGAGGTCAGAGGCAGTGGAGGGGTTGACAGGAGGTCAGAGGCTGCAGAGGGGAGGGGGGGACAGGAGGTCAGAGGCTGCAGGGGGGGGACAGGAGGTCAGAGGCTGCAGGGGGATGACAGGAGGTCAGAGGCTGCAGGGGGATGACAGGAGGTGAGAGACTGCAAGAGGGGACAGGAGGTCAGAGGCTGCGGAGGGGAGGAGGGGACAGGAGGTCAGAGGCTGCAAGGGGATGACAGGAGGTCAGAGGCTGCAGGGGGGGGACAGGAGGTCAGAGGCTGCAGGGAGATGACAGGAGGTTAGAGGCTGCAGGGGGATGACAGGAGGTCAGAGGCTGCAGGGGGGGACAGGAGGTCAGAGGCTGCAGAGGGGCGGGGGGGGGGACAGGAGATCAGAGGCTGTGGGAGGATGACAGGAGGCCAGAGGCTGCGGGGGGATAACAGAAGGTCAGAGGCTGCAGAGGGGAGGGGGGGCAGGAGGTCAGAGGCTCCGGGGGGATGACAGGAGGTCAGAGGCTGCGGAGGGGAGGGGGGGACAGGAGGTCAGAGGCTGCAGGGGGATGACAGGAGGTCAGAGGCTGCAGGGGGATGACAGGAGGTCAGAGGCTGCAGGGGGGGACAGGAGGTCAGAGGCTGCAGAGGGGCGGGGGAAGACAGGAGGTCACAGGCTGCCGGGAGATGACAGGAGGTCAGAGGCTGCAGGGGATGACAGGAGGTCAGAGGCTGCAGAGGGGAGGGGGGGGACAGGAGGTCAGAGGCTGCGGGGGGATGACAGGAGGTCAGAGGCTGCGGAGGGGAGGGGGGGACAGGAGGTCAGAGGCTGCGGGGGGATGACAGGAGGTCAGAGGCTGCGGGGGGATGACAGGAGGTCAGAGGCTGCAGGGGGATGACAGGAGGTCAGAGGCTGCGGGGGGATGACAGGAGGTCAGAGGTTGCGGGGGGATGACAGGAGGTCAGAGGCTGCGGGGGGATGACAGGAGGTCAGAGGCTGCAGGGGGGGCAGGAGGTCAGAGGTTGCAGGGGGGGCAGGAGGAATAGGCCACCAGACAAGTACTCACTGCGGCAAGCGCTGTAACTGCTTTACTTTTAAAAATGGCGCCGCTCTGCGCCATCGTGCCACTGCGCATGCGCCCGCATTTCCGAGAATTGCAGAGTGTGTACGGGCTTTCCCGAGCACGGCTAGCTCGGGAAAGCCCGTACACACTTCTGAGAACAATCCGAGCCCGCATTTCCGAGAACAGCGCTGGCGCCTGCGCAGTTTCATGTCAGCCCGGCGGCCCCGCAGCCATATTTCTTTCAGGCGCCGCTGCCCTCACAGCGGCCCCAGGAGCAGCCAGACAGCTGACCCACCGGGGAATTTCCTGGTATCCCGGTAGGCCAGTCCGGCCCTGCACACGGACCTGCGGCTCGGCTCTAGTAGCAAGCCCCCCATAGCAAGCTGCTTGCACTCAACAGGAGGGAGGGGCCAGGAGCGCTGAAGAGGGACCCGAGGAGAGAAGGATCGGGACTGCTCTGTGCAAAACCACTGCACAGAGCAGGTAAGTAGAACATGTTTGTTGGGGGAAAAAAAAGACTTTAGTGTCACTTTAACTGTTTACTTCAAATCTTCTAAGTAAGGGGGAGAGAACAAAGGAAGCACCACCTGAGTGCAGGTTTAAAGCTGATTTTAATGGCAGAATATACAAGAAACACTCACAAGAGGTAGATAAGTTTCTGACAAACAGAAGGAGCTGAAGCTCCAAGCGTGTAGCCTGTCAGTATTCACTTACTCCTGTAAACAGCTCCTCCGGATGTGTCCCCGTGACCCGTGACCCGTGACGTCACTTCCGTACGCTCTACACTGGTCCCGCCTCCTCCCCTGTGGCCACAGAATGTGCTGAGGACCGGCTACTGTAATAACGCGCACCAGGAACCACTACCAGACCCAAGGAGACACCAGGACAATACATACAGATGAGCCATTTCCTTATCTACCTCTTGTGAGTGTTTCTTGTATATTGTGCCATTAAAATCAGCTTTAATACTGCACTCAGGTGGCGATTCCTTTGTTCTGCCCCAATTACTTTCCTGACACAGAGCCAGCTCTCTGAGAACAGCAGCCGCCCTAAATAACTCCTTATCACCTGTACCTTTAGACTACCACTTTTATATTTATGAACTTATGACCCCCTTATCCAATATACTGAGTACTAGTGTTTTACCACTGCCACTCTAATTTTATTGTATATTACACTGTATCCTGCGCTGACAGTTACTGTTACTATTTACTTCAAATCTTCTAAGTAACGTTTTTTTTTTTTTCCAGAAACAACATCCTCTGAATCCTTCTATTAGTGATAAAGCATGATAGGTGCACATTTGATGACTGTAGAAATTAAGGCCTAACGTAACTCAAAACATTAAATCATTTGCAAACAACCAAGATTAGCTGCACTCATTCAATTTTGTCATAATGTGAAAACCTGCAGATAATATCACCACCCAATCACTCCTAAATTGCTAAATATACATTTGTCAGACTATTTTCAATTACTAAGAATAATAGCTTTCTGTGAACTGTGTTACTCTAGAATATAACCTCATTTAGTTACGATTACAGGTTTCTCTACGGTTTTCATTATATATAACATTACCACAGTTAAAGGGAAAAAAATGATAGTTGTATATTAGGGTCAAGTACTTACGTCAAATTAAACCAATACTAAGGCCAGTTATGCGATAGAGTTGTTAGGTGTAAAACAACCTACTCTAATACCCATTCAGCATCTACACTGATATCTCCTCTGATGGAAATAACTGTCCAGATGATTATATTTACCAATGTATACTTTTTTCAACGTCCTTTGTGAAAACCATAAATTTAGTGGGTCGCTGTTTAGAATATACAGAGTTGACTACAGTTATGCCCTGTACACACGGTCGGACATTGATCGGATATTCCGACAACAAAATCCATGGATTTTTTCCGACGGATGTTGGCTCAAACTTGTCTTGCATACACACGGTCACACAAACTTGTCGGAAAATCCGATCGTTCTGAACGCGGTGACATAAAATACGTACGTCGGGACTTACATCTCTTAATTTATTCTGAGCATGCGTGGCACTTTGTGCGTCGGATTTGTGTACACACGATCGGAATTTCCGACAACGGATTTTGTTGTTGGAAAATTTTATAGCAAGCTCTCAAACTTTGTGTTTCGGAAATTTCGATGGAAAATGTGTGATAGAGCCTACACACGGTCGGAATTTCCGACAACAAGGTCCTATCACACATTTTCCGTTGGAAAATCCGACCGTGTGTACAGGGCATTAGAGTCGAATGTCAAATAGTGAGAATACGAAGTCAGTCTACTTAACAGTCTGTATTTCAGGACTTTTCAGTCTTCAGTTTCCCTTGAAAGACAGTATGCCTGGCCTGAGTTTCTCCAGGTTCTCCAGTTTCCTCCCACACTCCAAAGACATGCTGGTAGATTAATAGATTAATTGGCTCCTATCTAAATTGGCCAAAATATGTGGATGTATGACTGTGAGTTGGGGACCTTAGTTTGTAAGCTCCTTGAGGGCAGGGATGGATGTGTATGTACAATAAATACAGTATCTCACAAAAGTGAGTACACCCCTCACTTTTTTGTAAATATTTTATTATATCTTTTTATGTGACAACACTGAAGAAATTACACTTTGCCACAATGTAAAGTAGTGAGTGTACAGTTTGTATAACAGTGTAAATTTTCTGTCCGCTAAAAATAACTCAACACACAGCCATTAATGTCTAAATGTCTAAACCACTGGCAACAAATGTGAGTATACCCCCAAGTAAAAATGTCCAAATTGGGCCCAAAGTGTTAATGTTTTGTGTGACCACCATTATTTTTCAGCACTGCCTTAACCCTCTTGGGCATGGAGTTCACCAGAGCTTCACAGCTTGCCACTGGAGTCCTCTTCCACTCCTCCATGACGACATCACAGTGCTGGTGGATGTTAGAGACCTTGCCCTCCTCAACCTTCCGTTTGAGGATGCCCCACAGATGCTCAATAGAGTTTAGGTCTGGAGACTTGCTTGGCCAGTCCATCACCTTTACCCTCGGCTTCTTTAGCAAGGCAGTGGTTGTCTTGGAGGTGTGTTTGGGGTCGTTATCTTGGAAAACTGCCCTGTGGCCCAGTCTCTGAAGGGAGGGGATCATGCTCTGCTTTAGTATGTCACAGTACATGTTGGCATTCATGGTTCCCTCAATGAACTGTAGTTCTCCAGTGCAGGCAGCACTCATGCAGCTCCAGACCATGACACTCCCACCACCATGCTTGACTGTAGGCAAGACTCACTTGTCTTTGTACTCCTCACTTGGTTGCCGCCACACACGCTTGACACCATCTGAACCAAATAAGTTTATCTTGGTCTTAACAGACCACAGGACATGGTTCCAGTAATCCTTAGTCTGCTTGTCTTCAGCAAACTGTTTGCTGCCTTTCTTGTTCATCATCTCTAGAAAAGGCTTCCTTCTGGGATGACAGCCATGCAGACCAATTTGATGCAGTGTGTGGTCTGAGCACTGACAGGCTGACCCCCCACCCCAGGTCTGTTCTGAGTGGAACCTGTCCTGTTAATCCGCTGTATGGTCTTGGCCACAGCGCTGCAGCTCAGTTTAAGGGTCTTGGCAATCTTCTTATAGCCTAGGCCATCTTTATGTAGAGCAACAATTATTTTTTTCAGATCCTCAGAGAGTTCTTTGCCATAAGGTGCCATGTTGAACTTCCAGTGACCAGTATGAGGGAGTGAGAGCAATAACACCAAATTTAACACGCATGCTCCCCATTCACACCTGAGACCTTGTAACACTAACGAGTCACATGACACTGGGAAGGGAAAATGGCTAATTGGGCCCAATTTGGACATTTTCACTTAGGGGTGTACTCACTTTTGTTGCCAGCGGTTTAGACAATAATGGCTGTGTGTTGAGTTAATTTGAGGGGACAGCAAATTTACACTGTTATACAAGCTGTACACTCACTACTTTACATTGTGACAAAGTGTCATTTCTTCAGTGTTGTCACATGAAAAGATACAGTATAATAAAATATTTACAAAAATGTGAGGGGTGTACTCACTTTTGTGAGATCCTGTATGTAAAGCGCTGCGTAAATTGACGGCGCTATATAAGTACCTGTAATAAATAAATAAAACAAATTTGAATTTTTCAAGTTCAATGTGAATCCAAAAGGAGGATTTCAGTCATCCAGCCACTTATGGCTTTGCTGAACCCCACCTTTTAAACAGAACTTCATGTTTAAACCCTGTATTAAGCCATGGTGAAAACCCTGGTATTGAGAGGTGGCCAGAAAATCCACCTCCACTGCCCCTGGGCCCGGCTCCACAACCCAAAATAGAAAAGAGCTGGATGGTTTGAACGGGTCGCATTCAGTGATGGTACTGCCAGCCAAATGCAACAGAGGAGATCATTTTTGTTGTAACCACGAACACCCCTGTCTGCTGCCTTTGCAGCTTAAGGGAGGCAGTAAAAATGCAGCTCAACTGTGTGTTTTTACTGAGCCCTTAATGTACAAACTGCTAAAGTCCAGGCAATTGATACACCCTATACCAGATAAACCCCCAGGCCTTCAGGGGCTGTTTTTTCACGCTACATACATATATGTCCAAACTTGATGAAAAAAAAAGCTGTTTGGGCAAAAAATCTGTGTGTGTGTGACCACAGGAGACTGTCCTCTGACTACTCTGTATATTTGCTGCTTATATCTAATTGAAACAACCGGTGTGTGAAGTTGGAGTTGTGATTTGAACATTTCCTACACACTGGCAGGTTCCCTTATTAGGCTTCAATATCATACTTACTAAGGAAATCTGTGCATTGTAGACATGCTGGTACTATGAGAAACACGCACCGGTGAAGCCATTACTTTAATTATAATGGTTATGCAGTACAAAAGGCTTATCCTTCTTGAAAAAGAAGTACGCTCTGATTTGATCTATATATAGTTAGAAGTTCTGATAATATTCAAACATCTGGACATTCTATTTGTGTAATTATCAGCTGAAACTAATTATGGTATCCTACACTTATGGCTGCATTGGACTAAACAAGAATGCTGGAGCATAGACAAGAAGCCTATTTGTACTAGTGCTGGTTCAAATAGGATAGTTTGCATCATGTTTATATGCTACAATGAACAATGAATGAGGAGGTCATTGATTATTCCATGTATACTGTAGCATTTTGACATTTTTATTGAGTGGTTGTAGTTAATTTTGTAATAAAGACTGAGATTGTTTTATATGATGGCAAAGTGAGTGCTCTTTCAGGATACAGAGGTACAAGAATATATATTATGTATCTTACACTAGGCTACCATAAGAATTTGATATATTTGTGTACCATTTTTCCAATCCAAGGAGCCCTGGAATATTTTGCTGATGCCCTACCTGGTGTGGAGGTCATATATTTATATCTAAATGCCTTTTTATTTGGCACTTATTTTAAAAGATGTCAGTAATTGCACAAGAATCACTTATCTCTGTACTGTATGCACAGAAGAGAATCAGGTTCTGCAAGGATCTTCAAAAAACCTTGCTTACATTTTTTTCAGTGCATATAGTCAAAGTAGAAATAAACCCTAACTGAATGACATTTAGTTTGCTAAAGCATTGCATATCATAAATAATTGGCAGTTTTTAAAACGAAATGCTTGTCTTCTCTATTTTTTTTCATTCTTTGTTGCATTTCAGTGCGGCTGATCTCCTGATTTTCTCTCTAAATGCTATACTCCAGCAATGGCTGCAGGCCATTTGCGAGAGTGGGTCTCCTGATGGTGACAACATTTCACTATGCCTGTGTAATTTGTGTAGAAACAACGACTTGCAGTCTTCATCGAAAGCCTGTGTGTATTGGCGACAATCTGAGAGCAATTAAAAGACAGGAAAGACAGGAACAGAGCGCTGCCCAGGGGGCGCATGGGTGCCTCCCCCCCCCCCCTATCCATGCGTCCGGCCCCCTGATCTACATCAGGGCACCAGACACATGAATTCCAATGGGGGATTTTTTTTGCAGCAGCAGGTGATTAGAGCCAGAGACTCCAAAAGGCTCAAAAAAAGGGTGGGCTCGGGGCACAGAGCACTACGCCTTGAGCCCACCCAGTTGTGTGACAATAGCAAAAGAATATTGGCTATCGTCACACTGATTCTCCTCCCAGCCAATAAGTGAGACCCGTTTCCCGATTAGCCGAAAGGTCAAGTGATCCTATTGGCTGCCACTGACTCCAGGGATGGCGCACTCGCAGCGGCTCAGCCATCCAGCACCCAGGGGGGGGAGGGGAGATCGGAGTCATTCCAGGCAGGACATCTGCCTCATAAGGCATAAGGTAAGGAGGACGTCTGTCTCCCGGGGGGGGGGGGGGGGTAGTAGTGTTGCTGGAATTCCCACATGTCCGGAGGGGGGCGTTGGTTTGGCGGACAACCCTCCCCCCCTTCGTATTATTGAGCACCAGCTGCAACCCTGTAACAAAAAGTTCCTGAACTTGTACCTTCATGGCAGGATCACCAGGTATCGCTTTAAGAAACCTGCACATTTAAAAAGTTTGACATTTTATTCTGAAATCACATTCACATGTTAAAACTTGTGTAGGATTTCAGTGATTGAACTTAAAACTTTAAAAAATGCAACTGTCAAAAGACTGATGGAAAGTCACCTCCTATCTATATGTGACAAAGGGTGACAAAGGAGCAGAGCTTACAGTCTAAAGTACTAAATCGTTTTCTGTTAAAAAAAAAAAAAGTACTAAATCGTGACACAGCCAACAATGAACATGAAAGTTCCAATTGTCCAGTCGTCTATCATTTCATCTATTGTGGCAGCAAGACATAGCCAGTAATGTGTTTTCCATTAGCGAAGTAATGGGCCAGGAGTGACTAGAACTCTCTTCCATACAAACTGGCATAATTACTTATGAAGGAGTAATATCTCAAATAAAGTATATATTTCTCACCTCCTTCACAATATAATCCTTTTCCACTAATATCTCTCCTGCCTTTTGGCAAAACCTATTAGGCTTCTCCTTTTAACCCCCCCGCATCCGATAAATGTATTTCTTGCCGCACGTACAAAAACGGCTTTGAACTCATTTCTTTCAATAAAACCAGGAACACGCAGCAGATTAATCGTATCACCACAAACATAAATTAGTTTATACCATGCATGCGTTGAATAATTTTCCTTACAGAGCCATTTTAAAACAAATTGCGCACTGCAGTGAAATAAAAGGAAATATTGATTTTCTGTGAAGATTTAGAAGGTCTGTAAGATGTACTATTAGAAACATGTCTTTCATTCATTACCCAGGAGGAAAGGCCACCGACTCCTTCCTCTAGAACCTGCTGCTAATATGACTTTGTCACCTCCTTACTGGGAAGTTCGATGCTCTTCTGATAGATTAAAACCTTTGGAGAAGAAGTTCCAAATAGATGAAGAGTTTATAGGTTACTAAGCTGAGCCTTCTATTCATTCCTATTCTATATAAACTTTCTCCAAATGAATGTTTTTTTTCCCAGTAAAACAGATGACTAACCTCATGTGGCTAATTTAGAGATATGCTGTCTATTGCATTATTATAAGTTAATTGTTTATTCATTGAGCATTTATCTTTGGGGACACATGAATTCCAATGGGGGATTTTTTAAATGTTAAAATGTTATTAAACTCCAAAACAAAAAAATGATATTGCAGCTTACCAATACCTGGATCTGGTGGCTGCATTTGTTTTTTTTTTAACTTTTTTCTTTTATTTATTATTTTTTTATTTTTATTTTAGTGTGATCTGGCAACACACTTCCTGTCTTAGGGCGGCTTCACACTGTCCCGCTGCTCTTTGACTAAAGCACAGCTAACCCATGGTTTACTTGCGAGTTATCTGCGATTTCCCATAGACTTCAATTATGTCCCGTAGTTTCGTTGTGCTTTCAGAATGGGCACAAAACTCCTGCATAGGAAAGCCATGGCTAAAGCGCAGTGGGGCAGTGTGAAGCCTCCTTTAGAGGTTTAGACATAGGGACCCCTTTCAACAGCAGTATTGTAAATCTGGGGAGAGGGTAGTGCAGGGGCGGGTCCAGAGTCTAGTCTCGGGAGGGGCACTGCCAGAAAATAGGGTGTTGTTTACAGAACCGTACGCCATTTCGTGCAATAGCCAGCGAAGGAGCATGCGCTGATTGGCCAGAAGGCGAGCCAATCAGCGGGTCTGGCGGAAGCGATGTCTACCGACCACCTGCGATCGCTCCCCACAGAGATAGAACAGCGCCGATGTAAACAAGGCAGACCGCCGTTCTGTCAGAGATGAACAGAGTGATCTTGTGTTCCTGCTAATCAGGAACACAGATCACTCTGTTCATCTAGTGAATCCATCCCCCACACTGTTAGCAAACACCCCCTAGAGATACCGTTAACCCTTTCCTCGCCTCTGATGTTAACCCCTTCCCAGCCAATGTCATTAGTACAGTGACAGTACATATTTTTAGCACTGATCACTTTATTATTGTCACTGGTCCCCAAAAAGTGTCAAAAGTGTCAGTTAGGTGTCCGATCTGTCCACTGCAATGTTGCAGTCCCGCTAAAAATCACTGATCGCCAATATTACTAGTAAAAAATAAATAAATAAAAATGCCATAAATCTAGCCCATAGTTTGTAAACGCCCTAAATTTCGTGCAAACCAATCAATATACCGGTACGCTTATTGGGATTTTTTTTACCAAAAACATGAAGCAGAATACATATTGGCCTAAATTTATGAAGACATTTTTTTTATAGCAAAAATCAAAAAATATTGCTTTTTTTTTTTCAAAATTGTCTCTCTTTTTCTGTGTATATTGCAAAAAATAAAAACCACAGAGATGATCAAATACCACCAAATAAAAGCTCTATTTGTGTGAAAATAAGGACATCAGTTGTGTTTGGGTACAACGTTGCACGACCGCGCAATTGTCAGTCAGTTAAAGTAACGCAGTGCAGTATTGCAAAAATGGCCCGGTCATAAGGGGGGCAAAACTTCCCGGAGCTGAAGGAGTTAAGATTGAACAAGTCAAGACTAAAAGGGCATTTTTTTTTTCATACATAATGGCACACATGTATTTTGCGATTTGACACATGACATTCATTCATTCTTTTACTCACTTTTATTCAAATATTTTGGTGCTCTGGTGGGGGGAGGGGCTCCCATGCAGGAGCCTTGGAGTGAAGATGGATCCAGTAATTGCACTGTCCGCAGCTTTTTTCTTCCTGTATTGACGCTGCTCTGTAGACTGCAAGGTGGAGAAGATGGAAAGAGTAGGTGGGTGGAGCCAGCCAACACACACTCAGGGGCGGAGGCCTGCATTTAGTGTGGACAAGATGGAGGGAGGAGGTGCCGGTGGGTGGAGCCAACACACACTCAGGGGCGGAGAGGGAAGAATGGTGGCGCTCTGCCACTGACTGTGCTGTGGACCGTGATGGCCGCTGGACATTTTAATGCAGTTAGCGTTAAAAGCGACACACACACACATCACGACTTTAAAACCTGAGGTTAGGCCGTGTCACTCCAAAAGCCAAAGAACTCTGTCTAAACTGCAGCAACAACTGCAGTGTGTGTTCCCCTATTTGAGGCTCCTGTCAGTGTCATGTCAGCTCTGAGACTCCAAGTCTGACGTGACTCACTGACGTCACTCGTTGCTAGATGCCAGGCGGCCCAGGCGCTAGAAACCAGTGCTGGGAAGAGGTTCCACCCACCCCCTTCTCCTGGTCAGTGCGGCACTTCTGTGTAATTACAGTACACTAGACGAGTCTCTCTCTCTGCACCGCTGATCGGCTGATGTGAAACAGAGAGAGACTCGGGCAGAGCAAGTGACATTGTCTGATTGTCAGTGTGAAACTTTCTGGGGGGGGAGACAATTGCCCTGTTGCCCCCCCCGGATCCGCACCTGGGGTAGTGTTGATTGCATCAGATTTAGATGGACTTGTGTAACCAATTAAAGCTGAACTCCAGTTAACACTTTTTAAGGAATTACAGCAATTGTTTTTTTTTTCCTTTGGGGATAAGGGTTTTACATAAATGAATAAAAGCTGACCATTGCAAGAACCCCTGTCAGTGTTAAATGGTTTGTCTCAACAGCTTGGTGTGTTAAAGGAAGTTAAAAAACAACAAACTTACTGGCATAATGGAATTTAGGAGGGGTGCTGGGGTGGGCTGCGCTTCCCCGCCTCCCACTCCAACCCTTCACTGTGCCAGGCAGCGGAGTTCCTTTTCCCATCCCTGCACACAGTCTGGGCAAAGGCAGCAGAGCTCCACCTCCATACACTATACATAGCTGTGATCGTATTTCCTCATACACATCCATGGTCTGCACAGTGTGTAGCTGGTTGCTATGTTTCAGTTCTAACCTGTGAAATTCCCTAGTCAGACAGGAGCTAGCTACACACTGTGCAGATCATGGCTGTGTGTAATGGAATGCGATCTCAGCTATGTGTAGTGTGTGGAAAAGGAGCTCTTCTGCCTGTGCCAAGACTCATATAGACCTAAATCATTATTAAATATGGACATTGAACTTATAGCTAAGGTCTTGGCAAATAGACTTGCTAAAATTGTAACCAAAATAATTCCTAAAGACCAGTCGGGCTTTATACCCTCATGGTCCAAGGCTGTTAACATCCGACTGCTATTTTTAAATATCCAACTCCCAAAAGATAACCCTGGTAACAGACCTATTCTTTCTCTCAATGCTGCCAAGGCCTTTGACAGCGTTGAATGGCCATATTTATAGGAGGTCCTCACCAGGTTTGGCCTAGGGCACAAAATTTAAAGAAAGGATTAAGCTGTTTTATTTGGCACCTGTTGCCCAAAATAGGGGAAAATGGCAACTTGTCAGACCCCTTCCGCTTCCACAGGGGCACAAGACAGGATTGTCCCCTGTCACCGAAACTCTTTGCCTTCACTATAGCACCACTGGTAATGATGGTACGAGGGTCCCCCGATGTTACAGGTTTCTGCGGAGGGTTACAGGAAGACAAAATTTCTCTTTATGCGGATAACACCCTGTTATACTTGGGTGACACCAAAGCTTCCTTAACTAACATTATGATACTTATTCGTAGATTTAGTAAACTATCTGGATTTCATATCAATTGGAATAAATCAGTGTTGTTGCCTCTATATGCTCTACCTGGCCCCATGCCACCATGTGCCGACACATCTTTGTAATAAATTCCTTTAAATATCTTGGGATTACAGTCACCCCTAATCCTTGTAACTTTCTTGAATTGAATCTCCAACCTATTCTACACTCCTTTAGGCAAAAGTGTGCGAGTTGGTGCAAACGACCACTATCAGTGACTGGTGGAATCAATTTAATCAAAATGGTAAGGGCTTCACAATTGCTGTATATACTGCTCAACTCACCCATATGGATACCACAACGCTGGTTTGTTAGGATAAATTCCCAATTTAGGAAACCCATTTGGAAAAACCGTGTTGCTAGAATCAAACTCGCCACAGTACAGTAAGGATGAGGGTTGACTGGCAGTCCCGAATACTAGATTCTATTTTTATGCAGCCCAACTACAGCATCTTACGGGCTGGAATCTGATAGATATGACAGATCCCATACGCAAGCTACTTATACATAATGACCCTGACTTTACGGCCCTGTCACACCTGGAAAATAATTTTCCTATGGTCCCCACTTAATGTCGTATGATGGCCTTAATAATAACTCTTTGGAAACACTTGAAAACCAGCATGCAGTTCAAGGGTTACTTAAGTGGCACTCTTTTGTGGAATAAACGTAATTACAGTATATGGTACTAGTTAAATTGCAAGGATGTTTATCCTGCCAAAGAATAGGTATCTGACTAATCTCTCAGGAATATTCAAGTGATGTTATTAAATCCTTTTCTGTTTTACAAGTGAAATCTGACCTCCCAAGACATTATTTTTATAAATATCCACAGCTGTGCCATGCGCTTCAATCACACACAGTACATTCAAAGATGGTTTTAGAAGACTCTTGGTTTATCAGGGACATTATGACGGCAACAGACAAAACGGACATGATTTCTCATATATACAGTACTTTATTAGCACAAATGCAAGATCCAGCCAGGATACCTGTAGAAGGCAAGGGAGAATGATGTGGGCCACCTGGATGGAGGAAGTGGGAAGTCATTCTAGCATCAATCCCTATTCTGTCTGTCTCAGCATCCCAAAAGCTGTCTCAATTACAGTATTTCTTTTGCATCGAGTTTATAGGCCGTTTGAAAAATTATCTAAATGGGGAAGACGAGACTCTCCTATTTGTCCCAAATGTAACACCGAGGAAGGCAGTTTATGCTCTGGAGATGTCTCAAACTTTTCAGATACTGGAAGGCTGTTAACACCATTTATTCTGTATATGATACTCCTTTACTACATGATCCCACGGTCTATCTCCTGGGAGCTTTAGATGCAGAACTATATTCTCCCCCAGTATATATTGCTATCTTACGCCTTGCTCACAAGCAGATTTCCCATCTATGGCTCTCTCCACATCCCCCTACATACCAACAGTGGATTAGACAGGTCAATTCAATCCTAATTTGTGAAAAAATGACTTACTATCGCTGCAATGCTCCTAAAAAGTTCTTAAAAAATTGGCAACCGTGGCTGGACACCCCGGGCCTAGCTTTCTTCCAGGTAACTAATGATAGGCTCCTATAGACTTAACTAGCCAAGTACACAGAATTAGGGGTATGGCACAGACCATAAGTCCTCAACCATATACGATTAGTACTTTTTACAGGATTGTTTTTTATATATATAACTGCCATGAAGCCTCTATTGTGTTTTTTGAAAAAGCTGTTTTTGTACAATGGGTGAAATGTAACATGTCATGCTTTTACAAATTCACAATTCTTGTAATACTCTTCCTACTCAGGCCCGATTGTGCTATGTTTACTAGAAGTTGAATATGATAAAAAAAAAAAAAAAAAAAAAAAAAAAGGAAAATGACAAAATAAGTTAGCCTGAGTTGTGCTGTCACTTATGTATAGTAATGTAGACATTCAAAGGCAAGATATGAAGGAGGTCGCATTCAAGTGCCATTGTTAAAGTAAAGATATTTGTAAAGAAAAACATCGTTCAGCTGGTGTGTGACCCCATGGTCCTGACCGCTACTCGCATAGCAGCAATTTTAACTGTAAGCTCACCTATTGTTTTTAATAAATTAATTTCTAAAACTACATGAGGAGTTATTTTCCCTATTTCATTTTTTTCTCTGGATTTAGCACTGGATTTACATCGCTGGCACTGGGATTTCTCTGTGAAGCACCAATCATCTCACTTTAAGTACTTTATGTATTGTGTTCATCTACAGTGTTGCACTGGACATTTACAACATTTATTTTTCTTATTGTATTTTTTCATCAGATGCTTTCTAATTCCTTTTAAATTCATATGTCAAATTATTTTCATTTCACTTCATTGATTATTTTTGGTGTTGTTCGATTTATATTAATGAAATACCTTTGATGGTGTAGTGACACTATAGAAGTCGGCAGCTATATGCGTTTTTTTTTTTTTTTTTACTTTTATACACCTTTCTTATACCATATACTTTAGTAATTCACACATTGAGTAGTGCATACGTTCTTTCTATCTCTATTTTTACCAGTAGTATAAATTCACTTAATTTTAGTAGCATCTGCCAGCACTAGGGTCATTCGTTTCAATCCCAACAACGGCATTATGTGCATGGCGTTTGTATGTTCTCCCTGTGCCCTGTGTGTGTTTCCTCTGGGTACTCCAGTTTCCTCCCACACTCCAAAGCCACACTGGTAGGTTAACTGGCTCGTGTCTAAATTTGCCCTAGTATGTACAGTATCTTACAAAAGTCTGTACACCCCTCACATTTTTGTAAACATTTTATTATATCTTTTCATGTGACAACACTGAAGAAATGACACTTTGCTACGATGGAAAGTAGTGAGTGTACAGCTTTTATAACAGTGTAAATTTGCTGACCCCTCAAAATAACTCAACACACAGCCATTAATGTCTAAAACGCTGGCAACAAGAGTGAGTACACCCCTAAGTGGACATTTCCAAATTGTGCCCAATTAGCCATTTTCCCTCCCTGGTGTCATATGACTCATTAGTGTTACAAGGTCTCAGGTGTGATTTGGGAGCTCTGGTCACTGGAAGCTCAACATGGCACCTCATGGCAAAGGACTCTCTGAGGATATGAAAAAAAGAGTTGTTGCTCTACATAAAAATGGCCTAGGCTATGAGAAGAATGTCAAGACCCTAAAACTGACCTGCAGCACAGTGGCCAAGACCATGCAGCGGTTTAACAGGACAGGTTCCACTCAGAACAGGCCTCGTCATGGTCGACCAAAGAAGTTAAGTGCATGTGCTCAGCGTCATATCCAGAGGTTGTCTTTGGAAAATAGACGTATGAGTGCTGCCAGCATTGCTGCAGAGGTTGAAGGGGTGGGGGGTCATACTGTCAGTGCTCAGACCATACGCCACACACTGCATCAAATTGGTCTGCATGGCTGTCATCCCAGAAGGAAGCCTCTTCTAAAGATGATGCACAAGAAAGCCTGCAAACAGTTTGCTGAACCAAATAAGTTTATCTTAGTCTCATCAGACCACAGGACATTGTTCCAGTAATCCATTTCCTGTGGTCTGATGAGACTAAGATAAACTTAGTCTCATCAGACCACAGGAAATGGTTCAGATGGTGTCAAGCGTGTGTGGCAGCAACTAGGTGGGGAGTAAAAAGACAAGTGTGTCTTGCCTACAGTCAAGCATGGTGGTGAGAGTGTCATGTTCTGGGGCTGCAAGAGCGCTGCTGGCACTGGGAGCTACAGTTCATTGAGGGAACCATGAATGCCAACAGGTACTGTGACATACTTAAGCAGAGCATGATCCCCTCCCTTTGGAGACTGGGCCGCAGGGCAGTATTCCAACATGATAATGACCCCAAACATACCTCCAAGACGACCACTGCCTTGCTAAAGAAGCTGAGGGTAAAGGTGATGGACTGGCCAAGCATGTCTCCAGACCTAAACCCTATTGAGCATCTGTGGGGCATCCTCAAACAGAAAGTGGAGGAGCGCAAGGTCTCTAACATCCACCAGCTCCATGATGTCGTCATGGAGAAATGGAAGAGGACTCCAGTGGCAACCTGTGAAACTCTGGTGAACTCCATGCCCAAGAGGGTTAAGGCAGTGCTGGAAAATAAGGGTGGCCACACAAAATATTGACACAAGCTGTACACTCACTACTTTTACATTGTAGCAAAGTGTAATTTCTTCAGTGTTCTTACATGAAAAGATATAATAAAATATTTACAAAAATGTGAGGGGTGTACTCACTTTTGTGAGATACTGTATATGTATGATTATGAGTAAGGTATTGAGTGTAAGCTCCTTGAGGGCAGGGACTGATGTTAATGTACAATATACAGTATATGTAAAGCGCTGCATAAATTGTCAGCGCTATAAAGATACCTGTAATAAATAAATAGAAAAAGTGTGCAAGATTGCACTGAAATGACCCCTTGGCCCCAAGTTCAGTGCAATCTTGCACACTTTTTTATGTATATATAGGATATTGGTAGTCCCATACTCCCTTCCCTAATATATCTTTATTATCCTGTAATAAATAAATAAAATAAATAAAAAGTTAATATTTTTACCTGTTGAGGCCCAAATGTTATTTTGGCAAAGATAAGATATTGGAGAAAAAAAGTTTAAGAAGACTACTTTATCTTTCTCTTTTCTGATCATTGGTATTCAATTTGTGTTTGAGGCTGACTGAAGTCAATGAGATACATAGTACTGACCAAGGCGTTAAAAGGTCATTTTTCAGACTTTGTCCTAAATGCCCATGAAAAGACATACAGTTTAGTTCAGTGTGGCTGTCATTTAAAACTGGTTCTACAAGAAAAAGTAGTAAACTAATTTGGAAACAATCACAGTAACACAGAAAGACATTAAACTCTTGTGCCGTGCAATCTTTTTACAGTTTTTACTTTGCAACAAACTTGACAACTGGAGTCAGAGGTGGCCAGCTTACTCCAAATTACATGTATTACTTGAAATTTTAGCTACTCTGATTCTGTTCTTTCCATGTTACTGAAAGTAAATAAATGTCCAGTTCTGCTATACCTATTGCGCCATTTCTTTATAGCTTGTCAACCATTTGACAAGGTGGAAAAAGTCGCAGAGAATGAAAGGTACTCACCCAGATACAGATACTGACACAATGATTACTGTTATTTTAATGGCAAAGGTATTACTAGAAACCACATGACCCCGGAAGAATTTTGATGGCTCCACCATCAGTGGCAGCTGGCTTATAATAAACCTCTCTGTACATTCCCTTAACAATGGTGGTCAGAGATGCCCCCCAATAAAGTTTCTATCTGGTGGTCACTGGAACTGAAAACGTGTACATAAAAGAGGCTTATTTATATCTCAAAATTCAAAGATCAAAAATAAATCTAGGGCTTGGTAATGCTCTGTAGCCAAAGCTGTCTTGCAGGCCGAACTTCAATATATAGCGAACCCCACTGTAGAAACTCAGCAGAAGTGGATACAAAGTCAACAGTCTTATGCCTAAAGCTTCCAAAAAAAAAGCAGAGCAAAAACACTTTTTCCTCCAGCAACCTTATTTTGAGGAGGGGAAAAACATGGGTCACCTCTTAGCTACAACCATAAAAGCCCCAAAACCATCGGCCCATGTGGTAGAATTTCAAGAATCCTCAACTAAAATGGCACGTCGGGGAACCCCGCTAACAGCTGATGACTCATCGGTTGTTAAGGATGTGGCAGCTGCACACTCTTTAACCAGTTCCGGACCATCCGCCACAGTTTTACTGCGGCAGAATGGCACGGGAGGGCGAAACGACATTACCTTACCCTAGGCGGCCGCGACAATTGGACTCGTTTCAGAACCGATCAGTCTCCAGGCCCAGGCCAATGATTTCTGGCCTGGACCTTCTGATCGGTTCTGACAAATGAAATGCTTCCCCTGCTTGTAAGTGTAAACACAGGCAGGAGAAGTGATGTCATCACCCTCTCTTGAATTCTTTTCCGTTCCAGAGAGAGTAGAGAACGTGAGTTGCACCAACACTACACTGACACAGTACGCGTAGGCACACATTTCACCTCCCGATCACCCCCTGATTGCCCCCCCCAGTTAACTAGAAAAAAAGGGGGGGGGAACAATGGGGTAGGGGTAAACCCAATAGTGCTGGGTTTCAAAAAAAGGGGTTACTTCATGCAACAAAGTAGTCAATAATCATAATTAAATAAAACCATCTATTTATTGATATTGCTTTAAAATTCACATTTGTTAAAGAATTATGCAAATGAGCATTTGTAAGAAATCGATGCGGCCGTTTAAAACAATACAGACAGGACAAACATGAAAACAGAAAACATATAAAGCTACCCGGTCTGGGCGTATTGCATTATGCCTCGGAGACCTTTGTGCGCCATCAAATCAGCCAAATTGTGGAGTTTGCAACCCCATGGGTCTACAATTGGTATCTTTTATTCTATGACTTACGGTCAAGCGTGGCAAAATGCAAGTGGGTGTGGAGGGTGCACATGGAGGAAAGCCTATTGTTAACCTAGGTGGTATAGGACTTGATGTATTCACTCGCTAATTCAAGATTCACACTTATTAGATAATTCGGAAGTCCTATTCAAATAAGATTGAAAAAATATATAACATCTTATGTGTGAATGGTGGCTGGAATAGCGTTTGGTGGAACTTTAAACATCTATATTGGTTTCAAGATCCGGCAGATTCCAAACAGGAGGTTGGTTTCAGTCAGTGCAGAAATACAGCAGATGTTGTTAGGGACTGTTACTCTAAGCAGTGTGGTGTTATAGCCAGTAGATCATCTAGCCATGACAGTCAATCATGTTATGGTGGTGGCTGTACATTACCAATCGGTCATAACTCCATGACTCCTGAGCAGTCCGGTCGTCTGAGTTTAGACGCTAGTGTATGGAAATCCTCTGGACGGCTGCTGCGCGGGACCTTCAGTGTAAATATAATGGTTCCCTGGGAGCTTTTGCTGTGGGAGTCTCAGTGCTGAGAAATGTTCCTTGAACAGTCCGCTCCCACTTGGTATCCTCCGCTCATGAGACGCACTGTGTTCAAAGCGTCCCTGCTGCAAAGGCAGCCGTGCACTCTCCTCTCAACCCGTCGCTCATGGACCGGGCGGCGTAGTGACGTCACCGGGTAGCTTTATATGTTTTCTGTTTTCATGTTTGTCCTGTCTGTATTGTTTTAAACGGCCGCATCGATTTCTTACAAATGCTCATTTGCATAATTCTTTAACAAATGTGAATTTTAAAGCAATATCAATAAATAGATGGTTTTATTTAATTATGATTATTGACTACTTTGTTGCATGAAGTAACCCCTTTTTTTGAAACCCAGCACTATTGGGTTTACCCCTACCCCATTGTTCCCCCCCCCTTTTTTTCTATTTATAAGTATGGTTACTGCAACAATACCCTAAAGGGTTACTGAGTGTACGGGTAATTGAAATTTCCTTGCCCAGTACAGGTGACACTCACGCCTCCCCGCATTCCCCATCCCCCAATCCCCTTTTCCCCTTCCCCAAGGTTTTTGCCCCCCCAGTTAACCCCTTCACTCCCTGTCACAGTGTAACTGAGTGCAGTGTTCATATTTTTCTTTGATCACTGTACTGGTGTCATTTGTGACACTAATCAGTGTTAGGGTACTTATTAGTAGGCCCAGATTGTTCTAGGGACCCCCCTAAACCCCCCTAATAAAGGTTTAACCCCTTGATCACCGTATTAGTGTCACGGGTGATGCTGGTTGGTTAGTTATTTTTTTTATAGCATCAGGGCACCCGCCGTACATTATCTAATAAAAGGTTTAACCCCCTGATTACCTGTCGGGTGATATCAGTTAGGTTTTAGCGTCAGTTAGGGTCTGCGTCACCCCAGGCAGCGTCAGATTAGTGCCAGTAGCGCTAACACCCACGCACGCAGCATACACCTCTCTTACTCAAATATGCCATGGGCATATGTGAAATTACACCCCAAAATACATTCTGCTACTTCTCCTGAGTATGGGGATACCACATGTGTGAGACTTTTGGGAGCCTAGCCGCGTACAGGACCCCAAAAACCAATCACCGCCTTCAGGCTTTCTAAAAGGTGTAAAATTGTGATTTTACTCCTCACTACCTATCACAGTTACGAAGGCCCTGAAATGTCCAGATAGCACAAAACCCCCTCAAATGACCCCATTTTGGAAAGTAGACACCCCAAGATATTTTCTAAGAGGCATGGTGAGTATTTTGCAGCTCCCATTTGTTTTTGAAAATGAAGAAATTTAAATTATTTTTTTTTCTTTTTTCAATTTTCAAAACTTTGTGACAAAAAGTGAGATCTTCAAAATACTCAACATGCCTCTCAACAAATAGCTTGGGGTGTCTACTTTCTAAAATGGGGTAATTTGGGGGGTTTTGTGCTGTCTGGGCATTTCATGGCCTCCGAAACTGTGATAGGCAGTGAAGAGTAAAATCAAACATTTACGCCTGAAGGCGGTGATTGGTTTTCGGGGTCCTGTACGCGGTTCGACTGCCAAAAAGTCCCACACATGTGGTATCCCCATACTCAGGAGAAGCAGTCTGTTCTACTCCCATGGGACAGAAAACAAAAGAGGTCAAAATTCTTATCCAACAGATTCCACTCCTCCAGGTCCAGGGAATCTAGATCCAGCCATCAAGCAAGATAATGTATTGGGCATAATCTCACCTACAAGTTCTGAGGGCCATTTACCTCCTGGAAAAATTGAACACACAGGCAGATTGGCTGCTATGCAACTTCCCGGATCATGAGTGGGCCTTACACCCCCAGGTCTTCACCCAACTAGTTCACATGTGGGGCCTACCTCAGATAGAACTCTTCAACTTCCCCATCAATCTCAAGCTGACTCGGTTCCCACATTCCAAGGCAGAGGGTATGGATGCGCTAGTCTTTCCCTGGAACTGCAGTCTGACCTATGCGTTTCCCCCAACGTCTCTCATAATAAGGTTCCTCTTGAGAACACTTTAGTCATTGCCATTCTTCCATATTGGCCACGCAAGCCCTGGTTATTCCTTGCCATTCACCTCAGCATACAGAAGCCAAATTCCCTCCCAGTATTCCCATGCCTACTATTACAGGGCAACTTTGAATATCCGAACATACGCAGGCTGGAACTGCAAGCATAGCTGTTGAGAGGGTGAGGCTAGGGAACCAAGGCTTTTCCTCTAGAGTGATCTTGACTTTAACGGATATAAAGCCCTCTACCAACAATATGTCTACAAAAATCTGGGATAGATTTACAGCTTTTTTAGCTCCTGTCATCTTTTTCAATCTTCTGTCATGCATTTCCCCACATCCAATTCGAGCTAGTATGAACCCAGCCTTAACTGCTTTCTTCCGCAGCCTGGATACCCAGAATCCCAGGTTGCTGCAACCAACAGGTGTTGACACTTTTGGTAGTTTTACATGCTGGCTTAACCTAATCCTGTCCTATACATGATCCCGCTGGCAAGTAAGGTGACTCATCATAGTGATGAGCCAAAAAGAAACACGCAGGGAGGTGATAGTTCTTGTTAAAAGCCATTTTTTTAAGCTTATTTTAAGCTTATTTAAACCAATTTACCATTAAATTTATTTTTATTATTTATTTTATTTAAATAGTTTTAAAACAAAAACAGCAGATATTACCAGGGTATGACACATATTATTTAAAGCTGATATCAAAAGATATGTTAGATAACTAATTTCAACATATTATTGCAACAAATACAGTCATAAGAAGCAAAAGAAGGTGTCTACAGATCATCTACTTTGAATGTTGTGGGCTCCACTGGGCATGGGTAATCACCCTGTGGGGTCCGAAATGAAATGTCATGGGATCTCTGGTGACCATAAACTATTCAGCAGGGAAGTTGCCCAATGTCACCTTGGAAGAGTCAGTAGGTGCAATGGTAAGGAGTAAAAAAAAAAGGAGGGGTAGGGGGAGGGGACCACTAAAGGTGATTTATCAGAGGAGAGGAGGGGGATAGGTGGAGGGAGACAAGGGGGGAGATGAGGCACAGCCTGGGAGGATCTGGGGAAGTGGTATGGAGCCAGGGAAAATGAGGGAAGGGGAAGTAAGGTGGGGTGGGGGGGGGGGGGGGGCGGGGTGATAAGATGATGGAAGCAGTTGAAGGGGTTGGAGGGTTAAAGGTTTAGCCACATAGCTAGAGGGTGACCGCTGCCTTTATGTTTGTTTTGCTAGAGTCATCCATTAGGGTAAGAATCGCTGCTTAGACCCATTGATGTGTGTGTAAATGTTAGTTTGAGCAAGCTACATAAACAGTCATTTTTTCATCAAGGGCACTAAGAGGATGGAAGCACCATCTACTGGTTTAAAAAGAGGATACAAAATAATACATTTCTTATGTGACAAACACTTTTTTAGGGTAATGCATAGGCATAATTATTATTCTTAGATATTACATATAACATAGTAGTAAATAGTAAATTCAGCTTTTCTGCCTTCCCACCCCTACTGTGCCACTCTTGGACATATTTTGTTTTTGGGGGAGGGGGGGAACGAGTGGGCACAAAATATTGATAGGTTCCTACTTGGATCGCCTAGGAATTTAATCCCCCCTTCTCCTTGCTCGCAGCCTTCTGGGACACATCACAGGTCCCAGGAGGCTGCAGGACCATTCACAAAGCACAGCGCTCGCACATGCACAGTGGGAAGCCGGCTGTAAAACCGCAAGGAGTCATAACCGGCTCCCCAAAGTAAACATGCCAGTGCCAGGGACCCAAAGACCAGTTAAGAACCAGCCTGGCCGAGGATGGCTCTGGATCCCTGGACAGGTAAGTGTCCTTTTATTAAAAGTCAGCAGTAACAGTATTTGTAGCGTTAATTTTTTTGGGGGGGGTGGGAGGTAACTGAACATCCTCTTTAACTTTAGGGGCCCATGAAGTATAAATTAAACTGTTCTTTAACCCCTTCATGCCCGTGCTATAGCCGAAAGACGGCTGCAGCGCAAACTTACTTTGCTTGGAGGGCGTACATGGATGTCCTCCGTGATCTCGCTGCCCGTGCACCCTCTGCCGATCACAGTGGTCCTTTACCACATGGTCAGCTGTGTCCAATGACAGCTTATCACAGATGTAAACACAAGCTGGTTATCGACTTTTCTTTCTTCACAAATGACGGTGTAAGGAGAGGAGAGCCGATAACCAGCTTGTGTTAAAGGGACATTGGCACTGATAATCAGGGTACTGATTATCAGTATCTTGATTATCAATGCAATCCCACCAGTGCCCACCAGTGCTGCTAACCAGTGCCCATTAGTGCCTCCTCATCAGTGTCACCTACAGGCATTTACTGGCCATCGGGACTACCGGGAGTTTCCCGGTGGACCGATGGCTCAGTGGGCTGGTTTTTATGCAGAGTTCGGCAACAGAGCATGGCAGCAAACAGCAGCTGCGATTCGGGGAAAGACGAGGAGTGAGGAGGACAGTTGGATGTGAGAGCCGGGAGGGAGAAGAGCTCCACCCCCTTCCTGACCACCAAAGAGGCAAACAGGAGCAGGCGCGGCCACCCCAGAACCTTGATTTCTCCACTTCTTCTCTGCTCCAATAACAGTGCGGCCCGGGCTGGAGGACAGGCTGACTGGGGGCCCGGAGGAAGAAGACAGGCGGAAGTCGGAGGCTGCCAAGGAGCCGCTGAAAGGAGCAGAGCAGCGAGAGCACCTCCGGATCAAGAGGGAGACTCGGCTCTACTGCTGGCCATCAGGTACCCGGCATACTACACATACCTGGCTGCACACAGAGCCTGCGGGGGGGAGCAGAGGAGGGACTGCAGATAAGGACAGTGCTATGTGGTCTGTCTCAACCCTCCCCTCTTTATCTTAGCCCCCCTCTTTCTCTCAGCACCCCTCTGTCTCTCAGGCCCCTGTCTCTCTGTCCCCCCTCCTCTGTCTCTCAGACCCCCCATCTCTCTCACTCACTCCCTCTCTCTTACACTCACCCCCTCTCTCTCTCTCACCCACCCCCTCTCACCCTCTCTCTCGCTTACTCCCACCTCTCTCTCACCCTCTCATGATATACAATAATGGAAGTGGGGGCCTTTTGGTGGGCGTGTTTTTTTTTCTGCCTATCAGGGCCACCTATTAGAGCCCATCAGCGCACATCAGTGAAGGAGAAAAATTACCTGTTTGCAAAATTCGAGAACAAACTATGAAAAATGTTTGTTTTTCAAAATGTTTGGTCTTTTTTCACTTGTTTAGCAAAAATAAAAACCCAGTGGTGATTAAATACCACCAAAAGAAAGCTCTATTTATGTGAAAAAAATTTTTATAAAACTGTCATATGGGTACAGTGTTGCATGACTGCTCAATTGTCATTCAAAGTGTGACAGCGCTGAAAGCTGAAAATTGGGCGGGGTAGGAAGGGGATAAAAGTGCCCAGTAGGTAAGTAGTTGACCTGTGCAGCAAACTGTACATTTAGGAAAAACACTGCTGACAGGCATATCAAAATCTTTTTTTTTTTTTATTTGTGCAAAAGAGACAAAGTATCTTCTACAATATAGATTTGCCTACAAATAATGTTTTTTAATTGGAAATTAATTTATTATGACAGATTTACTGTAGAGGGTTCAGGAACACATTACAACATAGCAAGTTCCAAACTTGGAAGTTGCTTTACTCATATAAGTGCACAGCTTTTCATTCTGCAAATAGAATCTTCCAAGGTACAAGCATCTGCAGGGGAATTTAATCAATGTAGAAAACTGATATTAGAATTGCAGTTGTAAGGCCAAGAACAATCTACTTCCTCTCCCCTGTCTGCTGTTCAACAGAGTAGCTACATATGAAGTCTATGAATATATAGTATCTCACAATAGTGAGTACACCCCTCACATTTTTGTAAATATTTTATTATATCTTTTCATGTGACAACACTGAAGAAATGACACTTTGCTACAAAGTAGTGAGTGTACAGCTTGTATAACAGTGTAAATTTGCTGTCCCCTCAAAATAACCTGTATTTCTTTCAGCAGCAGTTTGCTTAAAAGTAGTTTAGGTATTAAAATATAGGTGCAAATATATTGCAATCTAAAGCAGCCTTTCCGGTTTTGCTTTTGCCTAGTAGTGCTGGTCCCGGAAATATGCAGGCACCATTATATGGAAGGTCAATCAACCACAGCTCAAGGAACCCCTAGCAACCTCAAGATGGACCCTACAATTTCATAGAATCCCAGTTGAGAAGGGCTGATCTAAAGACTAGAGACTAGTTATATTAAAATTCTCATGATATACAGGATAATAAATCTTTTTTTTTGTGTTTTTGGTCAATTTAAGAAAAATCACAGAACAATTGTTACAATTCAACACACTAAGCTGCTGTTAAATAACTTTTTAAGGTGAAGTTTAAATTTGACTAGTGGAAACAAGATGTACTATAATGTGTAGAAGATTGATACAAATCGTAACATTTTGGAATCCATTTTAGTAAAATATTTATAACACTCTGCAGAATTCCAGTAATGGAAAAATTATTAGAGTTGTTTTGATGGATTGGTAGGTATTTTGTTGACAGCCAAGTGAAATATGCATACAAAAATGTGAAAATTCCAGTTTGTTGCATGTAACCAAGCACAGTCCCCTATCATCAGACTTTATACATACAGTATCTCACAAAAGTATGTACACCCCTCACATTTTTGTAAATATGTTATTATATCTTTTATGTGAAAACACTGAAGAAATGACACTTTATTTTTATTTTATTTATTTTTTTTTCAGTTTAGGGTTCCTTACATCCTTTTTTCATTCTTTTCGCCTTTTTTTCCTTTTTTTCTCTTTATTTTTTTTATTTCTCTTTAATCTTTGTCTGTTTATTTTTCTTCTTCTTGTTTCCAATTCCTCTTTTCTTTCTTTGCAACACTCCCCCCCCCGGGTCCATTTCTTTCCCCCACCCCTTCCCCTCGTTCCTCCCCTCCTCCTCTTCTTCTTCTCCCCCCTGACGGAGGGGCCCCGAAATGTTGCACCTCTTTTGTGATGTAACTTCTTTTCATTAAAAACCTTCTTGGACAACTTCTTGCTGATCCATGGTGTGCTGGCGAAGATGTACCACAGTCACAATGCCGGCGCCGCAAAGAGGAGAGGGAGACGAGCGGGGCTTCGTTCCCCCACATCGCTGGACCCTGGGACAGGTAAGTGTCTGAATATTAAAAGTCAGCAGCTGCAGTATTTGTAGCTGCTGACTTTTATTTTTGTATTTTTGTAAGCAAAACTCCTCTTTAATTAGTTTGTAATTTCTATTCTCTTTAAGAAAACCTGTTCTTTTAAAATCACAGCATACCATGTTTTTCCTTGTTTAAACTAAACTTTACATACAGATATTAAGCTTATTTACTCAGGCACATTTTATTTTCCAAGGTTTTATTACATTTAGCATGCTGATTATGTAAGATTGCTGAAAGCATAGCAATCACTTATTTCCTGTTAAGATGGTTGAAATAACCATCTCAATGTGCATTTTAGCAAGGCTGTACAGTTTTCTTCTAATTCAAAATATAATTGATGTAGAAAAAAGCAAAACAAAATGGAAAGCAGTTTTGTGCTTGAAACACTACAGGGTACAAATAACATTCTTTGTTCACTAATTACCATAATAATACGTAGGGAAAAATAATAAAAAGTCAGATTTAGTATGTATATATTTGGTATCATATATTTTTTTGTTATGTGATTTAATTTCTGTTTATTAAGAACATTCACATGCTTAGGCAAAGTTGCTGTAGTTAGTAGATGCAGTACGTTGTGTAAGTGCTCCAGAAGCATCCTTGAAGAATGACCTAAGACCGTTTTGTGCAGATCAGTGCTTCTCAGTGGGTTGGTATCTTATAAGGTCCTTTATAAACTATGTAGGGATATGTAGGGGTTAAAAGGAATGTATAATTGATTTGTTCTTTGATAATTATAAAAAAAATACATTTGAAACGATTTCTCTTTTTTCATATAACATATTGCACATTAATATTTGGTATTCTTCTATTCAGCCAGCAGGTGGAGCTTTTGGTCTCTTTCTCACATCATTGGCATAATAACTTTTTCATCTGTGCTGAAAGATGCCCAGTGTTAGAATATTTTAATGATTCATTGCAGCAGGGGTGAAAGTGAAAACAGACAGGGGGTTTAAAGCCAGTGTTAACACCACTGTCACGTACCTGGTGGAGATCGAGCTTTAGAGATAGCTTCTCTTGCACCTCCTTGTTCAACGCCCCTGGTAGAGATGACAGGGAGTGAAGGACACAGAGTGGACACAGAGTGGCACGAGGGCCGATGTAGCGGGTGGCACCAGCTGGGCCTTGGCAGGAACACGATGGCTGTAGATCACCGGACAGGCACTGAGAACTGGAACTGTGCGTCGCTGGATCAGCAGGCAGAAGCGTTGCTGGAAGACCACAAGAAAAACAGAAATGGAAGGCACACACACCTAGTGCATTACCAAAGATAATTTAATAATAAAAATGTTTTATATAAAAGTGGGTACCCACAAAATGCAACTGACAAAAGGCCATAAAAACAATGCATGGACATGCACAGAACAGGGCGTACAGCTGGCGCGTTTCGGGGGTGCACCCCCTTCCTCAGAGCTAGGCTCAGAAGCGTTGCTGGAATATAAGCCAGGGGGTCATCAACAGCCGGGCAGAGCAGGTACAGGAAGTACACTGAAGCAAAGACAGGATACAGGCCGGGTTCAGTACACAGTCGGGCAGCGAGGTACAGGAACATGAGACAGGAGCAGAGTCAAACATAAGCCAAGGTCACAGGTAGGCAGGTGGAAGTCCAAAAGAAGGTACCGCTGAAGCCGGGTCAAACACAGGTAACTAGAACAAGCTGAAAGACCACTCAGCAATGTTTATGTGTCATTGCCCAGTTTAAATAGGCTGTCTGGCGCCAGTACATGCACGTGTACGCGCGCCGGCTCGCGCCCATGCGCGCTCACGCATGCACCAATACATGTTATTTTTTGTGCACACACTGGTGTGCCCGCGCCTGTTAACTGGACTTCTCTTACAGCCATAGGCCAAGTTTCTTCCAATAACATACATTGCCTAATGTCTGATGACCGTGGCATTCATGGTGAATATATCCTGTAATGTGGAGAAATTCACATAGCAGAACATGACTGACAATTAAATACCGAGAAGATGGCACAGATTGGTAGACACTAAAATACTATGAGGTGCAGGGATAAACTAAAACCTCATATGGTATTGTGATAGCAACCCAGCTTGGGCAAAATGGCTGAATTTAGAACAAGATGGAGGTGAAAAGAACAAAATAATTTATTCTAACGTACAGGCATTTTACTTGTAGCAGTTTTGAGATATGCAAGTGTTTCTAAAAATTATTCCCCCACGCTTCTTGGCTTTGAGGACAGGATGGGAGTAATCTCAATTTAGGAGTAGGCCAAATATTCATCTGAGAAGTAGAACAAGTCCCAGTACAGCCATTGAGTGTTGTGTTCCTCCGTCTTGTCCCTGAGGACAGCAGTCAAGCGTTCCATCTGTTGAATATCGCTCACCCTAGCAAATCGTTGAGACACAGTAGGTGGGGATTGTTGTTTCCACATGTTGGGGATGCATGCCCTGGCAGCATTCAGAAGATGTTTTAACAAAGACCTATGGTATCTCTTACTGGACATAGGGCTTAAGTTAACCACTTGCCGACCGCTGCACGTCGATATACGTCGGCACAATGGCAGTGGTGGGCAAATGGGTGTACCTGTACGTCCCCTTTAATTGGCGGGGTTAGCGAACGCGTGCCACGTTTAGCGTGACCGTGCCTGTGGGACTGGTGAACTTGATGTCCGCCGATCTCCCGGCAACCGTGTCATGGAGCCGCAGAATGGGGAAGTGTAAACAAGGCATTTCCCCATTCTGCCTTGTGACGTGACAGAGATCACTGTCATGTGAGTTGTAGCCCATCCCCCACAGTTAGAATCACTCCCTAGGACACACTTAACCCCTTTAACCCCTAGTGGTTCCCTGCCATTGTCGTTTACACAGTAATCAGTGCATTTTTATAGCACTGATCGCTGTATAAATGATAATGGTCCCAAAAATGTGTTGAAAAAGTCTGATGTGTCCGCCATAATGTCACAGTCTTGATAAAAATCACAGATCATCTCTATTACTAATAAAAAATTTTTTTAAAAATGCCATAAAACTATACCTATTTTGTAGACGCTATAACTTTAGTGCAAACCAATCAATATACGCTTATTGCGATTTTTTTTTACCAAAAATATGTAGAGGAATACATATCGGCCTAAACTGAGGAAACATTTTGTTTTTAAATATTTTTGGGGGATATTTATTATAGCAAAAAGTAAAAAAATATTGTTTTTTTATCAAAATTGTCTCTCTTTTTTGTTTATAGCGCAAAAAATAAAAAAATTGCAAAGGCGATCAAATACCACCAAAATAAAGCTCTATTTGTGGTAAAAAAAAGATGTCAATTTTGTTTGGGTGCAACGTTGCACGACCAAGCAATTGTCAGTTAAAGCGACACAGTGCCGAATCGCAAAAAGTGCTCTGGTCAGGAAGTGGGGTCAAATCTTCCGGGGCTGAAACGGTTAAGGAGCACTGCAGCTGGGTTGTCAAAAAGAAAAATGTCTGTAAGTTTATGAACACTCTGTAGGACCTGTTGCCAGAAGGGGAGGAGCTTTGGACAGTCCCAGAATATATGAAGTAATGTGCCAGTCTGGGAACCACATCGCCAACACAGTGGGCTGTGTCCAGGGAATAGGGACACTAATACTGACGGGATCTCATACCAACACGCCAAGATTTTAAATGTAATCTCCTGGTATTTACTGCAAAGGGAAGACTTGTAAGCAAATAGAAGTATCTGGTTCTTTTGGTCCTCTGAGAACGTAGTATTTAGGTCTCTTTCCTATTTGCGGAAATATGGAGGATCGTGCTGGGATGTAACTGCAAATAAGATACCGTAGGAGGAGGAGAGAGATTTCCGTAAGGGTTCATCTCCCAGACAAAGGTCTTCAAACAAAGTAGGCTGTCTGCGGAAACAGGTGTGACTTGGAAGGAACTAGAGGAAGTGAGACAGTTGCAGAATTTTCCACCAGCCGAGACCAGAGGAGTTGAGTGGTCTATATAAAACGGATGGACTAACCCATCCTGAAGGACCAAAAAATGTAGAGGCTCTAATCAGGCTCTGGTCCGGCTGCAGTTGGAAGACCCTGTCAGAGATACCCGAAACGAAGTCTGGGTGACCAATAATTGGAGTCAACGACAATGGGAAACTAGAAGTCTCAGTCATCCTATAGTACCTACAATGCCTTAAAAACTATTCATACCCCTTGAAATCTTCCACATTTTGTCATATTCCAACTTAAAACATAAATGTATTTATTGGGATTGTATGTGATAGACCGACACAAAGTGGCACATAATTGTGACGTGGAAAGATTTTGATAAATGTTTTTCTAAATATTCACAAATAAATATCTGAAAAGTGTAGCGTGCATTTGTATTCAGCCCCCTTTACTCTGATACCCCTAACTAAAATCTAGTGGAACCAATTGCCTTCAGAAGTCACCTTATTAGTAAATAGAGTCCACCTGTGTGTAATTTAATCTCGGTATAGATACAGCTGTTCTGTAAAGCCCTCAGAGGTTTGTTAGCGAACCTTAGAGAACAAACAGCATCATGAAGGCCAAGGAACACACCAGGCAAGTCAAGGATAAAGTTGTGAAAAAAGTTTAAAGCAGAGTTAGGTTATAAAAAAATATCCCAAGCTTTGAACATTTCATGGAGCACTGTTTAATCCATTATCCGAAAATGGAAAGAGAATGGCACAACTGCAAACCTACCAAGACATGGCCGTCCACCTAAACTGACAGGCCGGGCAAGGAGAGCATTCATCAGAGAAGCTGCCAAAAGGCCCGTGTTAACTCCGGAGGAGCTGCAGACATCCCCAGCTCAGGTGGGAGAATCTGTCCACAGGAAAACTACAGTTGTGCTTATAAGTTTACATACCCTGTCAGAATTTATTTATTTCATGGCCATTTTTCAGAGAATATGAATGATAACACAAACACTTTTCTTTCACTCATGGTTAGTGTTTGTCTGAAGCCATTTATTATCAATCAACTGTGTTTACATACCCCAGTTCTTAATACCGTGTATTGCCACCTTTAACATCAATGACAGCTTGAAGTCTTTTGTGGTATTTGTGGATAAGGCTCTTTATCTTCTCAGATGGTAAAGCTGCCCTTTCCTCTTAGCAAAAAGCCTCCAGTTTCTGTAAATTCTTGGGCTGTCTTGCATGAACGGCACGTTTGAGATCTCCCCAGAGTGGCTCAATGATAATGAGGTCAGGAGAATGAGATAGACACTCCAGAACCTGCACTTTATTCTGCTGTAGCCAATGACAGGTCGACTTGGCCCTGTGTTTTGGATCATTGTCATGTTGGCATGTCCAAGTACGTACCATGCGCAGCTTCCTGGCTGATGAATGCAAACGTTCCCCCGGTATTTTTTGATAACATACTGCATTCATCTTGCCATCAATTTTGACCAAATTTCCTGTGCCTTTGTAGCTCACACATCCCCAAAACATCAGCGATCCACCTCTGTGTTTCACAGTAGGAATGGTGCACCTTTCATCATAGGCCTTGTTGACTCTCCAAATGTAGCGTTTATGGTTGTGGCTGAAAAGCTCAATTTTGGTCTCATCACTCCAAATGACTTTGTTCCAGAAGGTTTGAGGCTTGTCTCTGTGCTGTTTGGCGTATTGTAAGCCGGATACTTTGTGGCATTTGCGTAGTAATGGCTTTCTTCTGGCGACTCGACCATGTAGCCCATCTTTCTTCAAGTGCCTCCTTATTGTGCGTCTTGAAACAGCCACACCACATGTTTTCAGAGAGCCCTGTATTTCACCTGAAGATATTTGTGGGTTTTTCTTTTCATCCCAAACAATTTTCCTGGCAGTTGTGCCTGAAATTCTAGTTGGTCTACCTGACCGTGGTTTGGTGTCAACAGAACCCCTCATTTTCCACTTCTTGATTAGAGTTTGAACACTGATGATTGGCATTCTCAATTCCTTTTTATATCCCTTTCCTGTTTTATACAGTTCAACTACCCGCAGACCCTTTGACAATTCTTTTGCTTTCCCCATGACTCAGAATCCAGAAACGTCAGTGCAGCACTGGATGAAAGATGCAAGAGCCTGTCAGGAGTCCAGAAACTCATTGACCTTTTATACACACACTAATCACAAGAAAACAGATCACAGGTGAGGATCGTTACCTTTAATAGCCATTGAAAACCCTTTGTGTCAACTTGTGTGCATGTTATCAGGCCAAAATCACCCAGGTATGTAAACTTTTCATCAGGGTCATTTGGGTAGTTTCTGTTGCCATTATGATTTAAAAAGAGTAAACAAACTTGATTGATAATAAATGGCTTCAGCCAAACACTAACCATGAGTGAAAGAAAAGTTTTTGTCTTATCATTCATATTCTCTGAAAAATGGCCAAGAAATCATAAATTCTGCCAGGGTATGTAAACTTATGAGCACAACTGTATTAGTCGTGCACACCCACAAATCTGGCTTTTATGGAGGAGTGGCAAGAAGAAAGTAATTGTTGAAAGAAAGCCCAAAGGAAGTCCTGCTGTGTGGCAGAAAAGTAACACTGCACATTACCCTGAAAAGACTATCCCCACCGTGAAACATGGTGGTGGCAGCATCATGTTGTGAAGATGATTTTCTTCAGCAGGGACAGGGAAGCTGGTCAGAGTTGATGGGAAGATGGATGGAGCCAAATACAGGGCAATCTTAGAAGAAAACCTGTTAGAGTCTGCAAAAGACTTGAGACTGGGGTGGAGGTTCACCTTCCAGCAGGACAACGACAGTACCTACAGCCAGAGCTACAATGGAATGCTTTAGATCAAAGCATATTCATGTGTTAGAATGCCTCAGTCAGTGTCCAGACCTAAATCCAATTAAGAATCTGCGACATGACTTGAAAATTGCTGTTCACAGACGCTCTCGATCCAATCTGACAGAGCTTGAGCTATTTTGCAAAAAATAATGGGCAACAATTTCACTCTCTAGATGTGCAGGTAGAGACATGCCCAAAAAGACTTGCAGCTGTAATTGCAGTGAAAGGTGGTTCTATAAAGTATTGAATACAAATGCAAACCACACTTTTCACATATATATTTTTGTAAAAAAAAAATCAAAACCATTTATCATTTTCCTTTCCACTTCACAATTATGTGCCACTTTGTGTTGGTCTATCACATAAAATCCCAATAACATACATTTATGTTTTTGGTTGTAACATGTCAAAATATGGAAAATTTCAAGGGGTATAAATACTTTTTTAAGGCACTGTATGGAGTTTCAGTAAAGTTGGTTCAATCAAGGGGTGTGGAGGTGCGAGTCGGGAGTAGCAAACTCCCGTCCAAGGAAGACCGGCTAAGGGAACAAGTTCCTGCTCTAAGGAAATCCACAATTTGCAAGAGTTGTGTCTACACCAGTTGACCACTCTAGTCATGTGAACCGCCGTGCAGTAAAAAGCGGGGTCGGGAAGTCCGACCCCTCCTCTGACGTTGTAAAAGTGCGCATTTAAGATGGAGAGGTTTACCCTGCCAAACGTATCTGATAAAGGTTGACCAGAGCTTACAAAAGAATCTCTGAGGTATCTTAATTGGCAAAGCCTGTAAAAGATACAGGAGGCGATATTCATTTTGAGGACATTGCATCTGCTGAACCAAGAGATAGCCAACATCCTCCATTTCTCCAAGTCCACAAGAAGATGCTTAACCACTTGCCGCCCACGCACCTTAAAATGACGGAGGGACGGTGCGGCTCTCATTCTGGGTGGACATCATATGACGGCGCACAGCACGGCGATTGTGGCTACGCCATGTTGCTAGGACACGGTGCGACCCCGATCTCTTTAACCATGTGATCTGCTGTGTCTAATCACAGCCGGTCACATGTAAATACGGAAGTGCCCTGAATCGGCTCTCTTCGCCTCACACTGACAGAGTGTGTGGCGAGGAGTGCCGAACAGCGTCATCTCCTCATAACCGAGACCTGGGCAGGTAATCAGGGCACTGATCATCAGTGCCCTGATTACAGGAAAGCCCCATCAGTGCCACCAAACAGTGCCTATAAGTGATGCCAGTCAGTGCAGCCTCTCAGTGCCTGCTCATTAGTGTTGCCCATCAATGGCCATCAGTGCCTCCCATCAATGCCCATCAGCGCCACCCATCAGAGCCGCCTATCAGTGCCCACCAGTGCTACCCATTAGTGCCCACCACTGCCGCCTATCAGTGCTCACCAGTGCCACCTATCAGTGGCCACCAGTGTCACCTATCAGTGTTCATCAGTGCTGCATATCAGTGCCACCTATCAGTGCGGCAAACTAGTGCCTCATCAGTGGTACCTAATTAGTGCCCATAAGTGCCGCCTCATCAGTGCCCATAATTGCAGCCTATCAGTGCAGCCTCATCAGCGCACATCAGTGAAGGAGAAAAATTACTTATTTACTAAATTTACTGACAGACACTATAAAAAAACTTTTTGTTTTCAAACTTTTATGTCTTTTTTATTTTTTTTAATCTAAAAAAAAATCCCAGCAGAGATTAAATACCACCAAAAGAAAGCTCTATTTGTGCGAAGAAAAAAATAAGTTGTATTGAAAAATAAGGTGAAAATTAGAACTAATTTTTCCCAGGTACTGGACAGCATGAGAGGCCCAACGAAAAAGGAAAGTTGCTACCTCCGATTTTTACAGATTTACGTTAAAATCAACAGGCCACCATATGCCCTTATTTCGGATAATAAGACCGGTAAAGAAATAAGCCGGTCTGTTACATAAAACAGTAAATCATCTGCATAAGCGGCGATTTTATGGTGGAAGGCATCCTTTTTAAACACTTTCCTATTCTATATAACACAAATATTTTCAGTGATACCCATTAAATCATATGAACAATAATAATAGCCAAAATAAAATGAAATATTGACAATAAAAATTGTAGTTTCCCTTTACAGTGGGTGTCAGTGGAGAAGAGCCCCCTTACATTGGTAGCCTGTGAAGGATTGCCCCCTCAGAAAGGTAAACTAAAAGAGATGGATGGATCTGGTTCCCCAGAGCTTGGTGGCAATGATGACTATTATCTGTACCCTGGGATGACTGCTCTTCTAAAAACAAAGGTTTTTTAAAGAAATTTCAGACTGTGTTTCATTCTATGCATTAAGGTAAACATTTTGTTTTTGGGTTTAGATAAGCTTTAAGGCAATCTACGACCAACTGTTCAAAGGTGGTTGAAATTGGTGTATGGGCAGCATTAACCGGGAACTATTTTAATGGTATTAGGCTTGAACATTCAGGCTAAAGTAGAATTCTGGGAGATACCTAAATAATGTTAAAAAGGCTCCCCTCTGTTAACATATGCTGACTAACCTGTGTAAAATATATCTGTATGACCACCTATTTTAGGACCACTCCAAACTGGTCATGTGATTCGACTCGCCTGTGTCAGCCGGTGGTTGCTGCAAGGGAGAGAGCACTGACAACAGATGGGCCATAGTAAACCTATGGGTGACATCACCGCTCCAATGTATTGCCAGCCGTTGTCAAGCGCTCTCTCTTCACCCTTACAGCCAGTGAAACAGGAGATTACATGACTGGATGGGAACGACCTAAAAATAAGTATATACAGTTGCAATATAAAGTATGTGAACCCTTTTGGAATGATATGGATTTCTGCACAAATTGGTCATAAAATCATAAAAACATCTAAGTCACAACAATAGACAATCACAGGATGTAAAGCTGCTTAAACTAATAACACACAAAGAATGAAATGTTACCATGTTTTTATTGAACACACCATGTAAACATTCACAGTGCAGGTGGAAAAAGTATGTGAACCCTTGGATTTAATAATTGGTTGAACCTCCTTTGGCAGCTATAACTTCAACCAAACGTTTCCTGTAGTTGCAGATCAGACGTGCACAACGGTCAGGAGTAATTCTTGACCATTCCTGTTTACAGAACTGTTCCAGTCAGAGTCCTGACCTCAACCCGATTGAGATGCTGTGGCATGACCTCAAGAAAGCGATTCACACCAGATATCCCAAGAATATTGCTGAACTGAAACAGTTCTGTAAACAGGAATGGTCAAGAATTACTCCTGACCGTTGTGCAAGTCTGATCTGCAACTACAGGAAACGTTTGGTTGAAGTTATTGCTGCCAAAGGAGGTTCAACCAATTATTAAATCCAAGGGTTCACATACTTTTTCCACCTGCACTGTGAATGTTTACATGGTATGTTCATTAAAAACATGGTAACATTTCATTCTTTGTGTGTTATTAGTTTAAGCAGACTGTGATTGTCTATTGTTGTGACTTAGATGAAGATCAGATCACATTGACCAATTTGTGCAGAAATCCATATCATTCCAAAAGGGTTCACATACTTTTTATTGCAACTGTAGATATTTGATACACAGAATAGTCAGAATACATGTTAGGAGTGGGGAGGGGACATTTTTAAGATTACTTAGGTTTATCCTTTAATTCTACTTTAAGTATAAATTTAAAGGGTTAAGTTAAGAGGTATATTTAGCCTGAACGATTATACTTTACTAATCCAGCACATAGCAGGCACCTTCAGGTGTTTGCAAACAAACCCTTTCTTAAAGTGGACCTTCAGTAAACTTTTCAGCTTTCCATCTATTAAATCTTCTGCCCTTGTTGTTTTAACTTTGGATAGTAAAGCATTTTTTTTTCTGCCAGTAAATACCTCATACAGCCCACTTCCTCTTTCTTGTCTGGTCATTAGCCTAGGCTTATGACATCATGCACAGCTCTCTCACTCTCGTGAGAGTTTGCCAGAAAGGGAGGGGGGATGAGTCATAAGAGGGCCACTGAGAGCTGCGGAGCTGGAGGTGTGCCTCTGTGTAAATCCAGGAAGTGAACAGGCAGCAGCTTTAGCTGCCCACAGCAGACTGCAGTTCCTCTTTAATGTAAGCATGCCATCTGCACAGAACACCTGGATGTTTTAATATACACTAAAATGCCCATACATTAGTAATGTAAAAGACTCAAATACCCCATCAACACATTTGATGTGGATGGGGGAATTCTCCCTGCTGAGCCATTGTATTCTGACAGTGGGGTGACTTTCCCACTGCCAAAATAGACTGATCGGAGCTGCCAGCTATAGCTGGCAGTACTGAGTGGGTGAAAATTTTCCAACGGAGCAGTTGTGCAGAAGTCGATTGGTAGATCAATTTCTATACAAATAACCTGCCCATACATGGATCAAAATTTGTCAGATTCCTGCTGAACCAGCCGAGTTTCGATCCATGTATGGCTTTACATCCTGGATGATTAGGTTTGCAGTCTGGCATAATTTCCTAAACCTCTCCATTGGTCAATAACTATGATAGGCAATCTTAGAGCCCTTTCATGTCTCTTAGGAGACAGGAAGGGGTGGTGCCAGGCTCCCATCCATATGCATTATAGTTGGTGGTATAGTGTAGAGCAGTGTGTTTTAACCAGGATTACAAAACACATCTCCGGGGGTTCTGCTGCTGGAGGAGGTAGAACAGGGTTAGAGAGGATGCAATGTGTCTGTAAGGAAGGTGGTGGCTGGACTGGCAGAGACAGAGGCAGTTTAAAGCCTGGAGGAATGAAGGGCCGGCGCCAGCATAAGGCAGCCACCTTAGGGCGATGGGATAGGGGGCATTAAAACCTGAATCCCGAGGCACTTGCTGGAGAGTTGGATTTTAAAAATAACTGTCTTCTGTTTCCTAGGTCAGGGGCGAGGGGAGTGGCTCCCCTGAATAGCTGAGCCCGATCCACACCTGTGCTAGCAGAGTCAGACAGACGTAACAGGAGACCAGCACTTGCTGGGACCGCTGACAGTGCCATGCTTTGCAGCTGCGCACAGCAGGAGAGAACCTTACCTCCTCTGTGCTGAACTGCTCCATCAGCTCCGCTGTCACATGCCCCCTAAAACTGCCCCACCACCTGTCACACTGCCCCCCTCCTGTAACACTGCCCCCCTGTCCCACTGCCCCCTCCTGTCACATGCCCCCTCCTGTAACACTGCCCCCCCACCTGTCACACTGCCCCTACCTGTCACATGCACCCCTCCTGTAACACTGCCCCCTCCCTCCTGTAACACTGCCCCCCCCACCTGTCACACTGCCCCCACCTGTCCCACTGCCCCTACCTGTCACATGCCCCCCTCCTGTAACACTGCCCCCCACCTGTCACACTGCCCTCCCACCTGTCACACTGCTCACCCCTCCTGTCACACTTCCTAGATACCCCTCTCCTGTCATAATGCCCCCCCTCCTGTCACAATAATGGGTGTGGCGGGAGGGTGGTGTGGGGAGGAGGTGCCGAATGGACAGGGTGTAGGGGGGTGCCAAAATGAAATTTCACCTAAGTAGACAAAAATCCTTGCACCGGCCCTGGAGGAATGTGCAGGGGGCTGACTGTGCTCTGACACAGTGAGAACAGTGACCTAGAAGATGGAACTAGCAGCAGTGTTAATTTAGTTGACGAAAATATTTTCGTTGAAGAAATTAACACTATTTTAGCCGACTAAAACTAAAACAATTCAGATGACTAATATGTGACTAAAACTAAAATGGCATTTTAGTCAAAAGACTATGACTAAAATTCATTTGCAATTTGACGTCAAAATTAACACTGCACTACCACATAAGAATAAGTAGGGTTCATCTACTAAACTGCTAAAAGAAAAAAAATCCTAATATTTAATGTTAGTAACATATTCAGGTAATATGTGCAATGGCATTAAAGCCAATAAAGTTTATAGGTTTTTGTTTTTTTATATTTAACCGCTTCAGCCCCGGAAAATTTGGCTGCACAATGACCAGGCTATTTTTTGCGATTCTGCAATGCGTCGCTTTAACTGACAATTGCGCGGTTGTATGACTTTGTACCCAAACAAAATTGATGTCCTTTTTTCCCCACAAATAGAGCTTTCTTTTGGTGGTATTTGATTGCCTTTTATAAAAAAAAACTAATTTTTTCCTCAGTTTAGGCTGATATATATTCTTCTACATATTTTTGGTAAAAAAATCGCAATAAGCGTATATTGATTGGTTTGCGCAAAAGTTATAGCGCCTACAAAATAGGGGATAGATTTATGGCATTTTTATTACTATTTTTTTTTCACTAGTAATGGCGGTGATCTGCGATTTTTATCGGGACTGTGACAATATGGCGGACACATCAGACACTTTTGACACATTTTTGAAACCATTGACAATTGTACAGCGATCAGTGCTATAAAAATGCACTGATTACTGTGTAAATGTCACTGGCAGGGAACGGTTAACACTAGGGGGCAATCAAGAGGTTAACTGTGTTCCCTATGTGTGTTTCTAACTGTAGGGGCGATGGGACTGTCCAGGAGGGGAGAGAGATCGGTGTTCATGAAATGAAGTTTCTACCTGTAACGCATTTTTATGCAGCAAAGTTAGTTATGAAAGTGGACAAGTGTAACTAGTAAGCAATGAAGTTGATCACTAACACTCCATTGACTGGAGTCTGTGCTGCTGGTGGCTTTAGCTAGTGCACATGGAGGTAAGGGTTTTGTCACCTGCATTTGTATTGCAGTTATGTGTGATCAGTTATCAGTGGTGGCCCATAATGCGGCCGCCCCCCTAATCCATGCGTCTGGCCCCTAAATCTACATTCGGGGGCCGGACTCATGGATTCCAATAGGGGTTTTTTTTTTTTAGAAGCACGTGATTAGAGCCAGAGGCTCTAATAGGCTTCAAAAAAGGGTGGGCTCGGAGCTGTGTGACAATAGCAAATTCATATTTGGTACTGTCTTCCTCATTCTTCTCCCAGCCAATCAAGAAGCGGATCCTGAGAGGAGAAGCGATCCTATTGGCTGCCGAGGAGGAGGGAGGAGATGCAGGGGAAGTCCCTGTGAAGCACAAGGAGGAGAAGACGGCACCTGTGACCTAGATGGGAATGGGGTAAGTGCAAGGCTGGTGACCAGCCAACCAGGGGGGTATGCCTGTGACCCAACAGGGGAGGGGGGGGAACCAGCCTCCATTGGTGGTTCTTATAGTTTTCTAATGAGGTTTTATAGGCTATAGTATAAAGAGTAGCTTTTGCAAGGTTGTCTTGTAGATCCACTCCAAAATATTGACAGCAGAGAAAATCATTTTCAAATGTCTTTAGTATAAGTTTGTGTTGGACGGCCTTTATGTTAGAAGAATGAAATTAGTATAGTAAACCAAGGTCTATAATCACATTTGAATGGTTTGTGTTGTTTTTGGACATGTGAACTTCTAAAAATTATGTAGAACAACAAATAGTCCATTGCTTGTACCACTGACTCTGTTTGTATGACTTTGTCAAAAAGGTCTCTACATTGTGTGTTCATTTATTTATTTTGCTATAAAAGAAGCACATTAAATCTGTGCGTTGACAGCAGGAGCCGCCTGAAAAGGAAAAGGCTTTCTGCTCAAATAATTGATTTGGCCTTTTGCAGACACAACAGGAGACAACAAAATCTTTCCAGCATATGCAAAAAGCATCACAAAATGCGACACTAATGAAATGCACAGGGTTTATAAATTGTTTTCTGAACCTTGAAGAATGCCAGTAGAAGAACATTTCTGTTTATATAAAAGTATACAGAAGCCCACAGACAAATCAAAGCCATGAGTACTGAATGTATTTAAAGCGCAGCATTTAAATGCTTTGTGTGGAAGGGGGCGAGGTGAGTTTTATGGACTACCACTAGAAGTCTATGGAAATCTCTGACATTAAGGCCCAACTGAACTTTCAATTTAAATCAGCTAATTACATTGCAGATGCAACAAAACTAAAGGCAGGCAAAGCTGGCCATAAACCACTAGCATTTGTTAGAACATTTTCATTTTCAGAACATTTATCCCGTTTTCTAACAGTAATGCCCTGTACACACGGTCGGACATTGATCGGACATTCTGACAACAAAATCCTAGGATTTTTTCCGACGGATGTTGGCTCAAACTTGTCTTGCATACACACGGTCACACAAAGTTGTCGGAAAATCCGATGGTTCTGAACGCGGTGACGTAAAACACCTACGTCAGGACTATAAACGGGGCATTAGCCAGTAGCTTTTGTTTCTTAATTTATTCTGAGCATGCGTGGCACTTTGTGCGTCGGATTTGTGTACACACGATCGGAATTTAACCGACAACGGATTTTGTTGTCGGAAAATTTTATAGCAAGCTCTCAAACTTTGTGTGTCGTAAATTCCTATGGAAAATGTGTGATGGAGCCCACACACGGTCGGAATTTCCGACAACAAGGTCCTATCACACATTTTCCATCGGAAAATCCCATCGTGTGTACAGGGAATTAGCAGGGCCAAAACCACATATGATTTCAGCCATAGTGACGAGAACATTAAAAAGGCAGGATGAAATTTTTTTCCTGAACAAAGAAAATTCTAACTGTGAATGTGATTTTCTGTCAGGAAAAATGGTACATGTAAACAAGAATTTACAAAGCCGTCTACAACTCTACCCCCAGCTACGTCACTAACCCAGTCTCAAAATACCAACCAAGCTGCTCTTTTCGGCCCTCCCAAGACCTCCTGCTCTCTAGCTCCCTTGTCACCTCCTCTCATGCTCGCCTACAGGATTTCTCCAGAGCTTCTCCTATCCTTTGGAACTCCCAACCCCAAGCTGTCCGACTGTCCTGTAATCTATCCATCTTTAGACGATCCCTGAAAACCCTTCTCTTTAAAGAAGCTTATCCTGCTTCTAACTAATACACTGTTTTACTTTCTCCATCAGCTCACCCCCCACAGCTATAACCTTTTGTATCAATTGACCCTCCCTCCTAGATTGCAAGCTCTAGCGAGCAGGGCCCTCTGAGTCCTCCTGTACCAAATTGTAATGTAACCGTAATGTTTGCCTTCATTTTGTTAAGCGCTGCGCAAACTGTTGGCGCTCTATAAATCCTGTATAATAATAAGGAAAACTGTTTAACCACTTCAGCCCCGGAGGATTTTACCCCCTTCCTGACCAGAGCACTTTTTACAATTTGGCACTGCGTCGCTTTAACTGCTAATTGCGCGGTCATGCAATGCTGTACCCAAACGAAATTTGCGTCCTTTTCTTCCCACAAATAGAGCTTTCTTTTGATTGTATTTGGTCACCTCTGCCGTTTTTATTTTTTGCGCTATAAACGGAAAAAGACCGAAAATTTTGAAAAAAAATGATATTTTCTACTTTTTGTTATAAAAAAAATCCAATAAACTAAATTTTAGTCATACATTTAGGCCAAAATGTATTCAGGCCACATGTCTTTGGTAAAAAAAATGTCAATAAGCGTATATTTTTTGGTTTGCGCAAAAGTTATAGCGTCTACAAACTAGGGTACATTTTCTGGAATTTACACAGCTTTTAGTTTATGACTGCCTATGTCATTTCTTGAGGTGCTAAAATGGCAGGGCAGTACAAAACCCCCCCAAATGACCCCATTTTGGAAAGTAGATACCCCAAGGAAATTGCTGAGAGGCATGTTGAACCCATTGAATATTTATTTTTTTTGTCCCAAGTGATTAAATAATGACAAAAAAAAAAAAAAAATTTACAAAAAGTTGTCACTAAATGATATATTGCTCACACAGGCCATGGGCATATGTGGAATTGCACCCCAAAATACATTTAGCTGCTTCTCCTGAGTATGGGGATACCACATGTGTGGGACTTTTTGGGAGCCTAGTCGCGTACGGGGCCCCGAAAACCCAGCACCACCTTCAGGATTTCTAAGGGCATAAATTTTTGATTTCACTCCTCACTACCTATCACAGTTTTGAAGGCCATAAAATGCCAAGATGGCACAAAACCCCCCCAAATGACCCCATTTTGGAAAGTAGACACCCCAAGCTATTTGCTGAGAGGCATGGTGAGTATTTTGCAGCTCTCATTTGTTTTTGAAAATGAAGAAAGACCAGAACATTTTTTTTTTTCTTTTTTCAATTTTCAAAACTTTGTGACAAAAAGTGAGGTCTGCAAAATATTATTATTATTATATATATATATAATATATATATATTATATATATATATATATATATATATATATATATATATATATATATATATATATATATATAATATATAATATTAAATAACAGTTAATTTTATTCATAAAGCAGCCAGGGCCTTAGATATTTTTTTTTCCTGGGGGGGTTATGGTCTTAAACTTAAAGGCATCATTTACACTTTAATGTTGGGGGAGGTACGGTAAAAACATGTGACAGCAGAGGGGGGCCATAAGGCTTTGCAATGCAGCGCAGCAAAAATTATCCCCATTCAACTGAATAGAATGCAATGCACACAGTTATGGTGCGGTAGTGAACAGCGAGCTCCTCCTAAGCTCCCTAGTTTTTTTTTTTCGGTCAGCCCGCTGGGTTGAACTAAATAAAACTTACCGTGTGAACCAGGCTTTAGATCTCATTCATATGTTCTAAATGGCCATGGAATGGCAAATATACCATGAATACCTACAGCTAGGATACCAGATGTTCCAATTTTTGTCAGCTGCTCAGCCTGTTTACCTGAGTGATGGGCTGAAAAGAGCCACTGCTGTTAAAGTGGAGTTCCACCCAAAAAAAAAAAAATAATTAATGTGCATAAAATAAATAAAAAAAAAAAACATTTGGAGAAATTTTTTTTTTACTCACCTCTTAATGCCTGTTGCTAGGGGGTCCCTCGTAATCTGCCTCCTTACTCACCTCGGCTCCTTACGTCACTTCCCTCGGCGCCGGAAGGGAGATCAGCTCTGCCCTCTCCCTCGAGGCAATCATCTGGGACACGTCACAGGTCCCAGATGATTGTGCGGCCAGTCACGGCGCGCGGCTCGCGCATGCGCAGTGGGTGCCCAGCTGTGAAGCCACAGCCGGGCGCCCACAGTTACAATGCCAGCGCCGCCAAGTGGAGGGGGAGATAAGCGGGGCTTCGATCCCCCGCATCGCTGGACCCTGGGACAGGTAAGTGTCCAATTATTAAAAGTCAGCAGCTGCAGTATTTGTAGCTGCTGACTTTTATTTTATTTTTTTAAGCGGAACTCAGCATTAACATGTATCCATACATCAAGTGGTCCCCATGTTTAAGCTGGGGGGACAAAGCAAAACACGTTGGGGTGTAGCCTGGCGGGAACCCGGGCTGAGGTAGTCTCTCCCATCACTACTACATTACCATAGGACTCCGTAGATGTGCAGCACCAGGGATTTTTTTTCTCTTTTCCCTTTAGTGACTACAGGAGCTGGGTTGAGCTTCATCCCTTGCCGGCACTCCTGCAGCACAATCAGTATCATCTACATTACTCCCCATATAGATTAAGCCTGAGCAACACACTAACAAACCGTGGGTCACAGTGGTTACCCTCTGTTAGGGACAAATTTCTGACTCTGGATGCAGAGAGATTTTATCCAAAGGCAAAAATGTATCCATACCCGCAGGTAACCACTGGATGTGCAGATACATGTGGATACATGTTTACAGCAGCAAACAGCCTTGGCTCTTTTCAGCCCATCACTCAGGTGTACAGGCTGAGCAGATATTAGAACATCTGAGATCCCGGGTGCAGGTATTTGCAGTATACTTGCTGCACCATGGTCATGTAGGATGTATGAATGAGACCCAATTTAAGCTAAGAGACTGGATTTTAGCTAACCTTACTGTACAAGTTGAGTAGGTGCAAGGGGCAACATATTGTGTTAGGCAGTAAATTCAGTGATTTATTTAAACCTTAAAAAACTGTGTCCTAAGATATTTTATGAAATGTTTTAAGAGATAAAAAAAAAAAATATTGTGCACTGCCTACCACAGGATGGTGCCCTTTTCACCCGGTCAATATGGTTGGCTTTTATTCAGTCTTAAACTGTAGTAAACCCAGCTTTTGAACTTGTACCTACAAGTAAGCCTATAATAACCCTTATCTGTAGGTACCATGAATATCTCCCAAACTTGTGGTGTTTAGAAGATATTCAGCCGTGATGTCACCGGTGGGTGCGCTCTGAAGGGACGACATACCGCTTGGTTGTACTTCTTCTGGAGGGGAGTGCAGTTCGTTCTGCACTTTTGTGACCCGTTTTTTAGCCGACAGCCAGCTATAGCCCACTGTCAGCTGACACCGCTCAGCAGGTCCAGACTGTGGAAAGATCCAAACGTTAAAGTCAGGATTCACCCAGATGCCTGGACCAGCAGCTAAAAAGCCACTCCTGCCCCCTCCACAGCCTGGCATTCCAGTGAGCTTGGGGGAGGGGGGGCAGAGCCAGGGACTGACAGTCACCACTCTTTGCTCACTGAAGGTTGAGAACTGAGTGATCAGAGGTCTTTGATCGCTCTGTTGTTTGTCTTAGAAGCAGCTGGGGACAAATGCAACATTGGATCAATGCTCCATCCACCTGGATTTTAATAAAAAATTTAATAATAAAAATTTAATAATAAATGTATTTAAATTTAATAATAAAATATATAAAATAATAAATAAATAATAAATAATAATAATGAAAAAAAAATCTCTTTTAAAGGAAAAAATCCCCCTCTCCCTCCTAAGAACCCTCCCTCCCCAAGCAAAGATTCCCACTGTAAAATATCTCCTTCCCTCAAATATCCCCCCCAAAATTAAACCCCCCTGTCTCTAAACCGACCCCCCAAAGCAAAAATATCTCCCACAGTCAACACCCTCTCCCCCAGCAAAGATTTCTAATTATGAAGAAAATCTCCTTTCATCCAATCAAACTCCCTCCCAGAAAATCCCTGCTATTAACCACCCCTAAACTTTGCTACAAGAAACTCCCCCCCTTCTCCAAAAGCAAATCCACCCCCCTTTCCTTAACCCCCCCCCCCAGCAAAAGAAACTCCCCCAGGCTGGAATTCTCACTTCCTCCTTTCCAAAACAGAAAATTGATGCCTCCCCTTTTACCAGACCTCAGATTCAGCACGGCACAGAAGTAGGAAAACTTCTGCATCCCCAGTCTCCCTTCAGCTGTGTCATATGATACCTTGAGGAGGAGTCTAGGAGTTCCCTCAACCGCGCACTGTCAATTGCCGACATCTGAGACCTCGCAGTAATTTCATGCTTTTCAGGGGGACCCCTTATTAAACTGAGGGGGTGGGGCACAATAGAAGGGGGCTGGCTGCTGCAGTCCAAAACTCTGCTTCTACTGTGCTGCTGCTGAGGCTAAACAGCAAGGACACTGTCTGTACATTTTGCCAGGATGCTCTGGGGAGGAGGGGGTTGAACACCCCTGACCCTCCCTGCTTATCTAAAGCAGCTGCAGCCTAAATAAAAAAGTCTGTCTACTCAGGCTCCATGTGCCAGTTTGAGGATTTAGATTCAGGTAGTTATACTTGCTGTATTGAAAAATTGTTTTTTTTAATGAATATATACTCGGATATTACATGGTCTTTTATAGCAGCCTGGAGGTCATGCTCAAAGGATAAGGTTCCCCTTTTGTAACATATTACACCCATATTCAGGGTGTACCATGTAACATATTACAAATGCATGGGCCCCTGCACCCACCCCCCCAAGTCCCTGATTTGACATTGAGCGGGGGCTCTTCACCCCCGACTCACTGTCACAATCTAAAGAAAATGCAGCCATATGGGGCTCTACCGAGCCGCATCGTCTAATCAAGGTGTTCTGTGAATGCAAAACCTACAAGCCCCAACAGCCTATGTGGCTGTTGGTTTGTAGTTCTCAATGAACTACCATGGCGCTGTTGAGAGCTCTGGTAGTCCTGCATGGCACCCGCGATCTGCTGATCGCAGGTCCAATGCTTCATAGGCTTCAAGTAAAAAAATAATAAATGCACATTTTTTCACCTGCAAGAAAGATGTGCATTTATTATTATTTTGCATCCATGCATAGCAGATATCTATTGTAGGCACCTGTGCATATGACAGATAACTGGAAGAGTTCCCCAGAAGCTCTAAAATGCCAATAGCTTTTTTATTTCACTTGCCTGCTGTGTAAGGAAATGGACAGCAGTGTAGGGGTGATAATGTAAATGCAGGTTCCATTTAAGGTATGAAATTTGAAGGAGGGAATAATTAATGTGGTTATAAACCTCAGTCATGAAATATGAACAAAGCACATAGATCTATAGTGTTTACCTGTCTCTCCCCAAAGCTCTAAATGTTGTTTCTCTCTGGTGCTTTGTTCCTCTGTTATCAGCATGAATCAGTTCTGAGAAGTTTTGCAGACACAGAGATAAAATTTGTGATGGGGGAGGGAGCTCAGCACACAGCTTATCTTCTCAGAATACAGCTATGCATGTTCCTTTGTTCCGATGCAGTGTGTGGAAGGGGGTGTGTCACTTTCCACCAATCAGCTCTCACACAGTGTATAAGAGCTGTAGCTGCAGCTCTCCACCCCCCCCCCCCCTGCTCCTCACAGGTGTCAAATGATTTTATCACAAATCTGTAAGTTTTGAATGGATGTAGAGAAGAGATGGCTGCAGATAAACAAGTAAAACTTAGGTAGGAGGATTGGTTTCATGTCTGCGTATCACCCGAAGCTATTCACTTCACTGGGTATATAAAAGGGTTTACAACCACTTTAAGAAGAACAGATTGCAGGATTTTAGATCAGTAGATCAAGGGCTCCAGTTGAATTATACCTGCAGAACAATCTTATCTCAGTCCTAATTTTCAAAACATTTCAGTGGTATAACCCAGTTAGAACACTAAACCCCAAATGCAAAAAGAGAACACAGGCCAAAGGGGTTTCATCTAACAGCTTCTGAGATTGTTTTACTGTCCATAGTCTCAGAGGACTACTTCAGTGGATGACTTCATCTCCTTTGTCCTTACAAAGTCCATATTTTTTGTTTCTTTCTAAGAAATTCACCAGTTGCTAAATTAATCTTATCAATGTACAATACTGTGCAAAAGTAAGGCAGGTGTGAAGAAAATGCTGTAAATTTGGAATGCTTTCAGAAATAGAAGTGTTAATAGTTCATTTTTAGCAATTAAAAAAATGGAGTAAATGAACAGAAGAGAAATCCAAATCAAATCAATTTTTTATGTGACCACTCTTTGCCTTCAAAACAGCATCATTTCTTCTAGGTACACGTGCACACAGCTTTTGAAGGAACTTACTCTTGAAGAACTAACTTCAGATCTTCTGTAGATGTAGGCTACCTCAGATCCTTCAGTCTCTTCGTGTAATCCCAGACAGACTTGATAGTTGAGATCAGGGCTCTGTGGAGGCCAAACCATCACTTCTGGGACTCCTTGTTTTTCTTTACACTGAAGATAGTTCTTAATGACATTGGCTGTATGTTTGGGGTTGTTGCCTTGCTGCAGAATAAATTTGGGGCCAATCATATGCCTAACTGATGGTATGGCATCATGGATAAGTATTTGCCTGTATTTCTGAGCATCAGTGACACCACTGATCCTGACCAAATCTCCAACACCATTAACATAAATGCGGCCCTCATCTTGCAAGGAACCTCCACCATGCTTCACTGTTGCCTCATTATTGTACCCACTGAATTGGACACTCCAGGTTCTCCCCATTAATAACATATATATATTTCATAGTGATAGTAATTCCTCAAATCGGTGGGAGTACATCGGTAAAGACCATTGAGCAAAGACTGAGTTTAAAAACCTGATTTAACGCAACCACCAGAGGAAAAGACAACATATATATCGCAACTCACTGGACTAACCTGTTTCCCCAAAAATAAGACCTAGCGTGATTGTCAGTGATGGCTGTAATATAAGCCCTACCCCCCAAATAAGCCCTACCCTGTTTCCCCGAAAATAAGCCCTACCCTGAAAATAAGATCTACAAGGACTTTAAGTAGGGCTTATTTGGGGGGTAGGGCTTATATTGCAGCCATCACTGACAATCACGCTAGGTCTTATTTTCGGGGAAACAGGGTAGTATTAAATTGTCACTAATAAGCAAGTACAAATTCACATAAAATGGTACCACAACATACACCCCTAAAATTACACATCCACCTCTCTCTTATAGAAAAAAATATACCAAAAATATAATTCCCCTATAATATGCAAAATAATTATTTGCTATATATACCCACTATATTGCCAAAACTATTCGGTCATCTGCCTTTACACGCACATGAACTTTAATGGCATCCCAGTCTTAGTCTGTATGGTTCAATATTGAGTTGGCGAGGGGCGTGGTTTGGCTGAGCAAGAAGATGGCCGCTTGAGAGAATAGCTCCTGCCGTTACCATTCTCTTGACACCTTTACCAGAGGTACATACACTCTAATTTCGTCAGCTGAGATGGGGACAGCTTCCCGACAATCTTCGGCATCAAGGTCCCGCTCTCCCCGTGAACAGAACAGCGGTGTTAGTCCAAATATTCCCGAAATGTTCAGGACACAGCGGAGCAACATGGCGCCGTCCCGCCACGGACCCTCACACACTTCAGCTCCTCCACTGACTGAACCTATACCCACGCCACAGAATTCACCCCCACCGATATTGGACACCCACGCCAGTCATCACCAACCACACCTCAATATACACGACTTGATGACCATCGCCGCCGACATTATAGATACCCTGTCGGCCGGCATTGCTAAATTGAGACTGGACATACACGCGCTGACTGACAGGGTTCATGATGTTGAAAAAACCACAGCGCAACATGATACTGTGCTCCGTAAGGCGACAAGGAGGATCGACACGCATACTCTGCAACTGCGGGAGGTACAACGCCACGTCGAAGACCTTGATATCCGTGGCCGCCGCCATAACCTTAGAATCAGAGGCATGCCTGAATCCATTGACTCAGAACACTTGACTCTTGCGGTGACTGACCTATTCAACAGCTTGCTAAACAGACCGTGTCAGACCATGATAGATATGGAGAGAATCCACAGAGCCCTACGCCCCAGAGGCAGAGAATCTGAACCCCCCAGGGACATCATCTGCTGCCTTGTGGATTATAAGCTTAAGGAGGAAATCTTAAGGCAAGCAAGAAGCACACCACAACTGCTGTATGAAGGAACACACATCCAAATCTTCCAAGATTTGTCAGGTATCACTCTACAGCACCGCAGAGACTTAAAACCACTCCTGGAAGTCCTCCGTGCGAACTGAATACAACATAGGTGGAAATTCCCCTTTTGTTTGTCGGCTACACACTTAGGCCGTACAGCTTTACTTAGAGTGCCTGAAGATCTGCACCCATTTTGCGATAGCCTAGGCATCCCCATAGTAGAGGTTCCTAACTGGTATGCTGAATACCGCCATCCCACCGCAAGAAGATGCACACCCACAGAAGAACCAATGGAGGCACAGGGCACTCGATTCCGCAGGAGAAGATCTCTGTCCAACACCAGATCACACACTGCACACCAAGATCTGACGCACGGATATCACTCATCTGACTCCCCAAGAGCCCGGAGGGCCCGGAGAGACTACTGAATACTTATCCATGCCCTGGCTTAATTTACATTAAGCCAGGGCATGTCATCTGTTTTTGATTGTTCTCAACTGTATTAGAGACCACTGGCATTGCAAAGAATGCTCCTTAACATCGCTAAATATATGGGGGACTACCCATGAAACCGCTACTTTAACTAGAGGTACTCTACAAACATATTGCTAGCCACGGATGTTGCTTCCCCCCCCTTTAATTGGCCTACCCATGTATACAAAACTGTTGGCTCATGATGCGAACACACTGGACTCCCTCGCTCGCCTTTCATTCCCACAACATAGAAGAGGATGTTGATTTTTATGCCCGCGCCGGACGGCTGTAATCCCTTCTCTTTATTGCAAACTTTTGCTTTACCTAGATACTGCTTGGATATTACCTGTCCCTCTGAATGATACCAGAAATACCCATGCTCTCCACAAATCTTCAATCATTTATTTTTGTTGTCTTCTTCTTCAACTTTCCATACACGACCAGATGCTTGAACTCTGAATGATGTATAGTAGCTGTCTGCCATAGATATGACTATGTCATGCCACTACAAGAGGTGGGTAATTGCTGCCCTCAAGGGTACTAACAGTGTAGGGCTCATGGATGGGAGATATTACTAACAGCCTCGGCTAAACAACCTACAACCTACACCTACAACTCCAAGGCAGATATACTGTCATAAACCCCACTACACACCTTTCGGTGAATAATACTACTCTTCATTTAACTACACTACACATCATTCAGAACTACCACATTTCCCTCCATTATATTCCCATTGCTTGCTCACTCTTATAATATCCTCGGGCCACGAGAAACGAGAACTGATAAGACTCACTCTATATTAAACTCTCCAGAGATCAGAAAAGGCTAGCCCTGCTTCGCATTATAACACTCGCACCCAGCAATAGGTTAGCTAGACCGACCACATCGTTGACTACAAACAATTACCATATATTATGCCTTATACCCTCTGACCTCTACTCCAACACCTATCAGAATGGTAAACAACCATTTCAATGATATAACATGACTCCCCAACTCGTACATAGGTGAGTGAAATGGGTGACAACAATAGATGAGACAAGGTAAAGAGTTATGAGGAATTACTTTAAAATATAGCTTACCCTAGCATCTACAATCACAACTATGGTACACTACAGGTTCTTAACTTTACATGGTTTAAATTTTTTTCGTTATTGATGCATATGTTCTGAGGTTCATGTATGTTATGCTGATGGTATTCTACCTTCATTCAACTTAACTGCCTTATCTTACTGAGGAATTTTATAACTATTCGATCGACGTTGATCATATTTTTATTACCTATCACTTGTTCTTTATGCATAATATCTGCCATATATGATTCTTATGAATACATATAGAACACACGGACAAAACCACACCATACTAATTACCGCATATCTTTATGCCTGGCGCTCATACTACTAAGACGGATAGGCTCACACAGGATATACAATATAATCCATATAACAAATTATCATATAAAAAACGAAATTAATGAACAAATAACTCAATCTGTAACATCATACATATTCGCTTTGACAAAATATTAACCCCCCTACTAAATACAACCTCCACCTCATAGCTCCATTAGATGGTAACGGCCGACCACCTGTTTCGCTGTACAGAAATTTCTTCATTGTTAGGTCCTTACCAACCCCCACTCAGTGTAGTTAATTAGTGCTAGCCTGTGTTGAGGCTAGACGTCACTGGTAGCTCACTGTACCTATCTAATCTCTCTAGTTATAGAGTAGGTTAGTTCACTACTTCTCCTTCCCCCCACTCTATCCAATCCCCTTTCATTACACGGATACGCAACCACGACTTAACACTAATTGAGGGTAATTTCTCTCAAAACTCTCCCCGCTTAACGCAACACTCATACATATACATATTATGACAAAAACCAACACTCCTGATCCGACCGGATCTCTCAGACAGACAACCTGCTCGCAAGTTAAGCTATGTTCAATCAATATACGGGGCCTAAACACCCCTGAAAAAAGATCCCAACTACTTTACACACTTTAGAAAAGCAAAACCCAAATAGTGTTCATTCAGGAAACCCATTTCCGCTCCGATAACTTTCCCAAACTATACAACTATCACTTTCCTACTGTATACTACGCCTCCACTGACAGTTCCAAATCCAAAGGAGTAGCCATATTAATAGTGAAAAACTGCCCCCTGCAAATCTCTGACATCAAACAGGATGTTAACGGACGATACTTGTTCCTTAAAGGCACACTACACAACAGACCCATTACTCTTGCCAACATTTACGCCCCTAACAAAAACAAGTCCCCTTTTTTCGAGGCACGTTGCACTTACTCACTGAATTTTACACTGGAATCCTCATTGTTGGTGGAGACTTTATTGTAGCATTAAACCCGACCCAAGACTCTTCTAATGGAACATCCCCCATGCCATATAAAGCCCTGACAGCTATCAAAAAACAATTACAAGAATTAACCCTACACGATACATGGCATACGTTACATCCACATGATCGAGACTTCACATTTTATTCACCACCCCACAACAAATATACTAGAATTGACCATCTTTTTATCTCCCAGAACGATCTCACGCTCCTCACGAAAGCAAACATAGATCCTATGGTGATCTCAGATCATAACCCCATCTCTATTACCCTAACTCTGCCAAAAACTTGTATCACAAATTCGATCTGGCGTCTTGATAATTCTCTTTTAACAGACCTTGAAGTCACACAAAAAATCACCAGCCGCCTCACACAATATTTCTCAGAAAATACCTCCGAGGATTCCTCACCAGCTACTGTCTGGGCTGCACATATGTGCGTAATAAGAGGAGAACTCATCTCCCTTGCTGCTGCCAGAGCTAAACTCAGACGAAATCGTATTGCCACTTTATCTGCTAAAATCCACTCCCTGGAAAAGGCCCATAAACTGTCTTTAGCCACCAAATCGCTCGAACAACTTTTAGAAGCCAGGGAAGAATACAGGGAAGAATTAGGCAAAACACTGAAACGTAAATACATTTTAACACAGAAACTATTTTATGAATTTGGCAATAAGTCAGGGAAAATGCTGGCCAGAGCACTACAATGCAAAAAAGCAATGAACACCATACATAAAATCACAGACCCTAACGGCAACATCTTTGTCTCCCCAGAAGATATTTCCACTCAATTTGTGCAATACTTCTCCAAACTTTATAATCTACCCCCCACAACCACGACTGGCCCCACCTCGAACAGACAAGAGGCCATCAAAGATTTACTTTCACAATATTGCTCAGTATCTCTTACCACAGAGGACACGATAGGTTTAGATAGTCCTATCAATAATGAGTAAACTACCTTAGCCCTGATCCAACTTAAGACAGGTAAAAGCCTAGGACCAGACGGACTGACCGTAAGCTATTACAAAACTTTTCAAGAAACAATTTCCCCATACTTCACCAAGACGTTCAACTCACTATGTTCTTCACCACAAACACACAAAGAACTATTAGAAGCACATATCACATTAATACCTAAACCTGATAAAGATGAAAAGATAGTTTCTAACTATAGACCTATCTCCCTCCTCAATGTAGACATTAAACTATACGCCAAAATACTTGCTAATCGCATACTCCCCCTCCTCCCTAAATTGATTTCCCTCAATCAGGTAGGATTTATTCCTGGTAGAGAAGCTACGGATAACACCTAGAAAGCAATCAACATCCACCACCGGCTGTCAACATCTTCTAAACCAGGGTTCTTTCTATCTCTAGACGCGGAGAAGGCGTTTGACAGAGTGTCTTGGGACTACATGTTTGCAACACTGCAGACTATGGGATTTCCTGCTCATTTTGTCCAACTGATTTCCATGTTATATACATGCCCCTCGGCTAGAGTAAAGGTCAACGGACGCCTGTCAAACGCCTTTTCCATGTCGAACGGCACACGTCAGGGGTGCCCTTTATCGCCTCTCTCGTTTGTACTCACCCTGGAACCCATTCTATGCAAACTTAGGGCTAATTCCAACATCAAAGGCATAAATATCGGTAACAAAACCTACAAAATCGCGGCTTATGCAGACGATATCCTTCTTTTCCTCTCAGACCCTTTGATCTCCTTACCCAATCTGCTCCGAGACTTTACCCTTTTCCATAAACTATCTAACCTGCAAATTAACTTCACGAAATCCAAAGCACTTAACATTTCTCTCCCATCTACGGTGATCAACCAATGCAAAAATAATTTTCCTTTCAGCTGGGAACCCCATTTAGGTATACATCTCCCATCAAACTTAACAGAGCTATATGACAAGAATTATCTGACAATACTAAGAAATATCCAAAAAGACCTACACAAAATGGACACAAATGGACTTTGGGACAATTCTCCTGGTTTGGACGAATTGCCATCCTAAAGCTGAATATCTTACCTAGGATATTATACATATTGCAAACCGTACCAATTAAACTCCATCATTCTTCGTGACTTACAATAAAATCTGCAGAAATTTCATTTGGGCCTCCAAATCCCCAAGACTAAGCTGGAACCGAATGACTCTTCCCAAAATGATAGGTGGCTTAGGCCTTCCCGAAATTCATAAATACTACTCAGCATGCCATCTCACTAGAATAATCGACTGGCACGTCCATAAACAATCTAAAGATTGGATTACTATTGAGGATTCTTTTGCAAAAATCCCTCTCTCCCACCTACAATGGATTATAGCTCAGTCAATACCTAAAGAACGCTCGACACATCCATTAACGAGTCCCACACTTCACGTATTCAAAACAATATCCCACACACTCAAATGGAATCCCTCACCAGGCCCATTGACCCCTATTAATGATAACCCAGCTTTTCCTCCTGGCTTATCGCTCTTACACCCGACTCCCGAACACACGCCAAAATCACCGAAAGCCTATCAATTTTTCCATAACGATGCCATCCTCCCATTTCGTGCTTTTTCGTGCTTTATCTTCCAGAATATAACATCCCTTTTTACAAATTTCTACAAATTAGACATTTCTTGAAAAGCGCCGGACCTATTACACAATGGTATAGGGACCAAACTCCCTTTGAAATTTTATGCTCCAATACAGAACCTCAAAGACATCTCATTTCTTCGATATATTCGCTTCTCTTTAATACCCATGATCCCAAATCAAGTTCAATCAACCAGAGATGGGAACGTGAACTACAGATAGATTTACCCTCAGAAGATTGGGAACGCATTTATGAGCATATTCACAAAGGCTCCGTAAATGTCTCCTCACAAGAAAATAACTACTAAATATATTTGAGATGGTACCGCACACCAGACAAAATTCACCTCTATCACCCACCGGTATCACCAATGTGCTGGAGATGAAACTCTGAAGTGGGTTCCCTAATCCATATCTGGTGGGATTGCACGCATATAAAATCATTCTGGGAGAAGATTCATGAGACAATATCTCACATTACGACATACAACTTAGAATTCACGCCAGCTCAATATTTATTACATCACACCTCGATTCCTCGTTCCACCTATAAAAAATCTCTAATGCTCCATTTAATAAATGCTCCTAAACAATGCATACCACTATATTGGCGGAACACACTCCCACCCACAATAGCAGATTGGTTGAAACGGATAGAGAAGATATCAGAGATGGAAGACTTAATACACCAAGCTAAAGAAAACCCAACAAAGTACAGAAAGACATGGGCATGTTGGATACACTTCAAAGAAACCTCGAAATATAAAGAGCTTTTCCACACCTCCTAACCACACTCCACAATGACTGAATTCATGTAACATTATCTGTAATACCCGCTCATGGTACACATGATCTTCCCACCTTGCCTACCTGTACACTCCACCACACACGTTACCCTCAACTATCCCCTTCTTGACATCCTGTGACTAAAATAGTTGAATACCCACGAATGGCTAACACATGGTTGCTATCCGATAATTTCTCAATCCTCACCTATAAGACCAAAGTTTGGACTCTTCTACATCATTCCCCCCCCCCATACCCAGTGGCGTCACTAGGGTTGGTGTCACCCGGTGCTGAAAAAATTGGTGTCACCCCCCTCCCCCCCGCCCTCTACCAAATATAGTCCCCCCTCAGTACAGACCCCTCTCCGCTAAGTACAGATCCTGCAGTATAGATCCCCCTCCCTCAGTATAGATCACCCTCACTAACAACAGACCTCCACCCTCAGTGCAGACCCCCCCCATCAGTACAGACACCCCCCCCATCAGTATAGACCTCCAAACTCAGTGCAGACCCCCCATCAGGGTAGAATCCACCCCCTTAGTGCAGACCCCCCCATCAGTATAGAATCCCCCCTTAGTGCAGACCCCCACAGTTTTTTTTAACAGTAGAACAGACCCCCACAGTTTAGACACTCCCCTTTAGTGCAGACCCCCCATCAGTATAGAATCACCCCCTTAATGCAGACCCCCCATCAGTATAGAATCACCCCCTTAGTGCAGACCCCCCATCTTTATATAACCTCCCCTTAGTGCAGACCCTCCATCAGTATATAACCTCCCCTTAATGCAGACCCCCATCAATAGAGACACTCCCTCTTAGTGCAGACCCCCATCAGTATAGAATCCCCCTAGTGCAGACCCCCCATCAGTATAGAATCCGCCTTAGTGCAGACCCCCCATCAATAGAGACACCCCCTCTTAGTGCAGACCCCCCATCAGTATAGAATCCCCCTAGTGCAGACCCCATCAGTATAGAATCCCCCCTAGTGCAGAGTCCATCAGTATAGAATCGCCCTAGTCCAGAGTCCCCATCAGTATAGAATCCCCCTAGTGCAGAGTCCCCATCAGTATAGAATCCCCCTAGTGCAGAGTCCCCATCAGTATAGAATCCCCCTAGTGCAGAGTCCCCATCAGTATAGAATCCCCCTAGTGCAGAGTCCCCATCAGTATAAGCACCCCTCTCCCCTCCCATAGCGCCCCCCCCCCCCCTGCACATGTCTATCTACTAATCTACTTAGAGTGTACAGTACCTCAGTACAGCGTGCCTGCGGACGTATACACACAGAGGTGTGTGTCTCTCGAAGCTCCTCCTCCTCACTAGATGTAAACAGAGGAGGAGGCAGCTTCAGTCCGCTCCACGGGGGGACACAGAGTGAGCGAGAGGCACAGGGCAGAGGGCGGTGTCAGCGGCTGCGGTTCTGCTATACATGGGTGTCACCCCTCTGGCGGGTGTCACCCGGGTGCGGTCCGCACCCCCCGCCCCCACCTTGCAACGCCACTGCCCATGCCTCCCTTCCTTATTTACCATGAAAATCCCAATGCCTTGATGGAAATATTGAATATATAATCTGATAACAAACATGGAGTATAAGAATATATTTATAAATAGATCAACAATATTAACACAACATGAGACCACTTCATAGCCACATCCCTAGCACAGCATGATCCCATTAGGGGTGCTGGGGATGTGGGTATGCTCTTCTAGATTTTCCTACTCCAAAACATAGACCCCCCAAGAGTTATTTTAAGCATTCTTCAAATCGCTAAAATTTCTCATATTCATCTTACAATCGTTTTGTTTGCTATGTACATTCACTGAAAGCTACATGTACTGATGGACTACCGTTACGTAATGATTAGATGTTGACTTTGAAATAATCTATTGTGAAAATTGTATAACTTTATGTTCCGATTGTATCGGTTTCCTTTTCTGTCATGGTGTACTGTTTTTGCTTTGTTTTTGACAATAAAAATTATTTGAAACAATATTGAGTTGGCCCACCCTTTGCAGCTATAACAGCTTCAACTTTTCTGGAAAAGCTGTCCACAAGGTTATGTCTATGGGAATGTTTGATCATTCTTCCAGAAGCGCATTTGTGAGGTCAGGCACAGATGTTGGATGGGAAGGCCTAGGTCATAGTCTCTGCTCTAATTCATCCCAAAGGTGTTCTATCGGGTTGAGGTCAGCACTCTGTGCAGGCCAGTCAAGTTCCTCCACCTCATCCATGTCTTTATGGACCTTGCTTTGTGCACTGGTGCGCAGTCATGTTGGAATAGGAAGGGGCCATCTCCGAACTGTTCCCACAAAGTTTGGAGCATTAAAATTGAATGTAATCTCATCTGCCATGATATTGACAAATTCCGCAACAGGCTTACTGAGGCTGAGGATAGGGTGGCTGTATACACATACCCATACTGTGACAATAGAGGAACTGCAAAGGCACAGTCAACACCTTTGGAGTGAGTAGAGTATGCTGAAATCACCATCTGAGAAATCATGCGTGGGTGGCAGGCCTGCTGGAGGGCATGGAAGGGCAGCACCCTGAAAGTTTGGTGAACCCTTCTTCAAAGAGCTCCTCAATTGGACCGCAGTTTCCTCTGCCTACATTGAGAGAGCCCATTTTGTTCCAAGGGGCCCCATACTCCCAGGTGCTAACCACAGGCCCGCTTTGAGAACAACTTCATCATGCTGTTACAGGAGTTTTCTGCAGAACTATTAGGATGTCAAGATCTGTGAGTAAAAGGATTTACCTACAGTATGCTCTTCCAAGCAAAGTTAGGGTGCTCCATAAGGGACCCACACCCAAGAGGATGCGGCTGCTTGGCTGGATTCAGTGTGAGGAGTAGTTCCTGTCTCATAGATGCTTCAGCAGCACCTTTCTTTTACAAAAGGATTTATTAATATGCAATCCAACATATCAGGTCAGCATTTAGAAGTAAAAAAAGTAAAAAGGAAACACATGCAAGAAGATTCTCCAAGTTTCATGCGTCACGTCCCAAGTCCAGCAACACCTTTCATATCTTGAAGTGGGGGTTTCTACACCTTCAAGCTCCCGTCATCACTATACCCCCATTGTTCCCTGGGACCAGTCCTTCAGATGTCAGACTCCATAAAGCTTTGCTTTTCCAATTCGATTCTTCATCTGCTCCAAACCATTAACTGCTGGATCCTGTTCCTCTCATTGTCCCCCTGTTCCTTTTTTATGCTCGGTGGGCCCACGCAGGATGCCAGAAAACCATGTCCTCTAGATGGACTCCTCTTCTTCGCATCAATCACATCTATCGCGCTCCCCCCCCCCCCTCAGATTTCCCTTAAGGGAAGTTAGACTTTATAACCTTGCAGCTGCTATGTTAGGCCCCCAGCCTGGACTGAAGGGGAGACTTCTTCCGGTGTCTAGACTTGAGTATAAGTCACACAACTCTACCAGACTGTTTTGTGTCTGTGCAGGTTGTAGAAAAAAGGAGTTCTATAGTTTTTTTGTGCTACACCCAATGTGGGTACATTATAACAGTACTCATTTTAAGCTCAGAGGCTATGTGCTGTGCTGCTGGAGATGTATATTCATTGCCTTGTCTCCCTTAGACTGGCCCCCTTCGGCTCCTGCAGTTTTTTAATCACATACTTTTAAAATGGTGGACTATATTAAAGCGGAGTTCCACCCATTTCTGTGTTTATTAAAAGTCAGCAGCTACAAAAAGTGTAGCTGCTGAATTTTCATAAACAGACACTTACCTGTTCCATGGTCCAGTGATGCGGCTGCCCGAAGCCTCGCTTCTCTCCTTTTCCTCTCTGAGATGCCAGCATTGCAAGTGTGGGCACCCGGCTGTGACAGCTTGCGGCTTCACAGCCGGGTGCGCACTGCGCATGTGCGAGTAGCGCTGCGCATTCTGAATGGCCGGGCAATCTTCTGGGACCTGTGACGTCTCACATAAGATTGCAGGAAGAGAGGGGAGAGAGGAAAACTTCCGCTCAGTGCTGCGGTGCCATGAGCGGAAGTGGGAGCTGGGTACCTGTCAAAACTAGGGTGTCACTTTTGGGTGGAGCTGTCACTTTTGGGTGCACCTCTGCTTTAAGCTAGTCAGAGGTCTGAACTCTAGAATAAAGAGGGCCCTGGTTTTTCAATACCTTAAACAACACAAACTCCATCTAATTTTCTTACAAGAAACTCACCTCCCTAGCAGCAAAGTTTTGGCAACTACACAAATCTTCAGTCCAATGTGTTCTCCATGCCTCTTATTCTATATATACCAAAGGTGTAGTGATATTCATTAGTAAGGCTCTGGCATATAATATTCAGACAGTTGTCACAGACCTGGTGGGTAGGTACACGCTTGTGGTTCTACTTATTAGAGGTGTCACTTGTACATCCCTCCTCTCTTTGATCCAAAGGTCCTGTCCATCATATTTGACAAAGTTCTTGTACTTTATCCCTATAGGACCATTATTTGTGGAGATTTCAATGCAATTTTTTACACTGCTCTTGACACTACTAATACCAACTGCTCCACTAACTCAAGTCTTCAGACCTGGATGGAAGGATTGAATCCTACTGATTTATGGCAGTGGAAACATCGAACAGATAAACATTGCTTGCATTTTTCCACCCCCCATGGCTCAACACCTTGCACCACTGCCATTTTCCTCCTGGGTGGGATTTCCAATCATAGCCCAACTTAGACTTTTAATTGCTGGTAGTAGGACTCAACCGTCATAGCATCTTCAATCTGGCTGACTCCCTGACCTGGAAGCCCAAATTAAAGATCATGTGACCTCCTACTGGGAGCTTAATAAGGACTTGGTGAATCCCCACATGGAATGAGATGCCTTTAGGGCATCAGTTAGGGCAGTGGTTCTCAACTCCAGTCTTCAGGACCCACCAACTGGCCAGGTTTTATGTATTCCCTGGGGGAGATGCAGACTAGAATACTGCAATCACTGAGCAGCAAATTATATTACCTGTGATGTATTTAAGTTATCTTGCAAACCTGGCCTGTTAGTGGGTCCTGAGGACAGGAGTTGAGAACCACAGAGTTAGGGGATTTTCACTACGTTTCACTAATTTAACACCTTCAACGAGATTCCAATAATATCCTTCAGGACCTGCAGACCTTTTTGCAGGAGGCTGAGCATTCCTTTATGAAAGATTTTTCACCAGAGCTCAGGTCTGAGATTATTCAATTACACAGGAACATACTGCTCCATGGAACAGATCTGGTAAAATGTTCCCTCATAAAACTCTGCGAGTTGCTTTTTGAAGGAGAAGATAACAATGGGAAACTGCTTGAGAGCTTGGAAGCGAACCATTCTCTAGGCACTGTTGCCCCCTGTATTAGGAATCTGGCAAATGGGAGCCATACTACCCCTAATGAGGTTCTTTGGGTATTCCTTGAATATTACCAACGTCTCTATGCACCTTTCTCATCCTATGATCACTCGGCAATGCATGTCATGTTGCAACAATTTCCTCTTTTCATGCTCTCCCCTCAAGATAGGGATCAACTTGACACCCCTATTACCCTAAAGGAAGTGCAGGGTATTTTTATGTCCTTCCCCTCTGCTAAAACCCCTGGTCCTGATGACATACTGGTCGAGTACTATAAATTACATTTGGACAAATTTCTCCATTTCTTTGGGGGGGGGTATGGGGGTTGGGGTGGTGCCCATGTGGTCCTCATCCAGACACCGGGTAAAGATCTTAGCTGTGGCTCCTAATCGGCCAATCTCTCTACTCAGCCTGGATCTCAAAATCCTAACTAAGGTCCCTGCCACTCTCCTGTCCAAAATTTTATTCATGCCTGTCGACAATGATCAAACTGACTTCATGCCTCAGAAGTCCACTGATATCAATATACGCCGGCTTTTCAGTAAAACAGTAATACCTCGGTTCACGAATGTAATTCTTGAAACGACTCTGGTCATTTCACGAGAGCGTAAACACTAAACTTGCTTGAGATTACTTCTGGCATGGAGGAAGGCGGGTGGGAGGCGGATGTTGTTTGGAGGGAGAGTCCCCCTCGATAAGGACATTGGGGAGATCTCCTTCAGGGGTTTCCTCGCTTCTTTGTCTCTTAGTCGCAGGCTCAGTTTTGCTAAAAAATCTGTCCAATGTCACTTGTCTTTCCCTGCGCTGCATAACCCTCTGGAAATGAGAGACCATGTTATCATTCATCAGATTTAACACTCTGTGTGTTACAGTTATGTTGGGGTAGTGCTTCTCAAAAAAATCATGGCACTCATTCCATTTTTCCATAATGGATTTTATGGCATCACTGCTAACCTCCTTCCTCTCTTCCTCAACACTCAAAAATCGCCTGCTGCCGCTCACTGTGGAGTTCAGAATGTTATTTCGTGGTCAGCTCCTCCATATGTTTCCCAATAAGCTTCTCTACGTCTGCACCATCGATGTCCAGACCCATACTCTTCCCATGGACATAATCTCCTCCACTACCTCTGCATCAGACCATTTAAAGTCACATTCAGTGACACATTCTGGCCACAGTTTCCTCCAGGCTGAGTTTAAGGTTCGGTGAGTGACCTCTTCCCAGGCTTTGTCAATGAGGTTAATGCAATTGAGAACATGGAAATGTTTCTTCCAGAATCCCTTCAGAGTCAAGGACATCTCTTCAGTGACATTAAAACATCTAGTGAAGAGTGCCTTTGTGTACAGCTTCTTGAAGTTGCAGATCACTTACTGGTCCATGGGCTGCAGAAGAGGTGTCGTGTTGGGGGGAGGAACTTGACCTTTATGAAGTCATACTCAGCATCCATATCATCCACCAAGGCTGGAGGGTGTGCCGGAGCATTGTCCATCAGAAGAATGCACCTTTCAGGCAGTTGGTTGTCAGAAAGATATTTTTTTTATTGGCCCTCCACATTACAGGCAGTTTGGCCTTGTTCACATTCTGTTCCCTGAATTCACGAGGGATCTGGGAATGGTACACCAGTAGTGGCTTAATCTTCAGATGGGCACTTGCGTTTGCACACAGCAAAAGGGTCAATCTGTCCTCCTTTCCTCCTGCGTTATATAGGTTTTGTTCGGCATCTTTTTCCAGAAGAGCCCTGTTTCATTACAGTTGAACACTTGTTGAGTGATGTATCCTTCTGTCTTTATGAATTCCGCAAATTCTTTCTTGTAGGCTTCTGCACCGACCTTGTCAGAACTTGAAGCCTCACCATGTCTTATCACACTGTGGATGCCACTTCTCTTGCGGAATTTTTCAAACCACCCGCTTTAAGTTCTTCACTTGCTGCACTCGTAGAGGGGTTTGTTTGCAGTAAGTCACTGTGTAATTTCCTGGCTTTTTCACAGATCATAGCTTCACATAGCTTCACCTCTTCCAGCAATTGTGTCCTCTGCTTGATTAACATCGTTACTCCTTTTGCCACATCAGCTTCTTTGATGGCAGCTTTGTTCTTCAAAATAGTTAAGATTGTAGACCTCGCCATCTTGTACTCCGAGGCCAGATCAGTCACACAAATACCACTATCATTTCCTTCTTCAGCTCAATGGTTATTTTCTTCACAACTTTATTCTTAGAATTCCTGCTCTGCTCATTCTTGTCACCTTTATTACCGCTCTGCACTTTCTTTTTACCACAATGCTCGCTCTGCACATTCTTGTCACCTGCATTTCTGCTCTGCACATTCTTGTTATCTGCATTTCCGCTCTGCACATTCTTGTCACCTGTATTTCCGCTCTGCACATTCTAGTCACCTGCATTTCCACTCTGCACATTCTTGTCACCTCCATTACTGCTCTGTACATTCTTCTTACCAAAAAAAACGCGCTATAAGGTGATATGAACAATGATGAAAATGTAAAGTCCCATATACAGTTGTGTAGTCCCATGTAAAAATCCAAGACAAAAGAAGGTGAATCGGTCATAGGTGAATGGCGTGAAATTCATCCAAAATAAATAAGTGATGAGAAGACATATAACTGGAACACATCAATAGGTAATGCGCTTACCAGAAGTAAGCCAAAATGGAGCAAGTGGCTTAAACCCAGCCTGGGCCTTTAGATGAACGATCCAGGTGAGGCAGGATAAACGCACTCGTCCCGTATATCCAGTCCACAGAAATTTATCCAAAAATATATGACAAAAACATAGCGTAATACTGATAATGTAAAACACTCCAAAAACAAATAATAAGTGCAACACTCAACATAAACCTAAAATCATGTGTAGTCATATAACATCCAGTGTCAGTAGCAACGACTGGGATGGTTGTGTGAGTGTCATGCAATCATGCAAACATATATATTATAGTGAGTAGGTAAAGATAGAAACGTGAACGACATCCAGAATCTGCTTACCAGATATAGGTGGAAAGTAAGCATGTAACGATCACCCAGATAAAGACATGAAAAAAGATCCCTCTAGGTGCAGCAGACCACATGTACAAACTGCTTACCAGATGGCAAACCGTTGTAAGCAGACTCCATACAGCCAAAGACTAATCACCAAATGTAGAAAACACAGGATATAAAACTGCAGCGAACCTGTCAGGTCAATACTCACCGAGGCCGAGATGCCGAGAGCGGCTCGCCCTTACGACCACGCGCACCCGGACCCCCGAAATGAATACAGGAGGCCGGGGGCACGCGGAGGCACGGGCTTCCGGTAGGACGGGGAGTACCAAGGCTGGAAGCGGGTGTCTTGGGATCCGCAGAGGGTAGAGCTGGAAACACAAGCAGAGGTTAGGGAACAAGCTAGTGTTAATCAGGATATCACAAGACCCAGCAGAGCGATGGTTAAGCAGGCCAGGGTTCGGTGCACGGGTCAGGCAACTACAATCAGGGCAGTCCAGCAGAGTAGTAGTTAAACAGGCCAGGGGTTTGGTACACAGATCAGGCAGGTTATTGGCAGGATAGTCCAGCAGAGAAGTGGTTAAACAGGCCAGAGGTTTGGTACACAGATCAGGCAGGTTATTGGCAGGATAGTCCAGCAGAGAAGTGGTTAAACAGGCCAGGGGTTCGGTACACAGGTCAGGCAGGTTATTAGCAGGATAGTCCAGCAGAGAAGTGGTTAAACAGGCCAGGGGTTCGGTACACAGGTCAGGCAGTAAGCATAGGGATGATCCGGAAGAGTGGTGATTAGACAAGCCAGCAGAGGTTCGGTACACTGATATAGGCAATAGCAGGGAAACACAGGCTCAAGGAACAGGGGAGGGAGCTGACGACAAACCAGCAACCCGACTGGGCGCTGGTGTCGTCTAAAGTAACCTCCCAGTGAGCGCGTCAGCCTGACGCGCTACCGGGCACCCGCACGGGCGACGGCGCGCACACGCGGGCCGCCGTGCACCCGCGCGCGCCGCACCAACAGGCCGCGCACGGGTGCGCGTCTCAGCAACAACCCCCTGCGCATGCGCCCCGCAGCCCGGCGAACGGAGGTGACTTGTCCTCCGTGACAGTGCCCCCCTCCTAAGGGCGGACACCGGACGCCCAGGCTAGACATCAACTCCGGATGGTCTTGATGAAAGGTTTGAATCAAGCGAGGGGCGTGTAGGTTCTTCGCAGGTTCCCATGAGTTGTCTTCAGGTGGGTATCCTTTCCATTGGATCAGGTACTGTAGTTGTCTGCCCCGTCTTCTACAACCCAAGATAGCCTCCACCTCGAACTCGTTCTCACCGTCCACCCTGATTGGTGGGGGAGGAACCTCTCCTCTTTCTGGAAAAGGACAGGGTACAACAGGCTTCAATAAAGATACATGGAAGACAGGATGGATCCTGTACGTTTTAGGCAGGGCTAACTCCATGGCCACGGGGTTGATGATCCTTTTGATAGGGAAAGGACCAATAAATTTAGGTCCTAGTTTTCGGGATGGTAACTGTAGCTTGAGATTAGCGGTGGACAACCAAACCTCTTCCCCTATGTTAAATGTTGGATTTTCCTTCCTGCCTCGGTCATACTGCTCCTTGTAGGCCCTTTGAGCTTTCTGTAGCATGCTTTGGATTTCTTGGAAGTTGGTTTGTAAAGATATTATTCTGTCTTGTACCGCAGGAACTGTTACCTCAGGAGTGTCCTTAGTCAGAAACGTGGGATGGAACCCGCAGTTGGCCCAAAAGGGCGTTTGGTTGGTAGCCGCATGAACGGAGTTGTTATACGCAAACTCTGCGCATGGGAGAAGTTTTGCCCAATCATCCTGAGAACCTGAACAGAAGCAACGGAGATACTGCTCCAAGGTTTGATTTGTCCTCTCCGTCTGGCCATTGCTCTGAGGGTGATAGGCTGATGAGAGGCATACTTTAATATCCAGGGCCTTACAAAGTTCCTTCCAGAATTTGGACGTGAATTGTACGCCTCTGTCAGACACTATATTCTTTGGTACCCCGTGAAGCCTTATGACCTCTTTCAGAAAAACGTTGGCTGTTTCTACTGCGGAAGGAGTACCTATCATAGGTAGGAAATGGGCCATTTTGGACAGACGATCGACCACAACGAAAATAGTAGTGTAGCCTTCGGAGGCTGGCAGGTCCATGATGAAATCCATAGACACATCGGACCATGGTCGTTCTGGAATAGGTAGTGGTTTAAGTAGACCCCAAGATTTGGTGTTCTGGCCCTTGTTGCGTTGACAACGGAGACAAGAGGTCACATATTCACTGCAATCTCGTCTCCATCCTGGCCACCAGAAGGAGCGGGAGATCAAGTCAGCCGTCTTCCTAACTCCGAAGTGGCCGGCCAACCTATGGTCGTGGCACATCTTGAGAGCGGTTAACCGGGTTTGTTGGGGCACAAAAATTTTGCCCCGGACCCAAAAGAAACCTTCGTCTTTCCTCAGGGATTGTACCTCCGGATCGGTACATGAATTAGATGATTTCTTGATTGAAGACATCAGGTCTGTCTGTGTTAACCCAAGAAAATTGTGAGGTGCAAGAATTGTGCTTGGTTCTGAAGTCTGGAGTTCTGCTGAGAACATCCGGGAAAGGGCGTCTGCTTTTCCATTCTTTATGCCAGGTCTGTAGGAGATATGAAAATTGAAGCGCGAAAAGAACAGGGCCCAACGAGCTTGTCTGGGTTTGAGGCGTTTTGCTGTTCGGAGGTACTCAAGATTCTTGTGATCTGTGAAAATCATCACTGGATGGAGTGCCCCCTCAAGTAAGTATCTCCATTCTTCCAGGGCAAATTTTATGGCCAACAGCTCTCTGTCACCTACGTCGTAGTTTAATTCTGCCGCATTGAGTTTCCGAGAAGCAAATGCAACTGGATGTAAGATGGCCTTGGGTCCATGTCTCTGAGAAAGGATTGCCCCCGTGGCTATTTCTGATGCATCCACTTCTAATACGAACGGATGGGCAGGATCAGGATGCCGGAGAATAGGAGCGGAACTGAACAGATTCTTTAGCTTCATGAAAGCTTCTTGTGCCGCTTGGGACCACTGGAATGATCCGTGCCGGCGTGTTAATTGAGTAATGGGTGCCACTATGGTAGAGAATCCAACGATGAACTTCCGGTAGAAGTTAGCAAAGCCTATAAAGCGTTGAACCCCTCTTTTATCAGAAGGAGCTGGCCACTCCTGAATAGCCTGTATCTTTTGAGGATCCATTTCTACTCCATTTGCTGAAATGATGAACCCCAAGAATTGCACAACTGATCTTTCAAATTCGCACTTTTCCATTTTTAGGTAGAGCTTGTGCTGTCTCAAAATGGTCAGAACCGTTTTGACGTGATCCCTGTGCAGTTCCAGTGTAGAGGAGAAAATTAAGATATCATCCAAGTAGACTACGAGGAAGTCATCTAGGTATTTGCGGAAAATGTCATTCACCAGGTGTTGGAACGTAGCCGGAGCGTTGCAGAGCCCAAAGGGCATCACTAAGTATTCGAAGTGCCCGAACCTTGATCTGAAAGCCGTCTTCCACTCGTCTCCAGCTCTGATTCGAATAAGATTGTATGCCCCTCGGAGATCTAATTTGGAGAAGATTTTGGCTGACCTAAAGCGTTGGAACAACTCTGGAATGAGCGGCAACGGATACCGATTCTTGATAGTAATGTTATTCAACTGCCGGTAATCCACACAGGGCCTGAGGGAACCGTCCTTCTTGCCAACAAAGAAGATACCTGCTTCGGCAGGTGAGGATGAGGGACGGATGAACCCCTTTTTCAGGTTCTCATCAATATATTGCTTGAGAGCCTCCAGCTCTGTTTCGGAGAGAGGAAAAATACGCCCAAAAGGGATTTCTGATCCTGGCAATAGGTCGATTGGGCAGTCGTAAGGTCGATGAGGTGGGAGACAATCGGCCATTTGTTTGTTGAAGACTTCCTGGAACTCGTGATACTCCTGGGGGACATGCTGGAGGTTAACCGAAGGAGCCGAGATCGTAGCACAGATCTTGGATCTCTGAGGGCGGCAGTGCTGAGAACAGTAGGAGGAGGGAAACGAGACCATCTTCGAACTCCACTGGATAAGAGGGTCATGGGCTTGTAGCCATGGTAAACCTAGAATGACTGGAAACATGGGAGAGTGGATAAGATCTAGGCGTAGAAGTTCTTGGTGTCCCGAGTCGGTGGTGGCGAGAATAGGTCGAGTCTCCTGGGTGATTGGGCCTGAACTGGGAAGGGATCCATCCGCCAAGTGGACTTGTAAGTGTTGCGTCTTCGGTTGTAAAGGCACATGCAAGGTTCGGGCCAGAGCAGCGTCCATAAAGCAGCTACATGCACCTGAATCAATGATCGCCGGCAGGCGGGACTCCCCTTCCGGTAGCTGTAACGAGATAAACAACATTACGTAAGACTTAGAGGCATTGTTATCTTGGTAAGTCGTTGTTTTGGGTTGAAAAGACTTACTAGGCCTTATCGGGCAGTTGCGCAGGAAGTGGCCGGCTCCCCCGCAATAGAGACACAAGTTGGACTGTCGTCTACGTTGTCTCTCCTCTGAGGTTAGCGGTGGTCGTACTAAACCCAGCTGCATCGGTTCAGAATCGGGAAGTGCAGTAGACCCAGCTGTAATGGGTGAAGACACTGGAATGGGTTGGAGTCTTGGGGTTGCCCATGCCGGGCGAGGATTTTGGAATCGCTCTGACCGACGTTCCCACAATCGCCGATCTAATTTGGTAGCTGCCTGAATTAACTCCTCCAAGGATTCGGGGGTCTCCATTCTGGCTAACTCATCCTTGAGGAGCTCCGACAGACCTTGGCGGTACTGGTAGCGTAAGGCTGGCTCATTCCAGTTAGTGTCGGCCGCCCATTTGCGGAACTCCACCGTGTAATCCTCAATTGGTCTCCTTCCCTGGACTAGATGGTGCAAGATAGCTTCAGCGGTGGCCCTACGCTGTGGATCGTCATACAGCTGAGCCATACTTTCAAAAAACGTATCAATGGTATTAAGCACCGGACTTCCCGACTCCATCAGGCCGTGTGCCCAGGCCTGGGGTTCTTCTGACAGCAAGGAAATTGCAAATCCCACCTTGACCACTTCCGATGCGAAAGTTCGGGGTTGCAACGCGAAGTAGAGGGTGCATGCATTCTTGAAAGCCCTGAACTTCTTACGGTTCCCTGAGAACCGTTCCGGCGTGGGAACCCTGGGTTCCGGGAGTGCCATTACAACTGTAGGGCCAGCAGAGGCCTGAGGGAGCGGGCCTTCATTGCTAGGTGCAGGAACTGCGGCAGCAGGGGGGAGTGCCCCCGTCAGTTGTTGAAGGCGGCTATCCACTTGCGTGTATCCCTCTTGTAGCCTCTGTACTGAATCAGCCAAGGCGGAGACTTGTTGGCATAGGATCTCCAAGGGAGAGCGCGCTCTGTCGGCCTCGGACATCTGGCTGGTTTGTACTGTCAGGTCAATACTCACCGAGGCCGAGATGCCGAGAGCGGCTCGCCCTTACGACCACGCGCACCCGGACCCCCGAAATGAATACAGGAGGCCGGGGGCACGCGGAGGCACGGGCTTCCGGTAGGACGGGGAGTACCAAGGCTGGAAGCGGGTGTCTTGGGATCCGCAGAGGGTAGAGCTGGAAACACAAGCAGAGGTTAGGGAACAAGCTAGTGTTAATCAGGATATCACAAGACCCAGCAGAGCGATGGTTAAGCAGGCCAGGGTTCGGTGCACGGGTCAGGCAACTACAATCAGGGCAGTCCAGCAGAGTAGTAGTTAAACAGGCCAGGGGTTTGGTACACAGATCAGGCAGGTTATTGGCAGGATAGTCCAGCAGAGAAGTGGTTAAACAGGCCAGAGGTTTGGTACACAGATCAGGCAGGTTATTGGCAGGATAGTCCAGCAGAGAAGTGGTTAAACAGGCCAGGGGTTCGGTACACAGGTCAGGCAGGTTATTAGCAGGATAGTCCAGCAGAGAAGTGGTTAAACAGGCCAGGGGTTCGGTACACAGGTCAGGCAGTAAGCATAGGGATGATCCGGAAGAGTGGTGATTAGACAAGCCAGCAGAGGTTCGGTACACTGATATAGGCAATAGCAGGGAAACACAGGCTCAAGGAACAGGGGAGGGAGCTGACGACAAACCAGCAACCCGACTGGGCGCTGGTGTCGTCTAAAGTAACCTCCCAGTGAGCACATCAGCCTGACGTGCTACCGGGCACCCGCACGGGCGACGGCGCGCACACGCGGGCCGCCGTGCACCCGCGCGCGCCGCACCAACAGGCCGCGCACGGGTGCGCGTCTCAGCAACAACCCCCTGCGCATGCGCCCCGCAGCCCGGCGAACGGAGGTGACTTGTCCTCCGTGACAGAACCTTAGGGAAATCCTGCTTACCAGATAACCAAACAAGGTGGGCAGATGTAATAAAGCACAAGACGGACTCCTGACAGGAACGGCGTGGATACGTCCTGACCAAATGGATCCGAGCTCAGCAGTGCATGTATGGTAAAAAAGCAGCCAATAGTGTGATACTGTATAATCCTTGATTTATTGAGATAGAGTAACACTTACACTTAAACAAAAGATAAAAACGAAGGATAAAAACGAAGCCGGCCGGCACTCAGACACACTCCCATCCTCAACAGGGCAACGTGGTGACGTCAGCACGTCCCCCCCAGATGCGTTTCGTCATACGTTGACGGCAACGTATGACGAAACACGTCTGGGAGGAACGTGCTCATCAGAAGTTTCCACTGTTTCAACTCCTGAATCAATTTCAAGCGCAGTTACCGCACTTTTATTTAAATATTCCTCATTCATATCTCCAACATTGATTCCCATCATAGCAACATCACTTGCAGCAACACTAGCATTTGGCATGTCATGACATGTTCCAAAGCCTCGATCTTTGCTAAGCACTGAGCATGTGTGGCCTCTAATTCAATAATTTTCTGTTCCAGTACACATTTCTCAGCCACTAATTGTTCAATGTGATCACAAACATCTGCATCTGCCTTTGCAACCATTGTTAATATATTCTTAGTTACACTTTGTACCTGCTCCAAAAATTGCTTTCTCTCAGTACACCATTGTCCTTCTTTCGCTATAGCAAAGTCTTTTATTTTCAATAACATGCATACAACATTTGCCATCTTGGCTTTCCTACCTTTTTTTAAGCCTTTTTATGTTTTATCTGATTATTATGAATATTAGATTGTCTCAATAACTCATTAAATTGGTGCATTAAATTGTTTTCTGCCACAGTGTTAAAATTAACACAGGCATGTCTCTTAAGAAAATCTTCAATGACCTCCATTGATATGTTAATTAGTCTACGCTGAAGTTGCTCAACCAGTCTATACACCAGTTGTTTACACAATGCACCCAGACAAAACACACAGATAAAAGCTGTTTAAAAGCTAACTTTTACTTGTCACAAGACAGAGCACACTAATCAATGCTCTACTATACCACTGACTTGTAACAAAAAAAGGGGCAAGTAAGCAGAAAAGCAAGCGAGCCAGCAAGCAAGTGAAAAAGGGGATGGGACTTTAAATGAAGCACTTGGTTTGCAATTTGATGGATTGGTGGATAAAAAGAGTGTTTAATAAATCATACACAATAGGTAACATACATAATGCTGATGTCAGTTGTAATAAACAGTTGGACCTGATAATAACACTGGTAACATCTAGCAAACCTGATAAGGTTACAAAATCCACCAATAACATATAAAGATATACAGTGGCTACAAGATAGTGCCTGCAGGACCTATGGCCTCAGTATGGCCTGTGTAGTTAGTAAAACATAAACCATATAGGTGTGGCATAAGATAAAAAATTAAAGCACGGCATCTGGTAGCTCAACGTGTTTCGTGGCTTGGTGCCATTCATCAGGAGCAGGTGTGCGGTGCATCTGTACTTTAAAAATATAACTGTAGTCTAGCATAACCTTATCAGGTTTGCTAGATGTTACCAGTGTTATTATCAGGTTCAACTATTTTTTACAACTGACATCAGCATTATGTGTGTTACCTATTGTGTATAATTTATTAAACACTCTTTTTATCCACCAATCCATTGAATTGCAAACCAGGTGCTTCCTTTCAAGTCCCACCCCCTTTTTCGCTTGCTTTTCTGTGTGCTTGCTTGCCCCTTTTTTTGTCACGTTGACAGGGATGGAATTACACGGTCTTACCAGACCATGATTGTAAAGTCCCCAAAAAAACCTCTTCGCTCTACTATACCACTGACTTGTAGTTTCACACCAGGAGACATGCACACTCTTAATCAATGCCTTACTATGTCCTTATTACCACTGATTTTTAGCCCTATTATCTCAGAATGCAGGCCACATTGAACTTCTATTGGAACAGAGAGCTATTTCACTCCCACATAAATAAATAAACTGATAAAAAAATAAAAAAATAAAATTAAAATTAAAATCTATATTTCTCCCACTTTCTCCTCAAAGATGTATGATTTATCCTGTCAATCTGCAGGCTATATCAGATAACCAGGGGTGATCAGCCCCTCACTCACCAGCACTCTTGACTGGCTACACAGGCCTAAAGCAATTTGCACTAACAATACAATAAACGTTAACACGTATAAATACACCCCCCAAAAATCTCACCAGATTTTGTGCGTCCGCTCACTGATGAAATGTTTCATAAAACTTTCAGGACCACTCACACACGGCTTCAGAATTCACGAACCAGCGCAAATCTTGCCCACAGTAGAGAAGGCTTCCAGTTCTAGGTGTAGTTGAGGACTTAGCTTATAGGGACCTAAGACAATAATACATTAGGGTTTGGATTCTGTGCAGAAATAAATTCTACACACCTTCTGGGGTGCCAATTGTAATAAATTCTGAAATTGCAATAACTTCTAAACTAAATATTATCCACAGGTAATTACGGATACCCTCTATTTATTCAATATCTGTATTAATTTGTCTATTCCTATAGTTAGCTAGTCTATTAAAACTCTGATAGTTACTGTTGATAGCACAATAATATAAGGTTAGTTATGAAAACAAACACACTGCTTAGTAACAACGTCTTATTTATTTCCCAAGAAAATAGGAAAACACTAACATGAAAATACTAAAGAAAGATATTACGAAGCATATAACAACAGAACATATAATACAAGAAAAGATACTTATCGCACAATCTCCTCGGCTGGGCTCAAGATGATAGAGAGAGAGCCATGAGACTCAAAATGGTAGAGAAAAAGCCATGCGGCTCAGAGAGCCATCAGGCACAAGCCAAGAGCGCAAAAGGGACGACGTCTCTCCTGTGTGCCCTTTTTAAACTTCATCCATACACTGTCCAGACCCAACCCCATTGCCTTCCCATTTTGGTTTCTAATGAATGAAAGTAGTTCCGGGCAGGCCTTCTCAATATATTATATTTTTGTCCGTCCTGCTGTATTGGCCTCTAGGGGCATTCGTTCATGTATCATGTATGTGACCTGGGTCCTTCAGTCTTAGCTGGCCCTTTGATCTTCTGTAGCAGGACATTCATCAATCATCTTGTCAGCTTTGGACTTTTTCAAGCTTTCTTGCAGAGGGCTCATCAAGGATTTCCATGTTATCACACCAGATGGACAAGAGCCAAGGTTTTGTTCAGTCTTGCTTCTTTCAGATGAATAATCTGATATGCTACAAAGCTTTGATGTCCAAGGATGCAAAGGTCTGGTCTTGTTCATATTTCAAATACCTCTTGTATCATGAACTAAAACATGTTGCTGGTGGTGTTGGAAGTTGCCCATGGGCACTTGCTAGGAGGTCATTTAGAGGTTGAGAAAACCACGGAAAAGGTGCGCACATTTTACTGGCCCGGGATACAGAAATATTTTGAGAATTATTGTCAAACCTGTCCTGTGTGTCAAATATCAGTTCCACTACCCCACTTCCGAAGTCCTTTAGTGCCCTTACCCATTATTGAAGTGCCCTTTGAGAGGGTCGCCATGGGCCTTGTGGGCCCACTCCCTAAGTCTGCCCAGGGTCATCAGCATATTCTTGTAATCATGGATTATGCTACCCATTACCCCAAGGCAGTTCCCTTACGCACTGCATCTGCTAAGAACAATGCCAAAGAGCTGTTCATGGTATTCAGTTCTGTTGGCATCCCTAAGGAAGTCCTTACAGACCAGGGCACCCCATTTATGTCATGATTAACTAGGGAGTTGTGCAAGTTATTTAAGGTGACAGTTGCGAACCTCCGTGTACCACCCTCAAACTGATGGCTTGGTGGAACGCTTCAATAAAGCATTAAAAAGTTTGTTAAAAAAGGTTGTTGACAAGGATGGGAAAAACTGGGATTTCCTGATTTCGGACTTGGTGATTGCCATCAGGGAGGTACTCTCCGTTTGAGTTGCTTTATGGGAGACACCCTCTGGGACTCTTAGACATAGCTAAGGAAACCTGGGAGGGGGAGCAGACGCCCCACAAAAGTGTAATTGAGTATGTAGCTCAAATGCAGGACAGGATTGCAGCGGTCATGCCTATGGTAAAAGAACACTTACTGCAGGCCCAGGCAGCCCAACAGAGAATATACAACAGGGGGGCCCCAAAGCCATGTTTTTTCACCCGGTGACAGGGTCCTGGTGTTAGGTCCCACTGTTGAAAGCAAGTTCCTGGTTAAGTGGCAGGGTCCCTTCAAAGTAATTGAAAGAGTTGGGGAGGTTAATTACAAAGTGTATCAACCCGGTAAAAGGAAGCCTGAACAGATACACCATATAAACTTGTTAAAATCTTGGAAGGTTAGGATGGCATTGACTGCAAGGTCCATCACTGTAACACCTAGGGATACTGAGTCCCCTCTGGTCCCTGGGGTCACGATTCCAGACACCCTGTCTTATTCCCCAAAACAGGAAGCTAGAGAGTTCCTAATAAGGAATAGAGTGAAATTTTCAGTTACCTGGTACGACTTCAACGGTTCAGCATGATATTGTTACTGAACCTGGAGTCTATGTAAAGCTTAAACCATACCAAATTCTCGAAGCTAGAAGAATGGGCATCAGTGTTGAAGTGAAAAGGATGTTGGAGCTAGATGTTATTGAGGAATCCAACAGTGACTGGTCTAGCCCCACCGTGTTAGTCCCAAAACCAGATGGCACTTGGAGGTTTGTAATGACTTCAGAAAGCTTAATGCAGTGACAAAGTTTGACACGTACCCAATGTCCAGGGTAGGCTAACTTATAGACCGACTTGGCAGGGCCCGCTATCTGACCACTTTGGACTTTACCAAAGGATATTGGCGAATACCCCTGACTGGTAGCGCCAAAGAGAAGACTGCGTTTGTTACCCCTGAGGGTTTGTTTCAGTACAAGAAAATGCCTTTTGGATTGCAAAATGGCCCTGCAACATTTCAGAGGGACATGGACAGGATCCTAAGACCGCACTGACAGTATGCAGCAGCCTATCTGGACGATATAGTGGTACATAGCACTGACTGGGAGTCTCACTTGCCCTGTGTCCAGGCTGTCCTTGATTCTCTCTTCAAAAAAGGTTTTACTGGCAAATTCAAAAAAATGTGCCATTTGTTTAGGGATATCCAGACATTTGGGCTACACTATTGGCCGTGGAGTCATTAAACCTCAAGTGAATAAAATAGAAGCCAACCAGGAGTGGCCACGTTCTGCAAACAAGAAGCAGGTCATGGCCTTTCTTGGGATTGTGGGGTATTATAGAAGGTTTATCCAGAATTTTGCAACTATAGCTGCCCCACTGATGGACCTTTTGAAAGGGAAAGACTCCGTAATGGTGAAATGGTCCCCAATAGCAGAGGAATCTTTCCAAGTCTCGAAGAAGGCTCTTTGTGCACAGCCATTGCTCTACTCCCCCGATTTCTCCAAAGATTTTTTGGTTCAGATGGATGCGTCTGGTGAAGGTATTGGGGCAGTGTTGTCACAGGTACACAATAGGGAAGAACACCCTGTCGTGTACCTAAGCAAAAAGCTCAATGACCATGGAAAAAAGTATGCAGTCATTGAAAAGGAATGTTTAGCTATAAAGTGGGCTGTGGACGCGCTAAGGTACTATTTGCTAGGGCGCCTGTTTGATTTAATAACTGACCATGCTTCCCTGAAATGGATGGCCCAAAAGAAGGAGACTAATAGATGAGTGAATCAGTGGTTTTTGGCTCTACAGGATTACTCATCCACTGTAAAACAGACCAGGTGTTGAGATAGGGAATGTAGATGCCCTGTCCCGTGTTCACTCCTGTTGGGCCACAGGTGTTCCAACCCTGGGGTTGAAAGAAGGGGGGAGGACATGTAGCAGAGCGTCCCCGAGAAAGCTGGGAAAAGTCCTGTTTGGGGGTTTATACGTCTCTCAGGCTCCTCTCATACACATTCAGGGATCTCTGATCCATGGTCCAGTTCGAATCTTGGTCCTCTCCCCCAGGCCAATTTAAATTCATCTGAGACACAGCCAGTGCTCTTGGCCTGGGAACCTCAAACAACTTCTGTCTAGGAGAGCAAAAGGTTGGTAAAAACTATTAAGCTGTGTATGTGGAAGCTGACAAGCTGTAGGCTTGCTCGGCCTGGTAGTTAGGACCTGTAAATATTGTATAGTTAGTGCCGAGACACGGCTAGGTTTTTGTTCTGCTATTTTTGTTCCTATTTGTTTTTCTGGAACCCTGTACAGCACCTGTATATAGACTTGTATATATCACAAATAAACACACTGTTTGTCACTACCTCACTGGATTTGGTATCTGTGCCATACAGTGCAGGTGGAGTATACAGTATATAATACAGTGCAGTGTATATAATACAGTGTGTGCAGTTTCTAATACAGTGCAGACAGTGTACACAGTATATAATACAGTGTGTACAGTTTCTAATACAGTTCAGGTGTTGTACACAGTATATAATACAGTGTGTACAGTTTCTAATACACTTCAGGTGGTGTTCACAGTATATAATACAGTGCAGCTGGTGTACAGTTTCTAACACAGTGCAGGTGGTGTACACAGTATATACAGTCATGCTCAAAAATTTGCATACCCTGGCAAAAATTGTGAAATTTTGGAAAATTACTGATCATGCCAAAAAAACTGTCTTTTATTTAAGGATAGCATTCATGTGAAGCCATTTATTATCACATAGTTTTTTTGGATCCTTTTTAAATCATAACGACAACAAACTACCCAAATGACCCTGATTAACAGTTTACATACCCTGGTGATTTTGGCCTGATAACATGCACACAAGTTGACACAAAGGGGTTTTAATGGCTATTAAAAGGTAACCATCCTCACCTGTGATATGTTTGCTTGTAATTGGTGTGTGTATAAAGGGTCAATGAGTTTCTGGACTCCTGACAGACCCTTGCATCTTTCATCCAGTGCTGTACTGATGTTTCTGGATTCTGAGTCATGGGGAAAGCAAAAGAATTGTCAAAGAAAGTGGGAAAAGATAGTTGAACTGTATAAAACAGGAAAGGGATATAAAAAGATATCCAAGAAATTGAGAATGCCAATAAGCAGTGTTCAAACTCTAATCAAGAAGTGGAAAATGAGGGGTTCTGTTGAAACCAAACCATGGTCAGGTAGGCCAACTAAAATTTCTGCAACAACTGCCAGGAAAATAGTTTGGGATGCAAAGAAAAACCCACAAATAACTTCAGGTGAAATAGAGGACTCTGAAAACATGTGGTGTGGCTGTTTCAAAATGCACAATAAGGAGGCACTTCAAGTTGTCATTAATGTTAAAGGGGGCAATACACGGTATTAAGAACTGGGGTATGTAAACTTTTGATCAGTTTCTGATTTTGGGTAGTTTCTGTTGTCATTATGATTTAAAAAGAGTAAACACAGTTGATTGATAATAAATGGTTTCACCCAAACACTAGCCATGAGTGAAAAGCTGTTGTTATCCATATTCTCTGAAAAATCATAAATTCTGCCAGGGTATGTAAACCTATGAGCACAACTGTACATCAGGTTTAGAATTACTACTTCCTGTTTCTCCTCTCTGCTCACTAAACAGGTGTGATGATGCTAATTTACTGCCCATTGAGAATGCTGAATATTTCTAAAGTGCATACTTGATAAATCTTTTTCTTGTTTAATAAGGGAGCAAAATGGACCATGGATAAGGTAAACACAATACAAATCATAAATACTATTTACATGATTAAAAATGTCAATACCCTATTTTCATCTATTTTTTATCCAAATGTATCAGCAAAGCCAATTTACAAAGGTATTTTCTGCATTTAAAAACATTTCACAGTTTACCTGTTAAAAAAAAAAAAAAGTTTCATAGTACACAAAACCTGTGAAGATTGGGTTTATGGTCATTAATTCTGTATAAAAATCTTCAAACGTAAAGCAGTTAATTCTTTAGGCAGCAAACAGTCAACCCAGCTTCACTGTTTGATGTTTCTCCCGCTGTAGACGCGGCAGTAAATAAAGGTTTCCATGGAAATCTATGTCAATGGACGCAAGCAATCAACTTGAAAAACGTTCTTCACTGAAAAGAGCAACCTGCATATAATGCACTCTGTACACAAATGTACCTACATGTACAAATGACACACTCACAATAAAGAACAGAAATGAATAATCCACCTTCAATTTGCAGAATACTGTTTAAGCTTTTAAGGTGGAACTCCAGGCAAATAGCTAAATACATGGCTGAAATACATGCATACATATCTGCTGTATTATATGCCTAAGGATGCCTAATTCTGCCTAACCATTCTTGTGATGCATACACATACCTCACAACTTTTGAACTTCAGAATGAGGAACACTGGAGGAGAGACCAGACCTGTAAAATGTGGGCCAAGCGCTTAGCATTGGGAGGAGCTTAAGGAATGTGGTTAAACAAAACCCAAGTTTCCTTGTACCGAGCAATCAAAGCATATTTTATTTGTCTGAGCCTACCTTAAAGAAATTGCTGTTTATCCTGCTCTTACGGTAAGCTAATCTTGCATATTATACTCTACTGCTTACGTCTGCTCTTGGTTCCTATACCCAGTGTTGCTTCCCCCCCTTCCTTGCAACCTTGGTATTCCATGTTACATTGTCCTTCATTGTGTATATATTTTGCATATAGTCAAAAAAAACTGTTAGGTCTCTGCTGATTTTATTAGGTATTTTGGCACTGGGGTTTGTCCTTTTTTTATTGTTTGCTGGTGTGTGCTTGTCTCTTGTTGGTCCCAGATTTCTGTGTAGCTACATATACCTGATCTCCCAGCTGCTGAATCCTGACATACAGTAACAGTGACACCCACTAACGACCAGATCAGCTACATCTGGGGACTGGGAGCCATTTGCTTTGAGTCAAGATGCTTCGAATGCAGGTTTATTGTTGTGTGCACCTTGCTGTAGAAGATGAAGATTTTTGTTGCTTAATGTGGCGAGACCACATTGATGAGAAACTGTTGGGATGCATTCTGACCGCATATACTTTAGTTGATGAGGGCAAATTCTCGCTTTGTAAAATACAGTCTTAGGTTCGGGTCTGTTCTAAATTTTTGATTCCGTTTACCTCTCAGGGCCAAGATGTTTTCACTCCTTTTAAAATGTTTCAGGCTGGATTTTTGGGATGGCTGCTGAATCATTGCACAGGTTCTTTTTTTCCAGCAGTATTCAGCCAATTAACAACAGGTGAGGTGTTGTTAAATTGTATTACTGCTGTGCACTCTTTAATTGAGCAATTTGAGCTAGGGAAAGACAAACTGACTTTAGTTCAGCCTCTGCTACAAGCCGGTGGTGTAGTAATGGTGGGGGCAGTGTCATACCAACGGGGGGGGCAGCCCCAGGTGCCACACATTGGGAGGGTGTCAGGCCGGTGCCGCTTATCGCTGTCAGCAGGCACAGACTGGCCATAGGGCACAGCGGGCCGCGTGTCTATGTGAGGCCCAAAGTAGCTGCAGTACTAGGCTGCTCCTTCACCCCGCGCCACTCACTCAGCCTATCCGCGGCTGGCTGGTCGGCCGCCTATTCTGTTTAGCATTCAGGGCCAGGGCGCAGAAACCACCAAGCTGTCCCATGACCATGAAGGGGAAGGAGCTGCAATGCCGTCTCCTGGACTGAGAAGAAAGTGAGTGCCCGTGCAGCGTCCCTGTGTGCCTGGATAGGAGGAAGAGTAGCGAGGGCAACTGCATATAGAGGAATTGAGGAGGTGGAGAATCAGGCATTCAGAGGCTGCAGGTGGAATATGGAAAAATCAATTCTGCTATATGCAGCTGTCCGTGCTGCTCCTCTTATCCAACTTCTTTTGCTGCCCCTCCATGCTCTTCAGCCCCCCCCCCCCAGTGCTCTCCAGTGATCTTCGGCTCCCTCAGTGCTCTCTGTCCCTCCCTGGTTCTCCCTGGCCCCCCCAGTGCTCTCCAACCCTCATTTTCTCCGGCCTCCCTGGTGTTCTCCAGCTCCCCTGCAATGCTTTCCACCCTCGCCAGGCTCTCTGCCCCCCTGCTCTCCACACGCCTCCCTGTGCTCTCCGCTTCCACCAGTGCTCTCCCCCCTCCATCTTCCCGCCAGCTGCTGTGGGAGATCTGTCAGGATGGAGAGTGGGGAAAGGACCGGTGTCATGGGCTGCTCAGTCTAAAATGCCCGGGCCTATTTTTTGTCCAGTCCAGGCATGGGTATCAGGCAGGCCCGGACTGGCCATACGGCACAACAGCACTTGCCCAGTGGGTCAGGGTTGCCGGGCTGCTACAGGCTCCCGGTCTGGTATCTGCAGGTGGAACAGCGGCCTCCCTTAAATATGGCCACACACCAACTTTGGAACTGCAGGCTGGGCTCGGGCAGGTTTGTCTGGCAGGAATCTGGAGTTGGACAGGAGTCAGGGCGCACATTGACATCAGGAAGCAGTGGGACATAGGAGTCACAGCACAGGCTGCTCTAACATTGGGCTAACTGACCTTCCTACACACTGGAGCCTGTACTGGGTAACCTGCGAATGATACAACACAGTGTTCAGCAGCTTTTCCCTGGGCCCCGTAACACTGACCTTAAAAACCAACATCTGTGACTCATGTTTGCGGTCTCTGACCACCTCCTGCAGTATGTCTGCAGTCCCTGACCATCTCCTGTAGTACATCTGCAGTCTCTGGCCATCTTCTGTAGTACAGTATCTCACAAAAGTGAGTACACCCCTCACTTTTTTTGTAAATATTTTATTATATCCTTTCATGTGACAACACTGAAGAAATTACGCTTTGCTACAATGTAAAGTAGTGAGTGTACAGCTTGTATAACCAGGTAAATTTGCTGTCCCCTCAAAATAACTCAACACAGCCATTAATGTCTAAACCGCTGGCAACAAGTGAGTATACCCCTAAGTGAAAATGTCCAAATTGGGCCCAAAGTGTTAATATTTTGTGTGGCTCCTATTATTTTCCAGCACTGCCTTAACCCTTTTGGGCATGGATTTCACCAGAGCTTCACAGGTTGCCACTGGAGTGCCCTTCCACTCCTCCATGACGACATCACAGAGCTGGTGGATGTTAGAGACCTTGCGCTCCTCCACCTTCCATTTGAGGATGCCCCAAAGATGCTCAATAGGGTTTAGGCCTGGAGACATGCTTGGCCAGTCCATCACCTTTACCCTCAGCTTCTTTAGCAAGGCAGTGGTCGTCTTGTGGTCGAGGTGTGTTTGAGGTCATTATCATGTTGGAATACTGATCTGCGGCCGAGTCTCCGAAGAGAGGGGATCATGCTCTGCTTCAGTGTGTCACAGTACATGTTGGCATTCATAGTTCTCTCAATGAACTGTAGCTCCCCAGTGCCAGAAGCACTCATGCAGACCATGACACTCACACCACCATGCTTGACTGTAGGCAAGACACACTTGTCTTTGTACTCCTCACCACGCTTGACATCAACTGAACCAAATACATTTATCTTGGTCTCATCAGATCATAGGACATTCCAGGACGTTCCAGCAATCCATGTCCTTGTGCTGCTAGTCTTCAGCAAGCTTTCTTGTGCATCATCTTTAGAAGATGCTTCCTTCTGGGGCGACAGCCATGCAGACCAATTTGATGCAGTGTATGGTCTGGGCACTGACAGGCTGACCCCCCGCCCCTTCAATCTCTGCAGCAATGCTGGCAGCACACATACATCTATTTCCCAAAGACAACCTCTGGATATGATGCTGAGCACGTGCACTCAACTTCTTTGGTCGACCGTGGCAAAGCCTGTTCTGACTGGAACCTATCCTGTTAAACCACTGTATGGTCTTGGCCCCCGTGCTGCAGCTCAGTTTCAGGGTCTTGGCAATCTTCTTATAGTCTAGGCCAGTGATGGCGAACCTTGGCACCCCAGATGTTTTGGAACTACATTTCCCATGATGCTCATTGCACTCTGCAGTGTAGTTGAGCATCATGGGAAATGTAGTTCCAAAACATCCGGGGTGCCAAGGTTCGCCATCACTGGTCTAGGCCATCTTTATGTAGAGCAACAATTCTTTTTCTCAGATCCTCAGAGTTCTTTGCCATGAGGTATCCTGTTGAATTTCTAGTGACCAGTATGAGAGAGTGAGAGCAATAACACCAAATTTAACACACCTGCTCCCCATTAACACCTGAGACCTTGTAATACTAACGAGTCACATGACACCGAGGAGGGAAAATGGCTAATTGGGCCCAATTTGGACATTTTCACTTAGGGGTGTACTCACTTTTGTTGCCAGCAGTTTAGACATTGATGGCTGTGTGTTGAGTTATTTTGAGGGGACAGCAAATTTACACTGTTATACAAGCTGTACACTCACTACTTTACATTGCAGCAAAATGTGATTTCTTCAGTGTTGTCACATGAAAAGGTATAATAAAATATTTACAAAAATGTGAGGGGTGTACTCTCTTTTGTTTACCTTGTAGTGCGCTGATGGTGTCATCGGCGCATGTGCTGTTAAGAAACGGACCTCCGTGCCATTTCTTCACTCGTATGTGACAGCTCCACCGCGCATGCGCGGGAGTGACATAACACGGCTCCGGACAGTCACAGAGCCAGAGTCTGTGGCCCTGGAAGGAAGAAGGCAGAAGATGGATTCTTTCACTAACGGGTACAGCGCAGGGTTCGATTGCAGGTAAGTGCCACATAATGGGATTGTATGCAATGCATACAAGCCCATTATGCTTTTACTTTGCAGGGAACAACAGAGGAATTAAAACCCATCAGGGTTTCCTTCTCTTTAATCTCCATTGTCTTGTATAATATCCAGCATATAAAGTTCTCAGACTCAATGAACTCTTGCCGTGTGTTTCCTGCAGTGACTGAAAAGTTGCTCTCTGTGCTCCCAAAAATACCACAGGAAAGGTGAGATGAAGATCCACACTCACCAGATGTTGTTGACCCTCTTTGTCTTATAACAAAAAAAGGTCAAATAAGGCTTAAAGGGTCTCCGTGAAGATGTATATTATTATTATTTTTTGGGTGGTTGGGACCAGAAACAAATTAACTTTTTGGATTTGGTATTATATAAAAGAGAAAAATAGGTTGTTCACTAAAATGTTTAGGCAACAGATCCTAATGGGTATATCCCAACACACAGCTGTCATCACCCAAATTGGATTAGGGGGAATACCAAAGGGGCAACTGATGAGACTCCGCTGTAATTGTAGAGAGGGAGGAATTCAGTCATCAGGCTGACCTGCTCATTGATAGATTTAAAGTGAAAGGGTACAAGGACCAATCCCGACAGGGGACAAAACAAAAAAAAGTACAGAAAATGGAAAGGGCTGAGTTGTTGAAGAATAAACCCAGAAAGGGGGAAGATCATGGTATGGTCTTCCTTACTAATTAAAATAAATATAAAGAGTTTGAAAAAGTGATAGGTAAACATTGGCCTATCTTGTTGAGGGATAATATATTGCCAGCTATCTTACTTAGTAGATCAAGGTTTGTGTACCTGGAGTTCACCAAACCTGAGGGATAGATTGGTGCATAATGTACCGGACCCCCCAATAAGGTTGGGAACGTTTCTGGATCACAAAGGGTTCTGTACATGTGGCAGGTGCAAGCCATGCAGGAAAGTAAGAAACAGAAGCAGAAATATGACATTTTAATCTAATGTCACCTTTTAAAACGTTAATCACCTGTCAGAGTACTCATGTGACTTATTTGCTATCCTGACCGTGTGGCCAACAGTATGTGGCAGTTAGATTGGGTGAGCACCTCAATAATATCAAAAAGGGGTTTAGGAAGCATAGGCTCTTCAATCATTTTAGGCTATCACATAATAGAGACCCCAGCCTACTTACGTTTTGTGTCATAAATAAAATAGACCACCATTGGAGGGGTACTGATATGCACAAAGCAGTGTTGCAAAACAAAACACGTTGGATATATAAGCTATGCACTATGAGTCCTCAGGGTATGAATATCGATATATATATTGTTTTTTTAATCAAACCATTGATGTGCTGTACAGATTACATGGCATATCAGGACATCATATTAAATATTGGTATGTTCTATGATGTTATTATCATGTAACATTAGATCCCCTAATTTTTTGAAAAATTTTTGATAATTCAAATTAATAAACATTTTTAATCATAATGCTTACCCTGTTTTTCTTTCTTTTTTTTTTTTTGCATACAGTGGTATGTTGATAACAACAACCGTGCATTGTGGGGATTAATTTAAAAGGTAATATCCCCTATAGCCACAAGATGGCGATAGTAGCGGATTAGTAATGGGGTTTTACTATAAGTAGTCCTATAAAACAGGAATGTTTATTTCATATGTTTGGAGTAAAGTTTTTATGCAGCCGATGTGTGCTAGACTATTCTGGGATTGCCATTTGATGTGCACATCTATCTACTGTATGTAGGGGGTAAATGGGCAGGTCTTTTGAGAATTAGTGGTGGAAGGTATATAACATAGAGTTGTGCACTGTGACCTCCAGCTTCTGAAGACGTCACATTGATGACAAAATGCGTCAGGCTGGGATGCACGGTGTGACGTTGAGCTTTGGTGGAAAGCACGCTGACACCTAGGCAGCTTTGCTATCACCGCTAGTGTGGATGACTGCACAGGACGTATTTTTTATGTTTTTTTTTATGCTAAACCTCACATGAGGGTTTTAATAAACTACCAATACTTTTTTACGCTATGAGGAATTCATTCTCCATTTTTTCATTCTACCCTGCCTGTTAGGAAATCCTATCTTTGCAACCACTGACCGCTGTGAGGAGGGGGCATGGGGAATTGGCTGGTGGATACATCTTGGTTACAGAGACCTTTTTTAGCTTTATTTGACCTTTTTTCTTATAAGACTAAGAGGGTTAACAACATCTGGTCAGTGGGGATCTTCATCTCTCCTTTCACATGGTGTTTTTGGGAGCACAGAGAGCAACTTGTCAGTCACTGTGGGAAACACACAGCAAGAGTTCTTTGAATCTGAGAACTTTTTTTTTTTTTAACATAAAGTTTATTTAATTTTAACAGACAGACAGAGAATAAATCACGGTATAAGGAAATTCAGACAAAATTGTTTGACAGTGATACAAGCTATTGTGAAAAAAATAATTGTAGTATATGCAACAGTCAGTTGAATTACAATGGGCGACTATAGTAGTAAAATAAATAGCAGTTAAGGACCTAGGGGTGGGAGGGGGGGGGGACATGGGGTGGGGGACGGGGGACAGGATGGGCGGGTCCAGCGCAGTCAATCCTCTCAGTTAATTCTTATGAACAGATTAAGGTTTGAAAGCGATCGCTAGGGTATGTGGTGCTAAAGGGGTATGGGGTAGAAAGCGCTTCCAGGCTCTATTCTAGAGTCAGATGTCTCGCCTTTACCCAGGTGGTCCATTTCCGAATCTGAGAACTTTATATGCTGGATATTATATAAGACAACGGAGATTAATTATTACCAGTGTTTGGACTTCACTTATTGTTTAAAAATATTGTGTGTAAAATTATGCATATTTGGATTATTTAAACACGTCACATTGTTTTTATTTATAGAAGCAAGCACTGTTTTTTTCACAGAGAACACCACTTCTGTGGCTTATATATAATTGCTTAGCCAATAGGATTGAAACAGTAGCTGCATAACCACAGTATTATTAGTGTAGCGCTTACCCCCGAAGGAGCGGCTGAATATTTGCTATATTCGTAATTCACGTTTACTACTCAACCCTCGCAACCCATAGATTTAAAAGTCACAGTCCTTAATGCTTTTTCTTAATGCTTTATTCATCAACATAAACTGGGATGGGAGAAGGACTTCCTTTGAGATGCTCTTTTGTTACATTGTCATCTTTCAATGATACTTACAGGAAAATCTATGAACAATTGCGGGTAGTCAGGAAATCATTTTAAACAATCTCTTCAATCAGGGACAATGGAAGTAGATTTAATAGAGAATGAGTTAATAAAGAGTCACTCTGAATAACTTCTTCATCTGGATAACATTAAAAGGAACGATCCATGTCTCTATATGTGTGCTTGCAGCTTCACCGCTACCTCTTTACCACTACTTCCCACTGACACGGTACTTCCAAATTAAGCTAAAGGAGAGCCACTCTGAATAACTCCTCCCGCTTGACTGATTGGAATCCCAGAGCAATGCTGAACTCAAAGTCATAGGCCATTACTGCCCATCTCACTGACTTGTGCACCAACAACCCTCAGTCTCTTGTAGTACCCTTCCCTTGGGCTTTCACTCACGTGATCAATAGTCCATGTGCCACTCATAAACGATCGATCGCCCAGTTTTCTTCCGTTTTGTTGCTACTTCATCCGCAATGATTCTCAGTTTCTCTACCTCTTTGTGGCCCGCTTCCCTCCCCGCAGGGGCGGCCTACGACATCCATGACCACACGCTGTAAGATGTCGTCTGTTTCTCCATGAGGATCGGATCTCCACCCTTCTCGCTAAGGGGAAGCTCCGTTGGCTCCCCGGAGGGGAAAACCTCCAACTTCCCCTCCAGGAACCAGGTTGGCTCTCTCGCTCCTCAGAGCAGGACTGGACTCGAACTCCCCCCGGCACCATGTGACCCTGCTTTTATATGAGAGTCCCGGGATTACCAAGCAAATTAATGATTGGCCGAGACCAACAAATATACTACCTGTCACTCAAATATGGAAATCAACAAAACAGGCCTGCTGTAATAGCATCAGCCTATCTAAATTTATCTGTCATAGAAAGATAGCAAGAAAGGTCACCTACCTAAAAGTAGGTGTCCGCTACATTAGAGATATATTTTTGTTCACAGTTGGCGCGAGTGTATATAATTTTCATCTCCTGTATGTCTGCAGTCTCTGATCATCTCTTGTATCATGTCTGCAGTCTCTGACCATCAATTGTATCATGTCTGCAGTCTATGTCCATTTTTTGTATCATGTCTGCAGTCTCCGACTATCTCTTGTATCACGTCCGCAGTCTCTGACCATCTCCTGTAGTATTTCTACAGTCTCTGACCATCTCTTTTATTATGTCTGCAATCTTTGACCATCTCTTGCATCATGTCTGCAGTCTGACCATCTCTTGTATCATGTCCGCAGTCTCTGACCATCTCTTGTATCATGTCCGCAGTCTCTGACCATCTCTTGTATCATGTCTGCAGTCTCTGACCATCTCTTGTATCATGTCCGCAGTCTGTGACCATCTCTTGTATCATGTCTGCAGTCTCTGACCATCTCCTGTAGTATGTCCACAGTCTCTGATCATTTCCTGTATCAGGTCTGCAGTCTCTGACCATCTCTTGTATCATGTCTGCAGTCTCTGACCATCTCTTGCATCATGTCTGCAGTCTCTCACCTTCTCCTGTATCATTGAAAAAAGTGCCAACAAAAGACCTATAAATATGAAAAAATGGGTACCTGAGTCCTAAAAGTTATATATGGAGGGGCTTTTACACCGTGGCTTCCTTTCATTGTATACTGGTTCTGCAATATGGATGACTTGTTGGTTATCTGGACTAGTAATGAAAAAGAGTTATATTCATTTTTGGAACAACTCAATATCAATCGTTACAATCTGAAATTCACTCACACCATTAGTGAGACACAAGTATCTTTTCTTGATTTAAATATCTCAGTCGGTCCAGATACATACATCAAGATTGATTTATACAGGAAGCCTAGTGCAGGCAATATTTTACTTCATGCTAACAGCTTACATCCAAGACTGCTAGTTAGAAGCATCCCTTATGCCCAATACATACTTTTGTGGAGGAATTGGACCTCAGATCTAGATTTTAAGAAACAGGCTGACCTGCTACAACAAAGACTCCTGGCGAGGGGCTACTCATGGACTCTATTGAGACATTCTTTTAATAGAGCCAAGGCTAGATCAAGAGCCTCTTTACTCTATGGGACCCCTTCCAAACAGCATTAACAAACTGTAGGTCTTGTTACAAGATACTCTACAAATTATTCCCAATTGCGATCATTAATTGCAAAGAACTGGCATTTTCTTTCAGAAGATCTATCTTCTGAACTATCTATACTATCTCTAAATATGTTAAACAGACACCAGAACTGATTTTCAGGCGTGCCAGTACCCTTAGAGATCAATTAACATCTAGTCACTACATTCCTCATAAGAATGCCAGTTCTCTACCATGCGGCACCTATCGATGTGGTAATTAATTGTGCTGTCTCTTGGTGTGCGAAGGCCAAGGCATTTGTTTGCCTAATGGTCAATGTCATAAATCCAGAACCTTTTCTGATTGTTCCACACAGGGGGTCATATACATTATGAACTGCCGCTGTGGAGCTTTCTACAATGGTAAAACCAAGCAGCAGTGTGGACAGAGGATCAGGGACCACAATTACTGTTCTGGATGTTGGAAAGATTATCACGCCTGTCACAAGGCATGTTGGTCTTTACTACAAATACCATACAGAAATGGTCTCCTTTTTTTTGGAGGTTATTCCACCAGACCCAAGGAGGGAATTGGGGCAAACGCATATTTCAATGCGAGACCTTATGGATTGAACGCCTGAATGCTATGATTCCCCCTGGTCTAAACGAAGATAAACTCATATAGACCCTTTCTATAACAATACTAGGGCCTATAATATATAAAATAAATTTTAGATGTGGCATTCTCGTGACATACACTTTCTCTTTCTCCACCCCCCCTTTCCCGTTCCTTCCTTTTACCCCACCTCTTTCCCCTTTCCCTCCCTCCTTCTAACACTCCCCCCCCTTTTTTATTGATAATGATAGCAATTCGGTATGCCCATACTAATTATATAGATAGTTTATTCATTTAATGTGTTGTTTAACAATACTCAATATATTTGAAGATTTTCTTTGATATTGTTTGCTTTGTGTGGTGCTGTCCTCTATATGTTTCCTTAGACCAAAATCCCTCATCCATCATGGCAAACCTGGCCTCAGACATCCTGTTCTTTCCATCATGGCCACTAGGGTTCACTATTTGGATGCATTTGCCATTATCCATCATGGCCACCATAGGTTTTGCCCCCCCATGACGTAATTTCTTGTGTAGCGGTCCCGGCTTTGGTTTTTCCCGGCGGGTGTGTGGCTCCGAAGGGAGGTGGATGCTGTGGGACACGCAGTTCTCCCGTTTCTGTCCTGGGGGCAATGTACTGCATGGATATAATCCATGTTTGTGTAAATGGCTGTGGGGCCAGGTCTGGTGACGTCACATGCCAATTACGGCATAGTATGCGGTGCCGGGCAGGAGCCCTACATATTTAAATAGGGGCTTTGCAACACAGCCATTCTGTTTCTACAGTCCGGGAATTTTTTACTCTTGGACAGTAAGGTAATTTTACATATATTTACTTACATATCCTAGTTGCAATTATCTGCAAGCTCATGGCTATATTGGGACTCTATTGTATGTCTTTTACCCTAGGGAATCTTTTGTGGGGAATGCAGTGGACATCTATCTGACCAGTTTAAGGCTATATCACAGCCTTTTGCCTATATGCTTATTACAAGGTGAGCTTTGAGAGTTTATATGCTATCCATGATATTTATGCCTTAAGGCTCATTTACACTTGCTTTGGTTTTAACACACATTAACGGCTAGTTTACACTTGCTTCAAAACAAGGCTTCGGACACGCTTTGTTAAAGCTCTCTGAATGCTAGTCAAAGCTCCTGTTACTAAATAAAATGGTTAGCTTACAGTCCTGTTTACAGTCCTTGCCTTTGCTTTACTTTGGCTTTGCTTCAAAAATTATACCCCATGTCGCTTCAAAGCGTCTTAAAAGCCCCCATAGAAGTCTATGGCAAAGCTCACTTGAAGCCCCACTGAAGCCCCACCAAAGGCTCATCGAAGCTCCACCGAAGCCTCATCGGAGCTCCACCGAAGCCTCATCGAAGCACGAAGTAAAAGCAAGGTGTAAACAGGACTGTAAGCTTACCATTTTATTTAGTGACAGGAGCTTTGACTGGCATTCAGAGAGCTTTAACAAAGCATGTCTGAAGCCATGTTTTGAAGCAAGTGTAAACTAGCCCATAATGATATATATTGACAGATGCCTTTGGATCATGTCTCTACAGGATCATACGATCTCCATCTTATCTGCTTTAGACATACCCTGTGATAGAAACACCCCTAAGAAGGCACATATACACAACTTCTTACAGATAGCTGTATGGCGGATTTGGCCTTTAAGGTAAAGCATGGACTTCTTTCTCAGTTGGAGATATATATATCCAAGTATACACTATATATATATATATATATATATATATATATATATATATATATATATATATACGGTATATATACTTGGACAGTTTGGTTCCCAATGTGATGTCCTCTTTTTGCAGTGTATTCGGCTGCTGTTAAAATATTTTACATGTCTCCATAGCCCTTTTCCTGAGAGGATTTGTCCCAGATTGCTGCACCTGCTGCACCTGCTGTTACAGTGTGTTAACAGTTTAGACTGACTTAACTGTTTTTTATATAGCAGCAAATACCTGGGTTCATTTTTAATCTTTATTATTTTTCTCTACCAGACTACAGGCTGTTTCCCCTTTTGTTGGTGCCCCCACACCCTCTGGGTTGAATCTGTTCCTTTGGACTTATGCACATAATTTTGTCCTGAGTAAGGCAACGTATGGGGAATACCACCACACATATTGTATGTATTACAATTAATGACCTCAAATATTTTATTGATATGATTAATGTTTCTTTTCTCTTCTATTTGTAGTATTACGATCTCTGTTCTCTAAGATATATTAAAAGCTCCTGAAGAAGCAGTGACTATTTCCACAAAACATGTTGAGCATGCAATGCACAGATGTTACAGGTGAATTGGTAATGTCAGCTCCTCCAGTGTCACCTCATCTGTGAACTTTTAGAGTTACATACCTTTTCTTCCCTTTTTTTAAAAAATATGTATGTTTTTAATATGTTATAAATAAAAATGTAATTTTTTATACTTATTTTGTGCATCCCAAGCTTGTGTATGGTACCATACAAGTCCATTGTAGCCTCAACTCAATTTTCTCCATAAATCTCATGTATCATGTCTGTAGTCTTTGACCATCTCCTGTATCATGTCCTCAGAATCTAACCATCTCCTGTAGTATGTCTGAAATATCTTACTCAAACACATTGCTAATAGTATTAGCTATCTGTTTATGCTGAAGGTAGGACACTGCAGGGGAGGCAAAGAGTAAAAGGGGATCACTGTGATCAGAGGGATGGGGGGGCAGACTGCAAGAGAGAAATTTGTGCAATAAATATTCTTGAAAACAGACATTTTTTTTGGGGGGGGGAGTTAGGGGGTGCCCCGGGTACCAAATGTTCTAGGTACACCCCTGGGTGTGGGTGATATGTTCTTGGCACACCTTGGGCCCCTTAGTATCAATTGAGCATCATTTTAATCCCACGGCCTACCTGAGTATTATTGCTGACAATGCCCATCCCTTTATGACTACAGTGTACCGATCTTTTGATGGCTACTTCCAGCAGGATAATGCACCATGTCACAAAGCTCAAATCATCTCACCACTGGTTTCTTGAACGTGACTGTGCTGCCTTTACAGGCTAAATTAGTTATAGTTACTTATATAGAATGTGTAGTTTACCACAGCCATCTAGTGGCCAAAGTCTGTAGCAGTTTTATCTTTAGTTATTAAATATTCTCAGACAGGAAGTGACCTTTGGTTTAGGAAGTTCTTCAACCATTTTAGATTGTCATTCTACATGGATGCAGCATGTCTGTTTCTCTCTCAAGGGGCTTGAGACATCATCACCTGTAAGTGCCTTTCTGTTGTGTCATCTGTCATTTATGGTAGATTAGTCATTCTATGTGTACTGATATCTTGTTATTGTAATGTATTGCAGTTTCACAAAAATAAATATAAAAGAAGTAATATAAAGTCGGATTACTTCGGTAGACAAATCAAGCATTGGGCTTCCGTTTACTGGAGCCTCTGACAAGTGTTTAGCTGTCCGTTTAGAACCACACATAGTCAGTGTTTTGAGACCGGAACAGTGAAAAGGTGATAGTGCAACAAGCCTTGAGATATTAGTCCCTGCACAGACAGAATGAGTCTAAGATCAGGAAAGCAGTATAAGGCTGAAGATCCGCTACCCAGAACACATCAAGGCAGGGAGAGCATGCCAAGTGTCCAGCAAGATGATACACGCTCACACTCATCTAAATCAACAAGGTCCAATCAGATTTCATCAGCAAGTGCCCTTTTAGTCAGGGCTCGCGCCAAAGCAGAGGCAAATCAGGTCAAGCTAGAATTTGCCGAGAAAGATGCTGCCATTATAAAAGAAAAATCATAACAGGAAGCAAAGTTGCATATACTCCAGTGTCAGTGTGCAGCCGCCGCTGCAGCAGCAGAGGCCGCAGCTTATGCTGATATTAAGCGGTCTGGAAGTGGGTCTATCCACAAAGGCCCAGATGTGCCTGAGAAACCCCGTTGCTCAGCAGAACATACAAAGGTGTATGTCCAAGAACTTTTAAACAGCAATGCAACAAAACAGTTTCCCAATCCAGAGTCAGCTGAATTTAAACCAGAACCAGCAGAACCAGAGTGTACGAAAACAAACCCATGAAGCCAGCAATGCCAGAACATTTAAAGATGAACCATTAGAGACATATAGGAACGGGCCAAGTGAATCCTTACTACAGCAACCCAAACACCAGAGCGCACAAGATGTCACTAAATATCTTATCCATAAAGAAATGGTTAATTCAGGCTTTCTCAAGTTTGATGATTCCCCCGAGAATTACTGGGCATGGAAGTCTTCTTTTCTGAATGCAGTCAAAGACTTAGAATTACGAGCAGCTGAGATGCTAGACCTGATGATAAAATGGCTTGGGACTGAGTCAGCAGAGCATGCAAGAATGATGTGCAGGATACACATATTTACCCTTCAGCAAGATTTGATATGGCCTGGCAAAGGCTAGAGGAAAGATAAGGATCACCAGAAGAAATGAAAAGACTGGAGTCTTTCCCTAAGCTAAACAGCAGAGACAATTTCAAACTGCAAGAGCTGGGTGAAATTCTTTGGGAAGTCCAGTGTGCCAAAGAAGAAGGATATTTGAGAGGACTTGCACATTTAGATACCGCTAGCGGTACTAAGCCTATAGTGGAAAAACTACCTCACAACCTACAAGAAAAATGGTTGAGTGTTGGAGCCAAATACAAAGAAGATCATGATGTCCCTTTTCCCCCATTCTTTGTGTTTTCTAGGTTTGTGCAGCAGCAAGCTAAGATCGGGTGTGATCCCAGCTTTTCCTTCATCACCAACAGTCAACTGCCAAAAGCAGAAAAGTCACCTAGAGCCTTCCATAGGACTTCAGTGATCGCTCCATAAGACAACTGTACCCTCTGAGGACCCAGACTGTCTAAGCAGCTACAAGGTAAACACCTTTAACCACTTGAGCCCCGGACCATTATGCTGCCTAAGGACCAGAGGTCTTTTTCCAATTTGGCACTGCGTCGCTTTAACTGCTAATTGCGCGGTCATGCAATGCTGTACCCAAACGAAATTTGCGTCCTTTTCTTCCCACAAATAGAGCTTTCTTTTGATGGTATTTGATCACCTCTGCGGTTTTTATTTTTTGCGCTATAAACGGAAAAAGACCGAAAATTTTGAAAAAAAATGATATTTTCTACTTTTTGTTATAAAAAAAATCCAATAAACTAAATTTTAGTCATACATTTAGGCCAAAATGTATTCGGCCACATGTCTTTGGTAAAAAAAATGTCAATAAGCGTATATTTATTGGTTTGCGCAAAAGTTATAGCGTCTACAAACTAGGGTACATTTTCTGGAATTTACACAGCTTTTAGTTTATGACTGCCTATGTCATTTCTTGAGGTGCTAAAATGGCAGGGCAGTACAAAACCCCCCCAAATGACCCCATTTTGGAAAGTAGACACCCCAAGGAAATTGCTGGGAGGCATGTTGAACCCATTGAATATTTATTTTTTTTGTCCCAAGTGATTGAAAAATGACAAAAAAAAAAAAAAAAAAAAATATTTACAAAAAGTCGTCACTAAATGATATATTGCTCACACAGGCCATGGGCCTATGTGGAATTGCACCCCAAAATACATTTAGCTGCTTCTCCTGAGTATGGGGATACCACATGTGTGGGACTTTTTGGGAGCCTAGCCGCGTACGGGGCCCCGAAAACCAATCACCGCCTTCAGGATTTCTAAGGGTGTAAATTTTTGCTTTCACTCTTCACTGCCTATCACAGTTTCGGAGGCCATGGAATGCCCAGGTGGCACAAAACCCCCCAAAATGACCCCATTTTGGAAAGTAGACACCCCAAGCTATTTGCTGAGAGGCATATTGAGTCCATGGAATATTTTATATTTTGACACAAGTTGCGGGAAAGTGACACTTTTTTTTTTTTTTTTTTTTTTTTTTCATAAAGTTGTCACTAAATGATATATTGCTCACACAGGCCATGGGCATATGTGGAATTGCACCCCAAAATACATTTAGCTGCTTCTCCTGAGTATGGGGATACCACATGTGTGGGACTTTTTGGGAGCCTAGCCGCGTACTGGACCCCAAAAACCAATCACTGCCTTCAGGATTTCTAAGGGTGAAAATTTTTGATTTCACTCTTTACTGCCTATCACAGTTTCGGAGGCCATGGAATGCCCAGGTGGCACAAAACCCCCCCAAATGACCCCATTTTGGAAAGTAGACACCCCAAGCTATTTGCTGAGAGGCATGGTGAGTATTTTGCAGCTCTCATTTGTTTTTGAAAATGAAGAAAGACAAGAAAAAACATTTTTTTTTTTTCTTTTTTCAATTTTCAAAACTTTGTGACAAAAAGTGAGGTCTGCAAAATACTCACTATACCTCTCAGCAAATAGCTTGGGGTGTCTACTTTCCAAAATGGGGTCATTTGGGGGGGTTTTGTGCCACCTGGGCATTCCATGGCCTCCGAAACTGTGATAGGCAGTGAAGAGTGAAATCAAAAATTCACGCCCTTAGAAAGCCTGAAGGCGGTGCTTGGTTTTCGGGGTCCCGTACGCGGCTAGGCTCCCAAAAAGTCTCACACATGTGGTATCCCCGTACTCAGGAGAAGCAGCAGAATGTATTTTGGGGTGTAATTTCATATATTTCCATGGCATGTTTGAGCAATATATCATTTAGTGACAACTTTGTGCAAAAAAAAAAAAAAAAAAAAAAATTTGTCTCTTTCCCGCAACTTGTGTCGCAATATAAAATATTCCATGGACTCGACATGCCTCTCAGCAAATAGCTTGGGGTGTCTACTTTCCAAAATGGGGTCATTTGGGGGGGTTTTGAACTGTCCTGGCATTTTATGCACAACATTTAGAAGCTTATGTCACACATCACCCACTCTTCTAACCACTTGAAGACAAAGCCCTTTCTGACACTTATTGTTTACATGAAAAAGTTTTTTTTTTTTGCAAAAAAATTACTTTGAACCCCCAAACATTATATATTTTTTTAAAGCAAATGCCCTACAGATTAAAATGGTGGGTGTTTCATTTTTTTTTTTCACACAGTAATTGCGCAGCGATTTTTCAAACGCATTTTTTGGGGAAAAAACACACTTTTTTTAATTTTAATGCACTAAAACACGCTATATTGCCCAAATGTTTGATGAAATAAAAAAGATGATCTCAGGCCGAGTACATGGATACCAAACATGACATGCTTTAAAATTGCGCACAAACGTGCAGTGGCAACAAAATAAATACATGTTTAAAAGCCTTCAAAAGCCTTTACAGGTTACCACTTTAGATTTACAGAGGAGGTCTACTGGAAAAATTACTGCACTCGATCTGGCCTTCGCGGTGATACCTCACATGCATGGTGCAATTGCTGTTTACGTTTGACGACAGACCGCCGCTTGCGTTCGCCTTAGCGCGAGAGCAGGGGGCGACAGGGGTGTTTTTTTTTTTTGTTTTTTTTTTCTTTATTATTTTTTTGCTTTTTTAATCTTACTTTTAAACTGTTCCTTTCATATTTTTTTTTTTAATCATTTTTATTGTTATCTCGGGGAATGTAAATATCCCCTATGATAGCAATAGGTAGTGACAGGTACTCTTTTTTGAAAAAATTGTGGTCTATTAGACCCTAGATCTCTCCTCTGCCCTCAAAGCAAATGACCACACCAAGATCGGTGTGATAAAATGCTTCCCCAATTTCCCAATGGCGCTATTTACATCCGGCGAAATCTAAGTCATGAAATACTCGTAGCTTCCGGTTTCTTAGGCCATAGAGATGTTTGGAGCCACTCTGGTCTCTGATCAGCTCTATGGTCAGCTGGCTGAATCACCGGCTGCATTCTCAGGTTCCCTGTTGAGACAGGAGAGCCAGAGAAAAACACGGAAGACGGTGGGGGGGGGGGGGGCATTCCCTCCCACGGCTTGTAAAAGCAGTCTAGAGGCTAATTAGCCGCTAGGATTGCTTTTACATGAAAGCCGACCGCTGGCTGAAAAGAATGATACCAAGATGATACCTAAACCTGCAGGCATCATTCTGGTATAACCACTCAAAGTCGTGAATGGCGTACCTGAAGACAAAAAAATGGTTAACAATGGTTAACAATAAAGCACAGTAAAGTGTAAATAATTACACACCTGAAAAACAAACATGATAAAACATAATAACAATAACAATAACAATCAATAACAATAACAATAACAATAACAATAACAATCAATAACAATAACAATAACAATAACAATAACAATCAATAACAATAACAATAACAATAAAACATTGCAGAATAGAATACAGTAAAAAAGAGCAGAACAATAGAGAGAGAGAATAGAGAGAGAGAGAACAATAAAACAACAACTATTTTTTTTTATTTCATATTTTTTTTTTTTTTTTACACTTTTTTTTGTAACTAACTTTTATAACGGTAACCGGTTCCAGGTTCGGGTCTCTCAAAATGCGATGGCATCTTGGGAGACCCTGTGAAAGTGTGCCTAGTCTGTGCAATGCTGTACCCTACGCTAATACTCAACTAGTGAATGGTAGCGTTCAAAACATTCACCAATGCAAAGACCAGGATTGTCAGGACAGGAGGGACAATAATAGCGGGTGTCACGCCTATATCCGCGCTTGCTGCAGACACGACATCTTTTTTGGGGGGTTCGCTGGGTAGGGGTACTCGGGAGGACATAAAAATGCCTCTCATGCAGCCGACTGCATTTGGTTGGGGATGTGAATGGGGGAAGTACGGGCGCTGCAGAAGTGGTGGGCTCCCAATTAGGATTGGCGAATGCAGCAGGAAGGGCACTATGGGCACGACGGGCCTGTGTTTGTCTTTTTGGTGGCAGCGGGACACTACTTGTGCTTGCCACCTCACCAGCTTGAACTGCACTTATGGGACTCGCCACGTCACCACGTGTTACTGTAGTGCTGGTTTGACTACGACCGGGGTGTACTAGGCCGCTGGCGCTTGCCAGTTCACCAAAACACTACCAAAAAACTGTTAGCGATCGCAGGGATCAGGCCTGACTCTGCGAACGCTGCAGTTATGCGTTTAGTGTTTTGTAAGTGACAGTGATCGATCGATACCGCACTTGGGTGGGCTGGGCTGGGCCGGGCGGAGGGGCAAAACGCAGGTGCTAGCAGGTATCTGGGCTGATCCCGCTAACACTGCGTTTTTGGGAACCCTAAACTGCTGGTGACGCTAGTATAGATCTAATCGGATCAGATATTGATGCGATCAGATACTATACCACTAAGGGAGGTGTACAGTGCGTGCGTGGGTGTTAGCGGTACTGGCGCTAATCTGACGCTGCCTGGGGCTGGTGCTTGCCAGTTCACCAAAACGCTACAAAAAAAACTGTTAGCGATCGCAGGGATCAGGCCTGACTCTGCGAACGCTGCAGTTATGCGTTTAGTGTTTTGTAAGTGACAGTGATCGATCGATACTGCACTTGGGTGGGCTGGGCTGGGCCGGGCGGAGGGGCAAAACGCAGGTGCTAGCAGGTATCTGGGCTGATTCCGCTAACACTGCGTTTTTGGGAACCCTAAACTGCTGGGGACGCTAGTATAGATCTAATCGGATCAGATATTGATGCGATCAGATACTATACCACTAAGGGAGGTGTACGGTGCGTGCGTGGGTGTTAGCGGTACTGGCGCTAACCTGACGCTGCCTGGGGCTGGTGCTTGCCAGTTCACCAAAATGCTACCAAAAAAACTGTTAGCGATCGCAGGGATCAGGCCTGACTCTGCGAACGCTGCAGTTATGCGTTTAGTGCCTTGTAAGTGACAGTGATCGATCGATACTGCACTTGGGTGGGCTGGGCGGAGGCACAAAACGCAGGTGCTAGCAGGTATCTGGGCTGATCCCGCTAACACTGCGTTTTTGGGAACCCTAAACTGCTGGGGACGCTAGTATAGATCTGATCGGATCAGATATTGATCCGTTCAGATACTATACCACTAAGGGAGGCGCATGCTGCGTGTGTGGGTGTTAGCGGTACTGGCGCTAATTTGACGCTGCCTGGGGCGACGCATATCGCCGCCGGGCGATCGGGGGGCTAAACCTTTATTCGGTAATAAACGGCGGGTTCCCTGACACTATAAAAAATAAACAAACTAACCAGCGTCACCCGTATCGGTTATACGGTGATCAGTGGTGAAAGGGTTAACTAGGGGGCAATCAAGGGGTTAAAACATTTATCAGATAGTATATGGGGGTCCCTGACGCTATAAAACGCTGACGGCGAACCTAAATATTTACCTCACTAACTAGCGTCACCAGCGACACTAATACAGCGATCAGAAAAATGATCGCTTAGCGACACTGGTGACAGGGGGTGATCAAGGGGTTAAAACTTTATTAGGGGGGGTTAGGGGGGTACCCTAGACCTAAAGGGGGGTAATATACACTGTCCCAACACTGTCACTGTCACAAACTGACACTATGCAGTAATCAGAAAAAAAAAAAAAAAAAAAAAAAAAAAAACTGCTGGTGTCAGTTTGTGACAGGGGGGGGGGGGTGATTGGGGGGGGATCGGGGGGCGATCGGGGGGGGGATCGGGGTGATTTGTGTGCCTGGCATGTTCTACTGTGTGTGTAGTGTTTGGTGCACTCACATACTTGTCGTCTCTCCTCGGGCCGGAACGGAAAATACCGACCCGAGGGGAGATGACATCACTTCCTTTGCTGCTGTTTAGCATACAGCAGCAAAGGAGTGTTTTCATTGGCCGGCGGCGATCGCGAGGGGGGGGCCACGAACGGATGGTCTCCCCCTCATCACCGATCGCCGCTGGACAAACGACGACCGCCTCGGGCACCGGGGGGGGGTCCGATCGGACCCCCCACCCGCGGAAGGCAAATCACGTACATGTACGTGATTTTGCCTGTCCGTGCCACTTTGCCGACGTACATCGGCGTGAGGCGGTCGTCAAGTGGTTAAAGACCCTGACAGACTTTGCCCACTCCATAAAAAGCCCCACTCCCTAAACAAGTGCAAAGGGTTCAAAAGTAAACCTGTCAAGGAAAGGATAGCCTTTCTTAGACAAAACGGCATCTGCTTCAAGTGTTGTGGATCCACTAAACATGTAGCCAAAGACTGCAAAATACAAGCGGAACGCTCAGAATGTGGCAGTAACAGACACATCACAGCTTTACACCCTGATACTTTGCATCAACCATTAGAGGTCACTGAAGCCCCAAAAGGTGGGGACAGGAAGCAAAAAAATAATTCATCTACACCAGTGATGTCCAAATGCACGGAAATCTGTGGTGACAGTAAAACTCCATATTCATGTTCCAAGATCTGCCTAGCAACAGTGTACCCCACAGGGGAAAAGCAAAAAGCAGTTAAGATGTATGTTGTTCTGGATGAACAGAGTAACAGGTCACTGGCAAGGTCAGACTTTTTTGATGATTTTAACATTACATCGAGTGCAGTTCCATACACCCCAAAGACATGTGCAGGAGTGATGGAAACGTCAGGAAGAAGAGCTACCGACTTTACTATCGAGTCTCTTGACAAGAGAGTCCATCTCTCACTTCCCACCTTGATAGAGTGTGATATGTTACCAGATGATAAAGCAGTGATCCCTTCACCAGAAGTGGCCCTTCATCATCCTCATCGCAATTCGATATCACACCTTATTCCAGCTATCCAGAAAGATGCCTCTATTCTTCTACTTCTTGGGAGAGACATTCTACAGGTACATAAGGTACGCCAACAAATTAATGGGCCCTTTAATGCCCCCTATGCTCAAAGACTTGACCTAGGGTGTGTTATAGTAGGAGAAGTTTGTCTAGGAGCAACACATCGGCCTGACAGCGTCAACACTTCAAAGACATCTGTGCTAGTGAATGGGCGCACGTCCCTTCTTAGTCCATGTCAGAACAGCTTTGTCATCAAAGAAACCCTAAAACCATACAGTGACTCTCCTTCTAATTACAATAGAGACATTAGTAGTGGCATGAAGACTGACACTTTAGGGAACTCAGTGTTCCAGAGAACAAAAGATGATGACAAACAAGCAATGTCCATAGATGATCAAGCCTTTCTCAATATCATGGATAAAGAGACTTTCCAAGATGAAAACAACAATTGGGTAGCTCCTTTACCTTTTTGCACACCCAGGTGTTATTTACCTAGTAACAGAGAGCAAGCCATGAAGCGCCTGAACGCTCTACGTAAAACTTTGCAAAGAAAACCTGAAGTGAAAAAAGACTTTACAGAATTCATCAAAAGGATGCTTGACAATAATCATGCTGAAGTAGCATCATCACTGGACGAAGGTAAAGAACACTGGTATCTGCCAATGTTTGGCATTTACCATCCACACAAGCCAGAACAAATAAGAGTTGTGTTCGATTCCAGTGCTCAACATGAAGGTGTTTCATTAAATGATGTTCTGCTGAGTGCCCCAGATCTAAACAACACACTTCTGGGTGTCCTGTTACGCTTCAGGAAAGAGCCTATTGCCTTCATAGGGGATGTGCAACAGATGTTTTATTGTTTTCTAGTGAGAGAGGACCATCGTGATTACCTGCGTTTCCTGTGGTACAAGGATAACAACACAGATAAAGAGGTGACAGAGTAAGGAATGAGGGTGCATGTTTTTGGTAATAGCCCTTCTCCTGCTGTTGCCATATACTGAATGTGCAAAGCTGCCCAGAAAGGTGCAGAACATTATGGTCAAGATGCCAAACACCTTGTGATGGGACATTTCTATGTAGACGATGGACTTGCTTTAGCTAGCACACCTGAAGGGGCAATCAACATTCTTAATAAAGCAAAACAAATGCTGGCAGAGTCTAATCTGCGACTACATAAGATAGCCTCTAACAGCAAACAAGTCATGGAAGCTTTCACTGCAGAAGACAGAGCTACGAATCTCAAAGACCTTTGCCTGGGAACAGACACCCTTCCTTTACAGAAGAGTTTAGGCCTAAGCTGGGATATAGAGAAAAACTGTTTTGTTTGTCAGGTTTCTTCAGTAGAAAAGCCATTCACGAGAAGAGGAATTCTATCCACTGTGAACAATCTCTATGATCCTCTCGGGTTTGTAGCACCTGTCACCATAAAAGGTAAGGCCTAAGTTCGTGAACTGTCAAGTGGAGAAAGTGAGTGGGATGCCTTACTTCCACAAAAGAGACTCCATGAGTGGGTCCAATGGACAGAGTCTTTACAAGCCTTACAATGTTTACAAATACCCAGATGTTATGTTCCTGTTTCATTGTCACAAGCCTGCAAAAGCGAACTGTACATTTTTTCAGATGCATCTGTTACAGAAATAGGTGCAGTTGCTTACTTGAAGGTAAACAATGCAGGAAATGTCTGTCATGTTGGATTTGTTATGGGAGAATCCAAACTGAGTTCTAGGCCGGCACATACAATTCCACGCCTAGAGTTATGCGCAGCTGTACTAGCGGTTGAACTGTATGAGCTAGTGAGACGAGATGGACTTAAGCCTAGATGCTGTGAAATTCTTTACAGACAGTAAAACAGTCTTAGGCTATATCTGTAACACTGCCAAGAGATTCTTCTTATATGTTTCCAATCGGGTGAATAGGATCAGACAAGCAACCTGTCCAGAGAAATGGTTCTATGTGCCCTCAGAACAAAATCATGCAGAATATGCTACCAGGCCTACACAGATGGCTTGCCTTCAGAACTCTATATGGTTCTCTGGCCCACATTTTCTGTATCAGACAGTTGTAGATAATCCTGATAACACCAATGTTTACTCTTTAGTGGAACCCGAAGCTGATCCTGAAATTAGGTCAGAAGTAGTAAGCTTCAGTACTAAAGATGTTGACACTAGACTGCAGTTACATTGCTTCAAAGATTTTACAGCTGGAAGAGGCTAAGCAGGGTCGTAGCAAGACTAATTCATGTTGCAAAAAGCTTCCAGAAGAAAAGGAATGATGATCGACCCGGAACCTGGGGAGTTTTAGTTTAGAAGAACTTTCACAAGCCAAGACAGTCATAATTTCTTCTGTACAACATACATATTTCAAGCAAGAATATGACTACATTGAACAACGAAAGACGCTTCCAAAACATAGCTGTCTTACAAAACTCAGTCCCTTTATAGATCAAGATGGACTAGTGAGAGTAGGTGGCCGTTTATCCTTTGCCACGCTGTCAGATGAGGAGAAGCAGCCTGTCATCATTCCTCATGATCACCACTTTGCTACTTTGATTGTAAGACATTATCACAATCAAATAGTTCACCAAGGGCGCCACATAACAGAAGGTGCAATCCGAGCTGCAGGTTTCTGGATTCTTGGTGGAAAACGTCTAGTGTCTGCAATCATTCACAAATGTGTCATGTGCCGTAAGCTCAGAGGGAGATTGGAAAGCCAAAAGATGGCAGAGTTACCAAAAGATAGAGTCAATCCTGAGCCTCCATTCACTAGTGTGGGTGTTGATGTGTTTGGTCCCTGGGCAGTTGTAACACGCTGAACTAGAGGAGGTAGCGCTGACAACAAACGCTGGGCTGTTCTTTTCACAAGTCTTTCTACAAGAGCAGTGCATATAGAATTGATTGAGTCCATGTCAGCATCCAGTTTCATCAACGCTCTAAGAAGATTATTTTCTGTTCGTGGTCCGGCTAAGTTAATTCGCTCGGATAAAGGTACTGATTTTGTAGGAGCATGCAAGGAACTGCATATACAGTATGTTCAAATGATGTAGAACTTCTAGACTATCTTGAAGACAAAGGATGCACATAGATCTTTAACACTCCACACTCATCTCACATGGGAGGTGCTTGGGAAAGGTTAATAGGTGTAGCTAGGCGCATTTTAGATGCAATGTTACTCCAAGCTAAACCTCCTCGTTTGACTCATGAGACTTTGAGTACTTTCATGGCAGAAGTTATGGCCATCATTAATGCAAGACCTTTGGTACCACTATCTACAGATCCAGATAATCCAACAGTTTTAACTCCTGCTATGCTCTTGACCCAAAAGGTAGACTCTTTGTCGGCCCCTTGTGGAGACTTTAGTACAACAGAACTTCATGCAAAGCAATGGAAACAAGTCCAGTGTCTGGCTGATACGTTTTGGAAGAGATGGAGGAGAGATTACCTGTTTACCTTACAAAGTCGCAGGAAATGAGATAAGACCAGTCCCAATGTTAAAGTTGGAGATGTTGTGTTGTTGAAAGATAGTCAAGAAAGCAGAAAAAAATGGCCTATGGGAATTGTCACAAATACGTTGCCAAGCAAAGATGGTAATGTCAGAAAGGTTGAAGTCAAAGTGACGAAACAAGGCACTGTTAAAGTGTAGGCCAGACCAGTTTTGGATGTTTTGAGACCGAAACAATGACAATGAGTTCACTGTACTCCAATGGCTTCCACAGTCACCAGATCTCAATCCAATAGGGCACCTATGGGATGTGGTGGAACGTGAAATTCACATCCTGGATGTGCAGCCAACAAATCTGCAGCAACTGCGTGATGCCATCATGCCAATATGGACCTCTGAGGAATGTTTCCAACACCTTGTTGAATCTATGCCACAAAATTATTAAGGCAGTTCTGAAAGCGAAAGGGGGTCCAACCCGATACTAGCAAGGTGTACCTAATAAAGTGGCTGGTGTGTGTGTATATATGTGTATGTGTGTGTGTGTGTGTGTGTCTATATATATATATATATATATATATATATATATATATATATATATATATATATATATATATATATATATATACAGTGGCTTGCGAAAGTATTCGGCCCCCTTGAACTTTTCAACCTTTTGCCACATTTCAGGCTTCAAACATAAAGATATAAAATTTTTATTTTTTGTGAAGAATCACCAACAAGTGGGACACAATTGTGAAGTGGAACGAAATCTATTGGATATTTTAAATCTTTTGGATTTTTGAAACTTTTTTAACTAATAAAAAAAATGAAAAGTGGGGCGTGCAAAATTATGCGTTAATACTTTGTAGAGCCACCTTTTGCTGCGATTACAGCTGCAAGTCGCTTGGGGTATGTCTCTATCAGTTTTGCACATCGAGAGACTGAAATTCTTGCCCATTCTTCCTTGCAAAACAGCTCAAGCTCAGTGAGGTTGGATGGAGAGCGTTTGTGAACAGCAGTTTTCAGCTCTTTCCACAGATTCTCGATTGGATTCAGGTCTGGACTTTGACTTGGCCATTCTAACACCTGGATACGTTTATTTGTGAACCATTCCTTTGTAGATTTTGCTGTATGTTTGGGATCATTGTCTTGTTGGAAGATAAATCTCCGTCCCAGTTTCAGGTCTTTTGCAGACTCCAACAGGTTTTCATCCAGAATGGTCCTGTATTTGGCTGCATCCATCTTCCCCTCAATTTTAACCATCTTCCCTGTCCCTGCTGAAGAAAAGCAGGCCAAAACCATGATGCTGCCACCACCATGTTTGACAGTGGGGATGGTGTGTTGAGTGTGATGAGCTGTGTTGCTTTTACGCCAAACATATCGTTTTGCATTGTGGCCAAAAAGTTCGATTTTGGTTTCATCGGACCAGAGCACCTTCTTCCACATGTTTGGTGTGTCTCCCAGGTGGCTTGTGGCAAACTTTAGACGAGACTTTTTATGGATATCTTTGAGAAATGGCTTTCTTCTTGCCACTCTTCCATAAAGGCCAGATTTGTGCAGTGTACGACTGATTGTTGTCCTATGGACAGACTCTCCCACCTCAGCTGTAGTTCTCTGCAGTTCATCCAGAGTGATCATGGGCCTCTTGGCTGCATCTCTGATCAGTCTTCTCCTTGTCTGAGCTGAAAGTTTAGCGGGACAGCCAGGTCTTGGTAGATTTGCAGTGGTCTGATACTCCTTCCATTTCAAAATGATCGCTTGCACAGTGCTCCTTGGGATGTTTAAAGCTTGGGAAATCTTTTTGTATCCAAATCTGGCTTTAAACTTCTCCACAACAGTATTACGGACCTGCCTGGTGTGTTCCTTGGTCTTCATGATGCTCTCTGCGCTTTCAACAGAACCCTGAGACTATCACAGAGCAGGTGCATTTATACAGAGACTTGATTACACACAGGTGGATTCTATTTATCACCATCAGTTATTTAGGACAACATTGGATCATTCAGAGATCCTTGCTGAACTTCTGGAGTGAGTTTGCTGCACTAAAAGTAAAGGGGCCGAATAATTTTGCACGCACCACTTTTCAGTTTTTTAATTGCTAAAAAAGTTTAAAATATCCAATAGATTTCGTTCCACTTCACAATTGTGTCCCACTTGTTGGTGATTCTTCACAAAAAATTTAAATTTTATATCTTTATGTTTGAAGCCTGAAATGTGGCAAAAGGTTGAAAAGTTCAAGGGGGCCGAATACTTTCGCAAGCCACTTTATATATATATATATATATATATATATATATATATATATATATTAATGAGTGCACATCAACACAAATAAAAATGCAAAAACAAAGTGAAATAATCAGTGATGTGGAAATTTTCTGAAGACAGTAAAGTCCAAAGACAAAGTGAAGCATTCAACCTTCCACTGACTCCGTGAGTGTATCCTGAAGTGGTGACCATTGCACCGATGCCCTTCATCACAAATAAAGTTGGCCTCTTACCAAATAATGTATTTAAACTAGCAAAATGCTTTGGATGTGCTTGACCTGTGACATCATCATGCCCGCTGAGTGGATGCCGGCGATGCATTGGTAGATGCTGTAATATGCTGTATTTTCCTTTACCTCTGTAACTACCTGTCTATCGTTTAAATAAATTATTTGGAGGTTTTACACTACGTGCGGCCTCTGTTCTCCTCTATGAGTGTGGATGCAGTCTGGTCTGATATGCTGATCCTTGGAATCATTGAAGCTTGAAATCAGTGTTTTGCTATTGCCATTGATGGATATCTGGAGGCTTATTAACAACAAGCTTGATTGATCTCTGTAGTAGTAATCCTTTATATTTGGTAAAAGGCCAACTTTATTTGTGTTGAAGGGCATAGTGCTGTGGTCACCTCTTCAGGATACACTCACGGTCTCAGGGCCTAGACTTGAACCTGGGACCTCTGCTGTGTCTGGCAATGACTCTTCTCGCTGAGCTGAGATGATGGACAGCACCCTGTCTGATCCATTGGACAACGCTGCCTTGTGCCTTGACTTCTGCTGAGCCTTGAACTCTTTGCTCCTCCCATGAAATTACTGATTTAAGCCATGTCTTTGCACGTCCTGTTTGTCAGATTATTGTGCTCTCTTCAGCCAGTATCTTGCTCTGGTGTTTCCTGCTGCCGTGCATATTTTGCTACCACTCGTTAAAGACCCTTGACTTGCTCCTCAACTACGCTTCTGCCTGATCCCAACCTGAAACTACTCATTACTGACATTTGGCTTGTTTACTGACTATGCTTCAGTTTGATCCTTACCTGCTTATCTGCTACTTGACCCCGGCTTGCTCACTTCCTGGTGGGGAGATCCTGAGGACTGTGACCTGGTACTAACATGCAGCAAATTCCACCTCCAATATCAGGAGCTCTGGTGAACACCGGTTAGTACTTAGACTCCACAACTCAGGTTAGCCCACGTCATCAGCCAGGGTGACTGCCTGTGACTGCCTATCCTGCTGGCTGGTGGTAGACCCGCTACTGCTATAGCAACTGGTCTTCGAGCCCAACCCCTGATCGTGACACACAGAGTCAGTGGAAGGTTGAAAGTTTAACTTTGTCTTTGGACTTTTGGATTTTTTCACTTTATGTTTTTGGATTTTTATTTGTGTTGATGCACACTCATTGTATGTGTGTGTGTGTGTGTGTATGCATGTATGTATTTATATATATATATATATATATATATATATATATATATATATCTACATTTTGACACCCAGTGTTCCAATGTTTAGTGGGTGCAACTCTGGTTTTTTTGGGGTTTTTTTTAATTATTTTTATTATAATTTCAATTTAGGTACAAAACAGAACAGAGCCTATTGGGCATACCCAGGCTCGGTCAACAAATACATAGAAAACAAAACAAGAGAGAAAAAACAAACAAAAAAAAAAACACATAGAAACCTATATGTTCCTAACTAAACCATTGTACGCTCAACCACCTTGCAGGCTATTCGAAGCAGTCCTCCAATTCCATGTGTACGCTGCAGTACCCATTTTATTCATTTATGGAATGAGATGTGCAAGATAGTAACATATTCATATTCCCCCCCTTCCCATGCCTATCGACTGAACAGCCCAGGGACTTTTATGAGATCAGAAACGCCATTTGAGCCATTCCCGGTTACTTAATGGAGTGAACTAATCATCAATCGAGTCTACATTAGTAGACAGGGATTCCGTCCAAATATCCCATATTTTGTGGAATTTTTTTTCACAACCACGTGACAAGTAAGTAGCTTTGTACAGTGGTAGGGCCGCATTCACCAACCTCTTCCAGAAATGTATTGAAGGTGCAGATGAGGCCTTCCATCTGAGTACTATAGATTTACGGGCATAGTAAAGAAATAGTCCTAGCAGGGTTTTGGTTGCCCGGCGTGGGGCCAGTGGTTTAACGAGTCCCAGCAGACATACCTCTACAGACAATGGCACAGGAACAGTGGTGACAGTCAAAATAAATTTGGTTACCTCGACCCACAAAATTGCAATCTGAGGACAATTCCAAAAAATATGAATGAAATCCGCTGAGACTGAATTACACCTCCAACAAGAGGCAGAAATAGATGGATAGATTCTATGTAAGCGCTCGGGCATGTAATAAACCTTATGTATTATTTTAAATTGCACCAATTTATCTCTGGCTGATACTAGCTGTGAGAAGGGGTATTCCCACATTTCTTCCCAATCTTCTGTGTCAAATGCAGGGAAATCTACCTCCCACTTTGCCTTAAGGTTTTCTAGTCCCGTGTGTACGTTCGGGAGTAGTGCCCTATATATGGAAGATAAGGGTTTAGATAGAGCTTCATCTCTGAGCAGAGTCTCTAGACTCTGCTCAGTCTAGAGCAGAAGCACCTGCAAACTGAGTGTTGAAAGCGTGCCTAAGCTGCAGAAATCTAAACAGGTGTGAGTTAGATCAATTATATTGTTCTTTCAACCTATCAAAAGTCTGTATTTTGCCTTCAAGATAAATTTGATTTATATATTTAATGCCCTTGCATGCCCATACCCCAGGGTCAGGAATGGACCCGAATTCTGGTAATTACGGATTGAGGGTGCAGCTCTTTTAACACATTTTCACACTAAGTGCAAGGAATAATATAGCTACAAATGTGTATTAGAAACAATATATTCACCTCTGATTGTCAATAAGGGGTCAGTCAACTGAAAAGTGATATTTAAAGGCTAAATTCACATATTTTTTCAGAAGAAAATGTGCATTACTATTTTTTCCTACAGGAGCCTGCAAAGCATTGCACCCACATTGTGCATGCTTTTACAAAGCTGGAGGGAATAGGCAGAAATTTGGCTTGAATTCAGCTTAAAAGGAGATCTAAATTCACCACAAACATTCATTTTTTTTTTTAACAGCAGCATTACAATAGCAATATAATCAATTATTTTTGACAATCCAATATAAGCTTACTTGAACACTCCCTTTTCATGTTTTGAGTGCCGACAGTCTGTTGGCCAACTCTTAACTTCCTGGATTTCCTGCATACTTTGAAGCTTCGCCTCTGCACATTCTCTTGATTTTTAGTTTTGATTTCTAAGGACTATATATCCAATGGTACCTTGCTACCTGCAAGCAGTGATTCCTGTACTATTGTACTTCCTGAAGCTCCTCCGCTTTAGCACCTCTATAGTTCAGACAGCAGGTTCTGTGAAACGTGTGACAGAATAGTGCACTTTCACAGGGCAGAGAACATGTGGTACTGTACTCAAGGAAGTAAACTTTTGGCATTCAAGCTTCACGATCCTTCTGATTAAAAAGAGTTAGCTAAAAACAACTGACATTCAATGTGGAAATAAATGCATGATTTCAGGTTTTGACCATAGATATACTTTAGAGGTTGTAAACCTAAACAAAAGAAAAGATCCTGTTCCTTTGAAGCATGTTAAACCACATAGTGCTTGTGCAGTGTAATTTGTCCCTTTCTATGTTGTAAAATACATGGTAGATTCTGCCTGTTCCTGTGCCCCCCCCTAGGTGTGCTGACCACGGTAATCATGGCTGCTGATCCATGATACCATGGTCAGTTTACGTGCCTTCATTATCCTGCTGTGTTTAGAGTCTCTCCCTCTCCCCCTCCCTCCCTGCCTGTCACTTCCTAGTGTGTGAGCCTATCTTCAAACCCGCCCTTTCCCTTCTGCCACTATTCCACATGGCAGTAAAGTTAGTGATCACAATTACTGCCAGCCCCTCTGATAACAAGATGTACTACAGAGTGTATGCATTTTTTTTTAAATTCTGCAGCTAAATACCTTATTTCACATTGACGATGTGCAGTCACCTGGCCACCTGGCTGATGTCAGAGGGGAACCCCTTCCACTGTAGTCCTTAGATCGGGGAAGGAGAGCGGCGAGCAGTCACATGACTGCGCATTGGCGATGTGAAAAAAGGTATTTAGCTGCAGATTTAAAAAAAACACATACACTGTGTAGTATAGCTTGCTATAACAGAGGGGCTGGCAGTAATTGTGATCACTGACTTTACAACCACTTTAAGTCTTATTTATCAAACAATCTAAAAAAAATTACTGCTCATTGTCTGCAATGTCTAATTTTAAAACGTTTTTTTATATATATTTTTTTTTTCTATTTGCAATTTATTTTTGATGTTCTCTGAGAATTTTTCAGACAGGATATGCACTTTTCCCTGCATTAGGGGACACCAACACTCTTATATTTTGGTGTTTGTTCCACTGAATAACTTTGGTCACTTCCTGGTCTTCAACAAAATGGTGTTTTTGGTTATTTCCTGTGCCTTTGAGCATAGATATAATAGTGGCTTTGTCACTTCTGATCACCAGCAAAATGGCCAACTGATCACTTTCTGTTTGCAATGTCTCTAAGGAGACACTGTGATTTGAGCAGTTTTGAGAGGCTAAATAAACTAGTTTGACATCTGACACTAGAGGACCCCTTGATAACGTCCTATTTGACGAAACGCATCGGAAAGAGACTCTATTGCTGACGTCAGGCCACTGTCGGTCCGCAGTAGCACCTATTGTCAAATGTTTTTATGATTTATTTTATTTTGGCTTATAACATATAAATTCAATAAATACTACACTATGGAAACTTCATCTGGCTCCTGTGAGCTTTATTTACCACAGCTACATCTGGATGTTGCGAGTTGCTGAACAGCCTTCCACACAACAGATTGCGGATCTACACTGAGTGCGTGTTTGCTGCTGTAATGGCAGCCAGCTTTTCCAGTGAGTGTCCAGTGCGGTGGATGATTTTGGAGCACTTTACTGGATCACCTCTTCACTTTTCAAGTCACTACCAATTTTTTGTGCACATCTTTGTACTGAACTATGTGCTTTCGCCAATAAGTTTATATTGCTGATCCTATCGGGACTGTGCATTTAAATCCTTATTTTTCATTATATTGTTTTTTATTTGACTTATGATTGGACTTATATATATTTTTTTCACTTTAGCACTTTTTTGGACTTTATTTCAATGTGCTGTCCATTTATAACACAATATTTACATATCATTGCTGTTCATTTACTCCTGGCCCTACACACTTTTTCTTAAGATTCTTTCTAAGTTTGGTATATTACTTATCTGTGACAGCTGCCGTCCCACCAAAGCGCAGAGATACACCTTTTTCATTTCAATCTAAAAAATTAACTGCCTATGCTTCCTGAATAGCATCCACTCAGGAAAAAAACCTTCAATGGAAAATGAAAGCTGGAAAAGGAAAGTTTGATTATGACTGGCTGCTAGCTAGCAATATAGGATTGCAGATAAAAGCTATGCTATGATGTGGTTAATAATTTTGCAATGATACCTGCAGAATTTCTGTGTCTCAGATGAAAGAAAATGGACACCAAGCAGTGCCCTCTTACCGGTAGGTTAGTACGCCTGTATGACTTTGGATAGGGGCCATTGGTGCACCTCCTACAATGTTGTAGGTATGTTGTGGTTACTTAACTTTGTCTCGAGGCATGGCAAGTCATACAATTGCATGAGCAGTCACAAAATAACACTGTCATCTTTTATGGTTTATTGAATTAGTCCACATGATCACAGTTATAGTTGTACATCGATAAGGTTTGTTACTACTTACAAACAGAATGCATATTAAAATGAAAGCACTCCTTTCTTTCCATTAATTACAAAATACATCATGTGCCCCATTAGACACCAGGTCATCCAATGGGACTCTAACAGTCTGCTCTCAGAAACTAATTCATGTTTATTTTCTAAACTGCAATGTAAGAGTTAGGATTCTAGTAAGAGATAGGTACTGTATGCAACCTCAATATGACTGTAGACGAAATAGTAATATACACACTATGTACAATATTCAGTTACCTATCGCTCCTACTTGGTCCTACAGTCACCTTTCCAATTGTAATCTTGCAGTTAGTTCCTTCTTTTTTATATATACACAAAGCAGCTGCTTCTTTATTTGCAAGCAGTAAGTGCAATGATATTTTACAATGAAAACATAACAAATTCATGCGAAACTGCAGGAGACACAGCAAGTCAACAAGTAAAGGTTCAATATACATATATGTATAAATATATCTGCTGCCAATTTCAGCTTATGTTTAGAAACCAGAGGTCTCTGCTACATGCAGCACCATGGGAAGTGTCATTCTACAATACATGTACAGTATATTATTTTGTTACTGTTTACAGTGTACAATTCATTCTTAACTTAAAAAATACATATACATTATTCAGTTATTCCAGGAAAGATGAAGCTTTTGTTTTGAGTATTTTACAGGCTCCTACTTTGTAAAATAAAAACACGCTTTAAATGAGATTCTACTCTCCACACATTTTGCACTTTAATTATTTGACATGTTACAGTTTGTGAATTAAGGTGCCTATACACAGACTGATCAAGGCATTCAACACTTGTTCTTAGGCGCAGCAAACCTGCTTGACAGCAGATTCCCAACAGACAATGAGGGTCAACTATGAGCAATATGAATGATTGGTGAGGGACACAGCTATGTGTGGGATAACACAAGAGTCATACAAAAACTATATTTTTTAACTGAATTTAAGTTCCTTGTTATTTATCTGATTTTGGTGGGCTATGGAAGCTAAGGCTACTCCATCCACTGCATGATCATCAGAAGGTAAGAGTGTCCACCTCCAGCCCATGCAATAGAAAGTCCCTTCATTCTGCACGTTGTAGAAGGTGGAGCTCAATAAATGCCTTGCTCCAGAAAAAGCAGTTTGGAGCACTTTAGTAATCCCCAAACTGCTTACAACCCTCATTGAGCATGATCAATCACACAACAGGGATTCTCCAGTACACAAGTGGAAGATGGAAGCCACTTTTAATGGTTTGTGTTTACTGGATGTGTTGGTATGCGTATGTTAGTCTCCTTGCGGGAAAATACATGAACATGAGAAAATATATTGTTTTTAATAAGACCAGTTCCCACTAATTGATTGTATAGCATTCCATTAACAGAAAAGCCTGAATGAGAGTACTGAATGGGTGTACTGAACTGTATTTGTCCATTAAAGGCATTCGATCGAAGTGTTTAAAAGACAACTCAATACAAAACCTAAGTTGAAAACAGCCATGTCTGGTAAGTAAACATTATTGGTATGGGCAAGTTTTCTGTAGGTAGTTTTGGAAGTTTTTTTTTTCTTTACTGTGCATGAGCTATGAACATAAAACTATTCACATATTCTCAACAAGCAGTAAAATAGATTTAAACATACCATCCCTGACCTCTTTAGCTGCGTTTAATAAGTTTAGTTTGTAAGAGACTACTGTCCATCTGAAAAGCGATCTGCAGTGATTAGCTTTTCAGAGGCAGTTGACAGGTGTCTTAGAGGCGATATGTTGCCTCTTGAATGCCTGTTTTAACCATTAAAAGCCTGCCACATTGCATGCATTACACACAGTTGCAGCACAGTCCAACTGACATGAATGGGTCACATTTGTTGGTGGTTCAGCTTAGTAATTGTGACCCATTCTATAAGTTTTACCATGTTGTGACCATAATAATATTTACTGGCCATGTTACCTGGCAGCTCACCAGTCAGGGGCAGTAATAACTCAGATAAACTGCCTATTTTTACCACCCCTCTGTATATGTGTAAATTGCTAGATGTTTACATTAGAGGGATGGTAGCCTGCCAAGATTCTGGTGCAACAAAAAGGAATAGGGAAAGAGCTAAGATTTTATTTTCTGTGTTGTGATCTTTGAAAAAAATTTTTTTAACACATAGCTGAATGAAGGCTTCTTTAAGGGTACTTTCAAACAGTACTGATATCTGAACATCAGTAATCTTGGTCCAAAATTTCTTACGTTTATTTTGAACGAAGGCATGTACATGAGTAGCATGAATTCTAACTCTCAGAATGGAATTTTAACCTCTTCAACTTAACATTTTACACGTGTATTTGCACATAAAATACTGACCGGCAGCTCAGATTTCTGTATTTTTTTTTTACTTCTCCACACGCAGCACATGTTTACATGCATGTGTGTACAGGCACATAATAAACAACTGGCTGCAATTAGGTCAGTAAAAATAATGCCTGCACGCAAGAGGCCTTAAGGAGATTTTATTTCTTGTTCAAAATATGTAAATACTTTAGAGTGCATGATCTAAGCACAGGTTCACTAACTAACCCTACTGAGAGTAACTGGCAAAGTACAAATTAAATATAGTGTGATATTTGAAGTCATTTTTTATGCAGTGTAATTGTATTTAGGCACTTGATTACACTTACAATTTATTAAACCTACACGTGTACACTTTCCATACAATACGTGATGTTGTAAAAGCATTAAGGTAATAAGTAGTGTAACAGTTAAAAGCTGCCAATTGACAAGCACTTCAGTGGCACATACTCATGGTAATATTTCAACATATAGTACTGTTTGGAAGGTGCATCATTGAAGTCACTATTTGACTTTTTGCATCTCTTCACAATCAATCTGTAGATGTAGGTCCAACTTCCGGAACGTTCATATAAACAACTGTCTGGGTAGAGCCGATAGGTTGATGTGAGCAACAATTCCACTGTGATATATACAGTATCTCACAAAAGTGAGTACACCCCTGACAATTTTGTAAATATGTTATTATATCTTTTCATGCGACAACACTGAAGAAATTACACGTTGCTGCAATGTAAAGTAGTGAGTGTACAGCTTGTATAACAGTGTAAATTTGCTGCCCCCTCAAAATAACTCAACACACAGCCAATAATGTCTATACCGCTGGCAACAAATGTGAGTAAGTGAAAATTTCCAAATTGGGCCCAATTAGCCATTTTCCCTCCCCGATGTCATGTAACTTGTTAGTGTTACAAGGTCTCAGGTGTGAATGGGGAGCAGGTGTGTTAAATTTGGTGTCATCGCTCTCACCCTCTCTTACTGGTCACTGGAAGTTCAACATGGCACCTCATGGCAAATAACTCTCTGAGGATCTGAAAAAAAGAATTGTTGCTCTACATAAAGATGGCCTAGGCTATAAAAAGATCGCCAAGACCCTGAAACTGAGCTGCAACATGGTGGCCAAGACAATACAGCGATTTAACAGGACAGGTTCCACTCAGAACAGGCCTCGCCATGGTTGACCAAAGAAGTTGAGTGCACATGCTCAGCGTCATATCCAGAGGTTGTCTTTGGGTAATATAGACGCATGAGTGCTGCCAGCATTGCTGAAGAGGTTGAAGGGGTGGGGGGGTAGCCTGTCAGTGCTCAGACCATACGCCGCGCACTGCAACAAGTTGGTCTGCATGCCTGTTGTTCCATAAAGGAATCGTGATCTAAAGATGATGCACAAGAAAGCCCATAAACAGTTTGCTGAAGACAAGCAGACTAAGGACATGGACTACTGGAACCATGTTCTGTGGTCTGATGAGACCAAGATAAACTTGTTTGGTTCAGATGGTGCTGAGCGTGTGTGGCAGCAACCATGGGTGATGGACTGGCCAAGCATGTCTCCAGACCTAAACCCCATTGAGCATCTGTGAGGCATCCTCAAATGGAAGGTGGAGGAGCTCAAGGTCTCTAACATCCACCAGCTCCGTGATGTCGTCATGGAGGAGTGGAAGAGGATTCCAGTGGCAACCTGTGAAGCTCTGGTGAACTCCATGCCCACGAGGGTTAAGGCAGTGCTGGAAAATAATGGCGGCCACACAAAATATTGACACTTTGGGTCAATTTGGACATTTTCACTTAGGGGTGTACTCACTTTTGTTACTAGTAGTTTAGACATTAATGGCTGTGTGTTGAGTTATTTTGAAGGGACAGCAAATTTACACTTTCATACAAGCTGTACACTCCCTACTTTACATTGTAGCAAAGTATCATCATTTCTTCAGTGTTATCACATGAAAAGATATAATAAAATATTTACAAAAATGTGAGGGGTGTACTCACCTTTGTGAGATACTGTGTGTGTGTGTATATATATATATATATATATATATATATATATATAGCAACATAACAGTGCTTCACTTTGCCCTACCGGTGTTCATAGGTTTAAAATCTAGCAAGTATATCTAAAAGTTTGATAAATGTCTGCAAATGCCCCTAGTTACTTTATTTCATATAACAATGTATCTATATGTACTATTTTTCTCTAATAAATCCAACAAGAAAAAGTTAAATAGACTATCCCAACACCTATGGTGCACATACCATATGTTAAGAATCCAGAAAGTAAAAATGCATTTTTATGTGCCATGAGTTTGTCTCGAACTGTTGTATAAAACGTTTAATAGGATTTCTGCCATAATTACTATAAAGAAATTTTTTTTATTAAATTATATCTGCCAGAAAAATGCCAACTAGAGTGCAATTGGATTTTTTTTTATTGTTTTTAGTTGAGTTGTAACTTGTAACTTAAGGAATTGCTAACATTTAGGTGTTTAAATAACCAGAGTCATCTTTCCTGGAATGACTTATAAATTACAGAAATTTTATACTATAAAAGGTACAGAGGTAAGGTTACATAATTTAATATGTCAACGCCTTACCTCAGCTATTATGAACAATAATACTGATACATTTTTTGCAAATATACACTATTTAAATTGTAGCATTGGAATATTTACCGTAGATGACATGCAAAATGGATGATTTTTTTCCCTTAGTGGTAAGTTCTATAGCCTGTGAGGCACAGAACCAAGCCTCTGACTCTAGTGCATATATTTATTTTAGGCAGAACCTCTGCAGCTCAGGAACATTTTATAACCTGCAAAAAATATGGTCACTGAGACTTAAACAAGCATTCTCTATCCTGGAATGAACTGTGTCTGCAAAAAGAGCCTAAAAAAGAGCTTAAAGCTGGCATGAAATCTTCTATGCAGTCCATATGAATATTTTGCATTCTAAAATGTACTTTTTTTCTTTTCTGCAAGAACATTCTATAACTGGCAATAAATGGAATCCCTATTGTTAAACAGGTTCTACAGATAATAAGGGTGAGTTCTAAAGCTTGCATGAAAGAGTAAGGTCTCATGTATCAATGTGTTTTTACCAAGAGTTATTTTAGCTTACCCACCAAGCTCTGGAAGTTTTCATTAGATTGTTGGCCATTGAAAGTCCAGTTCTTATTAAGAACACATTATATCACCGTATATGTACTTCAGGATATAGAAGAAGCAGACCTGCTGTGCATAGTGGTGTGTTATACTTCCCTCCATGCAGAGTTTTGCAATTGCACACATTTTTCTGTATCAGGAAATCTAATGCAACTTCCAAGGCAGCTTTACTTTGGGATTATCAATTTAGACATGTTGTGCTTTTGTGAAGTTTTCACAGCACACAATCGCAATAAAGTATTGGTGCGTGTTAAAATGCCAGTCTAAATGCACAGAATAGACAATTTAGGATTTAATCTTAAAATGAACTCAGAAAAAGTGTTCATAGACAGTTTGTCAAATCTCTGCCAGTAAAATTCGACATCCATGGAGCATAGCAGGGGTGCACAACCTGTGGATCATTACTCCAAATTAAGTTCTTGAATTTGTCTTCAGATACCATGATTGTCAGGTATCTTAAAGCGGAATTCGACCCAAAAGTGGAACTTCAGCTTATTTGCTTCCTCCCCCACTCCGGTGCCACATTTGGCACCTTTCAGGGAGGAGGGGGGAAAGAATACCTGTTTTTGACAGGTCCCTGTCCCCACTTCCGGAAAACGGATGAAGAAAAATACAAATCCTTTGGCAAAACAGCTCAACTATTGTATTTTATCTGTTTATGAAGCTGTTTGCCTGGAGTTCAGCTTTAAATATCTCTGGACAAATATATAAAACCCCCTTTTTGTTAGTTTTAATATTCCTTACATAGTTACAAAAAATTTTGTTCTCTAATTAAGCTGTTATAATTACCTGAAATCTGCCTTTATAATGACATGCCACACACCAGATGTTATCTGAAATCAGCCTTGCATTGGAAATGTCTGTCCTACAAATTGATGAGATGGAAGCAGTGGATGGAAGATCGAGTTAGCAAAGGGAGAAAGCTTACGGTGGGTGCCACCAGTGTGGTGATGTTTGAATAGCAGAAAGAATGCTGGGTAATATTTTGTCTTCCTTTTGACACTATATAGCACCACGAGATCAAAAGAGTCTATGCACTCCTGTACAAGTCTCCTAGAAGGTAAACAGTTCCTATACAATATATAGGTTTCAGTTGCGTATTTAGGTGCTTGGCTTATGATGCCCTTCAAAAACAGGCTGGGCACCCATGTTCTACTCCCTGCAAATATATAATGCCTCTGCCTCTTACAATAATTTTCTATAGTCTGAAAGGCCCAGTCTCTGCTTCTCACAGGAACAGACCGTAGACACAAACTGTTCCATGTGTATTAAATTTTTATTGGTAGAGCAGTAGCATACATATTTGTAGTATGTTGCTAACTCCTCTATAAATGGGAGGGGTATGGACATACAATTTAATGGTGTATACTTTGTTACAGATAGAAAAGAACAAAACAAAACCCAGAAACTATGCACGTACAACACTATACAGTAAATACAGACAAATTCAGAAACAAGGCTTAATGCTGTCTCATAGTCTGACTTTTTGGAGACAGGTAATGTTGCTGTTTTGCTGGTATTATGAGACTGGGCAAGGTACAGAGTAAACATTTATCAAATTGGTTTTGGAGTTTGCCAACTATAATGGAAAAGTAGCTCTGCCACCATTTTATTAACTTTTACCTCCTGGGAAAAATAATATTAAATATAAAGGCAATGGGAATTTGTTATAAAAACAAGTGCTGAAGAAACTGGAGCTGGTGCCCATCACAGCAAATAAAATTAGTTTAGCTATTGGTTTTCAATTAAATCGGATCATAGATGTACTGAGGTTGTAAAACAATATAGACTAATTCGGAGCAAATTAGAAACAGCAATTTTACTGGGAGACTGCTGAAGTCAAACTGGAAATATGGGAGGCTTGAAAAGTGTGTCGAAATGGCTTTGGACTCTGCTGATACAGAAAAATGAACACCACCAGTGGTGGCCGGTGCGGAATATTTTGGGGGGGGTATGGCAGACTAACGCCTGCCCCCCCCACGGGAGATGGGCGGGAAGGCGGTGATCCCCTCCCCCCACGTGGGAGACAGACGGGTATGAGGCGTTCTCGCCCCCCCATGGGAGACGGATGGGAATACGGCGATCGATCCCCCATGCAGGAGATGGACAGGAAGGTTGACCCACAACTGGGTGGGCTCTGCTCCCCAAGCCCACCCTTTTTTTAAGTCAATTAGAGCCTCAACCTCTAATCATGTGCTTCAAGAAAAAAAAAACCCCATTGAAATCCATGCGTCCAGCATGTAGATTAGGGGCCGGCGCATAGATTAGGGGAGCGCGCCCCTTTGGACGCCACCACAAGGCACTGTGTAATAGGCAGAGATGTTAGATTGCCGGTCGTGCTAAAGAGTTGACATGCAAACTGGGTGAAGGAGTAATTTGCCTGGGAGTCTGCTAATTTCTGAATGATCTGGTCTCCTTAGATAAATATAGTAAATAGTTTGCAATCTATGTATGAACATACTTGTAGATTTCTTACTGAGTTCCCTGGAAATCCTGAAATCCGGGGGCCTTCATTTATGTAAATTATGTGCTCTGGCCACTTCTATTTTCACCTCTTTTGTCTGTCTACTTGTCTGTGTGAAGACATTGGACCAATAAAGCGATGCAGGAGACAAATTCAGTAGTTCATATTGAGATATGCATAAATGTATGTCCAAAATTTCCAAGCTGGTGTTGGAAGTAATTTGAAGGTAGGTGCCTGCAGTTCATTTATTTTACAAGAGGAGGCAAGTACAACTTAACAGCAAATTCAGAAAGCAGATATCTAATCTGGTTTCATTGGGCAACATCACCATATTTCTTTTGCACTGGTTTTAAAACAACACAATAGTAAAACAGACAACTTTGGGTTCAGTTTTCAATGGACAACAAGGAATGAGGCACTGCATTAAACTGAATTCTGCAGAGTCAAAATGTGGGATGAACTGTTATAGTGAATTCTCTATTCAGTAGAACTTGCCAATTAAAAATAAGACAACTTAGAAATAAGAATGAAAAAACACTGCTAAAAAAGTCTGAAAATACATTCTCTGCTATAAAATTTTTTCAAATGTCTCGATCATTATTTTAAATCAAAGTGAATGTTGACAGCACAGTGACACTGCATACAATAGTGAGAGGTTTCATAACTGTTATGTGAATACACAAGACGCACATCTAGTTTCCATGTGTTTACAAATCTCATGTATATATATATTTATATATATTTATATATGCATATAAAAAGGTAGATAATGAAAATTCACAGTTCTTACAGCCATTAAAGTGTCAGAGGATGTGTGTGTGCGCATGTGGATCTATGGTCAGTTCTATTACAAACTGCAGGTTTTCCCTAAGCTAGCTCAATTACCTGAAACGCAATCGCCTAATACTGATCTGTATCATAATTATCTTTTAACATAAGAATAATTTATTCTTTGTACAAGCAAACTAAGACAGGTACAGAAAAATGTCTATGGTTATTGGCACATTTAATTGTAGATTGTTTTTTCTTTTATTTTTAGGAAAATACTGTAACTTCTTTTTATATATTTTCTTTTCCAACAATCTACTGTATGTCAAGTGAAAATGCTAGTGAGTCGATATTGCTAGGATTGGAGAAGAAAAAAAAGAAATATTTGTTCTTTCTTCAAGTACAATTATTTAAGGTACTAATGTGTACACGCACGCAGTATATTAATAAGATACTAGATATCTGTGTACACTCACGCAGTATAGCTAGGATTATTAGATATAATATTAAGAACCACTCTAGAGTTTTTGCTTATTAATAATGCAGCAACTAGGCCGTTCCTTTTGCTATTTCTATCATTGATTTCTATCATTGTGTCATTGAATAATAAATAACGGTCAGTTTCCCTAAAACCTTCATGATAGCATGAAAACCTCCTTATTAGCATAAAAAATATGTATGCTTTTGTATGTTAAGGAGGTGGAGTTCTACTAATCCTAACTCCCCGCTGGAAGTTCTACTTAAAGGATACCTCTAAACTATTGTGCTAATACCACTGTGTTTAGGTTTCGTGCTTGTGGATGTAGAAGGAATTTGCTGAGTGTGGTGGTGCTGTGCATGCTGGGAATGTGCTGAATGCCCAGAGTGTGAATGACTAGAGTGGGGATGCTGTGCATGAGGGTGTTGGATGTAAGCTGCGTGTGAAGCATGCTGTCCATGTGGGTGGTACTGATGTGGCTGGATGTGCTGGGGAGGGTGGTAATGATGGTGATGGTGATACGGTGGTGGGTTCTGCTGCATGTGGCAATACTGTGCATGCACTTGTGCCTGTGTTTGCCCCTCGGCTTGTCCTGCATGATGACTTGCTGGATGTTGTTGGTGTGAAATCAAAGTGGGGTGCTGCTGCTGGGGTGGTCCAGACAGGTGGCCTTGGGAAGATGGCTTCCCCCTCTTACTGCCAAACAGAGAACCTAAGAGGGAGGAAGAGTTAGGTATACTTTGACGAGAGGCACATTCCCGAGTTGAGGTGGCTCGTCTGCGCATGTGAGGACTGCTAATGATGGACCCCTGAAAAGGAAGCATAAAAAAAAAAAATTACAAAATATACAACTAGCCTTTTTAAATTACAAACTAAAACACCCACCGCTAGAACCAACTACACACCTACATCTAACACAAACCCACTAGGTGTCACTTGTCTGTCAAACTTGCCATCAACAGCTCTGGTTGTTCACTTAACCAGCTGTTACAGTCATACTTTTAACATCTGAGCTGCAAATAATTTGCGGCTATCTACTTTTCTATTAGCCTTGCTTTGGGTCTAGTCCTACAAAAGCTACGTCTAGGCCTGGGCTTAAAGGGACAGTCATTAGGCAGTCATGGGACACAAGTTACCAGAGGCAAACACACAGAGATAGGCGGCTGAACACATGATCAGTGTAAATTAATGGTTTCAAGATGAATGAAATCTCATGAAATCCACATTGAATTACTTTTTTAAGTGAGGTTTATCTGTCTAGCTAAGAACAATCTCTGCGTCTTGGTAAATACAGGTATTTAACTAACAGATTTATAACAAACATCATCAAACTGACATATAGGCATAAGACAGTCAAGAGCTTCATTAGAAGTATAAGATAGTGAAGGGAGAGTGTTAGCAGCCAGCTGAGTGGTGCAGAGCCACTGTGAGGAGGAAGCAGACAGTCGTGTGTGGTGGAGACATGCTACAAGGAGCCAGTAGGAGTATTACATAGAGCCACAAGCAGCAGTCGTGTCCCCACAGAATCATACAAGGTTGGTTTGTCTCGTTTGGAAGATACAGAGTGAGAATCCCAGGCATGCAATATCTGAGGCAAGCAGAATACAGAGGAACAAAAAAGTGTTCAAGTGAAAGGAAAGGTATCAAATGCATATCACATCCAGCTAGGCATCCTACTTACTTCCATATTGCTGTCTAGCGATCCTGCACTGCTGCGCCGCCCACGCTTGCCTGCCCAGGACATGCAATACCATAGATTAGACATCGACACAACAGCTGGGAAACACAAGCCTTCCCCTGACTGACAGCCTGCTCATTTACTCTCTAAAGTAAGGCAACTTGATACACCTGCTGTCCTCTTAATGCCTGTGAAATGTCTTCATATTTCACCAGAGTTTCAGTGCTACAAGACCTATTACTCCACAAGTGGTGTTATAGGCATGCTGGTTTCTCCAGCAGTTGGGGGGTTCCCAGTTCCCAGCATGCTTTGCCAACTAGCATACTCACAGAAGGATTATTGACACAGCATAACGGAAACAGACGTTTAACAGCCAGTGGGAAAGCTCAGTATACCTAAACTCCACTCAGTGGTAAACCATAGGTCCAATGGTCTTGTGGAATAAAACCATCTAGTAAATATGATCTTCCAGAATAACTCACTGGAATGAAGTTGGCTAAAGATGTGGTGTTCCTGACCTCTCCTCAGTCTAAAAAAACTATTTACATTAACTTTGTTACATGAAATGAAAAGGCCACATCTCTTGCTCTAAAATGTCAAACATTTAGTGTACTCACATGGGTTCTTTAAATAATTAATTAGACATTTAACCACTATAAATAGTGTCAAGTCTGAAATATCTTTTCAGATTGGAGTAGATAAACTCAATAGGTGAGAGAATAAGAAAGTTACACATAAAACTCTAGCAGAGTATGAGAAATGGAACATCTGCTTGTGATCTAATATCTCTACATCAGCGGAATAAGAGCTAGGAGCACAATCCAGAGCCTGGGCTATGGGTAATGCGGCTAAACTAGCATTGCCAACACAAAGTAGCTTACTTGCATGGGTTTTGTCGTTTCTGAGCAAGAAATTAAAGGCTGCAAAATGACACTGGATGATTAGTGATGCAATGAATGTAAATGAAACATCTCTTTTTTCATATACATTATGTTTTAGTTTTTATTAATCCTATTGCAGGGTGCTAATTTTATTTATCTAGTTAAGTGGTCTCTGGTTGGCTGAATGACTCTGACTGTAAATTTCTGGGATCTCCAGTGGAGAGTTTTCCCCAGCAGAGTTCCTGACACTGCTACTTTGTCCTGAAGCTTCACTACTCATGCTGCATTATCCATAATATAAAACAAATGAAAAATGCAATGAGGAGAACAAAACCCTAAACTATGGCAATACTATGTGGGGTGATATGGGATTTTGCCAAAGAACCTGCAAAAGATTAATAAAAAAGGCAAATTAGCCCAAAGCTGCAATATTACTTTTGTGTTTATTGACCTTTTAACTATCCCATAGTTTTTAATTGATGAAATTTGAATATGTGTTTATATGTAAAAGTGACTGTAAGCGCCACATGGAAAAGTGCTTCTGTTTCTTATAACAACCGATGACAGTATTCCTTAAATTTTCTATTATGCACTTTAAAACTTATATTCTCAACATTTGACACACACACTTTAAGACATATTTTTTTTTTTTAAATAAGAACTAAGGGGTTATTTTAAACATAATTACTGACTTGCCAAAACCTATACTAAAATGAGCAAGTATTCTTGTCTTTGTGTCCAAATTTCTCAGGACAAATACATTCTACAAAAAGACTTCCTTCTGATTTCTTATTCTAGGTAAGCACAATTGCACAACTTTGAGAGACAACGGGAAATAATTGTCAATGTCTCTATGACAATATGACTGAGGCACTATTTTTCTAGCTATGCACATGCCTGGATACAGGTCCTTCAATGAGACTACAGATATACAGTAAATACAGGTATATACGGAATTACAGATATATATACATATTTATATATTTATATAGTACGTAATATATGAAAAAATGTGCTAAACGTACTAAAATAATATACTTTGAGAACGTTAATGAAATACTTTTGTTGTGTTATTATAAAAATTTTATAATCATTCTATAATTTTTCCTATAGTACACCTAGCAGTATTAAGTCCAACTTTTGGTGAATTCTAAATAGGCATTCTTAAAATGATCATCATATTGTAAGTACAAAAATTCCTAACACAACTAACAATTAATATTACAAAGATATCACTAGAACGAAGCTTATTTAAAAAAACAACTTTGCTGTGTGTAGGCAATAAGAATTACTTAGGCTACTTTCACACTAATGCATTTTACAGGCATTTTTGCGCTAAAAATAGCACCTAAAAAGTGCCTGTAAACTGCCTCTTCTGCAGTCCCAGTGTGAAAGCCCGAGGGCTTTCACACTTGGGCGGTGCGCTTGCAGGGTGGGAAAAAAGTCCTGCAAGCAGCATCTTTGGGGCGGTGCGGGAGTGGTGTATATACTGCTCCTAAACTGCCCCTGCCATTGAAATCAATGGGCAGGGCTGCCGAAGCGCCTGCAAAGCGCCAGTGTGAAAGTAGCCTTAATGTGAGCATTTAACAAAAATTGTGATTCCTTATGTGCCCTGTGTATTAAAACCGAGAGATTCTGATCTCCCAAAATCATTTTGAAAAAACACTGCGATTTGCAGATTGAAGCATGACCACAAATATGCAATGTCTTAAAGCATATTACCCCTTGGTGTACCTGAAGGTGTACAAGGGGGTAATCAGGGGCTGCATTCAAGAGGGCTGATCACCATTTGTTCCTCTATCAAAAATGGTTTCGGGTCCTTTATTCATCTGTAAATTCAGACTTTCCTACATCCATTTCCCTGACCACGAAAGAGGGTTTCAAATAAGCAGATGGAACATTCAATGAAAGAAAGGGCATTTCCCAATCTCTAATTCAGGGCATCCTTACAGCAGACAAGTAGGGCAGCTTTAATGAAGTACTGTACTAAAGTTATCTGTTCACCAACCTGAATGCATAAAAAGCAAATCTTGCACCATAGCCAAAAAAAATTAAAAATGGGGAAATGTGGACATTATCATCATTTGGAGGCGTCGCTAAATGGCCGATTTGTTGCTGAAGCATTATATTGGGCCAACTTGCAACAAACTCAATTTCTCCTACATTTATCAGGCATCAGCTAAAATGTCAAAGACCTGGATGTCTCCATATAAGCAGCTAGATACAGTGGGTATAAAAAATAATTACCCCCCCTTTAAAATAATCACATTTTCTTGCTTTGCAGCCTAAAATGAAGACAGACACAGTTTTTTGTTTTATCCAGCTGTATTTAAAAACAGAATCACTGAGTTGGAAAAAGGATCACCCCCTTGTGTCAGTATTTTGTTGAACCACCTTTTGCTTTAATTACAGCCTTTAGTTAGTAGTTAGGTTGAAAAGCTGTTGCCTGTTCACTTCCTGGATTACACAGACACACACAGGCACACCTTCAGCCCTGCAGCTTTCATTGGCCTTTTTATGATTCAACCCCCCTCCCTTCCTGGAAAACTCTCAAAAGAGTGAAAGAGAGAGCTGTGCATGATATCATAAGCCTAGGCTTTTTACTAGACAAAAAAAAAGGAAGTGGGCTGTATAAGGTTTTCAATGATACAGGAAGTGGGACTTTTAAGGTGCCAATTAAATAAACAATATATATATATATATATATATATATATATTTTTTTTTTTTTTTTTAAATATAAATTTTATTGGATTAACAATATATTTAAAAATTACATTCAATAATCAATTGTATAAATTCCATACACCATTGCAGCCACTTGTACTCAACATGTTTCGCTCTAAAGGAGCTTCTTCAGGAGTTTTATAGTGCTGCATGAAGTTTAATACTGCAAAAAGAATACATGATATTAACATCATTGATAACAATGATAGAACTGTTGTAATATAATTACAGTAATTCATTTACATTGCAAAACATAGGAATTATTATCAGGCCGAGAGGAAACCTACCAATCTAAAATCAAGTTTTGAGATGCTCAAATAAATCTTCCAAAATCTGGGCTAATATCAAACGTTGCAACCATAGGGAGAGAAGGCTTCTTTAAAACTATATAAAGGAATTGTTTTAAGGGAATTATTTTAGATACCATTATGTACAATAACACTAATATTTAATACAGACATAACTAATTTGTTCAAATGTAAGAAATTACCTTAGTCATCTGGATATCTCAAATCCGACCAATGAATTTCCTCATTTCAAAAGAAATGAAGTCAAAAGATGCTGGAATTCATGAAAGTCAATCAGCAGTTGGATTTTTCCTGAATTACAGGAAGCTGCCCGCATTAAAGGGGAAAAGTATCCAGCAGTGGGAAATCTCACTGTTTGTATATATTTAGAGGCTCATGGATAACCTTTCAGTGAATCAGTCCTACAAAAGGAAAATCACATAGTTGCATATGATGTGTATATTATATAAGTAATTAATTCATAAGGCACAAGTAAACCACAAATGAATCAGCAATCAGGGCCAAACATATACTGCAGCCTCCTCCAGGAACAACAAGGGCCTGTCCAGTGGTGGCAAATGTAGCCCCCTCAAACTGACAACAGTGGCTCACTTGTCCACAGTTTAATCCCTATAGCTAAACGGTCAATTGTTCTGTAATTACGAGTCCAGAATTAGAAGCAGAAAAACGCCCCAAGAATTAGTCAGGAGGGAGAGAAGAGGCTAACAACTTCTCTTACATAACCTCCGTCAGAAGTAATTGTGAAACGCCATGTCTCTCCCCGTCCCGGCGGTGACTGACTTCATCAGCAGGGTGCGGACGTATTGGAGGTGTCACTACGCAAGCGTGGATCCAAGACAGCGGATGTGACATCATACGTTTGTCGCGAAAACGCACACCACCATCTTGGAAAATCCTCTGCCCATTTGACACAATGGGAGACGGATCTAAAGAACTCCGGCCCGCCCCTCAGCGTTACAGGGCAGAAAGGGAAAGAAACAATATGGAGTATAGAGTACAATCCGATCATCACGGTTGTAGCATTTCCCCATAGGCAGGCGCCAAATGACATCTAGGGCTCAAGTTCCAATGAAGGTGATTGGTCAAGCACCCTGAGAACAACTGCCCGGGGCGTCCGTGTAGTTGCTAAAGTCAGAACTCCATAATGTAGACTCACTTTACACGTCCTTTTTATACAGATAGATGGGACTCCATACAGGGTCCAATCCCTGATTTATTAAAGACAGGAATTTTCGTCTCGGCCTGAAATGCACAAAAAATTATAAAATTAAAAGCAGTACAGGAGTCAAAATATTTAAAATAGTATTTGAAATAGCACCAATTGTTGTGATAGCTATGTTAGCGTATTGGGATGGACTGAGTAAGGCGAACCAAAGTGGAGTTTAGAGGGCTAAGTCATTTACAAAAATGGCTTATAACTGAAGGCATCATTTAATCCTGGGGGTTTCAAAGCTGACAGGCTGTGAATCCAGCGAGCTTCCCGCTGGAGCAACAGCCTGTTATTGTCCCCTCTTTCATTTAGTGTCAAATATTCCAGCGCAAAAAAGTGCATTTTCGACAAATCAAATTTATGGAATAAACCCACGTATGGTCACGTATACGATGGAAAAATGGCCTTTTCGTCTTTCCCACATAAAATGCTCCAAAGTCCCATAGCATAATGTACATCACTCCTATTTGTTGTTTTAGATTGATAATAGCTGTGAACCAGACCATATCTCATTAACCTTGATCTTCTAAATGTTATCTCAGGGTAGCTTTTTAGATGTTTTGATACTGTCTCATCGGCTATTAAAAGATACCAATATTTTTTCATTATCTCACAAATTTGTTTATGTTGACCTGAGAAGCGGTAATCAGTTTTACACCAACTCCTGTTTCTTTGTTTTTTACCATGAATCAAATGCATCCTGTTTTGATTTTTGGCTCAACCATAGGCCTTTTTAAGACATTTTTTGCTGTATCCTCTTTCTTGAAGGCGTAACTGTAATGCCTTTGCCTCCTTTTCAAAATCCATATCTCTGCTGCAGTTCCTCCTTATCCTCAAATATTGACTATAAGGGATGCTCATCACCAATGGACTGGGGTGAGAGCTATCTGCATGCAGGATAGAATTTCCCACAGAGGACTTCCGGAATAGTGTAGATCCAAGACTGCCATCTTCATTCACAAATAGTGCTATCCAAAAAGTTCATGGTTTCCTGATGAAACGCCAATGTAAATTTTAGATTAAACTCATTTTGTTTGAGGGTTTCAAAAAAGAGGAACAATTCGTCTTGTGTCCCTGTCCATATGAAGAAAATGTCATCAATAAAACAACGCCTAATTTTAGTTCCCATGGCCACCACCTACACCTAGGAGGTAGTGGGAGCCACCAAAGAAAAAAATGTTATTTGTCAATATGAAATGGAGAAGATCAAGAATTAATCTGTTATATGGTCCAGATGTTCTCTCGCATTCCGAGATGAAGCCCTCCACAACACCAACCCCCATATCATGGGGGATGGAGTTATAGAGGGCCTCCACATCTATTGCCACCAAAAAGGCCCCTTCAGGGATATGCATCCCATCTAGGGTTTTTAAAAGGTCCATGGAGTCTTGTATGTATAAGAATAATACCTCCACATGGGGGCGGAGATAATCAGCCACCACTTGGCTAGCAGCCTCTGTGAGGCATCCATTTCCGGAGACGATGAGTTGCCCCGGGGGGTGGATCATGTTCTTGTGAATCTTAGGCAGGGCATAAAGCGTGGGTGCTTTTGGAAATTCGATGTTTAAGAACGCCCAAGTACTTGGGCTGTATAAGGTATTTACTGGCAGAAAAAAAATGTTTTACTTTTCAAGGTTAAAACAACAAGGACAGAAGATTTAATAGACGGAAAGATGAAAAAAATTACTGAAGTTCCGCTTTAAAGTGAATAACTGAACACCAAGTTCACTATATGGACCCCTTATGTATTTGAACATGTTGATCATATCCCCCCCTTAATCTCCTCTTCTCAAGAGAGAATAAATTCAGCTCCTCTAATCTTTCCTCATAGCCAAGCCCATAGCCACATGCCTCTTATCAGTTTGGTTGCTCTTTTTCTGCACCTTCTCCAGTTCCCTGATATCCTTTTTGAGAACTGGTGCCCAAAACGGAACTGCACTATCCGGATGAGGTCTTACTAATGATTTGTACAGGGGCAAAATGATATCTCTTTTTCTGGAGTCCATACCTCTCTTAATACAATAAAGGACTTTGCTCACTTTGGAAACCGCAGCTTGGCATTGCATGCTATTATTAAGCTTATGATCTTCCAAAACCTGCAGATCCTTAACCACTATGGATTCCCCCAGTTGTACTCCCCCTAGTATATATGATGAATTAGCCCCCAAGTGTATAACTTTACATTTATTAACATTAAACCTCATTTGCCACACAGTTGCCCAATTAAACAGTGCATTGAGGTCAGCTTGTAAGTTGGAGACATCCTGTAAGGATGTTATTCCACTCCATAGCTTGGTGTCATCTGCAAACACTGAAATGGTACCTTTAATCCCAGACCCTATATCATTTATAACGATCATAAAAAGTAAGTGTCCCAACACTGAACCTTGGGGTACACCACTGATAACCTTAGACCATTCAGGGTAAGAATCATTAACCACTACTCATGTGGTCCAGGTGCTTTATCCACCTTTATTCTATCTAAATATTTCTGGACCATATCACTTTTCGAGCCATTGTGGATCATTTGGGGCTGTGTCAATACCACCCCCATTATGGACATGAGCTCCCCCATGCTCCTTTGTATACACAGAGCTGAAGAAAGTATTTAATAAATGTGCCTTCTTTGTCCCCACTCACCCACTCTAGATTATTTTGTAAAGGGCCTACATGCTCAGGCCTGACCTTTTTACTATTAATATATTTGAAGAATCTTTTGGGGTTTGTCCTACTATCTTTTGCAATCTGTCCTTCGTTTTTTTTGCGTCCTTGATTTTCTTTTTATATATTCTGTTACATTCTTTGTAACATTTAAATGATAGTGTTCCTTCATTTTTATATTTTTTAAAAGCCCTTTTCTTATTATGTATAGCTTTTTTAACTTTGTCCGTGAGCCACATGGGTTTTTTTTTAGCCTTCTAAACTTAAGTCTGTTGGGATATGTCTACTAACTTTGCACATCTAGACTTTGCAATATTTGCCCACTCTTTTTTGGAGAACTCTGCTCAAGTTCAATTAAATTTGATGGTGACTGTTTGTGGACTGCAGTCTTCAAATCATTGCACAGATTTTCAATGGGGTTTAAGTCTGGGCTCTGACCAGGCCATGCAAGGACATTCAGCCACTTTCAACCTTCAACCACTCTGTGGTCATTTTTGCTATTTGTTTTGGGTCATTGTCATGTTGGAAGGTATACCTTCTTCCCATCGCCAACTTTCTGGCAGGCAGCAGCAAATTTTCCTCAAGAGTTTGAAAATACTTTGCCCCATCCATTTTTACTTCTATCCTGACAAGTGCTCCAGTCCCTGCTGCAGAGAAACACCCCAATAACAGGATATTAACACTTCCATGCTTTACAGTAGGAATGGTGTTATTTGTATGGTGAGCTGTATTGGATTTCCACCAGACATATCATTTGGAGTTGAGGCCAAAAAATTCAATGTTAGTCTCATCTGACCATTAAACCTTTTTCTATGTTTTCTCAGAATCTTTAAGGTGCGTTTTGGCAAAGCTCAATCATAGCTGCATGTGGCCTTTCTTGAGGAATGGCTTTTTTCTTGCAACCCTCCCATACAAGTCACATTTACAGAGAATTTGTGATATCATTGTCACATGCACACAATGACCACACTTTGTCATAAATTCCTGCAACTGCTTCAGAGTTGCTGTAGGCCTCTTGTTAGCCTCTCTGACCAAGTTCCTCCTGGCTGTTCCATCCAGTTTGGGGCGACATCCTGATCCAGGGAGGGTCTGTATTGTACCAAAAGCCTTCAATGTCTTAATGTCAGGCCTGGGCTCAGCCCTTCCTTCTCTGAGCTGGCCGATCAGCTGTCGGCTAATTGCCAGTTCCTATCTCTCCACAGTGACTCACCTGTTGAAGATATCCTGCTCGTCAGTCCTGCCTATTTAAGCCGTCCAGCCCAGATGATCTCTGCCTTTGCCTTGCTCACATCTCTAACCACTTAAGGACCGAGCCTCTTTTTGAGATTTGTTGTTCACAAGTTAAAAACAGTTTTTTTTGCTAGAAAATGACTTAGAACCCCCAAACATTATACATTTTTTTTTCTAACACCCTAGAGAATAAAATGGCGGTCGTTACAATACTTTCTGTCATACCATATTTGCGCAGCGGTCTTATAAGCACACTTTTTTTTGGGAAAAAATACACTTTTTTGAATTAAAAAAGAAGACAACAGTAAAGTTAGTCCAATTTTTTTTTACATTCTGAAAGATAATGTTACGCCGAGTTTTACCCTTAAAAATTTCCATAGGCGATGTTTAAAACATTCTACAGGTTGCATGTTTTAAGTTACAGATGTGGTCTAGGGCTAAAATTATTGCTCTCGCTCTACCGATCGCGGTGATACCTCACATGTGTGGTTTGAACATCGTTTTCATATGCGGGCGCTACTCACGTATGCGTTCGCTTCTGCACACGAGTTCGGCGTGACGGGGCGCGTTTAAAATACTTTTTTTTTTAAAATTTATTATTCCTTTTATTTTTACACTGTTCTTTTAGAAAAAAAAAATGTGTCACTTTTATTCCTATTACAAGGAATGTAAACATCCCTTGTAATAGAAAAAAAGCATGACAGGACCTCTTAAATATAAGATCTGGGGTCAAAAAGACATCAGATCTCATATTTACACTAAAATGCAATAAAAAAAAATAAAACTAACATTTTGTCATTTAAATAAAAAAAAAAATGGCTCTTTAAGAGCTATGGGCAAAAGTGAAGTTTTGACATCGCTTCCGCCCTGCAATGTTATGGAGACGGGTGGGGGCCATCTTCCCCTCACTCGTCTCCATACCCAGCAAGGGGCGACAACCAATCGCCTCAGCTGCTGCCGACAGCTGCGGTAAGCGGCGGTGGGCACCGGAGAGCGGCCGGGGACCATCTCCCACCGCCGATAAAAGTGATCTTGCGGCGAATCCGCCGCAGAGACCACTCTTATCCGAAATTGGACCGCCGGCCGAAGAGGAGGATACCACGTTATAGTACCTAGCTGCTGCCATAACAACCATATTCTTCTTCAAAGTTAGGACGTATATCAGCGTGCGGCAGTCCGTAAGTGGCTAGAGACGCTTTCCTGCGTTCCTGTTAACGACTTGCTTGGCTAACATTCCTTCTGGCTCTAGATTCTGCTTGCTGTTCTACTACGCTCATCTCTGGCTCCCTGATGTTTTGGCTTGTCTGACTATCCGTTCCAGTTCCTGAACTCTGGCTATGTTTTGACTACATTTACTCTGTTTACCTTTTTTTAATTATTATTAAACAAGTGAGGTTTAACTGTACTTCTGTCTCAGTCTGATTCATGGTTTCTGGCACTTATTAATAGACTTCATTGTGCTTCTTGGCATTGATAAAGCCTTTGAAATGTTTTCGTAGCCATCTCCCGACTTGTGCCTATCCATAACTTTATCCTGGAGATCCTGGTGACAGTGCCTTGCCGCTCATAGTTGACTGTTTGCTTCAGTTACACTATCAAGGATTGAAATGCTCCAGAAAAGCTTTTTTCATGCTGAGCTAATCAAAATGACCACAGTTGAAAGTCAAATGTCTTTGTGTGCCATTGGGAAGGTGATTAGCTACACCTGATTGAGTTTACAAGTCATTTTTAGGAGAGGGGTGATCCTTTTTCCAACTCAGTGGTTCCGTTTTTGAAATTTAAAAAAAAAAATTCGGACATGTTGGCGTTATATCTTTCACATAGATATTACGAGTTGCACAGAGTAAATACGGCTGGCTAAAACAAAAACCATGTCTATCTTAATTTCAGGCTGCAAAGCAAAAAATATGTCATTATTTTAAAGGGGCTGATTCTTTTCTATAACCACTGTATGCTTCTGATAACTCTATTCCAAAATATGTCCTGAAAAAATTGAATATCTTTTAGTGATGAAAAATCTTGGCATGGAAACAAGAAATGACAACTTGAATAATAACACAAAAAATTTAATTTAGCATGGGAAAAACAGAATAGCAACCATGGGACAACAAATTTTTATTTATACGATAAATTCCAAAGCCTTTTTCAAGCCTTCTTCACACAGCAAGCAGGAAAAAAGCTGAGGCTGTCAATTACAAGCTGTGTGCTGGAGCTCTCCCCTCCCTTGTCACTATTTTACCTCTTGGTGTCAGGAAATGATATGTAGTGCTCTAGATTGAGACAAGTACACACTATAGAGGGATATATGTTGTTCATATTTCATGTCATGAGGTTTACAACCACTTTAAGGTAAATGCTGCAGTGATCATACAGCTCTTTCCAGTTATAGCTCAGTTATTTATGACCTTTAGCTCATTAGCTTATACAGAAGAGCAGAGGGATTTTTGAAACATAAGAGTGCCAAAAGATAGTCAAATTTCTCGCCAAACACAAAGGGAGTTGAGACATTTCATGCATGAACTGTGAACCACAAAATTAGGCTATACAATCTATGTCCCAACTCTAACAACAGTGCTTTAGATGCTCAGGAAGCTCTTATCTCTCTGATGCTGATACCCACACATGCGCAAACAGCTGCCACCTTATGTCTGTAGGAAGCTTTAGCTGACAGAACTGATCAGGTGATCTATGGTAGCACCTCCTCCAACAAACAGCGTGGCTCAGAACAGCTTAACCTAAAGTATATGTAAAACACAAGAACAAAAATGTAATGTACTGCAACTCACCAATCCAAGATGTGGTGGCTGCATATATTTTCTTTTGTTTTAATTGCACTTGGTAATCCTGTCAGTAACACGCTTCCTGCTCTAGGACATTCACTCACTATACTGTGTCTATGCAGAAGTAGCATTGTCACCATAGGCCTCTCACTACTGATTTGACCTCCCCCTCTCCATTACATAGGGAATATTCTACAGCTCACAGAGGTCGATTGGGCAGGGCTGACAAGACTGCTTTGGGATTTCATTGCAGCAGAAGCAGCATTGTCAGCTCACTATAAGAAGTTAAGAGTTCCCTGGATTTGTGGCAGGATCAATGGATATAACAAAATGCTTTGAACTGTATATTTGATAGCCCAAAGGGGTGCAAAAAGATATAACAAAATGCTTTGAACTGTATATTTGATAGCCCAAAGGGGTGCAAGTAGAGAAGTTAATTATTGCGGGAAAAAAACTTTAAAGGTTAACTCCAGTTTTGTGGGGAAAAACTAATATAGCATATACAATTGCTACACAAGTTATATTGCAACTGAATGTTATTAACAATTACCTTTCCTTTTCAATCTGCAGCTCTGTAATACTCTGTACAATACAATGCAATATGGCAACCTGGAGACATTCTGTATACAGAAGGTGTGCAGAATGCCCTCCAGAAATGTCATTTCCTGCTTGTGTGATTGGCTCACTGATTTCCCAGAAGTCTGCACTAAGATACAAGTCAGATTTTTGGAATCCCCTGCAACAAAAATGCCATTTTTGATGAGATACTCCTAAAGGGAAATCACGTCTAAAGGGATGCAGACTTTGCCACATTCCTCATTAGAACCCATGCAAGTGCAGCAGCTAAATGATAAGTATAAAATCACTTCTATCAGATTCACCCAGCACACAGATACCAACAGCTTTTTCTTCAGAATAACAAAAGGTAGAAATCTGTATCAAAGTTTGTTAAATTCCCTGCAATATGCAGTAATCACCCAGAGGGGAATGTTTTTTTCTCAACCAAAGTGGAGTTACTCTTTGAACATGGGCACAGATTTCAACAGCCCTTGGCTCTATGGATGAAGCTGTTGATTCAAGGGATGCAAATCTGCACTGCACTGTTCTTTGAATAAATGTAGATTCTAACTAATTTCTGAAGAAATGTTGAAAGGCGGATGGAAAATGCTGAAGAGTCAGGAGATCTCTGTACATGAGGCCCCACAATGCAGAACTACCATGGTCATTATAAGGGTATACATTTCACCCTTTTGGATTTTTAATTCAAATGTATACTGTAGAGAATGCAAAGAGAGATGTGAAGGTAGCCATAAGGTGGGCAAGTAGAAAATCAGAAATTGAGATTAGGTTAACAGGAGGTATTCTTGATCAATTAAATCTGTTGTAGAACTTTGTCTATTCAGAGGCATAGTGGTAATTTCATCCTGATAGGTAGGGATGGCATTGCCAGCCAAGCAATAGGTTGGTTTAGACAGAGCTACAGACACAAAATAGTAGTATGCATTTGTCATAATGGGAGATGTGCAGAAGTGAAAAAAAAACTGAAGCATGATCATTGGGAAAAACGTTCCTCCTTTTCTCCATTTTGTATACATCAGTCGTTGATGGGGAGGCACTGCTGGCTGGTCATAAACATATGGAACTGTCTTTAAGACAGCTTATTATTTAAAGTTCACCTTTTGGAACATGTCACCTGCCACCAGTTTCCCCAAACCCCCCCTCAGTGTGACAGCGAGCGAGGAATCTTCAACCCGCACACAGCCGAATCATTCATTCAGTTTCCTGTGAATTAACAAACTACAAATACAATCGTCCACTGTGGCTGGCAGCTTGTAGCTCTGAATGAACTGTGAGGGCACTGATGATCTCTCTCGTAGTTTATTCACAACCCCTGCAGCTTTCAAACAGACAGCCGTATGAAAGTATGGGCAGAAAGCTGTAGGGCTTGTCTGAAGAAGCCCGACATTGCGCCCCTGATCAACTGATCAGTGGTGGAATGCTTTACAGCGGGGGTTAGCAAACTGTAGATCGTGGTCTACCAGTAGATCGCGGCCAGGTGATTGGTAGATCGCGGTCTGGGCTTGCTGACCTGCCATCCCAGAGCATCAAACAGAGTGCAATGCAGAGGGACTACTTGTAAAGTTTGAGTTGTAGTAGGGAACAAAAGCCGCATATGACATGTTTTTACCACCCCAGCCCCAACCTCACCCCCTTTAGCTGCAGTGGCCAGGGGTGTATATATGTTGCAACGGCAGCAGGAGTTATACACCCTGTCATGGTATGTGTTTGTAGCACCTGGCAAGGATGACCCATTTAATTGAATGAGGCCACTGCAAGTGCCCAGAAAGCAAGAGGTTAAGGCAGGCAGCCTTGCGCTGCTTTATCCCCATCTGGTTTAACCCCTTGGACCCTGCAAAAGCATGCAGCTGCGGGTGCTTGCCCATTTCCTTGAATGAGTCACGATTGGCAGGCGGTAGCACCCACCAAAAGTAACAGGGGGTTTAATTCCTGCTGTAGCATTAGGGTAGGGATTGGGGGCAGTCAATTCAACCACAGGCCCTAAGGGTGCTGCTGCCGAATGCAACACAGGGCTCATTCACGAGTGAAGCAGACACTGCTGCTCCTCTGAAAAGCGATCCAAGTGTGTTTGACAAAGGGTGAGGAGGCGATATGCTTTCAAATCGCTCTAATGCAGGGTAGTCTTTCCGGTCACGATTGCAGACTGACATCGGTGAGAGCCAGTGGTGTGGAAGATGGTCTATGTGGACAGCTTTACCCCAGATGCCTGCATACTTGCTAAATGTAACCATATTTCTACACTTAGAGGTGCCTCTCTTCTCTTTTTTACTCTGGAGCTCCTGATGGATTTTGCTTCTAATCCCCTTGTGGAGGCTTCCATTTGTGGACGGACATTTTATGGTTACACAACCTGGTCACATTGCTATAATCTTTTTATATGAACTATAAACTGAAGGACCTATGAATAAATGGTTGTGGAACAAATCATTTAAGTTTTTATTATTTCTTATGGGGGAAATTTGCTTTGATATACAAGTGCTTTGGATTACAAGCATGTTTCTGGAAAGAATTATGCTCACAATCCAAGGTTTTACTGTAGATGTTTGCAGAGTACAACTCAAAGAGGAATCATTCTTATATTATATATTAAGCTAATTATGGCCTCTTCTAATAAACTTGCGTATAGACTGGCTTTGGGAGTGAGACCTGGAGTCAGAGATCTCTGAGGAAACCTGGGGCATTTTGAACATTCAGCTGATTGAGGCTAGTTATAAGGTGGTCTCCCAATAGTATCTAGTCCAAACCAGGCTAATCTAAGATGGCCTCTTCACAATGCTTTTGAAGGCTGCAGTCAAGAAGTTCAATGCTACACACATGGTGGACCTGCTTTAAAGTGAAACTAAAGTCTTGTTTTTTTTTTTCAGGATTATAGGAAAATATTTGCAACCTACACTGGGTATGTTGGACACGTTTTTTAAAATTATTAGATTTTGGAAATGAGGAGCCATGGAATACACGGTTTAAAAAAACTACATAGAAGAGGGGTGTTAATTTGCCCACACCACTTAAAGTCACCATTGTTGATAGTAGGAGAAGAGATTTGGAACCCACGGGTTAAAATATTGCATAGTAGAGCGGTGTTAAAGTATAGAAGGTTGGACAGATTTCCTGTACGGTCAATTTCAGAGTCTATGGAGAGGAGTCGCTTGCGTCAATTTTTGGATGAAGTGGGGCTATTAGATCTGTGGAGGGTGAGGAACCCGGGAGTCTTGCAATATTCATGCTACTCAGCCTCGCACTCTGCGCTATCTAGTATAGACTTGGTTCTCGGAAATGATCGAGCCCTACAGATTACCGATAAAATCTTATATTGGCCAAGAGGTATATCAGATCATTCCCCTGTGGTGATCACATTGAAACTAGGAGGGAATAAACTCCGGAAGGAGTGGAAAATAAACCCATACTGGTTCAAATTAATAAAAAATACAAATGGGGTTCTCCCCAAACTGGGCAAATTTATAGAAATAAACGAAGGAACAGTGTCACCTATCATGTTGTGGGATGCCCTGAAGGCTTTCCTCAGGGCGGTACTAATTCAGCAGGTGGCCAAATTTAATAAAAAGGCTAGGAGTGGGGAAGAAAAAATACAAAAAGAAGTGTTTGAGGCAGAAAATAACTATATAATGGATCCGGCTCCTGAGAGAGAAAAATTTTGGCTAGATAAACAGCAAGAGTATAAGGTAGTTGCCATGCAGAAAGCGGAGACTAGGCGCCTCCTTCAGCGACAGGTTTCTTGGGTTGAGGGTGAAAGAGTGGGAAAGTTGCTGGCGCAGTTGGTGAAGTCCAATCCTGCCCTGTCGACTGTCCTTGCTATTAGGGCCCCAGGTGGAGATATATTAGCAAAGACTTCAAAGATAGTGCAACTATTCAGGGATTACTATGGAAATCTTTATTCCACCCAGAAAAAAGGAATGGACGGGGTAATGGAGAAGTTTCTGAAGAGCCTGGCAATACCGACCATCTCGCAAGCAGAAAGGGAATTATTGGAAATGTCAATTACACTTGTAGAACTTTAGCAAGCAATAGCCAGTATGGCAAACCAAAAATCTCCTGGCCCTGATGGGCTCCCAATTGAGGCCTATAAACAGTATGGCAAGGTATTAATTTCAGAGCTGTTAAAAGCCCTGGGAGGGGCGATTAAGGGGGGCCATTTGCCAGCGTCAATGTTGGAGGCAACTATCATAGTAATTCAGAAAGAGGGGAAGGATCCCCTTGATGTGGCCGCCTTTAGGCCAATTTCTCTTCTATGCTCTGATGCCAGGATCTTGGCCAAGGTGTTGGCATCTAGACTAAATAAAGTTATTTCTAAGCTGGTCCATATTCATCAAGCAGGTTTTATAGCCAATAGATCCACAAGCTTTAATATTAGAAGGGCCTTCTTAAACTTACAGTCTCCAATGGATAATGAGGGCTCAAGAGCAATATTGACGTTAGATGTGACTAAAGCATTCGACAGTGTGGAACGGGGTTACATTTGGCGGGTGTTGGAAAAATTTGGCTTTGGCCCCTCTTTTATTGAATGGATTAAAATGCTTTATGATAGACCCAAGGCAAGACTAAAAATCAATAACGAACTATCGGACTGGTTTGAACTAGAGAGGGGAACCAGACAGGGGGGTGTCCACTATCCCCTCTGCTCTTTGCCTTGGTGATGGAGCCCTTGGCTATTTCCATAAGAGCGAGTTCTGAGATAATCGGTTTCCAGAGAAGGATGGGTGAAGACAAAAACGCGGACGATATCTTGCTTTACGAGTAAATCACTGTTAAAGGCAATGAGAATGGTGGAGTTATTTGGCAGTTTTTCAGGACTCAAGATAAATTGGGAAAAGTCAGAGTTATTACCTATAGACCCCATAGATTTTATAACAGTGCAAGAAATGCGCCAGTTGGTAATAGTGGACGCATTGAAATACCTGGGAATCGTCATGACAAAGGATCCTAACCAATACATTAGTAAAAACCTTCTCCCACTCTTGTCGAAATTTAAACAAAAGATAAGGATATGGAAATGTTTTCCTTTGTCAGTGGCAGGAAGATGCAGTTTGATAAAAATGATTTGGCTGCCACAATTGTTGTATATTTTGCACAATTCCCGTGTGGATATGCAAGAAGTGGTTCAATAAAATCGAGAGCCTGTTTAGGGAACTGATATGGAAAGGGAATCAAGCCAGAATACGTCTACGTGTACTTCAGCTCCCATTGCGGGGTGGTGGTTTTGCTTTCCCTCACCCTCATTGTTACTTCTTATCATCCCAACTGCAGCAGTTAACGGGGTGCGGAGCCCTGGAAGGGGTACCCCAAATGGTAGAACCTTATTAATAGGTGCCCCACATAACACATTAATTGAAGCCCTAGAAGCAAACTACGATGCTTATCCAACAATTATAATGTTAACTAAAGTATGGAAAACAGTCAAGAATCAGATGAGATACAGGAAAAGTAAGAGAGTGGGAAGATCGAGGTATTAAAAAGTTAAGACAGCTGTATATCGATAATACGCCACGTTTTTATACCCCATACACTGCTTTTTATTCCGTGATCACGTTTTGTTTTATGTATTGTGGTTTTTTAACAATAAAACTACTTGAGTCACACTATGTGGAAGCATCCCTCTTTTATCCACATGCCCTGGTGAATCACTCTCCTTTGGGAACTGTTTGGATCCTGTTCCGGTGGACCGAGAGGGACGTCCAGGTCTGGCAGAGGCTCTACCCTTGCCTCCATCACTTCACACCTTTGCCCTTGGTGGCACAAAGCCTCATTGATTCTATGCTCATGGCAGTAGAATCTAACTTGTCCGGTAAGCGTATCCCATCTATTCGTTTATCTTGTTGATACCTGAGCTGACCGTTGAGAAGCTGAAGGAACTGCCACACGGATCAGACATATTCTCTGTGGACTGTTTTTGTTGTTTTAACAACACGTCACCATTAGGACATTATGTTCATGTGCACAGAGACTATTTATATATGAGTTTATTAGCGCTACAATTTTTTAATTTTAGTTCACATTTTTGTCACATGTTTGCAGCAGCTCACTTATTTTTTATTTTTTTGGGTAGCGCATTAACCATCCCCCTTTTTCTGCTATTCATATGCAATATATGGACTTGATGCTTTTTATTTTGGTAATTGTGATAACTTTGTTTCTTCCAACCCGTTATCCTTACCTCTCTCCCCTTTTCTCTTGTTTTACCTGGCCCTAATCTTTCCCTGCTTTGTCAATTTCTTTGTATTTACTTGACTGAGCCTGTTGTGGGATCAGCAGACATTTATATTGTGTCCGCATGCATATGGTTCTATTGTCCAGTTCAGTACTATGTTCAATTGCTTTGATACCAATATGTATGCTTTTTTTGGGGGAAATTCTTTTTATTGGTTTTGCACATACAACAATACAAAACAAGTTACATCACAGACATGACAACAATTAGTCACTGGCACAGCTAGATAAACAAAGTCATATACGGAAAAAAAAAAAAAAAACAACAACCCTCATATCCCCCACACCCCCTCCCAGTTGCAACACCTCCAAAGTTAAACTCAGATGAGACTTGGGAAATCATCCCAAAATGTTGAAGCTTGACTATACCAATGCAATAGTAACCTCATAGTAACATGAACTAATATTGTATCCCCCAAAAGGGGGGTGCAATAAAGCATCACATGAAATCACATTAACAGTAGTATGAGATGTCACCTAGGCCACAACCACAAGAGTTGCTGCTGAGACCAGGTGTTAAACCAGGACAGGCTCATGTAAGAGCAGAGCTATTGGAAATCCAACTATGCCAAACCTTTTCAAATTTTTAATGACAGCCTCTCCTCTCCTCTATTCAAGTAGGTAGCTTTATAGAGAAGCAACATCTTGTTCATAAGGGCTTTCCAAAAAGTTAGGGAGGGGGCCTCTGCCTTTCTTGCTTTCAAAAGCATACAACAGAGTAACTGTAAGGTTCTCTGCGCCCTAAGAGGCGCCAGCTCCTCAAGCAAGCATACAGAGATAGTCATTGGTATTTTAAGAGCAGTAATTTTTTTTTAGGGTTTGGATCACCTCTTGCCAGAAAGCTTGCAGCGCAGGGCAGTGTCAGAAGATATGCTCAAAATCTGCTGAGGAGTACTTACAAGCCAGCAAGCCGCCAAATCAGATTTATAGATTTTGGCCAGTCTGGTTGGGGTATAAATTCTGTGTAAGGCTTTAACCACTTGCGGACCGCCTACCGCAGATGTACTGTGGCAGGTCGGCTCTATTGCACAAAATGACGTACCTGTATGTTATTTCATGCAATAGACACTGGGGTTGTGCGCTGATTGGACAGAGGGGTAGTCAATCAGCGGGTCCGACGGAACCGATGTCCGCCGGGCACCCGTGATCATTTCTGAATGAGGTAGAATGGCGGTCTGCCTATGTAAACAAGGCAGATCGCTGTTTTGACAGGGAAGAAGATGGAGATCTTGTGTTCCTGCTAAGCAGAAACACGGATCTCTGTCTTCATCCAGTCAGACAATCCCGCACACAGTTAGCAAGCACCCCCCAGGGATACAATTAACCCTTTGATCACCCCTGATGTTTAACCCCTTCCCATGTCATTAGTAAAGTAACAGTGCATATTTTTAGCACTGATCACTGTAATAATGTCACTGGTTCCCAAAAAAGTGTCAAGTGTCAGGTGTCCGTTTTGACCGCAGAAATGTCGCAGTCCTGCTAAAAAATTGCCGTCATTAGTAGTAAAAAAAAAAAAAAAAAGCCATAAAAATATCCCATAGTTTGTAGATGCGATAACTTTTGCACAAACCAATATACGCTTATTGGGATTTTTTTACCAAACATATGTAGCAGAATACATAGTGGCCTAAATTGATGAAGAAATTTGATATTTTACATTTTTTTTTTATCGGATGTGTTTTATAGCAGAAAGTAAAAAATATTGTTGTTTTTTTAAATTGTAGCTTCTTTTTTGTTTATAGCGCAAAAGATAAAAACTGCAGAGGTGATCAAATACCACCAAAAGAAAGCTCTATTTGTGGGAAAAAAGGACATACATTTTATTTGGGTACAGTGTCGCACGACCACGCAATTGTCAGTTAAAGTAACGCAGTGCTGCATCGCAGGGGTATTGCAAGGGGGTAAAACCTTCTGGGGCTGAAGTAGTTAAATTGAATGATGCGGTCCCTAGATGACACCAGGTAGCGGAAGGGGTAATCACGCATATCGTCCCAATCACCACCTTGAAAATTAGGTATCACTGACATTCACCATTCTCTCTACACTTTACAAGGGGCTTAGACCCGACTGTAAACAGCTCCTTGTAAACCTCAGACAGTGTTATTTTAAGTAGCTCCGTCCCCAGTAACAGCTCCAAGTCCGATGATTGAGTCTTTACCAAATTGGGAAAGAAAGGGATGGTACAACTGAAGGTAGCAAAAAAAATACCAAGTTGGGAGATGGAATTTGGATTTTGGTTAATCAAAAGTAAGTAAACGGCGCATCCCAACCACATCCTTAAGTTGTCTAATTTCCCCATCTGCACAGACTATAGGATCAGGAATTTCACTAAAATGGGGCAAGTAGGAGAACCAGAGCGGAGTCGAAGGGGAGCACCCTACCCCCTTAGGCTGCATAATAAAATAATATACTGGACTTTATACCATGCCCAGATAATGACCCTCATAGAGCCTGTAAGTGAAGAGTATCACTGGGGGCCCTTAAAAAGCAAATGGTGTAGACCCTCATAGGAGCCTACTATGACCACCTCTAGAACCATAGCTGCATCACCATCATCTTTCATAACCAATGGCGTGCAAAGACCATTTGGCCCACTAAGGAATATTTATACAAGTCTAGTAACGCAAGGCCACCCTGACCCAACAGATTCTGAACAGCCTGCAAACCCTATACTAGGATGGAATGATGGCCACAAAAATTAGTTAAATAAGCCTTCGATTTTACTTAAAATGGAACAGGGAACCCACACTGGAGAGTTATGTATAATATAACAGGCAGAATCTTCATTTTAAGTAATTTGATCCTACCAAGCAAGAATAGAGGTAAGGGTCTCCATGCCTCTAAACATCTCCTAAATTCTGGAATTAAGAGTTATAAATTCAGAACTAAGTAATTAGCCACCTTAGCTGTAACTACAATCCCAAGATACTTGATACAAGAGACCCAGGGGATAGGGATGGCAGGAGTGGCATGGGCCCGAGCACCCTCATCTATAGGGAGGACATTAGATTTGACCCAATAAACTAAGGCCTGAGTAGGCAAAAGTATTTAAGATCCTAAAAGCCACTTGTAGGGTGGGGCCTGGATCCTGCAAGAAAAGCAGATGATCATCTGCATATAGGTCTGTACACTCACAAATTCCCTCAACCCCAGAGGACTTCCGAAGAGTGATAGCTATAGGTTCCATCATAAGCGCAAATATGGAGGGAGAAAGCGGACACCCGTCATGGTCCACAGCCTACTGAAAAAAAAGAAGAAACCCCAGTTACCATCCTAACAGCTGCCTTAGAACACTGATCCAGGCCATGAATCAGGGGCCAAAACCCATATGGCGTAGCACAGAAGCCATATAGTGCCAGTGCACTGCGTCAAAGACATGGACATGACATGGGAAATCTGTAAATGGGTCTAATAGTCTCGGCAGATTAGTATCAGTAGATTTGCCGGGAATAAACCCTGTTTGATCAATATCTACCAAAGCCGTTATGACCTGTGACAATCTTGCAGCCAAAATTGTAGTGAGAATTTATAAATCCTGATTGAGCAGGGTGATTGGTCTGTAGGAGAAGCAGTCCAAGGGGTCCTTGCCCAGTTTAGGCAGCAAAATAACATAAGCTTCAGACCAAGAATCTGGTAGGACGTCATTGTCTAAGCAAAATTTATATAGGGGTTGAACGACTAGACAACATTGGTGTCAGGAGCCAATACTCACCGAGGCCGAGATGCCGAGAGCGGCTTGCCCTTACGACCACGCGCACCCGAACCCCCGAGAGTGAGACAGGGGATCGGAGGCACGCAGAGGCACGGGTCTCCGGTAAGCTGCAGAATGACTTGAGTGGAGAGTCTTCTGAGGAAGTGCCTGAGGGTACAAGGGAAGAGGTTAAAGAGACAACAAGCTGATGACAAGAACGTCCTTGGAACTGAGGGAATCGAGGGGGTGTCAGCCCCGTGGAGGGTATCGTTGAGAGCAAGGCAGAGAACAGAAAGTCCAGCTGGTCTGGAGTGATCCTTAAACAGGCCAGAGGTCAGGATGGCAGCAGCAAGAGGTGGACTCTATCCAGGCAGAGAATCAGGGTATTAACAAGCAAGAGTGGTCGGGTATCCAGGCAGAGGGTCAGGGTATCCAGCAAGCAGAGTAGTCAGGTATCCAGGCAGAGGGTCAGGGTATCAAGCAAGCAGAGTAGTCGGGTATCCAGGCAGAGGGTCAGGGTATTAAGCAGGCAGAGTAGTCGGGTATCCAGGCAGAGGTTCGGTATAGACAGGTAACAGGAAGCAAGGTAAACACACACAGGCAGGGAAGCTGACGACAAACCAGCAACCCGACTGGGCGCTGGTGTCGTCTAAAGTACCTCCCAGTGAGCGCGTCAGCGTGACGCGCTACCGGGCACCCGCACGGGCGACGGCGCGCACCCGCGGGCCGCCGTGCACCCGCGCGCGCCGTACCATCAGGCCGCGCACGGGTGCACGTCTCAGCAGTAACCCCCCGCGCATGCGCCCAGCGGCCCGGCGGACGGAGGTGACTTGACTGCCGTGACAGTGCCCCCCTCCTAAGGGCGGACACCGGACGCCCAAGCTAGACATCAACTCCGGATGGTCTTGATGAAAGGTTTGAATCAAACGAGGAGCATGTAGGTTTTTCGCAGGTTCCCATGAATTGTCTTCCGGTGGGTATCCCTTCCATTGGATCAGGTATTGTAGCTGTCTGCCTCTCCTTCTACAACCCAAGATAGCCTCCACCTCGAACTCGTTCTCACCGTCCACCCTGGTTGGTGGGGGAGGAACCTCTCCTCTTTCTGGAAATGGACTGGATGCAACAGGCTTCAATAAAGATACATGAAAGACAGGGTGGATCCTGTACGTTTTGGGCAAGGCTAATTCCATGGCCACAGGATTGATAATCCTCTTGATAGGGAAAGGACCAATAAATTTAGGTCCTAATTTTCGGGATGGTAACTGCAGCTTGAGATTGGAGGTGGACAACCAGACCTCTTCTCCTATGCTAAATTTTGGGTTCTCCTTCCTGCCTCTGTCATACTGCTCCTTGTAAATCCTTTGAGTTTTTCGTAACATACTTTGAATCTCCTGAAAATTGGCTTGTAAGGATATTATTCTGTCCTGTACTGCAGGAACGGTTACCTCAGGAATGTCCTTAGTCAAGAACGTGGGATGAAACCCGCAGTTGGCCCAGAAGGGCGTCTGGTTGGTAGCCGCGTGAACTGAGTTATTATACGCGAATTCTGCATATGGAAGAAGTTTTGACCAATCATCCTGGGATCCTGAACAAAAGCAACGGAGATACTGCTCCAAAGTCTGATTTGTCCTCTCCGTTTGGCCGTTGCTCTGTGGATGATAGGCTGATGAGAGGCATACTCTAATATCCAGGGCCTTACAAAGTTCCCTCCAGAATTTGGATGTGAATTGCACACCTCTGTCAGACACTATATTCTTTGGCACCCCGTGCAGCCTTATGATTTCCTTCAGAAAAACATTGGCTGTTTCAGCTGCGGAGGGAGTACCGATCATGGGTAGGAAGTGGGCCATTTTGGACAAACGGTCGACCACAACAAAAATGGTAGTGAAGCCTTCTGAGGCTGGCAGATCCACAATGAAGTCCATAGACACGTCGGACCATGGTCGTTCCGGGATAGGGAGCGGTTTAAGTAAGCCCCAGGATCTGGCGTTCTGACCTTTGCTGCGCTGACAACGGAGACAAGAGGCCACATATTCGCTGCAATCCCGTCTCCAACCTGGCCACCAGAAGGAGCGAGAGATTAAGTCAGCTGTCTTCCTAACCCCGAAATGGCCAGCCAATTTATGATCGTGGCACATCTTGAGAGTGGTTAATCGGGTTTGTTGAGGCACAAAAATTTTGTCCCGGACCCAAAAGAGACCCACATCCTTCCTTAGGGATTGTACCTCTGGATCGGTACATGTATCGGATGATCTCTTGATCGAAGATATCAGGTCTGTCTGTGTCAAGCCAAGAAAGTTGTGAGGTGCTAGAATTGTACTTGGTTCTGAGGTCTGGAGTTCTGCTGAGAACATTCGAGAGAGAGCGTCCGCTTTACCATTCTTTTTGCCAGGTCTGTAAGAGATGTGGAAATTGAAGCGCGAAAAGAACAGGGCCCAACGGGCTTGTCTGGGTTTGAGGCGTTTTGCTGTTCGGAGGTACTCAAGATTCTTGTGATCGGTGAAAATCATCACCGGATGGAGCGCCCCCTCAAGTAAGTACCTCCATTCTTCCAGGGCAAATTTAATGGCCAACAGTTCCCTGTCACCTACGTCATAATTTAACTCTGCCGCACTGAGTTTCCGAGAAGCGAACGCGACTGGATGTAAGATGGCCTTGGGTCCCTGTCTCTGAGAAAGGATTGCCCCCGTGGCTATTTCTGATGCATCCACTTCCAACACGAACGGATGGGAAGGATCAGGATGCCGGAGAATAGGAGCGGAACTGAACAAATCCTTTAGCTTTATGAAAGCTTCCTGTGCTGCTTGGGACCACTGGAATGATCCGTGCCGGCGTGTTAGCTGAGTGATGGGTGCCACTATAGTAGAGAATCCGACAATAAACTTCCGATAGAAGTTAGCGAATCCGATAAAGCGTTGAACCCCTTTTTTATCAGAGGGGGCTGGCCACTCCTGAATCGCCTGTATCTTTTGAGGATCCATCTCCACTCCGTTTGCTGAAATGATAAACCCTAGAAATTGCACAACAGATTTTTCGAATTCGCATTTCTCCTTCTTTAGGTAAAGCTTGTGCTGTCTCAAAATGGTCAGAACTGTTTTGACGTGATCCCTGTGCAGTTCCAATGTAGGGGAGAAAATTAGGATATCATCCAGGTAGACTACGAGGAAGTCATCAAGGTATTTGCGGAAAATGTCGTTCACAAGGTGTTGGAACGTAGCCGGAGCATTGCAGAGCCCAAAGGGCATCACCAAGTATTCGAAATGCCCGAACCTTGACCTAAAAGCTGTCTTCCACTCATCCCCAGCTCTGATTCGGATAAGGTTGTACGCCCCTCGGAGATCCAATTTGGAGAAGATTCTGGCTGACCTAAAGCGTTGGAATAACTCTGGAATGAGCGGTAACGGGTACCGATTTTTGACAGTAATATTATTCAACTGCCGGTAATCCACACAGGGCCTAAGGGAACCGTCCTTCTTACCGACAAAAAAGATACCTGCTCCGGCAGGTGAAGATGAAGGACGGATGAACCCTTTTTTCAGATTCTCATCTATATATTGTTTAAGAGCCTCCAGCTCTGTTTCGGAAAGAGGGAAGATGCGCCCAAAAGGAATTTCTGATCCTGGCAACAGGTCGATTGGGCAGTCGTATGGCCGATGAGGTGGAAGACAATCGGCCATTTGTTTGCTGAAGACTTCTTGAAACTTGTGATACTCCTGGGGAACATGTTGGAGGTCAATCGGAGGAACTGAGATCGTAGCGCAGATCTGGGGTCTCTGAGGGCGGCAGTGTTGAGAGCAGTAGGCAGAAGGAAAAGAGACCGTCTTCGAGCTCCATTGGATAAGAGGGTCATGGGCTTGTAACCAAGGTAATCCCAGAATGACTGGGAACATAGGAGAGTGGATGAGGTCCAAGCGTAAAAGTTCTTGGTGTCCTGACTCGGTAGTGGCTAGGATAGGTTGAGTCTCCTGGGTGATTAGGCCTGAACTAGGAAGAGACCCATCTGCCAAGTGGACTTGTAAGTGTTGCGTCTTAAGCTGTAGAGGCACATGCAAGGTTCGGGCCAGGGCAGCGTCCATAAAGCAGCTACATGCGCCGGAATCAATGATCGCCGGGAGGCGGGATTCCCCTTCCGGTAGCTGTAACGAGATAAACAACATCACATAAGATTTAGAGGAATTGTTATCTTGGTAGGTCTTTGTTCTAGGTTGAAAGGACTTACTAGGCCTTATCGGGCAGTTGCGCAGGAAGTGACCGGCACCCCCGCAGTAGAGACACAAGTTGGACTGCCGTCTACGCTGTCTCTCCTCTGAAGTTAACGGTGGGCGTACTAAACCCAGCTGCATCGGTTCGGGGTCAGAAAGTGCAGTGGATCCGGCTGTAATGGGTGAAGATCCTGGAACGGATTGGGGTCTTGAGGTTGCCCATGCTGGGCGAGGATTTTGGAATCGCTCAGACCGACGTTCCCTCAAACGCCGATCTAATTTAGTCGCTGCCTGAATTAATTCCTCTAATGATGCGGGAGTCTCCATCCTGGCTAATTCATCCTTGAGGAGTTCCGACAGGCCTTGGCGATACTGGTGACGTAAGGCTGGCTCATTCCAGTTAGTGTCGGCCGCCCACTTACGGAATTCCACCGTGTAGTCCTCAATTGGTCTCCTTCCCTGGACTAGACGGTGTAAGATATTTTCAGCGGTGGCCATACGCTGTGGATCATCATATAGTTGGGCCATACTTTCAAAAAAGGTATCAATAGTATTGAGCACCAGACTTCCTGATTCCATCAGGCTGTGTGCCCAGGCCTGGGGTTCCTCTGACAACAGAGAGATTGCAAATCCCACCTTGACCACTTCTGATGCGAAGGTTCGAGGTTGCAACGCGAAGTACAGAGTGCATGCGTTTTTGAAGGCCCTGAACTTTTTACGGTCCCCTGAGAACCGTTCCGGAGTGGGAACCCTAGGTTCCGGAAGTGCCATAACTACTGTAGGACTAGCAGCGGCCTGAGGGAGCGGTCCTTCATTACTAGATGCTGGGGCTGCGGCAGCAGGGGGAAGGGCCCCCGTCAGTTGCTGGAGGCGACTATCCACTTGTGTGTATCCCTCTTGTAACCTCTGTACTGAGTCGGCCAAGGCGGAGACTTGTTGGCATAAGATCTCCAAGGGAGAGCGCGCTCTGTCGGCCTCGGACATCTGGCTGGTTTGTACTGTCAGGAGCCAATACTCACCGAGGCCGAGATGCCGAGAGCGGCTTGCCCTTACGACCACGCGCACCCGAACCCCCGAGAGTGAGACAGGGGATCGGAGGCACGCAGAGGCACGGGTCTCCGGTAAGCTGCAGAATGACTTGAGTGGAGAGTCTTCTGAGGAAGTGCCTGAGGGTACAAGGGAAGAGGTTAAAGAGACAACAAGCTGATGACAAGAACGTCCTTGGAACTGAGGGAATCGAGGGGGTGTCAGCCCCGTGGAGGGTATCGTTGAGAGCAAGGCAGAGAACAGAAAGTCCAGCTGGTCTGGAGTGATCCTTAAACAGGCCAGAGGTCAGGATGGCAGCAGCAAGAGGTGGACTCTATCCAGGCAGAGAATCAGGGTATTAACAAGCAAGAGTGGTCGGGTATCCAGGCAGAGGGTCAGGGTATCCAGCAAGCAGAGTAGTCAGGTATCCAGGCAGAGGGTCAGGGTATCAAGCAAGCAGAGTAGTCGGGTATCCAGGCAGAGGGTCAGGGTATTAAGCAGGCAGAGTAGTCGGGTATCCAGGCAGAGGTTCGGTATAGACAGGTAACAGGAAGCAAGGTAAACACACACAGGCAGGGAAGCTGACGACAAACCAGCAACCCGACTGGGCGCTGGTGTCGTCTAAAGTACCTCCCAGTGAGCGCGTCAGCGTGACGCGCTACCGGGCACCCGCACGGGCGACGGCGCGCACCCGCGGGCCGCCGTGCACCCGCGCGCGCCGTACCATCAGGCCGCGCACGGGTGCACGTCTCAGCAGTAACCCCCCGCGCATGCGCCCAGCGGCCCGGCGGACGGAGGTGACTTGACTGCCGTGACAATTGGTCCTGTACCAATCGGCTGGAAAGCCATCTGGACCAGGGGACTTCTACATCTGCATCCAGCAGAGTGGGAATAGGAAGGTCAGCAAGCAACTCCTCCAAGGCGTCTGTGCTATAGGCAGGCATAGGAGCATACAAAACATTGAAATAATTGAGAAAAGTGTAAAAAAAATTGTTCCAGGTCTGAAGTAAGCTAACTATTGGGGGTTCGAACACAAGGGATATTGGTTTGGATCCGCTGATCTGCTACCAACATAGCTAACAGGTTGCCATACCGATATGTATGCTTTGATTGAAGTTTGCTGACTGTACTAGCTTTGCTTTTATAAAACCTTTACATTTACAATAAAAAGCCATTGAAAGAAAAATGTAATATCTGCAAACAGATCAGTGTGGGATGGGGCCATTTATGACCTCATCAAAGTTTTATTACGGAACCTCATATAAATGGTCACACAGGATGGCTCCTTGTGTCATTGGTAAAGGGAATAGTATATACAGTGGCTATAAAAAGTCTACACACCCCTGTTAAAATGCCAGGTTTCTGTGATGTAAAAAAATTAGACAAAGATAAATAATTTCAGAACTTTTTCCACCTTTAATGTGATCTATAAACTGTACAACTTAATTGAACAACAAACTGAAACTTTTAGGAGGAGGGAAGTAAAAATAAAAAAAGAAAGTAATATGGTTGCATAACCATAAAACAAATACTTTGTTGAAGCACCTTTTGAATTTATTACGGCACTCGGTCTTTTTGGGTATGAGTCTATTAGCATGCACATCTTGACTTGGCAATATTTGCCTTCTTCTTTGCAAAAACACTCCAAATCTGTCAGATTGAAAGGGCATCTCCTGTGCACAGCCCTCTTCAGATCACCCCACAGATTAAAAATCTGATTCAGGTCTGGGCTCTGGCTGGGCCATTACAAAACTTTAATCTTCTTCTGGTGAAGCCATTCCTTAGTTGACTTGGATGTATGCTTTGGGTCGTTGTCATGCTAAAAAATGAAGTTCCTCTTCATGATCAGCTTTCTAGCAGAAGCCTGAAGGTTTCGTGCCAATATTGACTGGTATTTGGAACTGTTCACAATTCCCTCTACCTTGACTAAGGCCCCTGTTCCAACTGAAGGAAAAGAGCTCCAAAGCATGATGCTGCCACCACCATGCTTCACTGTGGGTATGGTGTCCTTTTGGTAATGTGCAGTGTTGTTTTTGCACCAAACCTATCTTTTGGAATTAGGGCCAGAAAGTTCAACCTTGGTTTCATCAGACCATAACACATTTTCCCACATGCTTTTGGGAGACTTCAGATGTGTTTTTGAAAAATGTATCCAGGCTTGGATGTTTTTCTTCGTAAGAAAAGGCCTCTGTTTTGCCACTCTACCCCATAGCCCAGACATATGAAGAATACGGGAGATTGTTGTCACATGTACCACACAGCTAGTACTTGCCAGATATTACTGCAGATCCTTTAATGTTGCTGTAGGCCTCTTGGCAGCCTCCCTGGCCAGTTTTCTTCTCGTATTTTCATCAATTTTGGAGGAACGTCAAGTTCTTGGTAATGTCACTGTTGTGCCATATTTTCTCCACTTGATAATGACTGTCTTCACTGTATTCCATGGTATATCTAATGCCTTGGAAATTCTTTTGTACCCTTCTCCTGACTGATACCTCTTAACAATGAGATCCCCCTATGCTTTGGAAGCCCTCTGCGGACCATGGCTTTTGCTGTAGGATGCGACTAAGAAAATGTCAGGAAAGACCTACTAGAACAGCTGAACTTTATTTGGGGTTAATCACAGGCACTTTAAATGATGGCAGGTGTGTACCGACTCTTATTTAACATGAGTTTGAATGTGATTGCTTAATTCTGAACACAGCTACATCCCCATTTATATATGACACACTTATGCAACCACATTATTTTCGTTTTTTATTTCTACTTCCCCCGTAAAAGATTTCAGTTTGTTTTTCAATTGAGTTGTACCGTTAATAGGTCATATTATAGGTGGAAAAAGTTCTGAAATTATTTATCTTTGTCTCATATTTTTACATCTCAGAAACCAGACATTTTAACAGGGGTATGTAGACTTTTTATATCCACTGTATATAAAATTAAACAAGGACAAAAGGATCAGGCACATATAACCTATAACCTAGCATAACATATATGTATAGCATATACTCAAATGTACATAGTATGCATAAAAATCCACAGATCCATCTGTACATACCAAACAGAATACAAAAACATACAACAAATATTTTTAGTATACATATCCTATTTACAACTATGGGCAAAAAATAGGTTTTCGCTTTGATACTACTCATCATAATGCAGTCTGTCAGCAAGAATACAGTAGGCATTTGCAGTGATTTGAAGACAACAGTGTTGAAATTCTATTGGTGCTTCAGCCTACTGTTATGCCTAGCTAACTCGCTAAGCTAGAATGGTATCTCTATCTACTGTAAACTGGTCATTGAATTTGACTTTTTCCCCAAATGTATTACTATGAGCACAAGCTAGTTTTAAAACAGGAGACAAAACAAATTGAATTTGTACCAGCCCAGCAAGAGATAAAAGGTAAAACTATAATCTTACTATGCATCAAAGTTAGAAACGTCCAGAATTACTGAAGAGATTGAATGCAGATAGAAATATGGAAGTTTCCTTGCTTCACTTCCTAATGGATCACTAACACAAGTATGCAGTAAAGGTTGAAAAATCTAACTTTCCATCTTGAATTGTTGCTCCTGCTTAGAAATTCACTAGGCAGTAAAACCAGTATAAAAGCCCTGAAGTCATCAATAACAGCTCCCACAGCTACTGTATACCTTATTACTGCAATATCAACAGGCAGTGGGAGGTACTGACACTATTGCAAATATATTTTGTGTTTATGGTGTTCATGCAAAGTGTCAAACTTCGAGGTATGCACAAAACCTTTCTTTTATCTTTGAAAATGATTTTCTATGTTGTATATTACTAGCAAATGTCATCCTTTTTGCCATAAATGTTAAAGCTTGAATAATTATTGCTTAAGGCGATAAAAAAACCCCCAAAAAAACAGTCTGGGTTTTCAAGTCCTGTGTCATAACTGAAACAAACATAATACTACCATAGAAAAATAATACTCCACTTCACTATAAAATCTCTTGGTAGGACAAGTGTCATTACCTTGTCGTACATCTCAAAAGATTCTCAAAACTGTGAAATGAGATTTAATTAAATTACTATTTATTTTTGACAGGAGTTTTCCTTTAACAAGCCAGTATTTTCCCTCTTAAACAGAAGGACCATAGAGACCCAGTGCTCAATCTGGAGCCACTCATGGACATTAAAGCCAGTAAGTGAGTCATGACATCTGGAGATGTTTTATAACACGAAGTCCTAATTAAATATCTGTTCTTTCATTTCAGCAGACTGGACACACTTGTGGCTTGTTCAATTGCCCTTTTCACAGTCATTAAATTAAGGGCTTTGACAAAACATATAATTTCCCTTGAAGCCACAAATACTTGGGCTAGAGCGCAGCCCTGGCACATAGAGCATATTGGTCGACACTTAAGTATATGAACAAACTTTGCAAAGCTCAAAATTTCTACTTTAGGTATTTACTACCGGAATGGATCTATTTTCCTACAAGATCACATGAGGCTGAATAACCCCCAGCAAAGCAGTTTAATTCCCTTCCTGTAAATGCAAAAAATATCCTTTTACTGCTTACATTTTCAGCCTTTTGATAGTGGTTTTGGCTAGTACTGAAATAGTGTTTTTTAAAAAATTACACCCAGCACACCTGGCCGAGGAACTCTTATGCCCTGTACACACGGTTGGATTTTCCAATGGAAAGTGTGTGATAGGACCTTGTTGCTGGAAATTCCGACCGTGTGTGGGCTCCGTCACACATTTTCCATCAGAATTTCCGACACACAAAGTTTGCGAGCTTGCTATAAAATTCCGACAACGAAATCCTGGGATTTTTTTCCGAAGGATGTTGACTCAAGCTTGTCTTGCATATACATGGTCACACAAATGTTGTCGGAAATTCCGATTGTCAAGAACGCAGTGACATACAACACGTATGACGGCACTATAAAGAGGAAGTACAATAGCCAGCGTGCCACCCTTTGGGCTCCTTCTGCTAATCTCGTTTGGTGAGAGACGATTCGCGCTTTTCAGCCTGGTGTTTTTCAGATCGTTACTGCTCTTCAGTTTGTGCTTGTGGGTTCGTATCTGGTTTTCAGTGCATGTAGTCAGTTCGCATCTGGGTTTCAGTACGTGCTATTTATAGTACGTATTAGATCTTCAGTGCGTTCTTGTCCACTCGTTTCTGATTTTCAGTGCGTTTTGTTAGTTCGTTCTGACCAGCTGACCATTTTGAGGCCATGTTGCGAGTACGTACTCATCGTACAGTTCGCGCTGTGCAGGGGCTTGGTGTTGGGGTTCTTACTTTGACCCAAGTCCAGTCCATGAACAGGGCAAGGAGGAGTTCATGGACGAAGAATTGTTTGCTCCAGCGTGACTAATTCTCTCATATGCCTTTGTTGTGTGAGATCCGTAAAAATAATCCTGATGATTTCAGGAATTATCCCTGGATGACGGACCCCGCTTTTCACCATCTGTTGGCTTTGCTGTCCCCTTATATTACGAAGCAGGACACCTGCATGCGGCAAGCCATCACTCCTGAGCAGAGGCTCATCTCCACCTTGCCGTACTTGGTGATGGGGAGAAGTCTGCAGGACATCAAGTTTTGGACAGGCATCTCCCCCCAGGCTCTGGGAATCATTATTCCAGAGACCTGTTCTGCCATCATTCAGGTCCTGCAGAAGGACTATATTATGGTAAGTTTTATCCTTTAACATCACATTATATGTATTTAAATACCGTATATACTCGAGTATAAGCCGAGTTTTTCAGCACATTTTTTGTGCTGAAAATGCCCCCCTCGGCTTATACTCGAGTCAAGCACTTTTCTGCAGCAGAGAATGACATTTTCCAAACCGACTTTGGGGCCCCGTATCTCGGGGCCACTTGGTGCTAGGAACCCCAAATTTGATGTGCAAACCCAGTGGAACTACCACTACTACATATCCAAATTCGGTTCAGAAAATGTCATTCTCTGCTGCAGAAAAGTGCTTGACATTTTACGAACCGACTTTGGGGCCCCGTATCTCAGGGCCACTTGGTGCTAGGAACCCCAGCTTTGGATATGTTGTAGTGCTAGTTCCACTGGGTTTGTACACCAAAGTTCCTCGCACCTAGTGGCCCCGAGATACAGGGCCCCAAAGTCAGTCAACTGTGTCCATCTGCAGCAATGTCATTTTGACCCTCTTTTCCACTTACAGTAGCTGCGCATTTCTCACCCTAGGCTTATACTCGAGTCAATACGTTTTCCCAGTTTTTTGTGGTAAAATTAGGTGCCTCAGCTTATATTCACGTATATATGGTAAATGTATTTTAAACTAAATTTGTATTTTAATATAAAAAATATTTCCTTTGATTTACTGCTTGTGTTTCTGTTAGCTCTCTCCTAGGTTCTCCAATGGGCTTTTTTTTTTGGCAAATTTCTTCAATAGTTCCTACGTAATTTATTTGATACATGAGGTGACAAGCTCTTCTTCAGCTAACTATTATTTATGTTGTAGGTCTGCTACACACACAACTTCTTTTTGTTAATGAATGTAATGCATTAATGATAATAATATTCATCATTTTCAGCACCCTGAATTAATTTTTTGGAGTGACAATAATGGCCTGATTTATGCAAATTATAAAGAACTGTGGATGTTATTTACTAAAGGAAAATCCACTTTGCACTACAAGTGCAACTACAAGTGCAACACTGAAACTGCACTGAAAGTGCACTTGTAGTGCAAAGTGGATTTGCCTTTAGGAAATAACCCCCATTGTCACTGTAAACACCAACTTAAGCAAAAAACTGCTATTGAGCATTGAAAGAAGAAGCCACACGTAGCTGAGTAGAAAAATTTTTACTTTATGCACATTCACATGTGCATTTAGAAAAGGGTTTTTGAACAAACCAACATATTTTTTGTAATATTTTTTTTTGGGACAGTAGAAATATCCTTTTTTGTGGTAAACAGGCATGTTTTTTAAAACATAAAACAATACACAACTCAGGAACTTACAAAGTTCAACTTTGATAAATTGAAGGCAATATCATACATTAGTATGTCCAAACTGTGTTGATCTTGCCTTGATCAGATGGGGTGATGTCACCCCTGTGAAAGCCAAATTTTGAAGATGCACACAAATTGAGAGTCAAAATGGGGATTTCCCTCCTGATCCCATGCCTAGGTCAACATGTGCTAGTTCCCATCATGGGGGATCAATGGACTTGCTTTGGGGGTACAACCCCTTCCTCTCAGCTACTTGAGTTGCGAGGAAGGGGTTGCACCCACAAAACGCATACACTGATATCCCGTGATGGCAGATAGCACATGTTGACACACTGTGTGCATCTTCAAAATTTGGCTTTCAACATTTTTTAGAAAATAAAAATTATAAAATTTTGCTGTGTTTTATATTCTGCTTAAAACATCAGCGATGTTTTTGAGTCTTTTTTCAACATAATTGATGTCTTCCTTGATCTTCTGTAAATCCTGATTGCACACCATGATCTCCACGATGAGGATGTGTGCAATTGCACTTGTGAAATGAGATTCTTCTTCCACATCATCTAAAATAAAAAAACACACCATGTATTATAAATATGCAGGCATACATCTATTACCTGAAGCTGTGGTCTCAGACACTCACCTGTTGTGGTCACTATTTCGCCCACTTCGTAAATCTCTCCTTCCTCCACATCCTCAGGTTGTGGTTTTGGGATTTCCCCTTCTTTAGGAGGTTGTGGGTCCCTGGTGTCCTCTGACATCCCTATTCTTTTCTCCCCTATGTGAATAAAATAAAGGTATACTTAGCACACAGATATTTGAGGCAAGAAATAGGAATATGAAACATTGCTTAGGAAGTGTCGTAGAATTGTCGGTTTTGGCAGAGTTCCAAGCTGAAGACATGATTTTTTCCCTTTATTAAAGCTGAATACTTACCTTTTTGGGTAAAGTATCACACATATAGAGACCCCTAGTATCCACTGGAGCACCTGTGTGGGACACCCTAAAAAGTTTGTTCTGGTGTCATACACTAGTGCTCCTGCATCCAGATGTGTAAAGAGCTGCTCAGTGTCCTCTTCTTACACCGAATCAAGTTTGCATTTCATTCTAGCTACAAACCTATCTAGATAACAATGTACTAAACTTATTTTAATACAAATAGGCATGAACAAATGTAGTTAATCTGCACCTGGCAAAAACATCGTATTAGTGGGCGAACAAAAGATGTTTACTACGAACGATTACTGTGCCCACGAACCTGAAACTTGCCATTTTAAACTGTACAACAGTAAAGAAAAGCACATGGAGCAGCACAAACGTAATAAGAAGAATAGGAACACACAACAAAGTACTTACTTTTTTGCAGCACTCTTGAGTCTTCTGTACTGATCCTGCTCCCTCAATTTGAGGTCTGACCATCGTTTCCTCAGTTGATCCTTGGATCGTCGTACCCCAAAATTATTCTGCAGACTTTTCACAACTTTACTCATGATCTGACATTTGGGTTTGGGTAAGGTCCATACTTCCCATCATAGTCGGCCCTCTTCAAGATGTCCACTATCTCCACCATCTCTACAAAGGACATATTAGAGGTCTTAAATCTTCTCCGGGATCGGGACGTTCGTTGCTCCGGGCTTTCGTCGTTGCTGCTGTCTTCATGCACCTGTTGTCTCTCCTCCATGTGCTCTCCCCCGAAAGACAAGGGGCAGGGAATATACTATAAAGAAGGCCAGGGTCAGACGGAGTTTCACGCATGCGCAGTGTATATAAAGTGTAACACGCGTGCGTCATACGTACGATCTGTAAGTGGAGGACGGAGTAGCGGAAGCGCTGATCGTTCTAACGAAGGTACAATTTTAACTTGGGGCATCAGTGGCCTATACTGCTTAGGGATTGAGGCCTAAATTGGGAAAAGATTATGCGCGTTTAGCCTGACATTAAAGTTTGTCTTGTGTTGTGTTTTGCAGAGAAAATGGATCGATTCAATGATCATGATTTCCTCCCACAATTCATTGATTTGTACAGAGAGCTGCCCTGTCTGTGGCATACAAAACACCCCTTTTATACAAATCGACCAAAGAGGAAGGCAGCGCTGGATAAATTGCTGTAATTTGTGAAGCCGCAGATCCCCACGGCAGACATCAACTATTTGAAGTGCAAAATTGGTGGCATGAGGAGCACTTATAATAGGGAGCACAAGCAGGTTCAGGATTCCCAGAGGTCTGGAGCAGCAGATGACATTTATGTCCCCAGGCTGTGGTACTACGACAGACTGCGATTTCTGTCAGACCAGACTGAAATCAGGCCATCACTCTCACCCCTTCCTTCCACTCTTCCTGCCACCCCAGCTGAGGCTGCCGACGTTCAACCTGGGCCTTCCATCCAGGAAGAAGATGTGGAGGAGCCCAGTTTGAGTCAGGTATAGCATTGTTCAACATATTTCTCAAAATTGTGTTTGATTGATGATCAATAAACTAAAACTATGTCCCTTTTTCATACACAGGAAATCCCCAGCCAGGAGGAGGCTGTAGAAAGTGGCAGCCAGGAGGTGGCAGGGGACAGTGGCAGCCAGGAAGTGGTGGGGGTAAGTGGCAGCCAGGAGGTGGCCGGGCCCAGTAGCCTGACCGAATCCCAGGTCCCTCCCCTCCGCCTTCAACAAAAAAGGCCCAGGAAGGGGAGGAGCGTGGAGGAGTCAGCGCTTGAGTTAATTCAACAGGCTTCTTCGGCCCTCAGAAATCCCCAGCCAGGAGGAGGCTGTAGAAAGTGGCAGTCAGGAGGTGGCAGGGGACAGTGGCAGCCAGGAGGTGGTGGGGGTAAGTGGCAGCCAGGAGGTGGCCGGGCCCAGTAGCCTGACCGAATCCCAGGTCCCTCCCCTCCGCTTCAACAAAAAAGGCCCAGGAAGGTGAGGAGCGTGGAGGAGTCAGCACTTGAGTTAATTCAACAGGCTTCTTCGGCCCTCAGAACCCCCACCATTCTTCTGGAGGCCTATGCCTGCATGGCTGCCAACAAAATGCAGAAAATGGAGGTGGGCCAACACCTCTTTTGTGAGGAACTGATATATATGGCCCTAAATAAGGGGTTGAGGGGCGAAATCACAAGCAAAATCCACTTGTGTGAGTTGAACCATCCTCCTCCACCACCTCCTGCCACAACTCCAACACCAGAGCCACAGCTTGGAAGCAAGCGTGTAAGGAAGACAAGAGAGTGATGGCCTGGGGACATATATGTCATCTGCTGCTGTTCCTGATCTCTCGGAGTCCTGAACCGGATTGTGCTCCCTATTAAATGGACTCCTCAGGCTCCCAATTTTGCCTGTCAAATAGTTGATGTGTACCCTGGGGTACAAATGGCTTTGCTAATTTCACCAGTTTATCCAGCATTGCCTTCCTCTTTATTTTGTTATGACCCCTAATAAATGTATATTTTTTTCTTAAATCTTTGGCTATGTGTTATAATTAAAAAAGGACAGTTTGTTTGTGAGTAGGCAGGTACATTTCAAAAATACAATGTCAAATTGACAAGGGACACCAACATCAAACAAACTCCTTGAGGTTAAAAAATAAAAGATAATAATGGTGTTGTGGTAACTTGACACACAAAACGAAAAAAAAAAATATTATGGAGATCACTAGAAAAAAAAACCCAGGAGATATTGATTTCCAAAAAAAAAAGGAGATTACTATAAACAAAAATTAAAAACATTATTCTGGAGATCTGGTGGAAAAAAACATTATTTATGAGATCACAAGAAATAAGAAAGAAATCAGTTTGTCAGAACTCTGTGTGAATATCAGCGGCAAAACAACTTCATTATTCTAGCATTATAAAGAAGAAGAAAATGCGCTGCATTGAAAGATTTAAAAATTTGCAATGTGACAAATGTGCTATCTCCATTACAAACACTAGTTTTACCATACCAAGCGTTTCCGTCTCGTACTTGATTCAGAGCATGCGTGGAATTTTGTGCGTCAGAATTGTGTACACACGCTCGGAATTTCCGACAACGGATTTTGTTGTCGGGAAATTTGAGATCCAGCTCTTGATTTTTTGTTGTCGGAAATTCCGACAAAAAATGTCCGATAGAGCCTACACACGGTCGGAATTTCTGACAACAAGCTCCCATCGAACATTTGTTGTCAGAAAATCCGATCGTGTGTACGAAGCATTACAGTGAAAGTTTGCTATGGTATAGGGAACATCTTGAGATGTTAACTGTGCCCAAAGCAGCATACTGAAAAATCCACCCTTTGTCTTGTGTCTACAGCCTCATAACTGTATATCTGCAGTTTAAAAGGCACTGCTTTCGTTGCATACTAATCTTGCAAGATTTGGAGTGAGATTTGGTGATATCACTACTATTCTTTGTGTTTGAGAGGAAGCTGTACCTGAAGACCTTAACTCCATAAAGAGGTCCTATTTTATCCACTCTGTAGATCTGTGCTTTCTGCATCTTTCCTGCTGCTTATTGAATATTCCTCTACCCGCCATCAGATCACCAATCACCATGGCAGAAGCACGAACATGAGTAAGCAAAGCCTTTTCCTCTACCAAAATGGCAGCCTTCACACAGAGACAGAATGCAGAACAAGAAATTGGAAGTCATAATTGAGGAAAAGGTCAGCTGCAGGGCACCCACAGGCAACACTGGTGACTAATCATTTGCCCTGTTTGTCTATGAGGGCACAGCTTCCAGAGTTCAGGTCCTCGCTAAAGGATAACTGTACTTTTAAAATACACTAGCATCTGTGGGTCTATTCTAAGCACAGAATGAATCACGGTTGTCAAATACTTAGGTTTTAAAGACAGGAATTGTTTTATTCACATGATTACCAGGTAAAATAAAGGCAAAAAGCCAGAAAAAAAACGAATGCAGCCACCACAACTAAAACATGTAAGCTACAATATATTACATTTTAGTTTTTGGGTTTAGATACACTTCAATGTTTACCTAAAACAAAAAATACAAAATCAGCACAAGGGACATTACTTAACTTCAGTGAGATGTGTCCCTTGTGCTGATGTGTTCTTCTTTCACTAAAAACGTCCTCCTCTGATGCCCCCATCCCTGCAATTGTCTGGTGAAGTGGGCTGTGACAGACACTCAGCAAGCGTGCCATATTTTGTCTGCCTTTTCTGCCCAGGTCCCCCATTCATTGAAGCCATTGCTACAGCTTCTACGAATGAATCAGATCTTTGAAAGGTGGATGTCAGATGATTGATACAGTAGTTCCACCCTCTCCATTAATAGATCACGTTGAATGTGTAAGCTGAAGACCTTATAGGAACACTCAGTAAATGAGCTGATAGGAGATAGAGTGAGAGGGCTTGTTGTCTTGTTGTCAACAGTAATATCTTATTCATCGATTTCTAGGTTTGTACTTCTATGGCTCTTGCAATTGATAGAGGAACAAAACGTAAATATGTCTTTTTTTGCTTCCCACAGCTTGTTATAAAATATGTGCTAATCTTGTCCAATCCTGCATTCAATGTTAACCATTTTTTGCTGCTCATTTTCATTTCAAAAACACACTTTCCCCTTTAAAGCCATCTTTTACAATACCCCCTTAACGCCATGAGCGCGACATGGGTAAAGCAAACAAGTGTTAACACAGCAGAAGTAAAAGGACTTATGGCTTTATGCCTACTGCACTACTAACTACAAACCTGGCTTACAAGAAATATCGTCACAACACTATTATAAAGTAAAAGTAGGTCGCTATTGAGGGGTACTCTGGTCTGCATATCCTTTTCTATATGGTATGAGTAGTAAAAGGTTTCAATCAAATGTGGAGCATTTCATGTGGATTTTGGCTACCTGAACCATTATAATATGAGTGGATAGCATGAGGAATGGATAACAGAAAATTGATGTTGATGAATTGCTGAAAGGTTTGTAGAATGAATGACTGAACATGAGTATGGATGAAACCTTATGAAGGCAGGGAGAATGGAAAGATTAAAACATAAGGCTTAGGGTAGAATACTAAAATGCATTCCTGGTTGTTTTATGAAGTGGTCTACAGGAAAACTGCCTATCCTACAGCAGTGCTTCATAAACTTACTAACACTAAATTCCTACTTCTTTTTACACCATTATAGATTAAACAAATTTAAGGTCATTTTAAACTGTTACAGTGTTTTTACATGTTAGTCAGGGAAGCATGCACTATACTTGAGGCAAATAAACTACACCAGATTTTACCAGGTCCAATTTAATTATGTCTGATGGAAGAACAATTTCAGACATAATGCTGTCCATAATGTCTAAACAGATGTTGATTTTCATCTTCTGGTGCAGTATTGGAGAGTGAAAGATAGCATTTTTTGTGTGATACAGACAAAACTAAGTTGAAGCAGTCCCTCCACCAGGAACATTGTTAAAGCCCAAATGAACCCCTGCTATTTATTACTGTAATGCAGTAAAAAATATGTTTTTATTTTGACTGCTATGTGCTGCAGCACGGGTTAAAATACCGCAGCAAAAAAAAAAAGTCAGAATGCAGCTCTCTTACACAAAGAAATAGTCTGAAAAACTTTCCCTGAACACTTATCTAATGAACAGCACTCTCACTCCCTAAGCAGTACTGTTGATTGGAATAGTCTTCATGGGGTATGTCTGACCACTGGAGAGTCAAGATGATGGTTCAACTCTCCTAGATGTCACTGGCACAAGTTATTATAACCCCTGCTGTAGTATTTAGCGATTAAGAATTCTCCATATTTATTACTGTATATGCAGCCTGACTGAATTACAGTAATAATTAGCGAGGGTTTATTTTGGCATTATATGGGGCCCACTGATTACTACAACAGAGTAGAGAAAATCTGTCATCTTCTACGCTTCTAGTTACTATTTGTCCACATGATATTTCTGTTTGCATATGTTAAATATCCTTCCTGAATTTGTGCTGGATACACTTCATAATATACTATTTTAGGTGTAAAACTCTTTTAATGGCAGTAGAAGATAATGGTCCATGTTTCAGTAATCTAATGGAGGTAGATGCTGTAACATAATTGTAGCTAATGAAATATGGAGGCATCATGAAACAGGACGAGTATCTTCTACTGCACTGCAATGTGGAGCTGCTGTGAATTTAGATGGGCTTCACTCCATTTCATTCATCGAATGTAATGCAAGGGTACACAAAAGCAAAGGATTCACAGGAAGCAACTGTAACATGGACCTGGGTCTGTCTGCTTCTAATTCTACAGTTTCCACTTACGCTTTCCACTGTCTTCACTCTCCGTTACAAGTATACATAGTAATCTACAATGATTCAGTTTTCAAAATAATAAACAACAAAAAAGCAAATAAACCAAATCAATAGTCTCATTTCAGGGTTACGGCTGTATACATCACAAATGATGGTATATTTAGATTGAATATACATATTTGTGTATATTAAGCTCATAACCAGGTATGATATAAAGTTTCTTACCTGCTTCAGAGAGGTCCCTAAGGGAGCTGCTCAGGGCACTGCGTTTCAGGCCCTCCCCTGTGGCGTAACTGTCATCAAGACATGTCCGATTCAAAGTGCCATTACCAGACTCCTTTTTCAAGCTGGAACACTGAGACATGCTCGGACGCACTACCCCCTTCTGCTTTTCTAACTCCGCTAAAACAAACAGAATAAAAATACAAAGGACATTAGCTGTATTAGCTGTGATTTTAATTTTTTTTATATTCCAGTGTTAATTGATGCACTGTCCCCAATGCTGCAAGTTCCTCTTCAAGTATTTAAAAAAAGTTTGCAGTTAGCGAAGCATAATTGAACCTAGTGTTCACTCCAGTCTAGAAACTATACCTAAAGTGATGATATACAGTATATATACAGTTGTGTTCAAAATAACAGCAGTGTGTTTAAAAAAGTGAGTAAAGCTCAAAATCCTTATAATAGCTTTTATTTGCATAAAGGCAAATGCTTTGGGAACACTGCACAGTCTATTCCAAATCAAAACATGAAGAAAAAAGTTTAAAATGTATTACTTTACAGAAAGTGAAAAAAAAAAAGGAATATTAGGGTTTTCCAAAAATAGCAGTGTCTGCATTTCTCTTTACAAACTCAAACATTTAGGCCACTTTCACACTGAGGCGCAGGGGTGTCGGAATTAAAGCGCCGCTATTTTTAGCGGCGCTTTACCATCGTTTTAGCAGCGCTTTTCGGCCGCTAGCGGAGCACTTTTAACCCCTGCTAGCGGCCGAAAAAGGGTTAAAAGCGACTGCAAAGCGCCACTGCAGCGGCCCTTTGCCAGCGCTGCCCATTGATTTCATTTCATTTCATTGATTGGGCAGGGGCGCTTTAAGAGCGGTGTATACACCTAATGCGCCTCAAACATGCTGCTTGCAGGATTTTTTTTTAGGGCACTGCCAGCGCACCGCTCCAGTGTGAAAGCCCGCGGATTTCACACTGAAGTGACAGGAGAGGCGCTTTACATGCGCTTTGCAAGCGCTATTTTTAGCGCTATAGCGCCTCTAAAGTGCCTCAGTGTGAAAGTAGCCTAACTGTATAAACAGAAAAATGCTTAAAAATTTTGCTTTCCTGTGAACTAATATTTAGCTGAATAACCACTATTTCTGAGAACTGTTTCATGTCCGTGTTGCATGGAGTCAACCAACTTCTGGCACCTGTGAACAGGTATTCCAGGCCAGGACAATTGCAATACATTCCACAGTTCCTCTGCATTTCTTAGTTTTACCTCAGAAACAGCAAATTTGTTGTCACCTCACAAGTTTTCTATTGGATTAAGGTCTGGGGATTGGGCTGGCCACGCCATAACTTAAATCTTGTTGGTCTGGAACCAAGATACTGCTTGCTTACTGGAGTGTTTGGGGCCCTTGTCTTGTTGAAACTCCCATTTCAAGGGCATTTCTTCTTCAGCATAGGGCAACATGACCTTTTCAAGTATTTTGATGTATTCAAACTGATCCATGATCCCTGGTATGCGATAAATAGGCCCAACACCATAGTATGAGAAACATCCCTATATCATGATGCTTGCGCCACCATGCTTCACTGTCTTCACAATATACTGTGGCTTGAATTCGGTATTTGGGGGTCATCTGACAAACTGTCTGCGGCCCCTAGACCCAAAAAGAATGATCTTGCTTTCATCAGTCCTGAGCAGTCTATCAGTTTCTGTACTTCTTCTTTACATGTTTTCCCCTCTCCAATTAACTTTTTAATCAAAGTACGCTGTTCTTCTGAACAATGTCTAGAACAAACCATTTTACTCAGATTTTCCGAGAAAAATGCACTATACCCAGCATGTACAACATTCCTTTGTCCTTAACCACTTGCTTACTGGGCACATATATACCCTTCCTGCCCAGGCCAATTTTCAGCTTTCAGCGCTGTCACACAGACCTTTTTTTGGGTGGTAAACAAACAAAAAAAGACTGAAAATTTAGAAAATAAAAAACTGTTTTCATTGTTTGTTATAACATTTTGCAAACAGGTATTTTTTTCTCTTCATTGATGTGCGCTGATGAGGCTGCACTGATGGGCACCGATAGGCTGCACTGATCGGCACTGATAAGGCGGAACTGGTAGATGGCACTGAAGAGCACTAATAGGCGGCACTGGTGGACACCGTAGGGCGGCACTGATGATGAGGCACTGATTGGCAGCACTGATGGGCACTTGTTAGCAGTACTGATGCGCACTGGTAAGTGGCACTGGTGGGCACTCGTTAGCAGCACTGATGGTGACTGTGTGGTACCTATGTCCCTTTTACAGAAGCCAGCAATCTGCTTTATTTTTTTCTCCTCACGCCATCAGTGTGAGGAAAAAAAAAGTCGATTACCAGCTTCTGTTTACATCAAGTGATCAGCTGTCTTTCGACTATAGCGCGGGCATCAAGTAGTTAAATAAGGGCCACCTGTTTGACACCTGTTTTTTCAAAGACTGAATGACCTCACTAGTTGACCTCCACACTGCTATTATTTAGAACACACCCCTTTCAATTAATGATTTAATTACACAAAATCAGCAGCATGCATGTCATGTTGGGTCTGTTGGTTTTCTATTACTCTACTATACCTACTAGTAAATTATTTGCCATGTGGAAATATAATTATACCAAAAACATTGATCTGGTTAGTTATGCTTGACTGATATTATTTTGAACACAACTGTATATTTATTTTTTTATTTCAGGTACTTATATAGCGCCGTCAATTTACGCAGCGCATCCATTGTATTTAATTTCTATTTTTCAACTGCTTAATGTGACTTTATATCCTTAATGCAGGTAACAGGGATATGGTCTCTCTCATTAATGGCTTTAAACCTTCAATACACCGTGTCACATTTTGTACCCCCGCTTGGCTGCAAACCCCTAAATGATGGAAGCCACTAATTGATTGTTGCAGGCACTTTTCCCACTTTTACAGAATCCTGTAATCCTGATGGTGAGAAAAATGAGTAGATGCATTGAAATGTATATGCTGATTTATCTTACCTATAACAAAGATCCATAATAAATGTACTATATTTAGTATTTTATGCCTTTTAAAATAAGTTGTGGAAGATTAAATGTATTTTCTTGAATAAATGCATAGGGTATATACCTTTGTACTTACTCTCTATTCTGTACTTTTCCATTTCTTGAACCTCTGCAATGGACTCTCTTAAATCGTCAGTGAACTTCTTGCGATCTTGTGGATTTGGAGCATTAAAGTTAATCAGAACCTTAATGTCAGCTCCTGGAATTGCTGATGTGAGACGAATGCCATTTGGATAGTCTGTAATGGGAAAACAGTTGTGTTAGGAACAAGAATTATCAGAAATAACATTTTTGGACTAATGCTTGAAGCTGAATGTGTTCAGGGATGTTTAGGTTTTTTTTGCATTTAGTGCTTCCCATAACACTTTAAAATCAGCTAACAATGATTTTCTATTGTGAGTGTGACTGTCCCCAATTCCTGATGTAGAGTCGCCCATTCCACACACTTTGGTGACATGGTTGACTGGTTAAAAGTCCATTAGTAATGCTAAGTGCATCCACCATGGGAAACATCTGCACTCCTGGATGAGCATATATGAAAATTAAAAAAAAAAAAATATATATATACATACATATATATACATACATATACATACAGCAGAGACGTGCAGTCAGGGGAGGCAGAGCCTCACCTGTCATGAGCATAACAAATTAATAAATAAAGATTGACTTTGAGGGTCATAGCTCGGCTACCAGGGGTCACAGAGACCTGTAGTCCTACCCCACCACTGGTTAAAATTTGGGGCTTCTATCATCTATGGTTCTGGAGCAGGGCTGGACTGGGATAAAAATTTGGCCCTGGACTTCATCCAGACCGGCCCACTTTATTTGTGCAAACAAGCACAAAAACAGTATATAAACTATATGCAATTGTGCAAAAAAACATAAGTAGCATAACATAAGGAGTCCTCACTAACCTCTCTTACTATTTCACTTATTCTCCTCTGTATTTTTCTCATCTTTCTCACATCGCTGTGTGAAGTTGAGGGTGAACCAAGAAAGCCATTACTTTGACAGGCTGTCAATGAAACCAGCCCATTGAGCCATCGGCCCACCGGGAAACTCCCTGTAGTCCCGATGGCCAGTACAGGCCTGTTCTGGAGATACGGGGCTCCATGTGCAGCCTGTCAGAATACAGAACAGCCAGTTTAAATGCAAGCTTGCACATTCTGTTTGCAGCAGACAAAAGGATGAGCTCACAAGTGCCTCTTCTCACTTCTTGTCAGAGGCACTGAGCTCAATGGACAGCTTGGAGTCTTCCACCAATGGTAAAGCACCATTGGCCCAAGCTGTCCAATAACAATACTGCAGTGGAGGCACGCCTCTCACTGCAGTGTCATAGAAGAGGGCATGTGTGTAAAAGACAAATCCTCCCTTCCAGCCCAGTCCTCTTAACTAGAATATGTGTATAAGATTTACCCATAATCCCATGTTTTTCTCATACAGTTAAGAGGGAGAATGAAAATCTGCTGCTGCTGAACAGGTACAAGCTAAATCATATATTATTATGCTATAAGATAGTAATTTATTATTTATCTATTTACTGTTAAATTACTGGTTTGAAGTTATAACTTCAAACTTTAGTAATTTGTCCCTTAAGCCACCTGCCTGAGTACAGTTTTTGAAAATATAGTAAATTACCTTAAAAATAATATATAATAATTATTTGTATATTACTTACTTATGGTAATTAACTACTTGCCACCCAGGCCAATTCTGACACTTCTCTCCTACATGTAAAAATTATCATTTTTTTGCTAGAAAATTACTCAGAACCCTCCACACATTATATATATTGTTTTAGCAGACACCCTAGGGAATAAAATGGTGGTCATTGCAACTTTTTATGTTACTTGGTATTTGCGCAGCAATTTTTCAAAAGCATTTTTTTTTAAAGAAACAGTTTCATGAATAAAAAAAAAACAAAAAAAAACACTAAAGTTATTTTTTTGCATACTATGAATGATGATGTTATGCCGAGTAAATAAATACCTAACATGTCAGGCTTTAAAATTGTGCACATTTGTGGAATGGCGCCAAACTTCAGTACTTAAAAATTTCCATAGGCGATACTTTAAAAATGTTTACAGGTTACATCTTTAGAGTTACAGAGGAGGTCTAGTGCTAGAATTATTGCTCTCGCTCTAACGTTTGCGGCGAATGTAACCTGTGTGTATCTGGCTCTGATACTAGCCAGGGCCTCACCAGCCACTGACCTCACTGCACATCCCTGATATACAGTATCATAGGTGTGCGCAGCCTATAGCATTAGGGTGTGCACCCCAAAGCTCAAACACACATGCATGTGCGTGTGCCTACATGTATATGGCCCCGTCTCCCTGCTGGCACAGTGAAAGAGAAATGTTTAAGCACTTCCTATGGAAAAGCAGGTACGAGGGAGATCTTTCCCATCTCCCCACACAGAGCAATAACCACCTGTGCACTAGGTGATTAGGGTGTGCCCAGGCACACCCGGCACACCCTGTGCGCACACCTATGTACAGTATATTAATTTTTTCTTTTCAGGAAAAAGTAAAAAAAAAAACGTAGGAAGTGTTGGGCTCATTTTTTTTTTTTTATAGTGCTGCCTCCAAGGGTGATTCCACCTCAAGGCGTTATTTTACGTCATGAATGGAAGCTGATCACTTGGAAAGACTTAGTAAATAAGGCTAAGCTGTGTTTACTTCAATTATTCATCAATCATCTGCAAGAAAAAAAAAATTCATGTGCATGATTGGATATTCAAAATGGACACAGCTTAACCTTGCTTACTAAGGAACATTTACTTTGCAAAGTGAACAATAACTATTCCCTTGTTATTAAATCAACCCTACTGTGCCAAAAGCCTGGATCAAGCCTGCAGCCAGCAAAGTCTTAAAAGTCACACTTTTATCCTGCATGCTTGTTCCAAATCAGGTTTAAAATGGAAGCTTTGATGCCTACACCTTTAAAAATGAAAGCCAACCATCGCAAATTTCATATCGCTTTCTTTACAGGTCCCATTTAATATAAATATTGTGTAGCTGGTTGTTTTCTTGAATGAAGAAATAACAAGTCTTCATATCCTTCTCTTTATTCCTCATTTTTTCTACTTATTATTGCTGACAGTTGCCGGGAATGTGAAGGCAGGAGAGATGAATCTGTCTTGTGTAATTCATGAACCTCTTGGCAGCTTATCACATCTGTTTTTGTTCTCTATAGCTAAGAGGTAAGGGAGTGACTGCCTGTTACAGCTTTTCTTTGAGCACCTAAGACATGTGTTAATTCTGCTCACTTCAGAACTATAATGTTAATGTTTTAGCGGATCATCCATACATTATGGGATGCCCATAAATCTGTCATAAATGCCCGAGAGGCAGCAGATGTCATGTTATAGCAGCTTGCTGTGTCATCCCAACTTCAAAATCCCAAAAGAGAAATGTGTGAATTGTGAGGAAAACATTAACTATTCTCCTGTGCAATCTGTCAGACTCTGAACAACGTGAAGGCAGAGAATCTAATCTGCTCCATATAAAATGTGGCTTTTCACTTATTTGCATTACATCACAAGGCCAGAATGAATATGCAGTATATTAGCTAGCACTTACTGAAAGACTTGTGGGTCTGGATGACAATGTTAGATGGCCACAGGTAGAATACAGATGAAAGACAGGCCAACAGGTATACAGATAAAGAAACAGAAAAAAAAACATTCTTGTGTAAGGCCACAAAATCTTAACGTGTTACTAAACCCACAACAGTAAAATCAGTCTGTATATGCAGTAAAGCATGCTTGTTATACTCACTGTGGAACCTAAGGGGTTAATCCTCTGCATTGTGTAAAAAGGCTGTTTGATCCTGTATGCACAGATCCTCCTCTTCTTGCACTGTCTCCAAAACATGTCTGGATAAGACAGAGTTACTGGAGTCAAGCTGCACATGCTCAGTTTGGTGTGTATTGCTAGAGAGTTTTCTTGGGAGAGTGCATGTGATCAGCACAGGGCCAATCAACACTGTCCAGACAGTGGGTCAGGGGTCCTGCATCCTGATAGGTCAGCCAGTGCAGTATGAAAACTCCTCCTACAAGCTTTAACCAGGCACTGACAGAAGTCACAAGACTGCTATATACTGCTGATGAGAAAAGGTATTTAGCAGTTTATATCTACTAAAATGATTGCATTTCCATGTTCTGTGTACTCTGGGAGACCAAAAATAGTGAATGCAGGGTCCTGGGTTCAGTAACACTTTAAGGTGGCCATGCATGCACTGAATTCATGCTAAATCATTCATGCTAGATACGCCCCTTCCTAACCAATGTCACCACAAAGCTGCTAATCCACTCCCTGGTCATCTCCCGCCTCGACTACGGCAACTCCCTCCTCATTGGTTTACCTCTAAATAGGCTATCCCCACTTCAGTCCATCATGAACGCTGCTGCCAGGCTCATCCACCTCACAAACCGCTCAGCGTCTGCTACACCCCTCTGCCAATCCCTCCATTAGCTGCCACTCAGTCACCGAATTCAATTCAAGATACTAACTCCCTTGTCACCTCATCCCATGCTCGCCTTCTGGACTTCTCCAGAGCCTCTCCCATCCTCTGGAATGCTCTACCCAAATCCGTCCGATTTTCTCCTACTTTATCCACTTTCAGACGATCCCTGAAAACTCATCTCTTCAGAGAAGCCTATCTGGCCCCCACCTAACAACTGTACATTTATTTTCTCAATCAGCACATCACCCACAGTTATTACCTCTTGTATCTCTTGACCTTCCCTCTTAGATTGTAAGCTCTAAGGAGCAGGGCCCTCTGATTCCTACTGTATTAAAGTGTATTGTATTTGTACTGTCTACCCTCAAGTTGTAAAGCGCTATGTAAACTGTTGGCGCTATATAAATGCTGTATAATAATAATAATAATAAATCAGATGCAATTCACTCCGATGGTGGATAAATACCCAGATCGACAAAAGACAATTTTTCTATCAACTTATAACAAAGGAGCTGGGTGGAAAACTGATTAAAGCACTGTTTAGTGGGGCCGGTTGTCAGAATATAACAAAAGAATGAAAAGTATATGTGTGTTGCCATTTTTAAACGTCTCACTATAAACAACTGTTTCAAATATGCCAATTGCCTGTCTTCCTCCATAAATTAGTATACTTTCAGATTTGTTTACATTGAACTTGTACTTTGCCTATTTGGGGCACAACAACTTATATTCACTTTCTCTTCACTCCCCTGCTGGTACATTTACCAATGAAAGCGAGAAAGAGAAGCCCTTTATAAGCTCTGAGTCGATCCCAGTCCTAGCTTACACAGGGCTGAATTTAGGACTCGCTCTTCCACTGCCATGTGACAGTGCTGGGTGCCAGAGCTGCCAATTGCCAAGCACCAGCACTGACACATGTGAAGGAGTCAAATACTCCCCATACATGTCATTTCTCTTCACTTATGTCAAGAAACAGACCAAAGGGGAAGCATATCACTCACTCCTCCTCCTCCTCCTCCCATGTAACAGTGCTGGTGCTTGGCACATGGTTGCTCAGGTACCAGCAGTCACATGGGTGTAGGAAGGAGTGCTCAGCCCTGTGTAAGCTCTGAGGTGTATTGACAAGTAGCTTACAAGGGGTTCTTTTTCCTTGCTACCAGCAGTAAACAGAGCAGTGGGGTGGGAAGGGAAGATGAGTATAAGCTACCGCAGGGACCAACATTCAAACAATCCTGTTGCTTTTCTTTCGCATTGTGACTTTGCCTTCTTTTCCTATAAGCCCCACTGCATAGAAAATACAGAAAGGCTAATATAAATATGCGATCAAATATTTATAGTATCTGAATGAACTTTTTAATGATTGCATAACATACACAGTAATGCCTGTAATTAAGGGCCAATTCACACCAGTAAGCTGTTTAATGCACAAGTCACATTCCATTCCGTTCTATTCACTGCAGAAACATTGCAATGCGGTAGCTTGCAATCCAACATTCTGCGCTGAACTTGCAGTACGTTTTTTCAGCACACCACACAACGCAGTGGCGTGACCTGACTCTGTAGAAAACAAGGCAAATTGTTTTGTGTTGCGGCTGTGCTGGGCGAGGTTGCCCAGTGCATCCCAACATAAATGGTGTGAACAAACCCGCAATGTTATTGATACATCTTTACAGCATGAATATCAAAGTAATATCCTTTATACAAATATTAAGTATGTTCCAAGTACATATGTATATAGAATAGATAAACCAATTCACAGCCTTTCTTATGGGAGGAAATGTAAGATTTGCTAGTGATCTAAAATTAGATGAAAACAATAAAGCACATCAACGGCATATTTTTTCCCATCTTGTGTGTTTCTGGTGTCTATATTTCTGCAGAAACATGCAGTGCAGCTTTCAAGTGAAAAACAAATTGCTAGGCCTGCTGTTGAAACATCACATGTCTTGTGGAAATGAATCTCCTCCATCACTGTCAAACCGACCACAAAACAGGCATCATCAGCTTTAAGAAAGAGAAATTAGAAGCACACAGCCCAAACCAAATTGTTCTCCACTATGAGCAGCTGATAGCATTTTCCCTAAGGTCAGTAAATGCCTGGGCTTGTGCTTTGGACACAAGTGAATTAAAGTCAGCAAATTCACATTAACAAATTGAGTTCTCCTAAAGCTGAACTCCAGGATAAGCATATATTGTTGAATACAAGAGGCATGTGTATTCTTACTTGAATCTTGTGCTCTGTGTACGTCTTCCAGAGCTGTGCAGTAAACACTGGCAAAGTTTGCTACTGTGCAGGATCTTCCTGTAATAAAGGCCTGTCAATGCTGCTCTGTCTCCTTGTACAGGGTGGTCTTATGCTGGCCCCCCACTTGGGGTTTTCTGCAGGCAGCCTGTAGTTGGAGGGCTACTGCTCTCTGCACAGGCTAAATTAAAGTTTCTGCGAGTTCAGCTTTAAGGTTTTTAGCTCCCTTGCTGGCTGAAATGCTGCAGAATTTTGCATGCTATTAAGGGAGAAGTGATGGGGCGACAACAACAGCCAGTAGTAGCAAGTTAGTGTTCTCACTGCATTCTTTAGTGATCTTTCCAGCTTGAGATCGATGCGGCGGCGTAATGTCAGCATGCAACGCTGCGGTCACTCATATGAGTTTGGGTAGCATTTTTCATCATTTTATGCCATCATTCGGTTGGAACACATATGGTTTTAAATATGGTAAATACTAAATTATGATCCCTTCATTTGGATCCAGGTGGTGAGCTTTTATTTCCACATAGCTATAACTCCCATTACTGCCTCTACTGGAGAAGTCTATTTAAGCTGGCTGCTATTTAAAAGGACCGGAGTCTCTGGGGAGTCTCTGGGGAGTATGCCTATATTTGTTTATAGAGTGCTAATGCTGCTGGTGCAGCCATTTCTTCTTGTGAATACGGAGGGATGGTGATATCCACAGTCTGGATCACATATACACACAGGATAAAATACAGATGAACTGGTGTAAGCCAGAATCGTTTGCACGCTTATACAGTATTCATGAACTTTTGTTATTTATATAATTCTTAACATACTTGGTGAATTGATGGAATTTTATATATTTATTCACTTATTTAATTTGTTAAACACAGTAGAGATTGAAGGTTGTTCACATTTGACTTCAGTTTGTGGCGCTGCATTTATTATCCATATATGCAGGGGGTTTTATATATTGACCTTTTATATGCGAGCTGCCTGCTCTCTCCGAGTGCTCCTTTTTTTACTTATTATTTGAAAAAAATTACTGAAAAAAAACATTATTTTCCCTTAAAATAAGGATCTTGCCACTCAGATAATTCAGAGGTAAGATTCGGGTCCCATTCCCACAGATTAATGTAAGGAAGCTTGGAATTCAGATCAGGGGGATCTGAATTCCAAGCTTCCTTACATTAATCTGTGGGAATGGGACCCGAATCTTACCTCTGAATTATCTGAGTGGCAAGATCTTGCTTATGCTTTATCTAAATTATCCACTAATACAACATAATTAGAATCTAATTATAAAACACTTCTACATTGGTACTCGGTCGCTACCAGGCTTGCAAAAAAGTACTTGTCCACATCGCCCATTTGTTTTCGGTGTCACGGCCAGATGGGAACTATGCATCACGTCTGGTGGCAATGCCCTAAAGTGTCCAGATTTTGGATTCAGATATTTAAACTTATTTACTCGGTGAAGGGAGTAAATATACGTAGATCCCTAGAGCTGGTCCTCGTTCAAAAACTACCTGATAAAGGGTTCCCAGAAAGTCAGTGAAATGAATCACATACAGTATATGTTTTTGGCGGTTTTTGTGTTTTGTTAAATATTGGAAACAGTCGGTTCCTCTTGACTATGTAAAGAATAAGCTTAACTGGATTATGGTCAATGACAAACTCATCTGTATGCTTCATAAATAAACTAAGACGTTTGAGAGCACATGGGATCCGTTATACAGTATATTACCAAAAGTATTGGGACATCTGCCTTTACACGCTCAAGAACTTTAATGGCATCCCAGTCTTAATCTGTAGGGTTCAATATTGAGTTGGCCCACCCTTTGCGTTACCAGCTTCAACTCTTCTGGCAAAGTTGTCCACAAGGCTTAGGAGTATGTTTATGGGAAGGTTTGACCATCCTTCCAGAAGCACATTTGTGAAGTCAGGCACCGATGTTGGGCAAGAAGGCCTGGTTCGCAGTCTCCGCTCAAATTCATCCCCGAGGTGTGCTAGCGGGTTGAGGTCAGGACTCTGTGCAGGCCAGTCAAGTTCCTCCACCCCAAACTCACTCACCCATGTCTTTATGGACCTTGTTTTGTGCATGAACATACGAACATTGACCATATACTTATAGTCATAGCATCAATACTATCTTGAATGTAAAGGACAGACAATAACTGGCAGAACAGTAATCAGAGAAAACAAAAAAAAAAAAGGCCAACACAACAGTCCAATACCAAAACTTAACTAAAGACAGTCACGTAGACTTATCTTGCAGATAATAAAACCAGTACTAACATTTATCTAAGAGGGAGCATACGCTGCAGTATCAAACCAAGCAACATACGTTAAGAACAATGTTAAGAAAATGAAGCAATGCTGCCAATAACTGTAAATAAATAGGGTGGGTGGACACTAGGTCAAAAACTATGGAAGGGCATAGTAGATTAGCAGGTATGGGACTGGTTGTCACTCGAAAGGGTCGACAGAGGATGGGGAGGAATATGGATGGAAATGCTTTGAGCAGGCAAAATGTGGCAAAAAAAAAGCAAGGAAGGGGGCGAGGAGAAGAGAGGGGGGAGGGGCAAGGGAACATAGGGGGAACCACTCTCCTGGGTAAGGACAGGGTGGGCAGGGGCTCACAAATAGTTGGACAGCTCACTGAGGTAGGTGTTGGCATACACAAACTAGTTCCAGGGTCTCCAAGTTTCAGTGAACAACTCTTCCTTATTGTACAGTGTGGCTGTAAAGTCTACCATGTCCCGGAGGTTGTTAACTTTAGCAAGCCAGAGAACTTTCGTATGAGGTTCAGCATGGGCCCACCTTTATAAGATTCAAGGGGCATACGTATCCCAAATGTTTCTCAAGTAAGCAACACAAAACTATAAGAGCATCCAAAATTGAAGGTAGATGACAAATCACCTATTTTTGTTTCATCACTGAAGTGACTACAATAGCAGAAATGAATTCATGCTGACTTAGGCTACATACTGCATTGTTGCACAAATCGGTCTTGGAATAATGATGGTGGAATGTTGCATACCATTTTGCTAGATGACCATGACATTAGTGGTTTGAAATGTGTACCCACTCCTGGACTCATGCTGTGCATTCTTTTAGCAAAATTTCTTGTTTTAAGCAGAGCAGTGTCCATTTCTCTTGATAATGTCCATTGGAAAGTGATTCCTTCATCAAAAAAGCTAACAGGAACCTTATATTGGGGGACTCAGACCCATTTGTCTTTCCTTGACTAAAAAAAAAGCAGATGAAGCACAGCAAGATTTATTTTCTGGGACTCTGGGTATTGTTAGTTCAGTTAGCTGATGGGGAACTAATACTGCTAGGTATTCCTCCAGTTAAAAATGTAAATGTACTTAATGAAAAGTGATGCCTTTTTATTTGTCCCAGAAAAACTACCAACATAATGTGTTACCTTTAATAAAGAGAAGCTGTATTTCCATCAATACTGTCCGCAGCCCTTGAGTACATCCTGTTGTGTTCTAAAACTTCTGCTTGGGGAGACAGGTTTCTTATTTAGCTTAATGTGGACCAGGTCTCTCAACAATGATGGTCAGGAAAAGTGCGCTTTAACCACTTAAGGACTAGCCTCGTTTTGGATTTTAGGTGTTTACATGTTTAAAACAGGTTTTTCTGCTAGAAAATTACTTAGAACCCCCAAACATTATATATGGTTTTTCTTCTAACACCCTAGAGAATAAATTGGCGGTCATTGCAATACTTTTTTCTGCACCGTATTTGCGCAGCGGTCTTAAAAGCGCACTTTTTTTTGAAAAAATTCACTTTTTTGAATAAAAAAAAAAGGCAACAGTAAAGTTAGCCCATTTTTTTTTATATTGTGAAATATAATGTTAGGCCAAGTAAATTGATATCCAACATGTCACGCTTGAAAATTGCACCCGCTCGTGGAATGGCGTCAAACTTTTACCCTCAAAAATCTCCATAGGCGACGTTTAAAAAATTCTACAGGTGGCGTCAAACTTTTACCCTCAAAAATCTCCATAGGCGACGTTTAAAAAATTCTACAGGTTGCATATTTTGCGTTACAGAGGAGGTCTAGGGCTAGAATTATTGCTCTCGCTCTACCGGTCGCTTGCGATACCTCACATGTGTGGTTTGACCACCATTTTCATACGCGGGCGCTACTCGGGTATGCGTTCGCTTCTGCGCGCGAGCTTGTCGGGACAGGGGGGGGGGGGTTTAAAAAATTTTTTTTTTATTTTTATTATTTATTTTACAATATTTTTTTTATTTTTACACTGTTTAAAAAAAAATGATGTCACTTTTATTCCTATTACGAGGAATGTAAACATCCCTTGTAATAGAAAAAAGCATGGCAGGACCTCTTAAATATGAGATCTGGGGTCAAAAAGACCTCAGATCTCATATTTACACTAAAATGCAATAAAAAAAAAAAAAAAGTCATTTAGAAAAATGACATTTGAAAAAATATGCCTTTAAGAGGCGTGGACGGAAGTGACCTTTTGACGTTGCTTCCGCCCACCAGTGTCATGGAGACGAGTGAGCGCCATCTTAGCCTCACTCGTCTCCAGACACACCACACAGAAGGACGCGATCGCCTCCGCCGCTACCGACGGCTCCGGTAAGCGGCGGAGGGCACCGGATCGCGGCGGGAGGGGGGGTCCCTCTCCCGCCACCGATAAAAGTGATCTCACGGCGAATCCGCCGCAGGGACCACTTTTATCTGAAAGCCGGCCGCCGCACGAAAACGGGGATACCGGGGTTATGGCAGCTAGCTGCTGCCATAACAACGATATCCCCGTTCAAAGTTTGGACGTATATAGTCGTGCAGCGGTCTTGAAGTGGTTAAAGGATAAGTTCAGAAAAAAATAAACACATTTTTTGCAGGTAAAAAAGTGCATTTTGTCTGCCCATACCTCCTGTACAGGAAGACAGTTACTGAAGTCCAGGAAGATCAATGAACTATGAGAGTGCTCATCAGCTCCCTCTCAGTTCATTGAGAACTTTAGGCCGTCTGCCGCAGTGGAAGATTGACTTTTTCACTAACAGAATGAATTCACTCTGAATGAATGATGCGTTCTTGCAGAGCCTCAAGTCATTAAGGTTTTGAGGTTGACGTTTGGTACCTTGAACCTTCGGCTCCCTCCACATATTTTCTATGGGATTAAGGTCTGGAGACTGGCTAGGCCGGGACCTCAATGTGCTTCTTCTTGAGCCACTCCTTTGTTGCCTTGGCCGTGTGTTTTGGGTCATTGTCATATTGGAATACCCAGACGGGCCTGTACAAGTACTTTCTTGAGCAGGAGAACCTTGTGGTCGCTGCAGGATTTCAGTCCTTCAGGTCCTAGTATGTCACCAATTGTTTTCTTGGTTACTATGGTCCCAGCTGCCTTGAGATCATTGACAAGATTCTCCCATGTAGTTCTGGGCTGATTACTTACCGTTCTCATGATAATTGAAACTCCACGAGGTGAGATCTTGCATGGATTCCAGACCGAGGAAGATTGACAGTTATTTTGTGTTTCTTCCATTTGCGAATAATTGCACCAACTGTTGTCACCCTCTTACCCCGCTGCTTAGTGATGGTCTTGTAGCCCATTCCAGCCTTGTGCAGGTCTACAATCTTATCCCTGGAATCCTTGGACAGCTCTTTGGTCTTGGCCATGGTGGAGATATTGGAAGCTGATTGATTTATTGCTTCTGTGGACAGGTGTCTTTTAGTGCCAGTTCACACCAGTGCCCTCCGCGAGATCGCATGTGATTCGCACCGCACTGCAGTGCAAATCACATTTGATGTCTGTGAGATGCGATTTCAGCCATACAGGTAGTATTGCTGATATTGCATCGCATTCGGACCCTTTTTTTTTGTCCACACCGGAATCAGATCACCCATGCAATCTGATTTATGTCTGAACTGTCAGTTTGCAGTGCGATATGCGAGCTGAAATGGGGGTGTCATTAACATTTTATTGACACTACCAGTAGTTATCATATGGCAGTGTGAACTGCCGTGTGAGTTGGGTGTGACGTGGTAACCTGCAGTGAATTCAAAGGGTTCCCACATTGCACAAGTGTGAACCGGCGCTTAGAGAGAGTGCTCCTAATCTCAGCTCATTACTTGTATAGAAGACACCTGTGAGCCAGAAATCTTACTGATTGATAGGGAATTGAATACTTATTTCACTAATTAAAATGCAAATCAATTTATAACTTTTATAAAATGAGTTTTTCTGGATATTCTCTCACTGTTAAAATAAACCTACCTTTAAAATTTTAGACTGATCATTTATTTGTCAGTGGGCAAACGTACAAAATCAGGAAACGACATATAAATTGTCCAGCGCTCAGGCTATTGTTGAAAAACAAAATACAACAAGTATAAAAGTTTTTGTTTGTTTTAATGATCCAGTAATGAGCCAGTAGTAAGCAGTAGTCTAAGGTGACAATAGTAACTGCAAGAAGACCAGATTCAGAGGCTCTATTAAAAGCAAAAAAATGTCAGTTCCGACCTCAGTGCAGTGTCACCAGGTCTCACTGATAAAACTTCAGCCCTGTGGAGACACGTCCTAGCTGAGCAGCCTTTTTCTACTTCTCAGACGCTACAGCGGCTCCCCCGTGCTGACGTCATCCTCCATCGACACACAGCTCCGGCCAGACTGCTCTCCGCACGGCGGAGCCATACATCTCCACACGGCGGCCACTTCACATCGATCTCAGCCTGTCTATCCATCTGGATGGCGCCAAGGTCTTCACCATATGAGGCAGCTCCAAGCCCTCTTACCTGACTTTGAGTACTTTTGACATATCCCCACCACCCTGCCTTTATTCACCCGCTTTGAGCCCATATGTTTGCTTTCATACTTCACACAGCAGTCTCCGCATACCTTCATCAGATGGATCTCCGGTGTTAACCTCCTGCTATCCGATGCCTCTGTCACCTTATTGATGTTTATTTGATCACTTATAATATCACCAAGAGTCTGTGATTTTTAACAGTTTTTATCGTGTACTTTTTTGCTTTTTATAGAGCCTCTGAATCTGGTCTTCTTGCAGTTACTATTGTCACCTTAGACTACTGCTTACTACTGGCTCATTAAAACAAACAAAAACTTTTATACTTGTTGTATTTTGCTTTTCAACAATAGCCTGAGCGCTGGACAATTTATATGTCGTTTCCTGGTATGATCTGTTTTCACCAATTACAGTCTGTCTGGCAGCACGGGTTATTATTATCATGTTTATTGTAGTTTCTAGTTTCCTTTTTCATCCTTGTATATACCTTATGCTATATATACATTAATATATTTTTTAACGGATGGTACAGGTTATACACCTATTTTATATGTTTGTTATACTCTCTGGGTGGCCCACCACTGGCGCTAGGTTACTCTTCTCTGTTTTTTTAAACGTACAAAATCAGCAGGGGATCAAATACTTTTTTCCCTCACTGTATACAATCACAAGTAAAAGCATGCTACTTCTGGAAAATATGCCCACTCTACTGCCTGGTACACACAATGAGGTTATCGGACGAATGATCATCCGTTTTTTTTTGCATGCTAGTTTCATAATCGAAAATGAAGAGTTTACTAAAGATATGAAAATTCTCGTATGACAGAATAAAAATTTGGAAGCGATGTAATGTGTTGTAGTGTATTTGTATCGTACAATATTTTAGAACGACAACTGTACTGATTAAACACAAATTGCACAATCTGGTATCGTACAAGAAATATTTTCATGCTTGTCCCATCGGATAATTTCGTATTGTAAAATATACTTAAAAATCCACGCTAGTGTCAGTGGTACCTTTTAAATATATGAGTAACAGCAGCGACTAAACCATGTGATATAACCACAGTCCACAATCCAATAGAGCAAAAAAAGCCATTCGTGACTGGCTTCGTGTACTAACGATCAGATTATTGTACGTGTGTACAGGCCATAAGGGCGTGTGTTGATAGGCAAATACAACTTGTTTTTAGCCTGAATTTGAGATTCACTTGACAAGTTATTAATGTTCATTGACAGCTGCATTTGCCCTTCTTTCTAAGCTGCATCAACCTGCTTCAAGTTGTCTATGCATTCCCATTGACTTGTACAGGAGGAAAAGCAGTTTGAGCGCTAAGAAACGCCCTTTGACCCTAATAAAAGCAGCCAGGTATGGAAGGAATATTCATGAGAAGCTGCAGCCCAAAAAGTCCTTTTCTATCATGCAATCTGATATCTCATTTTGGGGAAAGTGTCTCTTAAGAGGGGATAAATGTTGTCTGTCAGCAAAAATGCATAGCAAGAAGGAAATTGGAAGGAGACTTTAGAGCCTAAAAGGTGGTAGGTGCTACATCACAGTCTACAATTGTGAACAGTGGCATAGAGAGAAAGGGGGGGGGAGGGGGCGGGGACTTGGTGGGACTTTGTATGAAACGTATGTGAATACGTCTCCATCACTGATTCAGTAGAAACAGAAGAGAACTAAGATGGGACTTTATATGAGGTATGTGGGGCAACATAAACGCAGTCAATATAAAAAACACAATGTTTATTGCTAAATAATAATTGCATAACATGTAAGAAAATGAATTCCTAGGTTTGTATCCATAATGACAACATGTAACAAACAGAATATGTAGAAAACTGGCAACAACAATAAATGATACAGTGTATAATAAACATATGACCGCTGCATTAAGTTAATACATTGTAGGGTAAATATATAACAGCCATCCTAGCTGACACGGACCACCTCAGAAACAGTGTAAGGTAAAATCTGTATATATAAAACTGGTCTAAACCATCCGAAGAAGATGAGATGCATCCAATAAGACCTACGCGTTTCGAGTATTTATTCCACTCTTCAGGGGCAAATACATTAAATATTTGTGAAAAGACACAAATAAAGTAGAAAAAAATATTGTATAAAGCAAGTTAGCCAGGGTGTCTGACAAAAATGAAAGCTAGCCAAAGGGAGGAGAATGCTTCTCTCCTAGGGTACTTACATACTGTAAGAGATAAATATGAAGTGGCGAGATTGCAACAAAATATAGTATTGGAGCCTATAGGCCTATACACCTTTCATGCTCCTACTCCACTCCTTGGGTTCCAGTACCTCAGCTCCCTGGATTTTCAACTGTAAAGCCAGCCATAGATGGTGACAGACGCCTTGAGCGGCACTTTTCTTGCAATCTCACCACTTCATATTTAGCTCATATGTAAGTACCCTAAGGGAGAAGCATTCTCCCCTGGCTAGTATTCATTTTTGTCAGGCACCCTGGCTAGATTGCTTTATATAATACTATATTATATTACAGATATTTAATACATTTGTCCCTAAAGAGTGAAATAAATCTACGAAACGTGTAGGGCTTATTGGATGCATCTCATCTTCATTGGATGGTTTGACCAGTTTTATACAGTATATACAGATTTTATCTTTACACTGTTTCTGAGGTGGTCCGTGTCAGCTAGGATGGCTGTTATATATTTACACTACAATGTATTATCTTTATGCAGCGGTCATATGTTTATTATACAATATATCATTTATTGTTGTGGCCAGTTTTCTACATACTATGTTTGTTACATGTTGTCATTATGGACACAAACCTATAAATGCATTTTCTTACATGTCATGCAATTATTATTTAGCACTAAACATAGTGTTTTTTATATTGACTGCATTTATGTTGCCACACATACCTCATATAAAGTCCCACCTTAGCTCTCTTTTGTTTCAACAGAGGCATAGAGAGAGGCACTACTAAAAAGATTGTTATGTAAACTAGGTTCATTACAGGTTTTATTTTGATTGGTAGCTGTGTGCAACTTTATGGTTCTTTTTGATATTGCAGACATTCTACAACTGAAATGTAGTCCGCAGTTGGTGTGATTCAAAATCCATATGATTTATTCACAGGTTAACAAGTTAATGAGGGGGTTTTCCTGATCACCTGATTACCATGGAAAAGCAGTAGACTTTCCTGGTACACCACAGCACTGCCTCACAATAATGTGACGTTCAACTGGTTCTGTGATGTTGATGACAATTTGCTACTCACCCAAGTAGCTTCTTCCACAGTTCTAATAAATGCACGAAACATATCCCAACATTGACAGCTACCATAATCCTCTCAAGACTCAAGTCTTTATATTTCATTTTGGCGGGGGTGTATGTTTAATAATTTTGTTCCATCTGCTGCAAACTAAATAATGTACTGTTACACTTACACTGATTTTCAAACAGGATCACTTGCATTCCATACAGGGAAAATGACTGTCTGAAGCTGTAGGTTACAGAATTTTTCTTCTTTTGGAAAATTTTTGTTACCTAGAATAAAATAAGTAAAAGTAGAACATGTTAAAAATAGAAAGGATACTTTTTTTTTCTTATGGACCATTCCTCTAACCATATTTCCCAACAGTTTCTCATTAGAAGCCAAATATCTCTGCCCTCCTATTATTTGCATGTATAAATATCTACCATGTACTATTTATGTACTATAAATATACTATCAAAAGTGTAATATTGTATTAAACTTTTGTCCAACATCTAAATTACTACAATTGACATTTTTAGTGCTGACTGTTCTCAAAGCCATTCATCTTTCCCATCTCAGAAATTCAGGAGGTGTGCTTTTGCTACGGTTGTCTTCTTTTCCTAGAAGGTAAACTCAGCACGTCACTACAGAGCAAAAAAGCCCAGTTTACGTGCAACAGATTACATAATCTGGCCATATGCAGTCAAATTTTGCTTACAGAAATTTTCTCACACCAAATTTAGTTGTGCCCTGGCAGCTGCAATGAAATACCCAGTATTTCCGGGCATATGGGAGCATGTGACTTCCTTCCATGATGCAGTGCTTGGACCTGAAAAGATAATCCTCAGGCTCATACACGGTAGTGTAACATAGGAGGCAATATTATCAAGCCTTGTGTGATCTCTGACACCATCTGGGTACAGGGAAGGTGAGTATCAGTTGGTTGGGGGTAAGATTTAAAGAGATGTTGTCACTTTGCCACTTTGTCACAGAGCCATCTCTCCCTTCTCTGATTTGGTGGTACTAAAGCCAGCCATAGGTGGTTCAAATCTCAGGAGGTTCAGCAGGGACCGGCCAAGATTTGAACCATGTATGGGCAGGCTGATTGTACCCAAGTTGATCGATCAAGCAATAATCACTGTGTGTTCTCCCAGCGGGGATGCCCCCCCCCCCCCTTGCCGGGAGAACTCAATAGCTCTGTGGGAGGGATTCTTCCATCAACACTGACTGTGTTGTTGGGGGAATCAAGCGGTTCTCTCTCCTGCAACCCCTGGTTGCAGGAAAGAAAATCGCACCATCTATGGCTAGCTTTACAGTTGAAAATCCAGCATGTAAAGCAGACTGTACACTGTCTCTTGTGCTTTGTCGCATTTGTTTAAAAAAAGAATTAAATGAAACAGGGGGTGCAGTGTGAAAATCAATATTCAGCTGTGCCTTAGGCAACATGATATCTACAAACAGCCCTGCCTTTCTGCCTGGACTAAAATATATTTATCAGATAACTCAAGAGAGAGTAATGCTTTTGTAAGATATCTGCAATTGCAATCTCCAAATGTTAACTATCTTTAGAAACGGTAAATGCAGAATGCTATGGTTGGTCTATCACAAATAAATGAATGCAGTCTGCAGCCATACAGAAACCAAACACTATCTATATTTGCAGCTATACAAAGCATAATTTACAATGCCATCAGTGGAAGGTTTTCATAAGCATACAGATTAAGACAAAAAAGGTATCTCCTTGATCTGTAAATCTATTTTGAGAGAAGGGATGAAAGCACCAAATGTATGGTGATAAAACTTTTAACAGGTGCCTTGAGTGGTAAAATGAATGTCACAAGATTCCTCATCTGCCTTTTTGTTACTTATAAATAGAGTACATACCTTCCAGCCCGAGTCCCACTGGCAAACTCTATTCATAATCAAATATCTTATCTAATATATGCCTGAAACTGAAATTTCCTTTGATAAACTCCCATTAATTCAATACATACCACTAGCAGGTCATTAAATAGGAAGATTTCTCTCTGATGCAAGCCAAGCTTCTGTGGCTTATTCGGATCAGGGACTTCAAAGAGACGACAGTAGCAGACCAACCTTCGGTGTGGTAAAGAGAGGACCTGTTGCAAGACAAATATATTACACACAAACCATAAACATGTAGGATTAAGTAAATGAAAAGGCAATATTCTGTAAGTGTGGATCATCTTGCAACTGTGCAACGACATTATTTTGACCTGATCTAAGGTGAATTAGGAATATTATGCGTTAAACGCACCTGTGGTCAGGTAAGGGATATTTGAGAAATTACACATTTTTAACAAGCAATACTTGAGTTTTAAAGTAAGCCCTTACCGACCCTTGCATCTGTAGGTACTTTACAGCAATTTATCCTTTAAAGAATGCAGCAGCAGCACAGAAAGTATTCATTCAACTTCTTATTCAACTTCAGCTCCCCCTATTGCCCCACGTAGAGCTCCTGTTCTATGCTTACATTAGCAATTAGAAAGCAAAAAGGCTGCAGAGTCCCTGCTGTGAGAGGGTAACAGGTAATGCCGAACTGCTGAGAGAGGGACTTTAGTGCCTCTGGTTTCAACTTTGGGAACTGATTGCTCCACAGTTCCTGTAGCTACAGAACTCACTAAATATTTGTTTTAAAGGTCACCTACTGCTTGTAACAATATGAAAATGCTTGAATAGCCAGAAGCTGGCCACAGGTTCACTTTAACCCCCTACAGATGAGAATGTACTATCTAATCTAGTTACAGAAAGACCATCAAGTGGTGGACTGTGGTACTAATATCATGAATAACATAGGTCCTCTTAGTATAAGCATATAATTTTGCTGAAGGCAAGTGTGTGTGATTGTTTCCCTGGAGAAGTAAAGGAGAGCACGATTATCAGTCATTGCTGAAGCCAGTCTTTCCTGGGGGAAAACAACAGCTATTGGCTGGAAAGAATTGTATCCAGTTATATGACTCTACCATGTGGAAGCCCAGGCAAGGGGTGTCTGCCATGGTCTGGTAGGGCCAACAATCATGCCCCCATTTGACCAAGAACAGATTGGGGCATTAATCTATTGTCTGTAGTCACCTTGTGATTCAAAGGTAAATATAAATCTTTATTATTATTTTACTAATAAACATTTAAGACTGCCTTTGTAATAGGTTTTACTTAAGAACGTTCTTATTAGAAAGCCAAGAACTATTACTGTACTTGTTGGTTGCCTCTTTCTGTTGAAAAGCTGTATTGCTATAAGGAGATAGGACAAAGCTAATTTGTCCCGTCTCTGATTCAGCTGTGTGTTCTACAGTGTCTTGAAAAAGTATTCACACCCCTTGAAATTTTCCATATTTTGTCATGTTACAACCAAAAACGTAATTGTATATAAATGGTTGTAACATGACAAAATGTGGAAAATGTCAAGGGGTATGAATACTTTTTCAAGGCACTGTAAATAGAGCTAAATAGCTTGAAATCAAATACCATGTTATTCAGGATCTTTACAGCACGGATATAAATGAAATGGATTTAAGTAGTTCCAAATAGTTGGTAAACGCAAGATAAGTTTTAAAGTCATATCGCTGAAGTCCAGTAGATAGTAGTAGATTTTCTTTAGGAAATGCTCTAGCCTAGTGTGTGAAGTCCTAAAAGTGTTTGAAACAGGGGTAGTACAGCATCAAATGCACAAAAACGAAACACAAAATTTATGTTTATACAACACTGTCTGACTAAGAATGCTGCACATTTAAAACAACATTAAAACATTTTTGAGAGTAGAACTATTACAAAATGGTTATTAATTTTTCTTTACATTTAATATGTTACTAAGAGTGCATTATAAACAGTGACACCTGGGGGGGGGGTTACTAAAACTGGAGCACTCAGAATCTGGTACAGCTCTGCATGGTAGCCAATCATCTTCTAACCTCAGCTTGTTCAAATAAGCTTTGACATTGAGCCCTGGTATGTCAAATCGCATGCCAAATCAGTGGCAATTGCCAGCAATGGCACCGTTTAAAAGTAGTTTCTGTACTACTTTTGGCAATTTCGGGGTGTGATTTCCATTGACATCTGTGCAGAAACCAGCACAGATGTGTCTGAAATTGTCCCCGAATCGGGACTGACATGCGGGAATGAAATCATGCGAGTTCCTCTGCAATTTCATTCCCGCACTCAGTGTGAACCTAGGCTAAAACCTAGAAGCTGATTGTATTCTATGTAGAGATGCACCATATTTTGCACGCTCCAGTTTTAGTAAATCTTCCCCCTAGAGTCTGGTCAAAAGAAATACACTCTATCGAGTAAATAGTATGTGCTCATAAAATTTGAACCACGTCTTTACTTAAAGTGATTAGCTATTTTTTACAATTAACCTTCTTCAGCAGGATGAGCCAGTGAAGGTATTAGTCTCTGACACAATGGTTTTCTGCATTATTAGGACTGTTGTCTTCACTGTGTATGAGAGCATCAGTTTAAAGTAAAAGGGACATATATATCATGAAGGCAGATAAATATACACAGGTAAAATGTTCTCTAAATGTGTTTTCTGTATAGACAAACTCTACATATTATGATTTGTAACACCATGGTCTTTTTTAACAAGCCAAAGAGTAGTGCGCAGAAGCAGTAACTCAATAGGATCAGAAAGCTGATTTCTGATTGTGCGCTATGAGTTACGCATATCATTGCTCTTTGTACTTATTAAATTATCCAACACATATCCTATACCAAGGGGTCTACTAAGAACTGCAACCTAAAGAAAAAAATAATAATGTGGGGCTGTGTAATTTATTCAATACAGCCATTTAACACATGAATCCTTATCCTAATCATTTTGCAATGAGGAGCAACAAAAACATACTGCATAAATAAGTCCTCAACAGAGCCCTTAAACGTTTTCTACCTGCTCCCAACTCTCCACTACAACAAGCTGAAAGCAAAGATTACACATAGATTATTAGCGGCTCCAGATGCATCAAGGGAACTTTTTACAAGTTCTGACCTATGACATTACAAGGTGAAATGGCCATACACAGGACACAGATTCAGACCTTTGCAGGCATTGGGACAACAACGTAAATGTTTTCATAGAATGAGTTGTATTGTTTTCCCAGCTTATCATGGGTTCAGATCCATAAATGTTCCCAATACACATAGTTCCTGGGGTATTTATTTGCTACTAACATAGATTTATACTTGTATACGCTAACAGATTAACTTCCCTGACTTGGAGTTCTGTATTACCAAAATGATATTCTTTCATGTGTCCTTTATGTGAAGCATAGCACAATAGCTCTAACTGCTCCCTGTATGCTTTTATACAAAACTCAAAAAGATGCTAGTGATTTTATTGTCATCTTTGCCAGCTTAATGTGAATGGACAGAACTAGAAATATATGCACATTGCTGGTCAAGGCTTCTTTCAAAGCTACAGGGTAAATAGCAGTATTGAATGCAATTAATGGGTTGCTAGAGAACAGCTAGGAAGTGTTAAAGAAACGAATACCTACACAGCCAAGTCCATGGTGTAGGGATCCGATCTACAGTAAAAAGACACACATAAATTCATTAGCAGTAAAAACATGATAAACACAAGTAATGCAGTGACAACACAACCAAAACTGTAAATCAAACAAAAAACATCATGAAGGATTGGATGAAACACTAACATTTCAACTTTAAACTCAACAGCACGCATGTGAGGAGAGACCACATTTGATTATATTGCTGTACCCACTTTCCTTAATGTAAGCAAGGTAGTATACTCTACATAGTAGCTCTATACAAGGAAACCAATTCATTCCTTAATAGCGTCTTCTGTTGGCTGCTGTATGACATCCAAGACAACAGCAGATTTTTGCCAATTGGAAAAGTGTATTGGTCTACAGCGTTACTCAGTGTTTTGGCATGTGATTTTATGGGTGGACGACATCAAAGATAGAGTTTGCAAAACGTTGGCATGGAGCCCAGCCAGTAAGAGTTACCCCACTAATTTTAGGATGCTTTAGGGATCTTTTTAATTCACAGAGTGAGCTATACAATCATCAGTGTAAAAGTGCAGTTCCACCCATTTTTGCACGTTGCTTTCATCCACATCCCCACCCACAGTGCAGTCCTGAATGCATAGTTTTTTTTTCATTATGTCTGAATACCTTCATTTTAAATTGTGTTGACTGCGTTTCCAGTCCAGGTCACCTAGGTGATGTCATCATCAGGCGATTCCCTTGGACTCCTGGAATATTGGCATCATGTATCCTAGGAGTCAAAGGGAATCACCTGATTCGCTTTTGATTGACAGGTTGCCATAATGATGAGGTAGGAACTTCCGTCGCCGCAATTGCTATGGCAACCTGCAGTCAACAAACTGCACTGTGCCATGTCATTACTGCACAGGCATGAGATCAAGAGGTGCATGCTGGGTAGCCAGCTGCACCTAATCCGGAAATAGACACAAGTGGGCTTCAGATGCCCAGAAACGAGTTGGGTTCTTCCTGCTTCCGAGATCACGTCATTTTTTACAGATTAAAAAAAACACACATAATTACAGTTGGGACAGTATCCAAATAGTAATGTACAATCTGTGCCAATCATGGGGGTGCTTTTAGAAAAAAAAAACTGATTATGGTGACTGGAGCTCCACTTTAAGTGCAAATATTTTGAACCTACTTGTGTGTCGTACTTACTTGATGTGTGTCAAAGTTTAAGCCCTGATAATTAGAAACAAAGCAATAACAAAAAAGCTTGACCTGAATATGTGAAGTGGACAATCTAAAGTTATTCACTTTTTCCTCAAAGAAATACCCAGCCTAAAAAGTCTCACTAGAATAAAATTATATTTCCAGGTGAGGCAAGGCAAGGCAAGGCTTTCACATTCTATTCTTGAGACTTTTCAGATCTGACTTAAAGTGGGCCTGTCATAATACAAAAGAGAACCTATGTTTAAGCTATCCAATTACTAGGATGCAATTAAAATGTGTGAGCCTTTCTGAATACCCATCCTTCAAAATGTTATCCACTGGGAGATTTGCATTTTAAATTTCGATTTAATTACAACGTGAACAATGCAAAAACACACAAAAAACACGCTGAGGTACTTCGCAATCAGTACCAAGGCGCAGCAATGTTTTTGCATTGTTTTGTTTTTGGTAAGGGGAGCGATACAGTACTCTCAGAATCCTTATCATGTCTTTCAGAACTACTTCTCTCAGAATCCCTGTCAAAATCTCCAATGGTAATCGTAAAACCTCTGGCAGGTTCCCAGTAATGATGCTAGGCATGTCTTCTAATCAGGGAGGGTATTTAAGCACCAGCCTTTTCAGGTGGCTGGTGATGTGTCTCATCACCAGCTTCTTGAGAGATAAAGAGCTATAATACTTGCCTGTTAGTTGCCTGATTTTTGATGACCCCAATTTACCTGACTACTCGTTTGCTTGTTGCCTGCCTAGACCTCTGCTGGCAACAGACTATACTCTTGCTTGCTGCCTGCCTAGACCTCTTGTCAAACCTTACTTTGCTGTGGTTGCCATCTGCCTAGACCCCTGAATACCCTCTTGTCTGCCTCAAACCCTGCCTGGACTTGACCAATCTCTCTGGCTGCAGCCCTGTAACTAGCCTCCGGGCTGTAGCTTCTCAGTTCTAGCCACAACACTGGTGTAACCTCCTGTCTGTTTGCAGCATAGCAAACCAGTGACTCTAGGATTACTGGCTCATCTCCATTATCATGAGCTCTGGTGAAGACCAACTACCACTTTGATTGTATGCCTATGGTTCAAAATGTAGTTTGATATATCACGTCAAGCCCACCCTAGTCAATGCCTAGGTTCTTATACAAATAATGGTGGGGAAGCAGACACATTGTGATCTAAATCTTTAGGGAAAAGAATATTAAAAGACTATCTTGATAATATGTTGCATATTCTATTATTTTAAAATTTGAATGGCATGAAAGCCTTCTGCTTTAGACACAGTAAGGAGCAGAAAGAAAACCAATTTCCATGTTACTTGAGTAATGTTCCAAATATTCTTCCCAGGAGAAATAACGTAATTGTAAGCTCATTTGTGGCAAACAGCAACCAAAATGGGCTGGCCTTAAATAGATATGCTGTAATGACAATAGTAAAGTAGCCACGCCTTCACACTGCCAACACCTACATTTCACCCGCAAGAAATTTTACATAATTTTATGGGACTTTAGAGGTAATAACAAACTTATATAGTAAAATTTATCAAAACTTTATTTACAAAGCAAGTTTAAAACTATAAAATCATATCAGCTGGTATTTACAAATAAATATCTGAAAAGTGTGGCGTGCATTTGTATTCAGCCCTAAAACGAAACTAAAATCTAATGGAACCAATTGCCTTCAGAAAATTTCTGTTCACAGACGCTCTCCATCAAATCTGAAAGAGCTTGAGCTATTTTACAAAATATCATGAGCAAAAATGTCACTTTCTAGATGTGCAAAGCTGGTAGAGACATACCCAACAAGACTTGCAGCTGTAATTGCAACGAAACGTGGTTCTACAAAGTATTGACTGAGGGGGGCTGAATACAAATGCAGGCCACACTTTTCACATATTTATTTATAAAAAAATTTGAAAATCATTTATCATTTTTCTTTCACTTCACAATTATGTGCCACTTTGTGTTGGTCTATCACATCAAATCCCAATAAAATACGTTTTTGGTTATAACAAAATGTTTAAAATTTCAAGGGGTGTGAATACTTTTTCAAGGCACTGTATCACATGCCTTTGTATCACATACCCTTTTCCCCTTTTTTATATTTGATCACATTCCCTCTGTTCTCAACTACAGAAGGGCTGGTGGAGGAGAAGCAACAGCACACTGATCTTCCCAGTGAATGGCCGTGCGGGACTGACCACAATGTGCTCTCCTGCTTAGTGTGGTCAGTTTTTAATAGGAAAGCAGAAGGACTGGCAGGAACACCAGGGATTTCACACAAAGGAAGCAATATAGGGAGAACAGGATACTTTTTCATACAAGTACATGGTACAGCAGGCACATATCAGGAATATGACATGCCGGGGTAACAAACACTTTAAGGATGTTTACCTCTATTTCTGACCTGTTATACCCTGATTGGGGATTAGTGCTAATTAAACAAGCACCATATGACAATATAATATCCTCTAGCGGGGATCTTTTAATATTTTCTGACATGCTGTACTGTACAGATACTGTATTTGGAATATACCAGACGATATGATTTTCATATTTTTAAACTTGCTTTTGAAAAAAAAAGTTTTGTTACATCTTACTGTATATGTTTGTTACTGCCTCTAAAAGTCCTACTGGACAATTTAGAATTTGTTAATATAAAGATGCACTCTATGTTAAAAATCTCATAATCACAGTGTACGGAGATACAGAACCACACACTAAGCCAATCTCATTAGTAGTCATTTAAAAGAGTGTGTGCATGAGGGTTTGGATACAATATTTAACAAAGACATATGAAAGCAAATTTTGCAATAAGGCGGCGGAAAAATGAAGGACATTTATTTCAGAATGTTAATTTAATAAGGGATTAGAAAGAAGGCCTATCAGGAACCGCCACTGGAAGCACAATGGCTCAGCACATCCTCTGTGTTTTGGTCATACATTCATTACATCAGACCAGTTATTATAATCTATGCATGTAATGTCAAGGCAGATCACAGTGAAAAGGGCTAAAACTAAGACAGTTATTCGATCATTAACAGCAATCGGTCACGCGTACAAAGGAAGCACTGTCTTGTCTCAAGTAACCAGTCACTTTCTTTCATTTTCTAACCTGTGTTGAAGTAAAGGGGTTTTTATGTTTTCTGTGCATTTATCACATTCAAAAAACTGAAAGAAAATAATTACCATATATACTTGGGTATAAGCCGACCCGAATATAAGCCGAGGCACCTAATTTTACCACAAAAAAACGGGAAAACTTATTGACTTGAGTATAAGCCTAGGGTGAGAAATGTGCAGCTACTGTAAGTGGAAAAGAGGGTCAACAATGCCCATTTGCAGCCTCACTGTGCCCATTTGCAGCCTCCCTGTGCCAATTTGCAGCCTCACTGTGCCCATTTGCAGCCATAGGTCCCCCGAACTTCAAACTCAGTAGTTCCTAGATGCCCCCTAGCTGCAGCCAAAATTTGGGGTCTCTGGACCCAAAGGGTCCCAAAATGACATTGCTGCAGATGGACACAGTTGACCGACTTTGGGGCCCCATATCTCGGGGTCACTTGGTGCTAGGAACCCCAAAATTTGGTGTGCAAACCCAGTGGAACTAGCACTACAACAAAAATGTACAACAAGCACTTTTCTGCAGCAGAGAATGACATTTTCCGAACCGAATTTGGGGCCCTGTATCTCGGGGCCACTTGGTGCTAGAAACCCCAGCATTAGATATGTAGTAGTGGTAGTTCCACTGGGTTTGCACACCAAATTTGGGGTTCCTAGCACTAAGTGGCTCAGAGATACGGGGCCCCAAATTTGGTTGGGAAAATGTAATTCTCTGCTGCAGAAAAGTGCTTGACTCGAGTATAAGCCAAGGGGGGCAACTTGTGGTAATGCAGCAAAAAACATGCTAGTCAGAAAAAAACTTTGTGTTTTTACAGTAAGAGTTACAGTTTTTTCTAAACTAATTATAGGGTCCGTCCTAAAAAGTAATAGCAGTGGAGTTCTCCTTTTAGTCTCTTACCGGCTTCTTGCCTACAATAAGTTTTTCAACCTTCTGAACTTGAGAGACGTGATCTTCATTTGTCTTGAGTTCCCGTTTGCGGATTCGCTCATAAATGCCTATCAGCATCTCTCGTGGGATGTCCTCTCCATCGTCCACACCTGCAGAGAGCGGCAGTGCTCAGCACTAAATGACAAGACTCACAAACACTCCAGTTCAATGCTGATGGTGACTCTGCAAGGTCATAGCCAAGGCCTATGTACCCATCAACAGATTTCAGGGACAAGCAGCCAGGTACTGCATTGACAATCAGCCTTACCACTAAAACAGCCTTGCTAGAGAAAGGTGTAAAAATTCCACTCACACAGCTCTTCACTTAATTCTCATGCATAAATTAGCAACTTCTGCTGCCTTAATCACCCAGAGGTACATAAATTTCACATTATGTCTTGATATTTTTTTTCCTTTTCATCACATGGGTGACTTATCTGTATGAATTTAACTGTATAGTTTCTACATGTTTATTTTACTGAAGCTCGGAGAATATATTTATGAATCTTCTGTCCAGAGAATTAGCAGGCTAATTTTTCATAACCTGTCAATCTTTTAAATTTTAATATAACATCAGAAAACATTCCAACTATGAAAAATTAAAGTGAAATAGCAACCAGCAGGTAAAACCACAAAAATTGACTAATTAAAGAGGAACTTAAAAATAAAAATAAAAAATTCACATGAGCTTCAGCTTGTATAAGAGCAGTGTGAACAGCAAGCTTTTACAAAGCATTTGCAGAGCTTTCAGCACACTTTGTTGAAGCTTTCGAATAGCCCTTTAGCTCCAGTTTGTAAATACTCCACAGATCTCAATGGGAGTGCTGATTGCCACTGTAAACAAGTTGCTAGTCGGCTATAGCACTACAACTTGAAGCTTGTTGAAAGCCTGCTGAAGCCCGCTAGCAGCTTGTTTAAAGGGGTTGTAAACCCCCAAGGTTTTTCACCTTAATGCTTTCTATGCATTAAGGTGAAAAACCTTTTGTAGTGCAGCCCCCAGAGCCCCCCTTTTACTTACCTAAACCGGATCGCTCCAGCGGCGGGGACAAGCAGAGCAGCTCCAGCCCTTGTCCCGGGTCCTCATTGGCTGGATTGATAGCAGCAGGAGCATTGACTCCCGCTGCTGTCAATCAAAGCCAGTGACACGGGAGCCGGGGGGCGAGTCCTGCTGTCTGTGTCAATGAACGCAGCAGCAGGACTCAGGAGCGCACCCACACAATTGGCCCCAGTGAATGTGGGTCTCCGTGGGGGCACTCGAGATGAGAAGGAGCCAGGAGCACCGCTGGGGGACCCCAGAAGAGGAGGATTGGGGCCCCTCTGTGCAAAACCCTTGAACAGAGGAGGTAAGTATGACATGTTTGTTATTAAAAAAAAAAGTTACAACCCCTTTAAAGCGGCAATAAGCACTCCTATTAAGATGTGTATAACATTTCCAAAATGAAAAAGCTGAATCGCACTTAGGCTTAGAGAAAGCTGAAAACTTGCCAAAAGCCTTGCAAAAGCATGTTGAAAGTTTCATAAAAGCTTGCTGTTCACACTGCTCTTATACAAGCCCATTTAAAACAAACTGGGGGTCTGAAAATGTTTGTGCCTATTCAGAGGAAATTTAGACCCCAATATATTGGTCCTGACACAGGTGCTTGGTCTTTGGAACCCAGCGGAGACCTCTGGCACATCTGCGCATGCGTGAGATTTCCCGCACACGTTGGTATCTGTGACCTTGACGCCTGTGCTGTCTTTATGGGAAGATCACAGTGCACCCACAGCTGTACAGAAAAAGTCTCCTGGGTCACAAAGAGGTGCACATGTAGAATCCCGTGGCACACATGTGCTTATCAGCAAACCTGCCTCTGGGATGTGTTATGTAGAGGGCCATACCATTTTCACCTAGGCAAGATAGATGGAAGTGCTACAGTGGCAGAATACATTTAAAAAATACAATTTTAATTTTTAATTAGAAGGAAGAAAGTAATTTTAATGGCTGAAGGTCTGCTTTTGTTCCACCTTAAGCTATGCAGAAAACATTGCAACTCTGCTTAATCTAAGAAGCCTGAAGCTCATAGTTGAACTAGGTGGTCTTTTTTTCAACCAAACTAACTATGTACCTATGGGAGGGTTCCAGATGCAGTACTGTCATTCCAGAAAGCAGTAAGCAGGACTAGGAGTGGCCAAATGCTGACTGACAAGCTATCGCTGTAAATCATCAATCACAATGCTAATGAAAATGCCCGCCCTGCAACATTTTTTAATTCCACTGTAGTGAAAGCAGGCACAGCCTACATGAAAGTGGCAACTCTGCTCTGATATCAGGAGTAGCGCAGCATCATTGCCACACCATTACAGAAGCTGCATTAGGTGGACTTCACTGGCAGGATCAACAGGTACTTTCCAGGGGTACTAAGAGAAAATCTGTATGCACAGATGCAATTATAATTAAGTGCTGCAGCACCTATTGTATTTTTTTGGGAAGCCATAGCACTGCTTTAAAATGTATTATCTATGAAATAATAATTACCTCTCAAATTCTTCACAAAATCCTCTAGTTTCATCTTACGCTCCGGCTTTACATTAGGGCTGTACATGTCTGTGTTCAGAAGGATGATTGCAAATGCCAAGATGAAGATGGTGTCTGGGTTCCGGAATTGCCTGACAACACCAGGGTTACAGATGCAGTATCGCTGGCTGCAACAACAGGATGACAAGATTACAATTATGCTATGAATCACTCCTAAAGTTACCAAAATCTATTAACTCTGCAATCTGACATAAACACCTGACCTTTTGTGCATTCAGACTAATGGACATGAGCTTTCAGATGTGCTGTGATTTGTAACTGTTAATTGAAAAGCAATTTTAACATGTAAAACCAATTATTAAACTATTCCTTTTATTCGGCAAACACTGCAACTGTGCTAAAGAAGTTACGGTAGTTCAGTTTACATAACTTGAACTGCCCTTAATCCACTGAATGAAGAATAGAGAGGGCATCACACAGTCCCTCAGAATATACTTCTTAAAGTCTGTGCTTGTGGCAAGCGCCTGTAAGAAAGCTTATAGTAATGACATTTTGTACACAAAGAGCCTGAAGGGGTTGTATTTGGGCATTAGCTCTCCTGCATCACAAGCACAGGTTCTCAGATCACCAGGCTACCAGCCACAGGCACTAGGGTGGCAGAAGTAGAATGAGGGTGTAACAGACATGGCACGATGCAGAGTCAGAAACCACAGCAGTGACATCTTGCAATGGATACCCCCCCAGAGATAAAGTAACCAGCCATCTGATCACAGTTACGTTTTTTGTCCCTTGTTAATATGAAAGCTGAATTTTAGGCAGACATAAAAATCACAAATTAATCCAGCTCTGTATCCTTGAATACATTCTTCAAATCTATTTTTTTTTTAACTTTAAGCAGTGTAAGTACCTGACTCTGACCTGGTACCAGCCTCTTGCATCTGTGTACAGCAGAACTCAGACCAGGAGAGGAAGAAGCAGTACAAGCAGCCATATAATTGTGCTGCAATGCAAGCATCATGCCAATAGAAGGAGAAAACAAAGTAACAGAGAAATAAGTAAATAATTCATTTGCATCTCCTTTCACTCACCACAGAGGGAGCACATGGATGAGACCAATAGGTGTTACTGGAAAAAAAAAATCAGGTCCCCCCCCCATTCCCGGCAGACAGAGCATTACTGTGTGGTAGACTGTGTAAATCTCAGGACTGGATAGACAGAAACATCAAAACTTTCGTAAGGCAAAACCGCTCCCTTGATCGGCCATAACATTAGATCAGTGAATAACATTGTAAGTAAAAAACATGTTGTCTATGAAGTTGATGTGCTGAGAGCAGAAAAAAATGGGCATTGCAGTTTGTTGTTTATGAGGCTGGTCAGGTTGACCATGCTGACCCATGTATACAGCCAAAAGTACCTAGAGATGGGCATGTGAGCACCAGAACTGGACCGCAGAGCAAAAGAATAGATGGCCTGATGAATCATGTTTTCTTTTACATTATGTGGATGGCTGAGTGTGTGTACGTCGCTTACCTGGGGAGGAAATGGCACTAGGATACAGTATAGGAAGAAGGCAAGCCAGCAGAGGCAATCCCAACAATTCAAAATTTGGGATTTTCTCTTAGTTTCATTAAGAGAGAGGGTGAATCTTCTTAACGGTGGCACAGACAGCAATGAAAACTGACGGGGGTTCTAATCCCTCTCCACTCTATCCAAAACTACAAAAAAGTTTTGCCTTTAGTTTTCTTCAAATGATCTGCTACTGGCGGCTTGGTGTCAGATACCGCAACATAACTTCAGAGGTCAGGGCTGTTTTTGTTGCAAAAGGGGGACCTACTCAATATTAGGTGGGCCATCATAATGTTATGGCTGATCAGTGTATGTATTTCATCTGTATATTTGTCTGGAGTTCAGTTTTAAAAGCACAGTCTTATTTATTGTACCAGTATTCTACATGTGAGCAATCAGTGTTGGGGTCATAGGCCTTTTTCTTTTAGGGTGACAATAATCACCCCCTTTGAAAGCAGCAGTGTCATTCTCACTGTTCTGTGCACACTCCCACTTGTCAGACTACAGGATTGTGTTGATGCACTGCATGACTTTAGGTCTCTTTATTGTCTGTACACATCATCCAGACCACTGCCCCTCTCTGCCTGCTGCAGTGGAAGTCTGGCAAGAGCTGCTGGGGTTTGCAGTCCAGAACCAAGCAGCAATGTTATCAGCAGTGACATAGCACTGCACCTTCAAGCCGGCCAACAGCCCTTTCCATGCCTTATGCATAGAAAAATAAAGCAGTAGAGAGAAAGCGCTGTTAAAGATCCATTTTATTTACTTTTCATACACGGTGTGATTCCTCCTTGAGCACAAAATACCCTGTGTATTTCTATCAACGTGCCTTCATTTTTATTTATTTTATTTATTTCAGGTACTTATATAGCGCCGTCAATTTACGCAGCGCTTTACATATACATTGTACATTCACATCAGTCCCTACCCTCAAGGAGCCTTCATATCTACTTTCCAACACATTTCTATGCTGTTAGAAGCAATAGCTTTTTTACTACAATCGTACACATGTAGTGAGCACTGCAACATATTTAGTCTCTACTAGCAAAGATGGGAATATTTCACAAACATCTAGAAGGGCATACGTGAAAGAAACAGCTGGAGAACCAAAACCTTCCCAAGCCTCATGTAATGATTGCAAATATGTTCTTACTGCTGTCCTTCGTTTTATATTTCATGCTTACTTCACTGCAAATAAATTTATTTTCCAGCCAGTGTTTTCAATACCTGTCCATTTTCCAATGTTCTTCTTCACACTCAAGCATATACATCAGCTTCCATAAAATGTAATCATTGTGCCTGACCTTCATATAGACACTTGATTTGCAGGGAGAGCTCATCCCTCCCCAGTGTTTTCACACATGCTGTTCAAATTCCAAGTGACCGAGCTCTGACCATCTGATTCTGCTTAAGTCAAACTGCAACAGCTTAGTGAGGCTTAAACCTTTAATTAACTGTATGGAGCTCAAAATATTATGCATTCCTGATATGGCTTTCTCTTGCTACCCTTGTGTATTAATGTAAAGTTAGATTCTAGGCAAATAACAAAATACATGATTGAAATGTATGTAAATTTATATATAATATATTTATATACACACAGTATATATACACACACACACACCCCATACACACTCAGGATAGATAGATAGATAGATAGATAGATAGATAGATAGATAGATAGATAGATAGATAGATAGATAGATAGATAGATAGATAGATAGATAGATAGATAGATAGATAGATAGATAGATAGATAGATAGATAGAGTCCAAGAGGTTGCTGCACTTAAAAACTTCTTTGCTTTATTTCACAATATCTTCAGGAAAGATTTACAAAGCAAGCATAATCATTCCAAGCAATATCAAAGGCAACAAATGCCTGCACAGTTTCAGATATGAGTGGAGTCCACTCATATCTGAAACTGTGCAGGCATTTGTTGCCTTTGATATTGCTTGGAATGATCATGCTTGCTTTGTAAATCTTTCCTGAAGATATTGTGAAATAAAGCAAAGAAGTTTTTAAGTGCAGCAACCTCTTGGACTTTTTCTCTATATATAAGGTTGGTGGGAAGACCTGATTGCTGGCACTAAACTGTAAGCAGAGTGTGGTTCTCCTCTACAAGTGAATATATAAATATATATATATATATATATATATATATATATATATATATATATATATATATATATATATATATATATATATATATACACACATACACACACATACATAGTTTTTGGCTCCTTCTGCAATCAAGGGAATAGTGATTGTTTGGTCTGTTTAGGGTTTCACCGGCTGGGAGTTTGGTTACTTCCCACTGTCTCTGGAAGATGTTTCTAGAGCATTGGGAGGGAGAATTCAAATATCCAAATATTGATGGCCTAGCCCAGTGATGGAGAACCTTGGCACTCCAAATGTTTTGGAACTACATTTCCCATGATGCTCAACTACACTGCATGAGTGCATGAGCATCATGGGAAATGTAGTTCCAAAACATCTGGGGTGCCAAGGTTCGCCATCACTGGCCTAGCCAATGGAGGGTGAGGAGATGTGCCCAGATGATGGCTGGGAAGCTGAGAAATAGTCTGCAGCCCTGGAGAGATTGTCTTTTTCTCAAGGAGAGTTTCAAGCTGAGGCAGCATGTGGACTGTGTTGCTGTTCTGTAAGGTCTCAGCAGTGGCAGAAGGGACCTGGAAAAAATCTGGAACTCATTGCAGGACTTCACCAAAGGGGTCTACTTCAGAGAAGGACTGTCTCACTTACTGGATTGAGTTGAGAGGAGGCTGGAAGGTGGCAGTTGCTATGGGGATTTGTGAGTAATGACCCATAAATCGCAGATAACCGCCATTACTAGTAAAAAAAAAATTAAACAAATAAAAATGCCATAAATCTATCTCCTATTTTGTAGACGCTATAACTTTTGCACAAACCAATCAATATGATATTGAGTATGTTTTATAGCAGAAAGTAAAAAATATTGTTTTTTTTTGTTTATAGCGAAAAAATAAAAACCGCAGAGGTGATCAAATACCATCAAAAGAATGCTCTATTGTGGGAAAAAAAAGGACATACATTTTATTTGGGAAGAGCGTTGCACGACCGCGCAATTGTCAGTTAAAGTAACGCAGTGCCTTATCGCAAAAAATGGCCTGGTCAGGAAGTGGATAAATCCTTCCGGAGCTGAAGTGGTTAATAAAAGACACTCAAATGCGGTGGTGACTGGTGCTCAAAATTTTTGAGGGGGTGCAAGCAAACTGAAAAATTCTGAAAAACACAAAACATCACTTGCAGCCTCACTGTACCATCAATTGTAGCCACTGTGCCCATCATATGCAGCCACTGTGCCCATCATATGCAGACTATGTGTCCAGCAAATGCAGCCCCCTGTGCCCATCATATGCAGCCAACTGTGCCCATCATATGCAGCCCCCTGTGCCCATTATATGCAGCCCCCTGTGCCCATCATATGCAGCCACCTGTGCCCATCATATGCAGCCACCTGTGCCCATCATATGCAGCCACCTGTGCCCATCATATGCAGCCACCTGTACCCATCATATGCAGCCACCTGTACCCATCATATGCAGCCACCTGTGCCCATAATATGCAGACACTGTGCCCATTATCAAGACTCTGTGACCATCATATGCAGCCAACTGTGCCCATAATATGCAGCCTCTGTGCTCATCAAATGCAGCCACTGTGCTTATATTATGCAGCCTCTGCAATGTATGAATCTATCCATAGTACAGAGGGGGTGGCTGGAGAGAGGGGACAGCACCCAAGCTCCCCTAATGGACGCACCGCCACTGCTCAAACGATTTAAGATTGCTGGTCATAAAATCAGCTGATGTGAGCCATGCCTTGCAAAAACGAGCTCTCTGAAGACCTACGCTCAAGAGCAGTGGATCTGCATAAGGCTGGAAAGGGATAAAAAGCAATCTCAAAATGTTTAGGCATCCGTCGACAAACAGTCTATAAATGGAGACAATTTAGTACTGTGGCTACTCTTCCTAGAAGCAGGCACCCAGCCAAGATTATTCCCAAGGTACAACACAGAATCCTCAATGGGGTAAAGAAGAACCCACAAGTAACAGCTAAAGCCTTGAGGACATCACTGGAATTGGCAAACATTCCTGTTCATAAATCTACCATACACAAGTTTTTGCACATGCAGGGCAGGTCAGTGGCTGGTGAGGTAAGGCATGGAAAGGGCTATTGGCAGGCTTGAAGGTGCAGTGCTATGTCACTGCTGATCACATTGTGTTTGGTTCTGGACTGCAAACCCCAGCAGCTCTTGCCAGACTTCTACTGCAGCAGGCAGAGAGGGGCAGTGGTCTGGATGATGTGTACAGACAATAAAGAGACCTAAAGTCATGCAGTGCATCAACACAATCCTGTAGTCTGACAAGTGGGAGTGTGCACAGAACAGTGAGAATGACGCTGCTTTGAAAGGGGGTGATTATTGTCACCCTAAAAGAAAAAGGCCTATGACCCCAACACTGACTTGCTCACATGTAGAATACTGGTACAATAAATAAGACTGTGCTTTTAAAACTGAACTCCAGACAAATACACAGATGAAATACATACACCGATCAGCCATAACATTATGATGGCCCACCTAATATTGAGTAGGTCCCCCTTTTGCAAGCAAAACAGCCCTGACCTCTGAAGTTATGTTGTGGTATCTGACACCAAGCCTCCAGTAGCAGATCATTTGAAGTAAACTAAAGGCAAAACTTTTTTGTAGTTTTGGACAGAGTGGAGAGGGATTAGAACCCCTGTCAGTTTTCATTGCTGTCTGTGCCCCTGTTAAGAAGATTCACCCTCTCTATTTTTCCTCCTTACCAAGATCACTGAAAGTGAAACTAAGAGAAAATCCCAAATTTTGAATTGTTGGGATTGCCTCCCAACTGATGTGCACAGTGGCTGCATATGATGGGCACAGGTGGCTGCATATGATGGGCACAGGTGGCTGCATATGATGGGCACAGGTGGCTGCATATGATGGGCACAGGTGGCTGCATATGATGGGCACAGTGGCTGCATATGATGGGCACAGTGGCTGCATTTGCTGGACACAGAGTCTGCATATGATGGGCACAGTCGCTGCATATGATGGGCACAATGAGGCTGCAATTGATGTTTTTGTGTTTTTCAGAATTTTTCAGTTTGCTTGCGCCCCCCAAAAAATTTTGAGCACCAGTTGCCACCGCATTTGAGTGTCTTTTATTAACCACTTCAGCCCCGCACCTAAAGTTTGTCAAAGAGCACCTTCGCAAACCACAGTGCTACTGGGAAAATGTTTTTTGAACTGATGAAACAGATACTTACTAAGCACTATGTATGGCACAAAAATGGCACAGCTTACCAAACAGCATTCCAATAGTGAAGCATGGTGGGGAGAACATGATGATTTGGGCTTGCTTCACTGCTTCAGGGCCTGAACCACTTAGCATCACTGAGGGGAAAATTAATTACCAAGTTTACCAAAATATCCTACAAGATAATGTCAGGCTGGCTGTCCACCAGGTGAAGCCTAATAGAAGTTGGGTGGTGCAGCCAATAATGAAGACAATAATGAAGACAATAACCTTAAGTATCAAAGTAAATCCACCACAGGCTGGCTTCAGAAAAAGGAAAGGTACTTTTTGGAGTGGCCCTGTCAGAGCCCAGACCTCAACTCTTATACAAATACTGTGAAATGACCTCAAGACAGGTGTTCACAGCAGACATCCTACAAATGTGTCTAAGCTGAAGCAGTTTTGTTAAAAAGAATGGTCAAAAATTCCTCCTGAATGCTGTGCAGGTCTGATCCAGAGCTACCAAAAGCACTTGCTTGAAGTCATTGCTGCCAAGGGAGGTTACATAGTAGGTTCAACCAGCTATTAACTCTAAGGGTTCACTTACTTTCCCTACAGCACTGTGAATGTTTATTGGGTGTATTCAATACAGACACAAGAAATTAGAACTGTTTTTGTTTGTCTATTGTTGTGACTAGAGGACTGGATCAAATTTTATGGAAAATTACTACAGAAAAGCAGTATTCAAAGACAAAATACACACATAATTAGGTTGTTTTACTAAAGACAAATATACTGTGCACTTTAAATGCATTTGCTCTAGATCTGAGGGGAAGTTCTGAAATGAGGGGAAGCTCTGCTGATTTCTATCATCCAATCATGTACAAGCAAAAATGCTGTTTTTTATTTTCCTTGCATGTGATTGAGTACTTTTTGCAAAATGAAGCTTTACCTCATTTACAAAGCTCTGGAGCAAGTGCATTTGCAGTGCACAGTATATTTGCCTTTAGTAAATCATCCCCCATATTTTATATACACTTATTTCTGTGTCACCTGTCTGCTCACAAATTTTGATTCCCAGACCAAAAAGCAGACTGCAGAGAAGGCACAAGACACTTCAAATCTAAACCAGATAATAGGGTTGTCAACTACCTGGCTATGCAGTGTGCCAGGGGTGTGTGATAAGTCTGAACAGATACAAATCCTTTGGCAGGTAACAAATTTATACATACAGTTGAGTTTATCTGTTTCAGCTGTGCATGTCTACTTAAAACACAGCAAGCAGAAGCTAATTAGTGAGTTCTGGTAAGAGGTTGAATTGATCTAAAGTTGTCCAGCCACCTACAAATTTCACAGCCAACCTCCCTGTTTATTATTACAGCTTTATTGGCCGGTTTATTTTGCTAGTGGTCAAATAGTCCCTTCGTGGTGCCTTCCCTAGTCGATGCATATCCAGAACTTCATAGTTAGAACAGGTATGGTGTTTTGCTTGGTATTCTCAGTTTATCTGTGACTGACAGGTTGTAACTGTTGCGAAGTGTGGCTTTCTGTTACATTAGCTGAAATCACGCTTTGTTTAATCTAATAAACTCTGACCTTGCCCTTTCCAATTCAAAGTAGTGTGGTGCCGGTGGCATTATTTGAGCAGAGTTTGCATTGTGGTAGCTTTGTTAAGTTATGCTTTTATTGTCTACAGTCATGTATTTTCTCAAACCTTTGGATTTTTATAACTAAATAAAAAATAAATCCCTTTAGTGGAGCCATCATCCTGTATTTGCTCGGCACTATAAAGAGTGACTAGTAGGCTAAAATAATGTTCAGAGTGCTCCATTATAGCTGAATGGCTGTATGTAATACCAAGTATCACCTCTAGATGTCACTGCAGGCAAAAATCTTACCTTCTCTGTAACTGGAAGAAGTGAGATTATGTTTTTTTATGCTTTTAACAGGGAAATCCTTAGGAATCCAAAAATGTAATTACATTTGTAACAAATACATAGTAATACATATACAATATTAAATATATATATATATATATATATATATATATATATATATATATATATATATATATATATATATATATCTATCTATCTATCTATCTATCTATCTATCTATCTATCTATCTATCTATCTATATATCTCTAGAGATATAGATATATATATATATATTTTTTTTTTTTAAGGCTAAGGTTGCCTTTGACAAAAATAATAATAATAAATTGATAAATGCAAATATTTTTGCAAGTAAAAAAGAATGTAAATTATTTTGTTTCTGCAGGACCTGAATGTATTGCACCTGCAGTCCGCAGAATGCGGATGCAATGTCAGGCTCCTGCACACACTCTCTAAAGCTGTCAAACTGAAAGCCTGTACTGAGGTACGGGCAGAAGACTTGCAGTCTATTGAAACTACAAGCCCATCTGCAGCGGTGACAGACAGGACTTTTAATGCTTCATTCACAGCTCCCTGTGAATGAATAACGCGCCTATTTTAAATGTGACAGCAGGTGTGGAGTTTGAAGAACCCTCGCCCGCTATCCTGTTATAGGTACAGCGTAAATACAGGCATAACATGTAGCATGCTTAAAAGGTGAACGTAGCCCTTAAAAGAGTAATATTTTATAATGCATTGGGTAAAAAAAAAAAAAAAGTTGATTTTGAGTACCCACCTAAATGCTTCAATGAGTCGCTCTACTTTCTGGGCCTCTCCTTGAACCCTGATATGAGCCTGGAACTTCCTAAGCGCCTCATCTAATTCCATTGCAGAGAAATCCATTTCATCAACCACGCAGCTGGAAAACACAATTACATTTGCTTCAATATCTCCATTGGGAAAAGGAGCACCATTAGCAAATGAGGTACTTGTAACAAGTAAGTTAAAACATGATAAGTATGTAATTTGTTGTAATTAATTGGTAGTAAACAGTAATTCTGAAAAATAAATATTATGCAAATTCCTCAGCATCCTGAATAAATGACAAATGGACTGCAGAGGCCTCTGAACAATTCTACCTTTTGCAAACCTATGTTGAAGCCTACTTGCCACTAGATTCTCTTTTTTTTTATTCTGGATATTGTCAAGAAGAGTAAAAATTTCTCATACATGTTTATTTTGCTTATAAGCCATTGGGAAGATTTATCCACAAGATACCAATCTAAGGAATGGGGGAGTGGGGGAGCCGTCCCTGTTGGGAGAACACAGTGGCTACTGCTAGCAGCTATAGCTGCTGGCAAAAATCACATACTTAAAATCCAACAGACTTGTTGCCCATAGATGGCTTGAATCCTGGCAAGTCCCTGCTGAACCTGCCGAGATTTATCTATGGCTGGCTTAAGGATTCCTCCGTCTACTAAAAATGTGATGTGGTTTTGTTTCCACCTTTGTCCCCATAATGCCATCATTGTCAAAGTAGTAGTTAGCCACAATTAAAGCTGAAGTTTAGGTATGGATATCTTTGCATAGTTATACTGGTCAGGCTTGGACTAATGAAAGTATGCATATGCCATACCTGAGCAATCCCCATGAAAGCTAAAAATGCCTGCAGTAGACACCGCTATTACAGTGAGCATCATTATATTCCGGGTCCCATGCCGAGCAGCTGCCCTGCTGCATAGTGAACACAGGAGGTTACTAAAAAAGGTAGTTATATACTTTTTTCTATGTATACATAAATGTTTTACCTTCTACCCCTATTCTAAACTGAATGGTAGTTGTTTTACAAGGTAAAGGTTCACATATGTACACTTGGTTTAGGTATGGATATTTTTCCATAGCTGAATTGATCCAGCCTGTATGCATGTGCTATACATGGCCGATCCATGTGGAAGCTGGAAATCACTGTAGTAGGTACTAAAGCAGTTACTAAAGTGAGTACTAAAGTGATTACCCCTTGCTTTCGGGTCCTGTGCTGAGTAATGCCTCGTTTCCACTGAGCGGATCGGTTCGGTACGCTATTTTGAGTGATTCCATTATGAAAGTGGCCCATACAACCGATCCGAACCGTTCCATTCAGGGTCCAGCTTCAGATGTGGGGCCATAGAAAATAGAACGGTTCGGTTAGGGCGGAGCTACGATACATTACACTGATTGGTGGACATGTGACGCCATGACGGCATTTTTTCTAAACCCACGTATGGCCCCTGTCGGTCCGACTTGCAATGGAAACGCTCGCCTGAATAGGCCGGACCATTCTAGGCCTTCCAAACCGATCCGACCCGAACCGATCTGCTCGGTGGAAACGAGGCATAACTGTCCTGCTGATTCGTGAACACTGGAGGTCGTCTGCTTGTTACGGCGCCATTCAGAGAACACTTTGCAATTCCTCAATAAATGGAAAGTGTTCTCTAAATGGATCAGGTTGAAATCATGATGTCATCACCCCACCTCTCCACCTTGTCCAATCAGAGAATGTTTTGCTTGTATAAAATGGAACCTAAAGCATACAAATGAGAGGTTTTCAATGTCTGCAAAATGGTTGAAAACAGACTAAAGAGCAATTCTACCCACAAAGCCAATAGCCACGTTATACCAGTAAAAGCCTAATGGTCGGAACGCTTGCCTTACAGCTGTGGGGTTCAGGTTTCAATTATCAACAGGATAATATCTGCATAGAATTTGTATTTTGTCTTTGAATTAGTTTTCTCTATGTGCTCAGGTTTCCTTTAACAACAATAATACCAGTAGGTTAATTGGCTCCAACCAGTGTGACTCCACAGTGTGTGTTATGACCTCGGTAGGGACATTTGATTGTATGCTACTCCAGGGGAGGGATGGACCTGAATGTTTTTTGTAATGCACTGCACAGTATGCTGTTGCTATATACAAACAGAGGGAAGAAAATGATGCCAGCAATGTTGGAGGAAATAGATTTTAACTGTAATATATCTTCTGAAGAGCTTTTTTGTCACAACACTCCACATTGTTTCAGGAACCTGACAAAGAGGCTATTAACATGTCTCACAAATTGGGAAAAATAGCAGGTATTCAGCGAAAAGATGTATGGTAGAATTATGGGGCACAGCGGGGTGTAATGACGCAGTTGGGAAAGAGCTTAAAGAGACATTGGATTTTTGTCGATTACCGTATATACTCGAGTATAAGTCGTTCCGAGTATAAGTCGAGGCCCTAATTTACCACAAAAAAATGGGAAAAACTTATTGACCCGAGTATAAGACGAGGGTGAGAAATGCACAGCTACTGTAAGTGGAAAAGAGGGTCAACAATGCCCATTTGCAGCCTCACTGTGCCCATTTGCAGCCTCACTGTGCCCATTTGCAGCCATAGGTCCCCTGAACTTCAAACTTGGTAGTTAAGGGTTCCTAGATGCCCCCTAGCTGCAGCCAAAATTTGGAGTCTCTGAACCCATAGGGTCCCGAAATGACATTGCAGCAGATGGACACAGTTGACCGAATTTGGGGCCCTGTATCTTAGGGCCACTTAGTGCTAAGAACCCCAAATTTGGTGTGCAAACCAAGTGGAACTAGCACCATAAAATTTCCAAAGCTGGGGTTTCTAGCACCAAGTGGCCCTGAGATACAGGGCCGCAAAAATCAGTTCAGAAAATGTCAAGCACTTTTCTACAGCAGAGAATGACATTTTCCGAACCGGTTTGGGGGCCCTGTATCTCAGGGCCACTTAGTGCTAGGAACTTCAGCTTTGGATATGTTATGGTACCAGGTCCACTGGGTTTGCACACCAAATTTGGGGTTCCTAGCACTAAGTGGCCCTGAGATATGGGGCCTCAAACTCGGTTCAGAAAATGTCAAGCACTTTTCTGCAGCAGAGAATGACATTTTCCGAACCGATTTTGGGGCCCCGTATCTCGGGGCCACTTAGTGCTAGGAACTTCAGCTTTGGATATGTTGTGGTACCAGGTCCACTAGGTTTGCACACCAAATTTGGAGTTCCTAGCACCAAGTGGCCCTGAGATACGGGGCCCCAAAGTCGGTTCGGAAAATGAAATTTTTTGCTGCAGAAAAGTGCTTGACTCGAGTATAAGTCGAGGGGGGCACTTTCAGCACTAAATAATGTGCTGAAAAATTCGACTTATACTCGAGTATATACGGTACTTAAATAAGTTATGCTCCCAAATACAACAAGGTAAGTAGTGTGTTCTGTGGTCATCCCAGAATGAGCCTGCTGCAGGCTGACAATCCACTAAAAAATTATTTAACACCACATTTAACACCACATTTTTGTAAATATTTTATTATATCTTTTTATGTGACAACACTAAAGAAATGACACTTTGCTACAATGTAAAATAGTGAGTGTACAGCTTGTATAACAGTGTAAATTTGCTGTCCCCTCAAAATAACTCAACACACAGCCATTAATGTCTAAACCTCTGGCAACAAAAGTGAGTACACCCCTAAGTGAAAATGTACAAATTGGGCCCAAAGTGTCAATATTTTGTGAGGCCACCATTATTTTCCAGCACTGCCTTGTGTTGAAATGTTGAAAACATTTCATTAGATCACTGTCAGAGTACAATAGCACAGGGGGGAGGATTACCCTATCCATCTCCCTTGTGTGGATTGGGGGGGGGGGGTTAGTTTAATCCTATTTCATTCAAATTATTGTATACAAAAATAACAAGTTAGAAAGATAGAAGAATTACAGAGGGATCAGGGATCAATTCTTCCAAACTTTGTTGAAGTGTATACATTGAGAGATACAGTTCATAATTAAGGAAGGCAGCATATACCAAAAGTTGGGCACCACCATCTTGGAGCTTCTAGTGGATACCATAAAAGACAGTGACTTTGTCAGGTAGAGTATGTGTCGCCCTTCTCTGGAGTCAAAGTATTAGGTGCAACCAGTCAGCTGATAGGTTTGCTAAGTGGCAAGGAGATCGCAATAGAAATACTGCGGCTGGTGTCTCACATTAAAAAAAAGAGGAAAAAATAAATATTTAAGGGGTGTGGGGGTGGAGAATAGGAAAGAAGGGGAGGGATATGGAGGAGGGGGAAGGGGCATGGGCACCTATTTGTTTTTTTGTTTTTTTAATCAACTTGATGACAGAAAAAAAAAAACACAATTCATATAAGGCCAGTTTTAAACTCTGAAATTTACATGGAGGGAATAGTTTTTTTTGTGTAGTTCCGCTTTAGTGCTGGGAATTTTTGAACAATACACCTCTAATGCTGGAGTATTGAATAATGCACATTTAATGTTGGGAAATTATTAGACAATGCATCTGTGTTGGGAAAGTTTTGGTTTAGGTATCTTTGCAGCTATCTCACTGCTGAGCAATGACGTAGTGCATTTATTGGTGTCACTAAAGCCCCATACACACTATCAGATTTTCTGCTGATTTTTTCCATCAGATTTACCAAAACCATATAATATGAGGTCAAACCTTAGGAGTTTCAATGAAGTATGCAAACAGGCAGGCCCTTGCACTACATGGTTTTGGTAAATCTGAAGACAAAAATCAGCAGAAAATCTGAAAGTGTGTATGGGGCTTTAGACTGGCACATTAGCAGGAATGAAAATAGAGCCCAACAAAGACCCATATATCTTCACAGTATCTCATCATGTGAGAACTATCAAGTGAAATGTAAATGGAAGTAAACCTGAAAACCCATTGCCTGAAAGACAATTTTTATATGATACTCATAACCTTTAATAGCTGCAATAACGTCTACAAACCACTGCCATACTTATTTCATTTTCTTTAAATTAAAGCTTTTGTTATGAACTGAGAGCAGTAAATGAATGGAGTATGTACATTGGGGAAAATAATTATTTGATCTCCTGCAGATTTTGTAAGTTTGCCCACTTAGAAAGAAATGAAGGGTCTATAATTGTTATCATAGGTGTATTTTAAATGAGAGAGACAGAATATCAACCAAAATCCAGAAAAACACATGATACAAATGTTATAAATTGAGTTGCAGTTCAGGGCCATGTATTGTAAAATTTTGGATGAGAACCTTCTTCCCTCAGCCAAAACACTGAAGATGGTTCGTGGATGGGTCTTCCAGCATGACAATGACCCAAAACATACCGCCAAGGAGTGGCTCAAGAAGCAGCACATTAGGAACATGGCTTGGCCTAGCCAGTCTCCAATTTATAAATGTTGAACAGAACTAAGGCTGGATTCACACCTATGCATTTTTAGTGCTTTTTGCATTTTGCAGATTTGCACTACAGTCCACACACCATGGTTTCCTATGGAATATGTTCTGTAGTGCAAATCTGCAAAATGCAAAAAGCACTAAAAATGCATAGGTGTGAATTCAGCCTTAGTGGGAGTGTTGATTGTCACTTTGAGCAAGCTGTTAGCAGACTTCAGCAAGCTTTCAACAAGCTTCAAAAAGTTCCGAAGCCTGCTAGCAGCTTGTTTAAAGTGGCAATCTACACTTCCATTAGGATCTGTGTTTAATATTTACAAACTGGAGCGGAATGGTAATTTAAAAGCTTCAGAAAGGCTTGCTGACAGCTCTGCAAATGCTTTGTCAAAGCTTGCTGTTCACACTGCACTTATATAAGCTGAAGCAGACCTACCTCTTGCCCATTTTTTTCTCCCCTGCAACAACTCGCCCTTTTCCCCACTCCTTTTTTCTCCTGCCTCTACCTCTAACTCCTTCTTTCTTTCCCTTAGTCAAAGATGGTTGGCAAAGGAATAGAACGAAAGTAAGTGTGCAGTATTAGTGAGGGTCCTGTATAGTTTATAGCAGAACACCTAACTGCACCCACTGAAGGACCTAAAAAAAAGAAAATATGTTTATCTCTACACCTTGATTGGATCAATGAGACTGCACTGACCATTAATATGGAGTCAGTGGGACCTCAAATCACTCCCCAGACTCAAGGAGCTTAAATAAATATAACATGTTTTCACTTCATTCTCAGTGTAACAAACACCATAAATAGCATACAGGGTACTGTGTACAGCTGGATCAATTCTCCACGTCTCCCAGGACCTCTACCAGACATCATCTCAATACTGAGCATGTTATGTTTTAATACAGCCACAGAAATTGTTACTCGTGCAGAACTGAATCGGAATGCTGACCTTCTCAGACATTTTTATCATTGATTCTGATGTACATTCTGCTGTATATTTTATTAGCGCTATGCAACAGAAAAACCAAACCCCATATGTAATCAATGTTGTTTGCAAGATTAGATAGGCTAAGGCAGTGTTTCTCAACCTATTTTTAGTCAATGCACCCTTTAAAATTACCGTATATACTCGAGCATAAGCCGACTTTTTCAGCACATTTTTTATGCTGAAAAAGCCCAACTCGGCTTATAATTGAGTGAGGGTCTCCCACTGTGTCATGCAGTCTTAACTGTTCAGCGGCCGTCCACTGTAACAAAGCCCCGCCTCCTCCTCTTCCGTGACAGACAGAACACTGAACACTGATAAAATGCTGAGAAACTGAATCAGTGTTCCGTCTATCACAGACAAGGAGGAGATCGGGCTTTGTTGCAGTGAATGGCTGCTGAACAGTTGAGACTGCATGACACAGCGGGACACACCCACTGTTTTGGTTATCAAAGGTACAGGTGGGTACAGTGAGGCTGTAAATGGGCACAGTGAGGCTGCAGATGGGCACTGATGATACAGGTGGGTACAATGAGGCTGCAGATGGGCACAGTGAGGCTTCAAATGGGCACAGTGAGGCTGCAGATGGGCACTGATGATACAGGTGGGTACAATGAGGCTGCAGATGGGCACAGTGAGGCTTCAAATGGGCACAGTGAGGCTGCAAATGGGCACAGTGAGGCTGCAAATGGGCACAGTGAGGCTGCAGATGGGTACTGATGATACAGGTGGGCACAGTAAGGCTGCAGATGGGCACAGTGAGGCTGCAGATGGGCACAGTGAGGCTGCAAATGGGCACAATGAGGCTGCAGATGGGCACAGCAAGGCTGCAGATGGGCACAGCAAGGCTGCAGATGGGCACTGATGATACAGGTGGGCACAGTGAGGCTGCAGATGGGCACACTGAGGCTGCAGATGGGCATTGTTTACCCAGTTTACCAGCATCCACACTCATAAGACACCCAACATTAGAGGTGATTTATTCTTCCAAAGCAAATACACCTTTCCACACTGGTATTGACTAGTATTCCAATGTTTCTCTTCTCCCTCACTCATCTAAGGTCACCCCAGGGCTGACGGGTAAACAAAGATGCTGTGTAGGTGCCCAACGTCCTCCTTATCAATCAAGTCCTTGGTTGTTAGGACGCTGATTGCTAGAAGGTTGCATTGGTGCACAATGAAAACTTATGGCTTTGTGTAACTAAAAGGCATGTTTGATCCACCAGTTGGGTTGTATACAGTTTTTGGGCAATTTGTAGGCGTTTTGCCAAGGCACCCCTGAAGAAACATGAAGGCACCCTAGTTGAAAAAGGCTGGGCTAAGGGAATATCTGGGTAGGTCAGTGAATTCAAACTGCTGAACTAAATTATGAGTGAGGTACATGGGCTACAGATGCTAGACTATAGAGTGAGAAGGATTACAAGCAAGATATCATTCCTGAAAAAAGAGAGGCATCTTTTTTTTTAGACATGTAACAAAGATCTCGTTGACGTAAAAAAATTATTAATGTGTGTTTTACTGCTACTTCACAATGCAAGTTTATTAGTCAGACAACTTATTGATAACAATGCTCTCCTCCAGTGGCTGATATCTCAGTCGGCTGTTAAAGCTCAATTGAAGCTTAAAAGAAAAAAGCAGCAAGATACATTCCACAGTCTGTAAAAAAATTAAATGTAAGTTTCTTACTTTGATTAATAGTGAAATAGCTTCCCAGCAGCAGCCTGAAATCCAAGTCACAGACAACAGGGAAGGACCACTATGTTTAATGTGAGAACAACTGTCAGAACGCTGCAAAGAGACCATTGCTCCCGCACTAACTGCAGTGGTCCTCCTCTGCAGCCTGTGCTTTGGATTTTGTGCTATTGCTGGGAAGCTATTTTACTTTTTAATCGCATTAAGACTGCACTTACACTTCGCATAGAGGGAACTCTCATTCCCTGCATGCTTTTTTTTTTCATAACAGTGTAGGGCAGCCTGTTCACTTAAATGGTCTGTCCTACACCTGAAAAACATCCCAAACTAGTTCCTATATCCTTTCCTGGAACTGACTTTGGCGCATTTTGAACAGCACATTTTTTGCAGCGACAAAACACCCATTCTTTTTAGCACATCTGGGGTGACTAAATAGGGGCCTCTGGACCTTACATTTAAACTGTTTTCATATTGTGGAAAAATCTTGATACTACTTTTTTAAAGTTATATTAAACCCAAAAACATATTACACTACAGTCTACCAGTTCTTAGATGTGGGAGCTGCATTGATTTTCTTTTTTTGACTTTTTTTCCTTTATATTCACCAGTAAACCTGTTATTTTTCAATTTCCTTTAACAGACCAAGCTGTCAAGCAAAAGCAGCAGTTGAAAGTTGAGACAAACCATTTAACACCGACAGCTTTCATTCATTCATGTGAATTCTTTATGCCAAATAAAAAAAAAACTGTTGCTGTAACTGCTAAAAAGTAGTAGTCGGGGTTTTACTTCTATGTGGTCGTAAGATGGAACTATTGTGCATGCAAATGGTGGTAAGCGGTGAGAATTCCCCAGTGATGTATCTGTAGGGTTTTTTGGGGTTAAGGGTGGATAGGGTGTGAAGTGTGCTGGGGGTGGGGAAAATGAAGGTGATGTGTGGAGGTCTACGAAGTGGGACTGGGGTGGAAGATTAGGGAGAATTATGAGGAAAGGAGACCATGGGGGGGAGGGCAGTCTGGGGAAAAAACGACAGATTTTAGGGTGGCAGTCCCCTCTCTCTTCCTAAACCCCTTGATATGTGGTAAAAGAGGGAGTGCATGACCAGCAGTGCAGGTATGCTATGCAGAGATAATAGTGATGGGGAGCAGGACGTTTAGTTATTCACCCAGGGCTTATTTCTACTGGAAAGATGGCATGGGGTCCAGAAATGTAGATATTTCTCTTCTTGTTTTTTAAAGCTATGGTGAGATTTTCCATCTGTTGAATTTTTCATTATCACTACTTTTTTCACATTGTAGAAATTAAAGCTTTTGTTGCATTGAAACGGTATATTAGAAGTGAGCTCTGGTCTCTCTGCTACAACAGAAAACAAATCAGTGGACAGACACCCCTCTGGATCTCATGGGCAGAGTCCATCTTCTAAATATGATTTTCCTACCTAAATTGTTATATATCCTAGCCAAGGCCCCTATAGAATACAGGCGGTCCCCTAGTTACAAACATCCTACTTACAAACGACTCCTACTTACAACTAACGGGAGACAACAGGAAGTGAGAGGAAATCTAGCCCTAGGAAGGGAAATCAGTTCTGTAAGGGTCATTATGGGGAAAAGGTACATCCACAGATGCTTTATCACCAAAGCTTGCTTCCACAACAACCCAAAATTTTCAAAATCCAATTGTCATAGGGACAGAAAGTGAGGTGAAATCTTCTGAACAGGGGCACAGACAGCAAAAAACATTACAGGGGTGTTAACCCTTCCGTATGTTTTCCAAAAAGCTTAAAAATAGTTTTTTTGGCTAGAGCTACACTTAAAAAATGTACCTGTTCCGACTTACAAACAGATTCAACTTAAGAACAAACCCACAGTCCCTAACTTGTTTGTAACCCGGGGACTGCCTGTACCTGTCTACATCTTTAAGAAAACAGACACATTTGTGCTACCTTGCTTTGGCCGAGAAATCCTAGGATGGTTTAGGAAAAACAAAATTACCAACACACAGTGAGCTTAGCTTTTCCACATTTTCATACTTAGTCTTGTAACTAGTACATGTACTGTAACTAGTACATATCAATGACTAGCATACTCCGACTAATGCATACCTCACAACTGAAACCACCATAGCGACCTCTTATAACACAGTATATAGAAGTACAGTGCCTCCTCTTTACAGGAACAACCATGCTAAATACCTGCCTCTCTATATTCCTCTATATATGAAAACATTTTTTTAGGGAACAATGGTCAAATTCACCTCATAACCCTTGGCTGAGGGTGGAAGGTGTGGTATCTTTCCATTTGACTAGTATCTAGGATTTTGTTACGCTGAAAAGATTGATAATAGAAAGTGTTAATACTGTTTTTTTGGGAGCAAGCTAATGTGCAAAAGACAGGCTGTGGGGTTGTCCCCTAAGTAAATCCCTGTAAGTTTGTTGATTAGGTTCTGTATTTTCTTCCAGTAGCGTTGTAGTATAAGACAGGACCAAAAAGTCTGTGATAGTGAGCCCTCAGCCTGGGGACATCTCTAACAGTCAGGAGACTGAAGGCCTGGAGCCTGCTGGAGACCTGTATGCAAACTACATGATGTAGTATCTTCTGGTATAAAAGTTCAGTTCAGATGCAGATCTTCACATTTTTTGAGAAAATGGGGGCAGAATTTATCTGAAGGAGTCACAAAATGTTATATATGGCCAACAGGGCATGTCTGAGCTTGTCAAGAGCTCGAGAGATACCTTTGAATGTGCTTAATGGGGGATGGTCTGACAGTCAGAGCAAAGAGTATGAGTCAGAGCAAAGTATTGGATTTCAAAATATATATATACACACACACACACACACACACACACACACACACACACACACAACAGTGGGATAAATCATATGGTAGAAAAGAGGGGCTTCATGGTGCAGTATTCCAGTTAAATATTTACTGAAAAACTTCTTATCACGAGCGGAATTTCCAACAGAAAAATACTTTTTCCGTTGAAAATTCTGACAGACCTAGAGAGAGAACATGTTCTAAATTTTTCCGACGGAACCAATTCCTATCGGGAAAACCGCTCGTCTGTATGCTGTTCCGACGTACCAAAAACGACGCATGCTCTGAAGCAAGTACGAGACGGAAGCTATTGAACTTCCTTTTTCTAGTCCCATCGTACATGTTGTACGTCACCACGTTCTGGATGGTTGGACTTTGGTGTGACCGTGTGTATGCAAGACAGCTTGAGCGGAATTCCATCGGAATTCCGTCGGAGAAACCTTCAGAGTTTATTCCGACGGAAAAAACGCTTGTGTGTACATGGCATTAGGCACTGACATCCAAAAAAAGACAGTGAACAGTACATTCAAACAGCCGCGGCTCAAGCCAGCCAGCTGATACGTGGTGATGTCAAAAACAAGTGCTCCACCCGACGCGCTTCCCCATACAAGACATCACCACGTATCAGCTGGCTGGCTTGAGCCGCGGCTGTTTGATTATACTGTTCACTGTCTTTTTTGGATGTCAGTGCCTAAGAAGTTTTTCAATACATTTTTAACTGGAATACTGCACCATGAAGCCTCTCTTTTCTACCATATGATCTATCCAACTGTTGGAAATTTCCTGGATAAGGATATCGTTGTAGCTACAGGACAACTATACTGCTGGAGAGTTCGCTGTATTACAAGGATCCCCGTATTGGACGAACCTGTGGAGGAATATCCCTGATCTGAATGATCCTGTGATGAGATTGTTTGATCTCTCTAATTTGAGATCCATTGAATCTGGTAAGCGGCGTTGTTTGTTTTACTTTTTGGAAAGAAGCATCTAGAGATTTCTTCAGTGTCCTGAAATATCGTTCACTATTGGAGCATGTTGTTTTGGACTTTGTGTTTTTAAAGTGTATTGTTATCACATATTAGCATCACCCTTCCCTTTTATATTAACCACTTGCCTACAGGGCACTTACACGCCCTTCCTGCCCAGGCAATTTTTTAGCTTTTAGCGCTGTCGCACTTTGAATGACAATTGCGAGGCCATGCTACCTTGTACCCAGATGAAATTTTTATCATTTTCTGCATACAAATAGAGCTTTCTTTTGGTGGTATTTAACCACTTCCGGACCTCCGCACACCAATATATGTCCTAACTTTGAAGAGGGATATCTTTGTTATGGCAGCAGCTAGCTGCCATAACCCTGGTATCCTATTCCTCGGCCAGCGGTCCGGTTTCCAATAATAGTGGTCTCTATGGCGGATTTATCGGCGGCAGGAGAGGGCCCCCCCTCCCGCTGCGCTCTGGTGCACTCTGCCACTTACCGGAGCCGTCGGCAGCAGCGGAGGCAATTGGATCCTTGTCCTTGCTGGGTATGGAGACGAGTGAGGGGAAAATGGCCCCCACCCGTCCCCATACCACTGCGGGGCGGAAGCGACGTCAAAATGTCACTTCCGCCCATAACTCTTAAAAGTGCCATTTTTTTTTTTTTTCAAATGACAATTATGTTTTTATTGCATTTTAGTGTAACTATGAGATCTGAGGTCTTTTTGACCCCAGATCTCATATTTAAGAGGTCCTGTCATGCTTTTTTTCTATTAGAAGGGATGTTTACATTCCTTGTAATAGGAAAAAAGTGACACCATTTTTTTTTAAAAGAACAGTGTAAAAATAAAAAATAAAAAGTAAAATAAATAAGCAAACGCATATGTGGGTAGCGCCCGCATATGAAAACAGTGTTCAAACCACACATGTGAGGTATCGATGCGATCGGTAGAGCGAGAGCAATAATTTTAGCACTAGACCTCCTCTGTAACTCAAAACATGCAACCTGTAGAATTTTTTAAACTTCACCTATGAAGATTTTTAAGGGTAAAAGTTTGTTGCCATTCCACGAGCGGGCGCAATTTAAAAGCGTGACATGTTGGGTATCAATTTACTCGGCGTAACATTATCTTTCACAATATAAAAAAAAATTGGGCTAATTTTACTGGTGTCTTATTTTTTTAATTCAAAAAAGTGTATTTTTTCCAAAAAAAGTGCGTTTGTAAGACTGCTGTGCAAATACGGTGTGACAGAAAGTACTTTATTCTCTAGGGTGTTAGAAAAAAAATGTATAATGTTTGGGGGTTCTAAGTAATTTTATAGCAAAAAAAAACTGTTTTTAACTTGTAAACAACAAATCTCAGAAAGAGGCTCAGTCCTTAAGTGGTTAATCACTGCTGAGTTTATTTTTTACTAAAAAAAAAAAAAAAAAAAAGACCAAAAAATTTGAAAACAAATTTTTTTTTTTACTTAGTTTCTGTCAGTAAATTTTGTAATTAAGTAATTTTTCTCCTTTACTGATGTGCACCAATGAGGCGGCACTGATTTGATGGTGGATAATTGCTCAGTTCTTGGGCTTCAGTAAGCAGAGAGGGTATGCTGAGAGGCTGAAGCAGCTGCCAGTCAGGCATCTGGGTAGAGCTCAAAATTAAAGTCGAGATCCCTCCAGAGACTGGCCCGGCTGAGTGACGTCAACCAACAGCGATGTACAGTACCTGTAGTACACTTCCCCTGATTTCCTATGGTATTTCTAACAGCGGTGCAACAGCTCAGGCAAATATAGCCCATGCATTGTGGAAAAGGCCTCTGACATGCAGAGACTTTGGAATACACAATGAAGTGGCTATACTTCCAGATTCCAACAACGCTTGGGGGATCAGCCAATTTAAAAAGAGGCTGATCCTTGTTGTCGCCCTGTGGAGAACATAATGAGTTAATAATGGGAACAAGGTAAAGTACATATATTGTAAGGTTGTGAAAATGGAATCTACTGTCAAGGTGCATATGTTATGTGAAGCTTTCAAAGGAAAGATGATCATTTTAGGCTGGAGAGACATTTCAATAGTTCCCAGCACCACTTTGGTACTTTTAAACACATTAACCTCTCTAGATAAAAAGCCACATTGCTAGTCCATAAGTGCTCTATAACAGCTAAACTAGAGCAAAATGTTCATCTCTTAGCAACAATATACATTGAAGTAATACTCACTCAAGCACATCTCTGTTGAACTGCTTTTGCCTGTTGCCCAGAAATTCTCCAATCATTTGTCGGCTGAGTCCTTTTCTCTGCAGGAGGAAGTGAGCCACTCCAACTGGGGTGTCGGGTACAAAGCCTCGTTCAATGAGATACTGAACCCCTTTTTCTGGTTTCCTGAGATGACAAACAAAGCCAATATCATTACTGAAAAGGAGGATTTACTATTTCATACTACATATCCTCATATCATACAAACTGTCATGTTATTTTATACTATATGTATGTCTAGTATCTATTAAAATGTCCTTCACCTAAAACAGCTTAGTACACATATAGAATACCTAAAAGGGAGATGTTTTACCTAACAATGGCTTTGTATTTCGGTCCACCCAATCCTGAGATTGAAATAGATCTTCTACACCACATAGCCATATCTGGCAGGGAAGAAGACCTAATTGTTCTCTGCTGAAGTTAAGCAACACTTACATGTCTCCTTTCCACCTATAGCCTGTGACTGGACAGTGAAAGGAAAAGCAGCACACTGATGAGCTCACTCCTCAGTCAATATGTTCTTCCTATCATATTGCACAGTAGCACAAGTGCTTGGCTTCTTGTGCTGCTTCTCCCTCCCTAGTTGGAGCTCTGCTGTGCAGGGAATGGAAATTCTGGTACTTACACCACTTGCATTTTAAGGATGTAATAATTAATACCATGCTGCATTAATTTGTGTCTTTTATATCTGCCTGCTGTTCATCTTTAAAGCGAGCCTTGACTTTACCAATTAGAGCAGTCCAGTTAGTCAAAGCAAAATCACCCATATTTTTTTCTACAGAGCTGTAAAGCTGGTTGAACTAGATTGACTTGTGTCTTTTTTTTTTTACCTGACTAATTATGTAACTATATATACATTTTTCTTATGTAGAAGAAGCTGGCCACTCATGTCATTTGACGTCATTGCATGAAATTCCTTGAGTAATAACTCGTTGATAAATACTTCTTATATCTAAAACAGCAAGACTATGTAACAAGCATGCACAGATCCCAGAAGCAGAAAAGGATAATGTTTGGAGCTGTACAGGGTGCTTTATGGGTCACAGTTACCTAGTGTAATGGATATTCTGCATTGGCAGATTTACTGTATTGCATCTGACCAGTACTTAGATGTGCTGACTGCATTATTTTGGGGTTTTTTCCAACCTTTTTTACTATTTATTTTCATTTTGCTATTCTTTCACAGCTCCAATCCTACTATGACAATGCTCAGTCCCCCTTCTGGGTCAGGAAAAAGGAAAGAAATAGAACTATGGAACCCAACCCTTGTCAGGACCTGTGTCATTGCTTGGGTCACCTGCTGGTGGCACTGATGTTTTTAGAACCAAAGGGTATAGCTCTGGTGGCCACCAGCGGGTGTCTCCCAGTAGATAGGCCATACAGGTAATTAGGCTGCACCTGATAGGACTGCTGGGGGTATGTATATAAGCCTACCTTGCACTGAGGTCCAGTGCTTCAGTATTTTCCCTGCAAGCCATGTCCCTGCCTGAGCCTTATCTGTTCCTGTTCCTTGTACCCTGATCTGGGACCTGTCCCTTGGAACCTGTTCCCTTCTGCCACTAACTGGCTTCCTGCTCCCCTTGTCTCGGCCTGTCTTTCTCACGTGTGTTCCCCCCACTTGTACTTAGTTAGGTTATTTACTTAGGGTTTTCATTGTTACGTTTATTTTTCCACTTGCTTGTTTATGATTTACTGGTGCTGGCAATAGATGTGTGTCATTTTCTTAATAAACATATTGTTTACTTATTCATCTGGTCCTGATTCCTTAAGGTGCAGCCAACTGATCTGATTACCCTTGCTGGATGCCTGCATATGGTATTCCTGACACTCTGCTAAGACATATTAGGCTCTGAACTTAAAGATAAAGATCCTCATTTTTCCATGTGACTGTAATTTTCAAATCTTGGGCTTAGCTGTAAATAACAGTCACATATTTTTAATTATTATCCTGGTGTTAGCTTTAAAAATTGAGCATGTAAAACCAAGATTTTTATGACAGTTCTTTAACTACTTGCTGACTGCCTTCCACATATAACCTGTACGTTGGTCTGTGCATGTGGTAGAGTGGGTGTGCCGGCGGTGGCATGTGCATGCACCTTCCACGGGAGCGTGGCCGCGGCATACTCGATCTCCGCACACCACCCACGATCGCAATACAGAGAGGCAGATGGGGATCTGCCTATGTAAACAAGGCAGATCCCCGTTCTGACGGGACAATACTGAGATCTGCTAGTTCTAGTGATCTAGTGATCAGGAACAGCGATCTCTGTGTTGTCCCAGTAAGCCCATCCCCCACACAGTTAGAACACACCTGGGGAACACAGTTAACCCTTTGATTGCCCCATAGTGTTAACCCCTTCCTTGCTAGTGCCATTTATACATTGATCAGTGCATTTTTTTTGGCACTGCAATAATGTCACTGGTCCCCAAAAAGTGTCACTTGGGGTCAGATTTGTCCAGTCCCACTAAAAATTGCAGATCGCCGCCATTACCAGTAAAAACAATTAAAAAATAAATAAAAGTCCATAAATCTATCCCCTATTTTGAAGACGCTATAACTTTTGTACAAACCAGTCAATATACGCTTATTCTGATTTTTTTTACCAAAAATATTTAGTATACATATTGGCCTAAATTAATGAAAAAAAAAATTTTTTTAATAGTTTTCTTTTGGATATGTATTATAGCAGAAAGTAAAAAATATTGTTTTTTTTTCTAAATTGTCAGTCTTTTTTTGTTTATAGCACAAAAAATAAAAACCGCAGAGGTGATCAAATACCACCAAAAGAAAGCTCTATTTGTGGGGGAAAAAAAGGACATCATTTTTTTTGGGGGGGAACAGCATCGCACGAACGCACAATTGTCAGTTAAACAAGTTTGCTGACACAGACGCAAAAGAAGTCAACTGTCATTTGCAAAGGGTCAATGCACACGGGGCTTAAAAAGTTCTTTTGGAAGAAAAAACACTCATATAGAGCGTTTTTGTACAAGCGTTTAGGAGTGTTCTTTCTGCCAGAAAACTTTCAAAAACGCAAACCAGAGGGGTTTTTTTAATCTGACTCTAAAAGTTGAGCTTAAAATATGCATCCTAATATGCATGAACACATAGGATAACACTGAGCGGCTACTACAGGTAAAACGTAAAACTCCTGTACAAGCAGCAATGTTTAAGCCAAGTGTGCATGCACCGTAAAAGGCAAGTTTAACCAATCAACTTCTTTGTATTAGGCCACAATTAGATGTGCAGCTAACACTGCTGAACTTTTGAAAAGCGATCCACAGTGGATCTCATTTCAGAGGGGCTTGATAGGTGATGAGGAGGCAATATGTTGCCTCCTCACTGCCTCTTTTAACCCCCTGTAAATGCTGCACCACAGCACCACAACTGTGTGCAAATGTAAATGTAAACACACCCTTAATGTACAGTATAATTAAAGGCAAAACTTTTTTTCAGTTTTAGGAAGAGTGGAGAGGGATTAGAACACCTGTCAGGGTTCTTTTGCTGTCAATGTTCCCCTTCTAGGGAGATTCACCCTCTCTTTTTGTCATGTTTACTGTTATCACTGAAAGTTAAATATAATTTTTGATTTTGGGTTGTCACCAACACAGGAATACAGGGGAAATCTTCCAGTGGGGCCACTAGTTCATGTGACTCTGGTGAAAACCACAGTTTCTCTCACTTTAGAGAGTTTGACAGGAATCGAGGATAAATCGCTCCAATTGCACACAGATAGTGAAGAAAACTGACAGGGGTTATAACCCTCCCTTACTCCATTTAAAATGAATAAAAAATACCTTGCCTTGAGTTCTAATTTATTTCCTCATGGCTCCTATCATAGGGATATGGTAGGGTTGTGTATACATATTTGTGCTGTCCTACCATTTCATAATGTTGGAAGGCATTCCCTGCACATGGTAAACACAGCAACTCTGTAGACTCTACACACACATCATGTCAACTGAAAACATTGTATTAGCAGGGGGCATTCTGTAAAATGTGGAAATCACATACCTGCCTTACAGGCCAAACAAGTATTATATGTAATCATCTGCAAATATTATACATTTCCTTAAAGCCAGCAATGTACGGGCACTATAGTAGTTTTTAAAAAATATCATTATTTAAGAAAAAATACAGTATACATACTGGACATAAAAGTTCACTTTAATTACTGTGAACAAGAGGGTGCCCGCTGAATCTTCCACACAGGTAATGACCAAGGAGATCTTTGCAGTATAATAATATCCAGACACTGAATGACAACTGAGCTTATCACACTTTAAGTTGCTCATAAACACAAGATGACAGTTGCTTTATATGATTATTTTTAATGATCTCATGTCTATACAGTGAACCAGACTGCCTCCAGCCTTCTGCTCTCAGGGGAATGTCAACTGGACAGGTTGGAATAATATAATAATAAATAGGATTTTTATAACAGCTTAGCTGTAAAATCCTTTTCTTGGAGTACATCATGGGGCACAGAGCCTAAGTAATAACTTTGTGGGTTATGCGCCACCTTCAGGTGCTGACACTGGTATAACCAATACAGGAAGTTCACTCCCCTATATAACCCCTCCTCCTTCCAGGAGTACCTCAGTTATTGTAGCAAAGCAATATACCTAAACCCCATAAAAGAGGGGTGTCCCATGATGTACTCCAAGAAAAGGATTTTACAGGTAAGCTGTTATAAAAATCCTATTTTCTTTTTCGTACATCATGAGACACAGAGCCTAACCAATAACTCATAGTTACCAACTGTCCGGATTTCCCGGGACATTCCCGGGATTTAGACTCTATTCCTGATTTTATTGTTTCCTAGGAAATGTCCCAAGAAATCCGGTTCTTCACGGATTTTCGCCGCTGCCGCCTGTCGCCGCTAGAGGTCCGCGGCCGGTGGAGACATTGTCTCCGCCGGCCGCCATTTTTAAGAAGACCAGGAAGACGGCTAGGGGGGCTAGACTGAGCTCCTGCGTCGCTGCCCACCCTCTGCCCCGCTGCCGGTCTGTTATGGAAAGGGGTGGGGGTTCTAATGTAACCATGCGGCTGGTGGAGGGAGACAATATTCTGTATACCCCCTCTTACTAGGACACCTGAGGTAAGGGTGGGGCTCCGCTGGGGACATCTGAGGTAAGAGGGGCACCGCTGGGGGCATTTGATGTAAAGGGGGCTCCACTGGGGACACCTGATGTAAGGGGGGCTCCGTTGGGGACTCCTGATGTGAGGGGGGGCTCCGCTGGGGACTCCTGATGTGAGGGGGGGCTCCGCTGGGGACTCCTGATGTGAGGGGGGGCTCCGCTGGGGACTCCTGATGTGAGGGGGGGCTCCGCTGGGGACTCCTGATGTGAGGGGGGGCTCCGCTGGGGACTCCTGATGTGAGGGGGGGCTCCGCTGGGGACTCCTGATGTGAGGGGGGGCTCCGCTGGGGACTCCTGATGTGAGGGGGGCTCCGCTGGGGACTCCTGATGTGAGGGGGGCTCCGCTGGGGACTCCTGATGTGAGGGGGGGCTCCGCTGGGGACTCCTGATGTGAGGGGGGGCTCCGCTGGGGACTCCTGATGTGAGGGGGGGCTCCGCTGGGGACTCCTGATGTGAGGGGGGCTCCGCTGGGGACTCCTGATGTAAGGGGGGTTCCGCTGGGGACTCCTGATGTAAGGGGGGGCTCCGCTGGGGACATCTGATGTAAAGGGGGGCACCGCTGGGGACACCTGATGCAAGGACGGACTTTGCTGGGGGCACCTGATACAAGGACGGACTCTGCTGGGGGCACCTGATGCAAGGACGGACTCTGCTGGGACAACTGATGCAAGGACGGACTCTGCTGGGACACCTGATGCAAGGACGGATTCTGCTGGGACACCTGATGCAAGGACGGACGGCTGGTGGCAGGCGACGTGACAGGTGACACGCTCAGAGATCCCACTGATTCAGTTGAATGATAGAAATAATGCACTTCAATCATCCGGACACCATAACAACCATGGTGCCGGGATGATTGAAGTGCTAACACCAGGTGTTTGAAGTATCTTTATCTGCTGATTGTTAAACTTTCTAGAATACACATATTTCCATTGTTGTGTAGGATCTGGGGCTGCTGTCCCTCCATCCCTCTCCCCGCCTTTCGCTCTCCATCCCTCATTCATCTCAGACTCTAACCACACCCCCTTTGAGCCTCGCCCATTTAAGACACGCCCACTATTTTGCATAAACCACAGCAATTTTTCGCCGCGGCGCGCAAAGCGCATCGCATTTTTACTTTTCCCCTGTGCCACGCCCACAAATGCATGCCCCCACCCCCTAATTATAACAAGATTCCACCTACAGCCAAAAAAGTGTCCCTAAATTTTTTTTTACAATGTTGGCAACTATGATAACTTAGTGGGACGTCCCATAGCAATGCTATTTGAGGGGAGGGAGACACAACCCGCAGGGCACCCCCAGACCTGAGGACTTATACTGCTGCCTGCAGCACACTGTGCCCGAAGGCAATATCCTCATACCTCCTTACATCCACTTGATAAAATTTTGTGAATGTATGTACTGAAGACCAAGTTGCGGCCTTGCAGATCTAAGCCATGGAGGCCTGGTGACATGGTATAGTGCGCCTTAACTTGAAACGGGGTAATTTTACCCTTTAAATCATAAGCTTGAATTATCACCTGACTAATCCACTTAGCGACAATGGATTTCGATGCTGCCTGTCCTTTCTTAGGACCCTCTGGCAGAATAAATAGGACATCAGTCTTACGAATCTGAGCAGTTGCCTTTAAATAGATCTTCACTGCTCTCACCACATCAAGACAATGTAGTGACTTTTCTTCCCTGGAACATGTTTTTTGAAAAAACGCTGGCAGGACAATATCTTGGTTCAGGTGAAAACCTGAAACTACTTTTGGCAAAAAACCTGGACGAGGGCGTAACACCACTCTGTCCTCATGAATAATCAAATATTGCTCTTTACAAGAAAGAGCAGCCAATTCTGAAACCCTCCTTGCTGAGGATATAGCAACCAAAAATACCAGCTTTCCTGTCAAAAGGACTAAGGGAATATGCTGTATCCGCATCACCCCCTGCATAAAACCCCGGACTAAAAAATGCGTAGCAAGCGGTCTTTGAAATAAAATTGATAAGGCTGAGACTTGGCCCTTAATAGTACTCAAGGCCAATTTCATCTCTACGCCTAACTGTAGAAAGGCAAGAATTCTGCCTATAATATATCTGCGAGGGTGCCAACCCTTGCATTCACACCAGGAAACATAAGCCTTCCAGACTCTATAATATATGGTTCTGGAAGCTGGCTTGTATTAATAAAAGTAGAGATAACTGACCCGGAAAGCCCACGTTTCTTCAGAATGTGGGTTTCAATAGCCAGGCCGTTAAATTTAGCATTCGTAAAGTAGGATGGAATATCGGTCCCTGTGAGACTAGGTCTGGCCTTAGTGGGAGGGACCATGGACCCTCCACTGCCATCTTTATGATCTCTGCGTACCATGACCTTCTGGGCCATGCTGGTGCCACCAGAATTACCGGCTTTGTTTCCAGCTTGATCCAGCAAAGAAGTCGTGGCAGCAACTGAATCGGGGTAAATGCATAGATCAGTGAGAACTGATCCCACGGCGTCACCAAAGCATCTGTTTCTTATGCGAATAGATCCCTTGTCCTGGACAAAAAGTTGACTGACTTTATGTTGAATCTGGACGCTAGAAGATCTATGTCCGGAATCCCCCATCTTTGGCAAAGAGCCCAAAATATGTTGGGGTGAAGAAATCATTCCCCTGAGAATAACTGCTGGCGACTTAAGTAGTCCGCCTCCCAATTCTCTACCCCTGGAAAGAAGACTGCCGATAGGCACGGAATATTCTTTTCTGCCCAAGTTAGAATAAGGTTCACCTCTCTCTGTGCTGAGAGACTCTTGTGCTGAGAGACTGTCCTTGGACAGTCGTCTTCTCTAGTACTGCTCCCCAGCCTGAAAGGCTGGTATCTGTTGTTTCTGGCTTCGTAACCACCAACTGAGACTTCTGGACACTCTTGGGGACAGCCGCATTGGCAAGTCCAAAGCTTGGGTCGTTTTGTTCCAAGCAGACAGGATACTGTTTTGCAACTGTCTTGAATGGAACTGTGCATAGGGAACTGCTTCGAATAAAGGCACCATATTTCCTAACAACCTCATGCAAAGGCGAATTGAGGGATCTTTTTTTGATCTGACCATCCGTACCAGCTCTTGTATGGAGCTGATCTTTGCCGGAGGTAAGAATACCTTCTTCTGGGCTGTGTCTATAATCAAGCCCAAGTACTCCAGCTTTCTTAGCGTTTTTAAGGACGACTTTTCTAGGTTGAGAATCGAACCCAGACTTTTCAGGTAACTGGTTGTAATGCGTACACTTTGCTCCAAGCGAGTCACTGTCTGGTCTATTAACAGATAGTCTAGGTACGCCAGAAATGTTATACCCTGTGGCCTTAACCTGGCTAGAGGTGGGGCCAGTACCTTTGTGAACACCCAGGGTGCTGTAGCTAGCCCAAAGGACAAAGCTACAAATTGAAAGTGCTGCTGTTCTACTTCGAATCGCAGAAAGCTTTGATGAGCGGGAAATATAGGGACATGCAGATATGCATCCCTGATGTCGATGGACGCTAGAAGTTCTCTTCCTTGTAGGATAGACAGAACTGACCTGATCGACTCCATGCAATGGAGCGGATTTTCAGGAATTGATTTAGATTCCTTAGATCTAAAATGGGTCTGACAGCCCCATTTGGTTTTGGTACCGTAAACAGGTTTGAATAAAACCCCAAACCTTGCTCTTCTGTGGGAATCTGTATGATCACTCCTTGAGCCAATAATCGGTCTAACACTTGAAACTTGCCTTTTCCCTGGATCTTTGGGAACGTCTGAAATTCTAGTTTGTATCCTAGAGACATCGAGGAGGTGACCCATCTGTCCTGAATTTCCCTTTGCCAGACTACTGAGAAATGCAGTAGTCATGACTACAACGGAGGCCGTTGCCACTGCCTTGAGGCGGATGCCCCTGGCGCAAGGGAAAGAGTCCGTTTAAACGAAGGACGTTTATATTTTCTTTTGACTGGCAAGAGAGTACTCTTCTCACTAGAAATCATTTGGATATACTTATCCAAGTCATCCCCAAATAGTGGCTCCCCATGAAAGGGAAAACTAGTCAGAAGCTTTTTGCAGGGTGCTTCAGCTGACCAACTTTTTAACCACAGGGTCCTACGCATGTGTATTAGCACAAGCACAAGGCGGGACGCCTGGTGAATAGAGTCTTTCATGGCATCTATGGCAAAACATAGCGTCTTAGGTAGTTCGGCCAACTCACGGGCTTGTTGTACAGGGACCTCTTTAAGGGCCTCTTTGAACTGGTCCCGTAGGGACTGACAGATGCCTATTGCAGCGACTGCAGGCTGAGAAATGGCGCCTGCCAGGGAAAAAGAGGATTTTAACAGAAATTCAAACTTTTTATCTGTTGGATCTTTAAGCATTTGTGCATTGTCTACTGGGAAAGTTAATTTTTTTTTATGTTGGAAATCGCAGCGTCAACTGCTGGTACTTTCCATCTTTGTGAATTTCTCCTCCATGAGATAGAGAACTGAGAATCTCTTTGGAGGGAGAAAATGCTTATCCGGGTGATCCCATTCAGCATAAATAAGCTTTTCTAGTAATGCATGGATCAGAAACGCATGAAAAGGTTGTAAGGGTTTTAAAGAACCCAAGGAAGAGACCAAACTTTTAACTGACTCTGTTAGGGGCAGCATGAAAGTAGTATGAACCATCTCCGTAAGATTTTGTTCCATCAATCTCTCAGATTGCAAGGTTATAAAAGGTTTGTGTGTTTCCTCTGCAGAGAAATAATCGGCTTGTCTTTCTACTTGATCGCTTGAGGGTAATGCCTCATCCTGTGCCCACTGTTCCCTTGGTAAAGGGTTTGAGGTGGGGGAAGGGGATCTAGCATGCTTTCTATCCACTTGGGAAGATGAGAATAAAGTCACTAATCTTCCTTCTAAGCCCTGCAGGGCAGAGGGAAATGCACCTTCAGTCACGTATACAGGGGCTGAAGTGTGAGAAGCAGTTGCACCACCAATAGGTCCCAATGACTCACCCTGGCTTGCCATGTCTGGTATCTCCGGAGAAGATGACAGTGTGGAGGCATGATTGGAGTTTACAGCAACTGGGGGTGGAATTTTTGGTACCTTTGTGGTAGATCTGGAAGTCATAATGCTAAGCACAAAAAGCAGAGGCACTTTAAGACAATATACATTTTCTGAATAATAGTGGTAACGGCTACCATACAGATCAGCTTTTAATGCTGAATAACAATTGCATGTTCCTGTATTGGAAATGCCTGATACACCGCTTACGTAACCCAGTGCTCCTGTGTCCTGAGTGACAGACTCTACTCTTCAGCTGCTCTGATGGAAACTGTTTGTCCTAAGAGCGCCGGTTTTATGAAGAGGTATCAGGTGTGAGCCTGATTATTGCCCAGTGCGCGCGCCGTGTGTTCCACGAGGACGCACGCCCCCTTCAGTGACCCACCCTCCTTTAATGACCGTAGTGCGCGCGTCCTCGCGGACGGCATGGCATTCGGTCTGAATGCAGACCGAAGGAGGAAGGCTACAGCCGCTTTTGAAGAGGCTAACTATTTTTTAAGGCAGGTAAAAAACAGAAACGTTTTATTTACATCAACTCTCTGGTTGCTGATTAAACCCCTACTTTAAACTGCCCCACACTGGGGAGGGGGGGGGGCGGGTATTAATATCTAGCAGTACATATATATAAGTTTGTTTAGTGCTGTCATTTGTAGTACAGCTTTTACACAAAAAATGCTGTACCCCGGTCCCTTAGTTTCCCCAATTTGAGGGGGGGAGGGGGGAGAGGAACATTTGTTCATATAAACCCGTACCTGCTACTGGGACACACATTGCTGTTTATAGCCTGACACAAAGCCGCTGGGATACACAAGGTATTTTTACTCCCTCTAGAGGAGATTAAAAGGCGTTACAATATTTTCATATGAAGTAATGGAAGGCATAGGTGGACTTTGCAGTTCCTAAGCTTCTTCCCTTACCTTATCCTTGCTGCAGGATACTGCTGAAACAGACAGATCCAAATTTCACCCATCACAGCGGTCAGCGTTAGTAACCTTCAAAGACTGAGTCCCTATATAGGGCTTCCACTCCTTTGGACCTGTATAGCACCCCTCAGGAAATCTTTAGGTGATGTAGCATGACCAAAAAGAGTCCTTGTTCTAGGGTCCAGCCCTCAAAGAGAGGCGTTACAGGCAAAACCTTGTTTTTCAATGCGAGGCCCGGGTATCATCCTGTGGCCTCAGTGGCGTGGAGGGATCCGGTTGTGGAGGTTTTTTAAATCCAGCATGGATCTCTCCTGGAGCTCCTCAGAGCACGTCTTCACTCATGACCAACACCTTAGACACTGGCGAAAAAACTGAGGTACACCTGGAAGGAGGAGGGGTTATATAGGGGGGTCAACTTCCTGTATTGGGTATACCAGTGTCAACACCTGAAGGTGGCCCATAACCCACTAAGTTATTACTTAGGCTCTGTGTCCTATGATGTACGATAAAAAAAGTGGCTTTTGACAGTGTCTGCCTGCAACTCTCTCCTAGTTTTCCTTCCATTGCCACCAAAATCACACAAATTTGATTTTTTTTACCCACCATAAAATCCTTTTCTTGGAATTTATTGAGGAACACAGAAAGTCTTTCACTTTCAGGTTATACTACTGCCTACAGGTGGATTGGATACGCATTGGCAAGCAAAACACTGTAGGCTACCCAGGATACCCTCTCATACGACCAGAATGCCTTAGTTTAGAAACAAAAGCAGAACTGAGAGTATGAGCTACACAGCAGACAAACACTAATGCCGTGTACACACGACTGGACTTTATGGCATGCTTGGTCCTGCGGACCGGAGTCCGTCGGACAATTCGATCGTGTGTGGGCTCCAGCGGACTTTTTTTCCCCAAAAGTTCGACGGACGTAGAAATTAAACCTGTTTCAAATCTTTTCGATGGACTCGAGTCCGGTCGAAAAGTCCGCTCGTCTGTATGCTAGTCTGACGGACAAAAACCGACGCTAGGGCAGCTATTGGCTACTGGCTATGAACTTCCTTGTTTTAGTCCGGTCGTACGTCATCACGTACGAATCTGTCGGACTTTGGTTGATAGTGTGTAGGCAAGTCCGTTCATTCGGAAAGTCTGTCATAAAGTCCATAGAAAAGTCTGCAGGACAAAGTCTGCCGTAAAGTCCGCTCGTGTGTACGCGGCATAAGGCTTCATGTACACAGGACTTTTTACAACCTCTCCTGAACGATTTAACTTGACAGATAGTAACATACGTTCAAAACGTCCGTTTTGCTGTGTTTATATGCCGCATTTAGCGGCGTTCTGCCTTGTTTTGCTGCGTTTGCATTTAGAAGCGTTTAAAAAAATGTATTTATTTTTTTCAAAAAATGCCTGTAAACGAAATGCGGTTAAACGCGAGTTACCGCGTTTAGAATCGTTTGTCGCTTGAAATGCCTGTAAACTCAGCTTCTGAACGCATTTTTTTTTCATTCCAAAAAATACCTCTAAACTCAACTGCTTAGAAACGACTGTAAACGACCCTGTGTACATGGAAAGATAAGTTAACAGAGGAGAGCTCAGGGGCAGTTGAAAAAATCTCCCAACTGCTCCTAAACGTCCATTTACCAGCAGCAGTGTACATGAAGCTAACTGATCAAAGAAAAAACACAGAATTGGGCACTGCCTGCAGTTTAACCTGTTGGTGCCGATGGCATGCAAATATGCGGCCTCTTGGTGCCCAGCGCGCGCATATTTGCATGCAACATTGCATGCAACATTGCAAAACCAGCTGTGCCGAGAATGTACGCCCTGCACGCTCCCAGCAGCTAATGAAAAGCTCCCGATCGTTGCTTGTGATCAGGAGTTTTCTGATCATGTCACTGCCATGACAGCCAATCACAGCAGTCACATGATCATAGACCTTGCCTCGCCCAGCAGCATCTGAAAACCCTTAAAAGGCCAGGAGGCACTAACGCCAAAGGGTAAGAGTTGCCTTAAAGTGATTGTAAAGTCTAATTTTTTTTCTCTAAAAATAACAAAAATGTTATACTTACCTGCCCTGTGCAGTGTTTTTTCACAGAGCAGCCCAGATCCTCTTCTTCTCGGGTCCCTCTTCGGCTCTCCTGGCCCCTCTCTCCCGTTGAGTGCCCCCACAGCAAGCAGCTTGCTATAGGGGCACCCGAGCCGAGTCACAGCTCTGTTTAGTGATTCAGAGATGGAGCCGTAGTTTGGCCCCACCCCTCTCTCTCCTGATTGGCTGATTGACTTTGATTGACAGCAGCAGGAGCCTTTAAGGAGGAGAGCGCCAGATGGCCGAGGCACTCATGGACATTACTGGAGAGAGATAGGGCTCAGGTAAGTATTAGGGTGTGCTGGGGCGGCTGCTGCACACAGAAGGTTTTTATTCTTAATGCATAGAATGCATTAAGATAAAAAACCTTCTGACTTTACAACAACTTTAGGAAACCTACATCCAAAGCTGGCATTAGCTAAGGCCTCAACATTCACCTGATAAAACTTCTGTGAACAGAAGACCAAGTGGCAGCTTTGCAAATCTGGGAAAAAGTTGTTTGAGCCCTAATAGCCTAACAAGTACTCACAGATGTAGTAGAGTAAGTCTTCACAGGAAAGCACCTGATCCTTGAAACCATAAGCTTGGATGCTGGTCTGGCTCAGCCTCTTGGTGGAAAGTTAAGAAAGAACCCTTCCAAGGGCTGTGCAGGATAACAAAAATAGAATGTCTTTCTGAAAAAAGCAGTTGTTGAGAGATTCCCACATCCAGAAAATAAAAGGAATTTTAGTTTCAGCTAACTGGAGGCAACAGAGGAACAAAAAAATGATGTCCTAGCTTAGGTGAAAGACAGAAACAACCTTATGTACGAAGAAAGTTGTGGGCTTCAGCACAAATGTGTACCAATGCAAAACCAGAAAAAATATTGCCGCCAGTTCAGATAATAAACTCGCAGAGGTGATGGCAGCGAGGAATACCACCTTGTGGGTAATAATACTAGAGAGGGGAATGCCTCTGATGGGTTGAAATGATGGTTTCCAAGGCGCAGAGGGAACTATATTCAGATTCCATGGAGTCATAGGAGAACAAACAGAGACAGCTACACAAGAGAATCCCTCAAAAACAGTCTTAATCACAGACTGAGAGGCCATTAATCTATGATACAATCTGGTAAAACTGATGGAGCATCCGCCTGCAGTCTTACCAAGTTGGTGTACCAAATCAGCCGGGGCTAGTCTGGAGCAATGAACATCGCTAGAATTCCCTTTATCTCAGTCGTGCAAAGCAGATGAGGAAGAAATTTCAAGGGAAGAAATTTGTAGATCAAGGTGTACTGATTCCATGGAGCCATCAGAGCAGCCAATGCTTTTGCTAGAGGATCTCTATACCTGGAGACGAACTTGCTACGTTTGTTGTTGAACATGAAAGGCAGTTCACTATAATTAATTGTGGCAGCCAGTCCATTAAGGGCACCCGGGCGCCGCCCGATCTATCCATGGCTGCCACCCCCTATTCATGCATCTGGGCCCAGTCAGGACGCCGGGCGCATGAATTACAGCGACTGGTTTTTTTTAAGCACCTGATTAGAGCCAGAGGCTCTAATAGGCTTCAAAATAGGGTGGGCTCAGGTCGCAGAGCATTGCGCTATGAGCCCACCCAGGTGTTACAACAACAAATGAATATTCGCTATTGAAACACTGATCCTCAAGCCGGCCAATCAGAAGTGGGTCTGAGACCCGTTTTCCGATTGGCCGAAAGGCCGATGCCCGTGGAGAGCAAGGGGAAGGGGAAACCGCTGAGCAGGGGATGCCGCCGGTGAATCCCTGAAGAAGCGCTGCCCACCATAGATGGGGTAAGTGCTCCAGACCCAACGAAGGGGAGTCTGGTCTGTTTGCTGTCCCCCCAAAAAATCTACCCCTGGCCACCACTGATGATTAATGAGGAGATAAGATCAAGAGACAAAAATCACTGTAGGTGGGCAGTTGGAACAGATCACGTGCCTCTTTTCATAGCAGGAGCAGCATCAGGGAGATGCTTTCTTGACGTGCATGGCGAGAAAGAGTGCGGAGCACGTGTTACATTCCACCCAGCAGATTACATCAGTGTATGGTCCCACAGTGTTAAATGGCAGGAACAGAGAATTTTTAAAGGTTCCCAGAAATCCATGCAATTAAAGTGATACTAAAGTCTCTTTTTTTTCCTTTAAAAATAACAAACATGTTATACTTACCTGCTCTGTGAAATTGTTTTGCACAGAGCAGCCTGGATCCTCCTCTTCTCAGGTCCCTCTTCGGTGCTCCTGGCTCCTCCCTCCTGTTGAGTGCCCCCACAGACAGCAGCTTGCTATGGGGGCACCCGAGCCACAGTTCTGTGTGTCCATTCAGAGACAGAGCCATGGTTCGACCCCACCCCCTCTCTCTCCTGATTGGCTAACTGACTTTGATTGACAGCAGCGGGAGCCATTGGCGCCACTGTTGTGTCTCAGCCAATCAGGAGGGAGAGTTCCAGAGGGTAGAGGCACTCGTGCACATCGCTGGATAGAGATGGGGCTCAGGTAGGTATTAGGGGGGCTGCTACACACATAAGTTTTTTTTTTCTTTTTTAATCTTAATGCATAAAGTTAAAAAAAACCTTCTGACTTTACAACCACTTTAAGGTATCTCCCAAACATTTGCCCACCTGGACAACTTACAAGGTGAGTCTTCAGGGACAGGGCTAGCGCTGAGGCAATGCCCACAGTTCTGGACCTGGTAAGCACACTGCAATTAGCTTTTTACAAGGAAAAAGTCTAAAAAGCACCCTATGCAGAACCCAGTGTCAGACAGTCCATTCCAAGCTATCTTGGCAACATCCAGTCCAGCAGGGTGCGAACACAGCACTCCAAAAGCCAGGCTGAGGATGGCTCCACTTAATACCTGCAGCAGTACTGTAGAGAAGAGCTCTATGTAAAGTAATGTAGAGAAGAATATTGATTGAAAAAAAAAAATCTTAAAGAAAAAATACTTGAAATTATAGGTTAGTCTTTTACGCAGCAGAGCTGAAAAAAAAGATGTCCACCTTCCAAAGACATTAGCAAGCAACTGAGGCATAGTAGTAGGAGAGGATATCCTGGAGTCTACATTTTTTTTGTTTGCTATTGTCCAGTCATCCTGTAGGTGTTAGTATAACCCTTAGGTGAAAGGCTTCCTCTGTCCCTCAATGAATGAAAAAGAAATGCTGCTTATGTGATGTCAGGTGACACAAGGGGCAGTCTCATCATGCCTGCGGGTGTCTCTGCTTTTTAGTCTCAGTGTGCACCTTGACTCTTCAATGGCTTAAAGCGTTTTATAACCCCAAAAAAATAAAAAATGGATCCTGGTCCTTTAAAGCATTTTATTCAGCACAGTGCTGTGTAATTTGGCCTACTGTATCACCTAAAAAACCTAGCTAATCCTGCCAGTTTCTGCCCTCCCCTTTGTAAACCGACGACTGTGTATCATGGCTGCTGAGCCCTGACACTGTGGTCAGTTTACATGTCTCCGTCATCTACAGCCCTGCTCTCTCCCCTCTGTCCTCCCCCCCCCCTTCCTGTCGGCTCCTGTATCAGGGCCCACCCCCCTCCTGCTGCTGCTTTAACAACATGTCTTACTTTAAATAATCTGTTGTTTCCTTTTTAGAATATGTCCCCCTGTGTGTCTTTATAAAAAAAAAAACTGTATACAGTGGGGCAAAAAAGTATTTAGTCAGCCACCAATTGTGCAAGTTCTCCCACTTAAAAAGATGAGAGAGGCCTGTAATTGTCATCATAGGTATACCTCAACTATGAGAGACAAAATGTGGAAACAAATCCAGACATTCACATTGTCTGATTTTTGAAAGAATTTATTTGTAAATTATGGTGGAAAATAAGTATTTGGTCACCTACAAACAAGCAAGATTTCTGGCTCTCACAGACCTGTATCTTCTTCTTTAAGAGGCTTCTCTGTCCTCCACTCATTACCTGTATTGATGGCACCTGTTTGAACTTGTTATCAGTATAAAAGACACCAGTCCACAACCTCAAACAGTCACACTCCAAACTACACTATGGTGAAGACCAAAGAGCTGTCGAAGGACACCAGAAACAAAATTGTAGACCTGCACCAGGCTGGGAAGACTGAATCTGCAATAGGCAAGCAGCTTGGTGTGAAGAAATCAACTGTGGGAGAGATAGTTAGAAAATGGAAGACATGCAAGACCACTGATAATCTCCCTCGATCTGGGGCTCCACGCAAGATCTCACCCCGTGGGGTCAGAGTGATCACAGTAACGGTGAGCAAAAATCCCAGAACCACACGGGGGAACCTAGTGAATGACCTGCAGAGAGCTGGGACCAATGTAACAAAGGCTACCATCAGTAACACACTATGCCGCCAGGGACTCAGATCCTGCTTAAGCCAGTTCATGTCTGGGCCTGTCTGAGGTTTGCTAGAGAGCATTTGGATGATCCAGAATTGGACTGGGAGAATGTCATATTCAGAGGAAACCAAAGTAGAACTGTTTGGTAGAAACAGAAAACAGAACTCGTCGTGTTTGGAGGAGAGAGAATGCTGAGTTGTAACCAAAGAACACCATACCTACTGTGAAGCATGGGGGTGGAAACATCATGCTTTGGGGCTGTTTCTCTGCAAAGGTAACAGGACGACTGATCCGTGTACATGAAAGAACGAATGGGGCCATGTATCGTGAGGTTTTGAGTGCAAACCTCCTTCCATCAGCAAGGGCATTGAGGATGAAACGTGGCTGGGTCTTTCAGCATGACAATGATCCCAAACACACTGCCTGGGCAACGAAGGAGTGGCTTCGTTGGAAGCATTTCAAGGTCCTGGAGTGGCCTAGCCAGTCTCCAGATCTCAACCCCATAGAAAACCTTTGGAGGGAGTTGAAAGTCCGTGTTGCCCAGTGACAGCCCCAAAACATCACTGCTCTAGAGGAGATCTGCATGGAGGAATGGGCCAACATACCAGCAACAGTGTGTGACAACCTTGTGAAGACTTACAGAAAACGTTTGACCTCTGTCATTGCCAAAGGATATATAACAAAATATTGAGATGAACTTTTGATATTGACCAAATACTTATTTTCCATCATAATTTGCAAATAAATTCTTTCAAAAATCAGACAATGTGATTGTCTGGATTTGTTTCCACATTTTGTCTCTCATAGTTGAGGTATACCTATGATGACAATTACAGGCCTCTCATCTTTTTTTTAAGTGGGAGAACTTGCACAATTGGTGACTAAATACTTTTTTGCCCCACTGTATACCTTATTTGTGAGCGCTGATCAGCGGTCACGTGATGCACCGGCTCTCTCCTCCTCCCCTCCAGACTGACATCAGCAGGGGAATCTCAGCCCCTCCCGCTGCATCTGTCAGACGGGGAGAGGAGAGAGGCGGCGCATCATGTGACCGCTGATCAGCGCTCACAAATAAGGTATATACAGCTGTTTTCTTTATACAACACACACACACAGGGGGACATATCCTTAGACGATCGAGCGGATTATATAAAGTAAGACAAGTGGGTTAACAAACCCTTTAACCGTCTAAGGCCTTGTTTACTACAGTGTACACCCATGTGAGGGTTGTGTTTACCAGCAGGGAGATGCGCAGGTGTTCCATGCACCCCCGTGCAGGCAGTCCTATACATTTGGGACGCAGTGGCTTAAAGGACACAGCCGCTGCTTTCAACTTGACCTCCATGCACATGCATGTGCACAGTCCCCAATGTAGACAGTTTAAGCATATGTATAGTCAAACCATATCTTTTTAACCTTTAATATAGAATATTAAAGGGTTTAAACCCCTGTAAGTTAATTTTTCTGTATCAAGAAATGAGATGAAATCTATTCAAAGTGAATAATATGCTTCCTTTAGAACAGTTGTATATGTTTTGTATATGTTGAATGGAATGTAATGTAAGGAAATGCACTTCCTCAGCAAATATGTCTCTTCTTAAATAGCATTACCAAACAACCTCCGCATCTGCCCCTTCTCAAAACCATGGGAGGTAGCCTTGCCGTATAGCAATTTACTGATGATATATAGGACTTCAGGTAATAGATTTATCTCTTTCCTCACTCCACAAGATGCGTTTTTTCTGTCAAGGAACAATCTTTCTGGAAAACATGCTTTCACAATAATACAGTTTTCTGGATTCAGCACAGTTTTAATTAAACATCTCTTTCAAACTGCTATAAATGAAGACAATTCTGTTTTAAATGCACAGGTTTGCAAAGAACATTTGACATTAAGGATATTGTATTTCCAGTCACACAGACAATTGATTTGCAGGACAAGGTGACCCACAGATGCCCTGAGACTATGCAGAAAATCATTTCACCAATGTGGATACCTGACTCTAGGGAGGAAAGTCTTCTCCCTTGAAAAAACATTACATCTGCAAATGCCTTGTGCTCATCTAAAAAAGAAAATCTGGATGTTAAAGGAAGGGATGAAGCATTATTATGGTGAAGAAATATATGTATACACACTCTATTACCAAAAGTATTGGGACACATGCCTTTAAACGCACATGAACTTTAATGGCATTCCGGTTCTAGTCCATAGGGTTCAATATTGCGTTGGCCCACCCTTTGCAGCTATAACAGCTTCAACTCTTCTGGGAAGGCTGTCCACAAGGTTTAGGAGTGTGTCTATGGGAATGTTTGACCATTCTTCCAGAAGTCAATTTGTGGGGTCAGGCACAGATGTGGACGAGAGGTCTGTCTTGCAGTCTCCACTCCAATTCATCCCAAAGGTATTCTCTCGGGTTGAGGTCAGGACTCTGTGCAGGCCAGTCCAGTTCCTCCACCCCAAACTCACTCATCCATGTCTTTATGAACCTTGCTTTGTGCACTAGTCCAAATCATTGGGTGGAGGGGGGATTATGGTGTGGGGTTGTTTTTCAGGGGTTGGGCTTGGCCCCTTAGTTCCAGTGAAGATAACTCGCAAGGAGTCAGCATACCAACAAATGTTGGACAGTTTCATGCTCCCAACCTTGTGGGAACAGTTTGAGGATGGCCCACCAGTGCACAAAGCAAGATCTATACATTTTGGACAACAAAATCCTAATTAACATAAATTAAACTACAGGTGAGTCTAACTATTCATTAAACAGGTGTCCAGCAGACAGTTGAATATAGAAGGGTGTTACTTAAGAAAACCCCTTCCCATTTTATGCTGTCAGCAATGGCACCACATGAAAGAGAAATGTTGCAAGGCCTGAGAAAGAAAATAATTTCTTTATACAAGTAAGGTGAAGGCTACTAGAAGATCAGCAAAGCTTTACTTATCAGTCAGAATACTGTAGCAAAATAGATACAAAAATTTAACAAAGATGGAACTGCAACTGTCTCACAGAGACGTCCAGGCCGTCCACGGAAGGTAACACCTCGACAGGAGCGTCTTCTGATGAGAAGGGTTGAAGAAAATCACCATGCAAGTTCACCGCAGTTCGCTAAAGAATTAGAAAGCCAAACTGGGGCATTTGTTTCCCGTTACACAATACGGCGTACACTGCAGAGGAATGGCATGGGTGTCGTCCATGAAAGAAGGCTCTCTTGAAGCCCATGCACAAAAAAGCCCCCCTAGAATTTGCCAGAGCCCATGCTGAAAACTGGGACTCTGTACTCTGGAGTGCTGAGACCAAGATAAATGTTTCAGGAACTGATGGCTTCAAAATGCATGGTGCCAATAGTGAAACATGGTGGTGGTAGTGTCCTTTTGTGGGGCTGCATGAGTGCTGCTGGTGCTAGGGAGCTGCATTTCATTGATGGTATCATGAATTCACAGATGTACTGCTCTGTATTGAAAGAGAAGATGCTACCATCACTCCGTGCCTTTGGTCATCGTGCACTTTTCCATCATGACAATGGGGGTTATTTACGACAGGCAAATCCACTTTGCACTAAAAGTGAAAGCTACAAGTGCAAAGTGCACTTGAAATTGCACTGAAAGTGCAGTCGCTGTAGATCTGAGGGGACATGGAAAATAAAAAAAATGCATTTTAGCTTGCCCATGATTGGATGATAAAATCAGCAGAGCTCCATCCAGCATCCAGGCTCTAAAAGAAGTCATTCTTGAAGAATGGAAAAAGATAGATGTTGCAATATGTCCCCAACTTGTTCATTCCATGCCTAAAAGACTTGGCGCTGTCCTTACAAATCATGGAGGTTTGGTAATCTAAGTTATTTTAGTAACCACTTGCCGACTGGCTAATGCAGATATACTGCGGCAGAATGGCACGGGCAGGCAAAATCACGTACCTGGTACGTGATCTGCTTTCCGCGGGCGGGGCGCATCGCGCCCCCCCCCCCTGGTGCCCGAGGCGGTCGGCTTCGTTAGGGGAGCGATCCAGGCTGAGGGAGAGACCACTCATTCGTGGCCACCCCCCGCGATCGCTCCCAACGAATGAAAGTCTTCCTCTGCTGCTGTAATGTAAACAGCGGCAGAGGAAGTGATGTCATCTCTCCGTAAGTGCACAACACTACACTAACAGTAAAACACACTAGGCACACATTTCACCCCCCATCACCCCTCGATCACCCCCCTGTACCCCCTGTTACAGTGACACCAATAGCAAATTTTTTCTGATTACTGCATTGGTGTCAGTTTGTGACAGTTATAAATGGTAGGGCAGTTAGTGTTAGCCCCCTTTAGGTCTAGGATAGGATACCCCCTAACCCCCCCTAATAAAGTTTTAAACCCTTGATCACCCCCCGTCGCCAGTGTCACTAAGTGATCATTTTTCTGATCGCTGTATTAGTGTCACCAGTGACACTAGTTAGGGAGATAAGTATTTAGGTTCGCATCAGCGTTTTTTAGTGTCAGGGACCCCCATATACTACCTAGTAAAGGTTTTAACCCCCTGATTGCCTCCTAGTTAAGCCTTTCACCACCGATCACCGTATAACTGTTACAGGTGACGCTGGTTAGTTAGTTTATTTTTTATAGTGTCAGGGCACCCGCCGTTTATTACCTAATAAAGGTTTAACCCCCTGATCGCCCGGCGGTGATATAAGTTAGGTTTTAGGGTCAGATAGGGTCTGCGTCGCCCCAGGCAGCGTCAGGTTAGTGCCAGCAGCGCTAACACCCACGCACGCAGCATACACCTCCCTTAGTGGTATAGTATCTGAACGGATCAATATCTGATCAGATCTATACTAGCATCCCCAGCAGTTTAGGGTTCCCAAAAACGCAGTGTTAACGGGATCAGCCCAGATACCTGCTAGCACCTGCGTTTTGCCCCTCTGCCTGGCCCAGCCCACCCAAGTGCTGTATCGATCGATCACTGTCACTTACAAAACACTAAACACATAACTGCAGCATTTGCAGAGTCAGGCCTGATTCCTGCGATCGCTAACAGTTTTTTTGGTAGTGTTTTGGTGAACTGGCAAGCACCAGCGGCCTAGTACACCCCGGTCGTAGTCAAACCAGCACTGCAGTAACACTTGGTGACGTGGTGAGTCCCATAAGTGCAGTTCAAGCTGGTGAGGTGGCAAGCACAAGTAGTGTCCCGCTACCACCAAGAAGAAGACAAACACAGGCCCGTTGTGCCCATAGTGCCCTTCCTGCTGCATTCGCCAATCCGAATTGGGAACCCACCACTTCTGCAGCGCCCGTACTTCCCCCATTCACATCCCCAACCAAATGCAGTCGGCTGCATGAGAGGCATTTTCTTTATGTCCTCCTGAGTACCCCTACCCAACGAACCCCCCCAAAAAAGATGTTGTGTCTGCAGCAAGCGCGGATATAGGCGTGACACCCGCTATTATTGTCCCTCCCGTCCTGACAATCCTGGTCTTTGCATTCGTGAATGTTACAACATTGCACAGACTAGGCACACTTTCACAGGGTCTCCCAAGATGCCATCGCATTTTGAGAGACCCGAACCTGGAACCGGTTACAGTTATAAAAGTTACAGTTACAAAAAAAAGTGTAAAAAAAAAAAAACACAAAAAAAATATAAAATAAAAAAAATAAAAAATAGTTGTTGTTTTATTGATCTCTCTCTCTATTGTTCTGCTCTTTTTTACTGTATTCTATTCTGCAATGTTTTATTGTTTTTATGTTTTACCATGTTTGCTTTTCAGGTATGCAATTTTTTATACTTTACTGTTTACTGTGTTTTATTGTTAACCATTTTTTGTTTTCAGGTACGCCATTCAGCTGCAGCGCGGATTTATTTATCTTGACAGCAACAACAATTGCTCCCACGATACATAAAGCCGTGACTCCAGCGTTGTCGGAAGTGATATATGCCGAAGCATGGGGGCATCAGAGGCGGAGGAGCGATATGCTCCTAACTTTTGGGGCGCATGCCCCCATGCTTCGGCATATGTAAATGGTGCATGTATGCCCATCATTAGAAGTGGGTGGATGAAGGGAGGTATTCTAATGGTGGGCATACCCACCAATTATTCTCTTTTTTTCGTTCAGCCCACAGGCTGCATGAAAAAAAGACTACAATATATGCCCAACAAAGACCAGCAACGTACTGTTATGTTGCTGGACTTTAAGTGGTTATACCAGAATGATGCCTGCAGGTTTAGGTATCATTTTGGTATCATTCTTTTCAGCCAGCGGTCGGCTTTCATGTAAAAGCAATCCTACCGGCTAATTAGCAGTGGGAGGGAATGTCCCCCCCCTTCCATGTTTTTCTCTGGCTCTCCTGTCCCAACAGGGAACCTGAGAATGCAGCTGGTGATTCGGCCAGCTGACCATAGAGCTGATCAGAGACCAGAATGTCTCCAATCATCTCTATGGCCTAAGAAACCGGAAGCTACGAGCATTTCATGACTTAGATTTTGCCGGATGTAAACAGGGCCATTGGGAAATTGGGAAAGCATTTTATGACACTGATCTTGGTGTGGTCAGATGCTTTGAGGACAGAGGAGAGATCTAGGGTCTAATAGACCCCATTTTTTTCAAAAAAGAGTACCTGTCACTACCTATTGCTATCATAAGGGATATTTACATTCCCTGACATAACAATACAAATGATAAAAAAAAAATGAAAGGAACAGTTTAAAAATAAGATAAATAAGCAGAAAAAAAAAAAAAAAAAAAAAGCACCCCTGTCCCCCCCTGCTCTCACGCAGAGGCGAGCAATTGCACCATGCATGTGAGGTATCCCCGAGAAGGTCAGATCGAGGGCAGTAATTTTAGCAATAGACCTCTGTAAATCTAAAGTGGTAACCTGTAAAGGCTTTTAGAGGCTTTTAAAAATGTATGTAGTTTGTCGCCACTGCACAATTGTGCGCAATTTTAAAGCATGTCATGTTTGGTATCCATGTACTCGGCCTAAGATCATCGTTTTATTTCATCAAACATTTAGGCAATATAGTGTGATTTAGTGCATTAAAATTTAAAAAAAGTGTGTTTTTTCCCCAAAAAATGTGTTTGAAAAATCGCTGCGCAAATACTGTGTGAAATAAAAAATTAAACACCGACCATTTTAATCTGTAGGCCCTTTGCTTTAAAAAAAATATATAATGTTTGGGGGTTCAAAGTAATTTTCCTGCAAGAAAAATTATTTTTTCATGTAAACAAATAGTGCCAGGAAGGGCTTTGTCTTCAAGTGGTTAGGAGAGTGGGTGGTGTGTGACATAAGCTTCTAAATGTTGTGCATAAAATGCCAGGACAGTTCAAAACCCCCCAACTTACCCCATTTTGGAAAGTAGGCACCCCAAACTGTTTGCTGAGAGGCATGTCGAGTCCATGGAATATTTTATATTGTGACACAAGTTGCGGGAAAAAGACAATTTTTTTTTCCCACAAAGTTGTCACTAAATGATATATTGCTCAAACATGCCATGGAAATATGTGAAATTACACCCCAAAATACATTCTGTTGCTTCTCCTGAGTACGGGGATACCACATGTGTGAAACTTTTTGGGAGCCTAGCCGCATACGGGACCCCAAAAACCTAGCACCGCCTTCAGGGTTTCTAAGGGTGTAAATTTTTTATTTCACTCCTCACTGCTTATCACAGTTTCGGAGGTTATGGAATGCCCAGATGGCACAAACCCCCCCCCCTAAATGACCCCATTTTGGAAAGTAGACACCCCAAACTATTTGCTGAGAGGTATGGTGATTATTTTGCAGACCTCGCTTTTTGTCACAAAGTTTTGAAAATTGAAAAACGAAAAAAAATACATTTTTCTTTTCTTTCTTCATTTTCAAAAACAAATGAGAGCTGCAAAATACTCACCATGCCCCTCAGCAAATAGCTTGGGGTGTCTACTTTCCAAAATGGGGTCATTTGGGGGGGGTTTGTGCCATCTTGGCATTTTATGGCCTTGGAAACTGTGATAGGTAGTAAGGAGTGAAATAAAAAATTCACGCCCTTAGAAATCCTGAAGGCGGTGATTGGTTTTCGGGGCCCCGTATGCAGCTAGGCTCCCAAAAAGTCCCACACATGTGGTATCCCCGTACTCAGGAGAAGCAACAGAATGTATTTTGGGGTGTAATTTCACATATTCCCATGGCCTGTTTGAGCAATATATCATTTAGTGACAACTTTGTGCAAAAAAAAAAAAAGTTTGTCATTTTCCCGCAACTTGTGGCAAAATATAAAACATTCCATGGACTCAACATGCTTCTCAGCAAATAGCTTGGGGTGTCTACTTTCCAATATGGGGTAATTTGGGGGGGGGGTTGAACTGTCCTAGCATTTTATGGCCTTCAAAACTGTGATAGGTAGTGAGGAGTGAAGTCAAAAATTTACGCCCTTAGAAACCCTGAAGGCGGTGATTGGTTTTCAGGGGCCCCGTACGCGGCTAGGCTCCCAAAAAGTCCCGCGCATGTGGTATCCCAGTACTCAGGAGAAGCAGCTAAATGTATTTTGGGGTGCAATTCCACATATGCCCATGGCCTGTGTGAGCAATATATCATTTAGTGACAACTTTAAAAAAAAAAAAAATTTTGTCATTATTCAATCACTTGGGACAAAGAAATAATATTCAATGGGCTCAACATACCTCTCAGCAATTTCCTTGGGGTGTCTACTTTCCAAAATTGGGTCATTTGGGGGGTTTTGTACTGCCCTGCCATTTTAGCACCTCAAGAAATGAGATAGGCAGTCATAAACTAAAAGCTGTGTAAATTCCAGAAAATAAAAAAATAAAAATAAAAAAAAAAATAAAAACCGCAGACGTGATCAAATACCATCAAAAGAAAGCTCTATTTGTGGGAACAAAAGGGCGTAAATTTCGTTTGGGTACAGCATTGCATGACCGCGCAATTAGCAGTTAAAGCGACGCAGTGCCAAATTGTAAAAAGTGCTCTGGTCAGGAAGGGGGTAAATCCTTCAGGGGCTGAAGTGGTTAACCTTACTTTCATGTAATGAGCTAAACAAATGTTCTAAAAAACACAGTTTTGTCAAAGTTTTGGAAATTGTTCTTGTATTCATTAAGATATTGAGTAAAATTTTACTTTCCTAAAGGGGTGTACTCATTTATGCCAAACACTGTGTGTGTTTGTGTGTGTATATGTGTATATATATCTATATAGATATATATATGTAAAATACATTTTTTCTCCAATAAGCCAATCTGTAATTAAAATAAGCCAGTCAAATGCCTCAAAATGTAATATCTGAGGAGCATTTGGATCTTACATGGACAAACAGTCTGTGTAAACACAAATACCAGGTGCAGAACACATGCCAGTGGCCTGTGGCACCTAGAGACCTTGATAACTGCACTTTGGTTCCATTCTTCTTACTGCTGCCCATACCTAATGTGTAGCTGGGCCTTTGGGTCTGTGGTTATGTGCAGGCTCGTGATGAGAAATGTCTAGGTGGTCACACATCCTACCTTCGTGTATCCCAGCTGCACATTGGTCAGGGTATGTAAAAAAAGGCGCAGCGCTATACCTTAAAACCTTTCATGATACACTGTGGTAAAACCAAATAAACCTATAATAAACGTGTGATATGTTAAATTGATACTACATTCTTAAAAATATATAATAAAGGCCATTATATATCTTTAAACCATACTGTGTCCTCAATGCCTGTGCAAAAAAAACATCTTAATTGTGAAAACACTACAGATTATTATGCAAGAGTATCTGCAATCTGTAATACTCCTGAACTTATAATAAGGTGTATTCACACAGTGCTGTGTTCAGATGCCACAGACTTACCATTCTGAATCAGCCTATATGCTACAAGAATTATTTGCCCCTACTGTGCATCATATTGACAGTCTCTCTCAAAATAGTTATAGCATAATTTAAAGGGTCATGCTGTCTAGCGACCCCAATGCATAAAAAAGGTTAGGCAGTTTTTAACCACTTTAAGTCCACCCTATAGAAGTTTTACTGTTACAGGGTGACACCTGTGCGCCGAATCATATATACACACACACACATACACGTGATCTGACGCTTCCAGGTAGGGGATGGGCATGTATGCCGCCAGTGGCTCACTTTCGCTGTGACAATACACAGCAGAGGCTGATCTGCGGGTGCAGGGTACTTGCGCTTTCACCGCATCCAATTCGCACAGCAGGAGATTGTGACCGGCTCTCTATGGAGCCGGTTCACATATCTTCGCAGCGGCTCCTGTGCGTCTTTTGGTCCATTCCAGGTCCGAATTCAGCCAAAGATTCGGGCTGAAATCAGACTTGAAATGGTGAACGGGAACGCACCAGACTCCTGCTGTGAGCCGCTGCGTGCTCATATGTGAACCCAGCCTATAAGTTAAAGTCCAGGTAGATATAAAATAAATAAATTAAATTCAGATATTGATTTATTTACAGAACTGTTAGTACAAGTACCCAAATGTGTTTTGTTATAAGTTTGTTATAAGCAGGAATCACACTAGTAGAGGGAAGGCCAACAATGTAAGCTTGCACTGCACAATACTGTCAAACTAATGCAGGCCAAACACTTCTAGATTTATTTTGTTTAGTCTGCAGGCTGTTTAGTGGGGATTTTCACCCCTGCCACCTATTTTGTTCTGAGAGCCAGCACCAGCGGCTGTCATAATACTTCAATAGTGGTTGTATCTGACTGGATGCAGTCACTGTTCGCCTGAGAATTTTTCTCTCGGCTCCTTTAACTAAAGTCAATTGAACAGTCCACTTTTGTTGAGCTAGGTGGTGCCAACAGAGGCAGAAATTCAAGCCGTGTATGGCAGCCTTTATACCGGAGTTAAATAAATGGTTTATTTGGGAACTTTAGTTTCAGTTTTAGGCTAAAGGAGGCAGAAAAGTAAACCAGTTAGCAACTAAACAAGGGTCTGCACAACAAAAAACATGCAAATTTCAATGTAGGTACTGTATATGCTCATTCGTATTTTTGGATGGTAGTATTTATCACTTTTTAAAATAGTGTATGTTTTCTAATTTAGTAATTGGTTGGTCTCCTTTATTCTCTCTATCCTTTTCACAAACAGGAGTTTAATTATTGTACATCCAGCTGAAAGTCAGACATACGCATACCGTAATGTGTACTTGAAAAAGGCTAGTTTCTGCAAGTGTCTCAAGTGACAGCGATAGCGGCTGCCAGGGAGTGTGACAGCAGCAGATGGTGAAGATCCTCTTTATGCTGAAATCTAATTGATCTTGTCATAGTAAGGTAAGGCTGGTTGGAGTATGAATAAGGGAGCTATGAGACACACTTGTGCAAATTCCGTGTGTAATTTATTTCCAAATTAGAATACTGTAAATTGTTAATGGCTGTCCCAGCTGTACTGCTATGGTTTGCCATAAAGCAGGATGTGATTTTTTTTTCTCTCTTTTTTTTACATTCACCTTGATATTACATAACTCTTAATTGTCTGCAATTTAGAGGGACAACCGTTTTTTGGAACCAAATCATTCTGTCTTTTTTTTCCCTGTTTGTCTCTTGTTTCAGCCCAATGTATATCTCTCTAAGAATAGCTTATATACTCTATTATGAAGTGCAGACAGAAATACCAACCTGACAGGTGTTCTATGCTTTATCAACTCTATCCAAACCAAAAAAAAAGAAAAAAAATTGTTTTGACTTTAGTTACTGTATATGTTAATTCAACGTAAACCAAGCCCCCCGTTCACATCAGCGAGTTTTGACATGCAATTTGACAGGTCAAATCGCATGTTGGATTGCAGCCTATTGTCAGCAATGGCACCATCCCAATCGGTACAATGCCAACTTTGCGGCGCCGCACCAATTTCCAAAAGTAGTTTCTATGCTACTTTTGGCGACTTCGGAGGCGACTTCAATAGACCTCTGTGCATGAACCCGCACAGATGTCTTTCAAGTCACCCCTGAAGTCAGACTGAAACGCGGCTTTGAAATTGCGCAAGTTTAGATGAAATTGCACGATTCCAAAGCTGCGTTCAATGTGAACGAGGGCTGAATGACATTTCATTTGCTAAAGCCACATGAATCTTAAACAGCTGCCTTGTTATCTTTGTAATTATAATCTTTTGTTGCATCTTGGTGCTGCTGATCTTTTGCAGTTTATTTGAAACCACTTCTGTCTACAGGCACTGTCTCCAGTGCTGGCTGCTTTGACTTTCTGAGGACAGATTTCCTAATAGTCACAACAGTGGACAATAACTGCATAATGTGTGTTCAAAGTACCACTTGTAGTCTCCATAAGGAGCCAACGTGACAAAGTGAAAATACAGGCGCACAACTGGATGAAAGGGACGAAGCGTTGTCACCCTACAACAGCAATTGTCTAAAAAAGGACTATCATGGCAGAATCAGCAAAAATTATTTTAATGAAATCTTAAAATATTAAATAGAATGTGGAATGTACATGAACATGTCTACGTTTATATCAAGTAAAAGTAATTGGATTTACACATACATAAATTCAAGCTAAATTGTAATTGCTTATTATAGATTTCTGCAGCCTTCTACTATAAAGCCTCATGCACCCAGATAGTGAGAGGCTGAAATTATTCTCAGCCTATCATGCTGGGCATTTTTCCACATCCAGGAAATGGCAGTGCCACGTACAACCTACGCAGGTTATCATGGAACAAGAATCCCTAGTTTTTTGCCCAGCCTACTTTTTTGCAGTATTTACTTTCTGATCTATGAGAGTCTGATTGTCATTGTAACCTTTCAATTCTCTTGTGGGGAGAATGGGTCAGCACACTCTCCCTGTCTACATTCATTAGTTAGATTCTCCCTGTTCCCTTTCCTGGTTAGCCCACATCCCTGTTTCTTCTTTTACTCGTGGAATGCTCTGTAAGTACATCCTGACAAGCCTTGCAATAGCATTATGTTTTTTACCTCCTTCCTGGATAAGCATTCCACATAGAGAAGCTCTCTCTCAACACCCTACAACATCTACAAACTCTCTACTGTTATTTTACAAATAAAGTTAAAGGACTTCGTTGTGTTTTTGATAGGAAGGCGACTTTAAGCGGTGTTCCGCTCAACAAAAAAAAAAAAAAAATAAAAGCCAGCAGCTACACATACTGCAGCTGCTGGCTTTTAACAAAAGGACACTTACCTGTCCTGGAGTCCAGCGATGTCGGCACCACAGCTGATGTTTCCATTAGCTGTCGGGTGCTGCTGCCACCATTGCGGGTAAGGGTACCCGGCAGTATAGCCATACGGCTTCACGCCGGGAACCCTACTGCGCATGCGCGAGGCCCCGCTCTTCTCTTCTACTGGCCCGGCGACAGGGAGATGAGGAGGGAGCCCCACGGTGATGGCACGGGCCGCGGCCCAGACTCCCGGAAGTGAGAACAGGATATCTGTCAAAAACAGGTATCCTGTCCCCTCCCCCCTCCCCCCCGAAAGGTACCAAATGTGGCACCGGAGGGGGAGAGGATACAAATGGGTGGAACTCCGCTTTAAGCTATCTGGCCTTATTCATATCCTCGCATATGACACTTGCATAAGGGGGCATATGGGGTTGCATAATACGGCTGTACTCTTGAAAAATGCTGTTTCTTCTGCGCATAGGCGTTTACCTGTGCATGCATGTGCAATGTATTTCCTGAACCCAAAATTTCCATTTTAAGGAAATATGTTGTATGTGCATACACAGGTAAATGCTGATGCACAGAATAGGTGTTTACAAGAGCACGGTTATATACAGCCATTCACTTGTATGACAAGCTTTATGCAGCACCTGTGGCTCCCCAGGTGCGGGAAAACACCCTGAATTTTATGCTTTGTATATTTTCAGTCTCTCACCATCTGGGTGTGAAAGGCCATTAAGATTTAATGTTGTCCAGTTTTGACACAAGTGTAAATTCTCAAGCCTTGGAACTTGTGAATGACACCGGACAGGCACTGAACTGCTATAGTTAATGGCATATAGTACATAATCTGCTGTGAATACAAGGGACAAGCTTTAAAGGCTTGGGAAAAAGTAACTCACATTAATGAACATTCTCTGTACAACTATTCACACAATTGTAGGCAAGATTGTGTTATCTTTTGAATCCAGCAAAACACAACCGTCTGGTAGTTTACAAATCTGTTTCAGCTTACCTGCATTTTATTTTATAACAGCGTTTTAAGCTTTTAATTCACAATTGCACACATGATTATGTTGTACACAAGAATACATCTTCAAACATATTAAGCTGCTTGAAAAAGACATTAAGCACTAGTGGAAATAGCAAGGATTGCTCACATTTCAACAGTACTGTACTTAATGGTACAAAGAAACCTCATGTGTTTTCACCAGAAGACCTCTACATGCCTTTCAGGTGTCTAAGCACTGACATGTAATGCAGTGGGAATAGCCTCTTTCTGGCAGTTGGAATTGATGGGGGCACGGATACTAGGATGCAGCAAGCATTTTAGAGTTTACATTCTAACACAATGAACAGATAACAGCCAATTTCCTGCGGCATGATCTATGGCTAAGTGCAGGATATTAAACATCCTTTCTTCCTTCTATCATTTCTAATCACACATTCAAAATCACTGAAAACTAACACACCTTTAAAAACGAACCCCAACAAAGAATGTCTCTTATTTGCTCCCTTTTGGTCTATTAACCTTTCCTACCACCTAACACGTATTTGTGAATACGTGTTATGAAGAAGGGTGGGCCTCAAACGCCCAAACGGTGCACAAATGTGTACATGGCGGCCAAGATTTCTGTGCTGAGAACACGCTCACTGCACACTCCCAGCACAGTGACTGAGTTGTCACAGACAGCTCCTGGTCTCTAGTTATGATCAGAAGCCAGCGGGATGGGCTCCCGATCATGTCAATACTGTGACAGTCAATCATTGTGATCAGGTGATTGAGAAGTCCCATAGGCGTGCGCACAGGGTGTGCCAGGTGTGCCTTAGCACACCCTAATCGCCTTGTGTGGTGCATATTCCCCCCTGTTTAGACCACTGATATTTCCTCCCCCCAAAAAATGTTATAAAATAATTTATTTAAAAATAAAATAAAACTAATGGCACTGTCCACTGCCCTACTGACACCATCAGTACATATACACATGCATATGTATTTGAGCTTTGGGGTGCACACCCTAATGCAAGAGGCTGCGCACACCTATGAGAAGTCCATTCTGACCCCCATCCCCAAGATCCAGTTAAAGGCCTGTAGTGAGTGGGTGGGAAACGGATTCAAATATTTCAATGAAAGTGTTTTGCTATATCTATTTGATAAGTGCAACAAAATATCTGTTGATCCTGCCAGAAGTCCAGTGAACTGATAACTTCCCATGCTCTCTGTTCTTGCTGCTCTCTTATCAATTACATTGTTCCCTGCTATATCTGTAGACTATAGAACACCTCCCTCTATGTTTATAGAAAAGAGAGAGGAGGGTATCCTGTATTCCTGATCTGAGGTGATAACATAGCTCCTTCGTAGATAAAGAATGGTGAGTCCTAGGACAGGAATTTGCTATTGTGATTTTTTTTTTTTGCTATCTTTATTAAAAAATTTGAATTGATTAAACTTGATAGACTTTGTTCTTTTGCAGTCTTTAACCTCTTTTGTTTTGACATCAATTCTCTGGCATTTTAGGCTCTATTTCTGGGAGCAATGGTACTACAAATCAAAGGTGAACTCCAGATAAGCAGATGTAAACACATGAAATACATATGTACCTACCAAGTGTTACATTATGTAATTCTGTTCAACTAGTCATTTGATACAGACACCCTTGCTAGACAGCACAGCCAGCTCCCTGACATCCCCTATAATTAGGCAGTAGAGCTTGACCAAACAAAATAGTAGCAGTACACCAGAATTTTTTGAACGCAAGGTGGACAATGACAGCTTCTATATTTCTCTCATGACAATTTTCCTTTAATGGAAAAGCTGTAGAAAGAACTTTCCAGGTGCTCCTAGATGCAAAACAGAAGGCAAGGAACAAGATAATACTCTACAGTTATAAAGAAGTAAAAATCGTTATTGGACAGAACTAGTACATTTGTAAGTCTGATAAATGATCATATTCGAGAATTGTACATCATGACAAAAAAATACTGTTGGAAAAGTTACTTACTTGTTGAAAAGATTCAGCCCAATTCTATAGTGTCGTTTCCTGATCACATCATTGCTGAATGCTGGTGAATCCCAGCTATTGCGGGTCTCTTTATGATACGTCTGTTTGCTCAGGGTCTGCTCTCTGAGGCTGTCTCTGGAGGATTCAGAGCTGCAGTTTATGGTGTCATTAGAGTTAGAAGTACTATTTATGCTGTCATTGTCACCATCTGAATAATCAGATTCAGACTTACTCTGACGGTTTACAGTGCCATTAATGATCAACTGTGCATCAATTGGCCTGGGCCGATGGCGGGTTTGTTCCTCGTCCCTAGGGATTATCTTTGTAGGAATATGTGGGATATGTTTGGGACTTCCTTGCTGACTGTGGATGCTTCGTTCATACACATTTTGCCTTTTTATAGATCCTCTTTCAGACCGATCACTCAAGTCCACTGAACTGTCACTGGGAGGTTCGATAGTAAGCAAAGGAAGATGGTCTATTCGCGATCTGTGGTCCTGGCACTCCAATGACGGGGTGCTTCGGCAGCTTGTGTCAGTATCTAATTTATCGTCCTTGTGAGTCATTGACCAATACTCTTGAGAAGAGTTCATAGATCTAAGTCTCAAGTCAGATTCTGTACTAGATGGTCTATCCACAGACTGGGAAAGAGGAAGAGGAGGAGAAAGTTCCTCCTCATCAATATACAACGTAACATCACTATACGATGCTGTCATTTCATCCAGTTTCCTGTGATCCAAATTATGTGCTTGCTTAATCTGACCGCAGGTACTTCTTTCTAGTTCCCGACCTCTGACTTGATCAGATGCTTGTGCCTCATCTGCGTGTAAACTACGGCAGTTTAAAGCATCGTCAATAGACTCCGCAAGGGATTTGACTTGCCTGGAGAAAGCATCCTCCAGTTCTGTGATGGCATCAGCAAAATCACTGGACCCTGCTGGGGATTTTATAGATGTTGGCTCACCAAGATCCCCACAATCCGATTGCACAATACGGTGCCCTAGTTTTGTACCATCATTAGACAATGACACCTGCTTTCCTTCAAAATAGGAACTGTGGACTTTCTCTGGCCCTTCAAAAGAGAACTGCATTCTCATATTGGACAACACAATCCGTCTTGACATGCGGTTTTCTGACATTGAACTTCGGAGCCTCTCAAAATTCTTGTTCATCTGATACTGCCGGAATGCAGTTTGTATAGTGCGTGCCGCATGTCTGGTTATGAGACGGCCTCCATATTTGCGCTCCAGCATTTCCACCTGATTGGGAAAAAAAATGACAGTAACTGTTATGCAATAATAACAGACATTTCAAAAATCACTAATGCCTTTTTATTGGCTGCAAATGGGTTTGTTTGCTCCCATAACCTTTAAACATTCCCACAATGTAGTTCTTTTTAAATATTCAGTACACAGGACCACCAGAATATTTTATTAATCACAATATCCCAACATTAGATGTATGCCTAGGTTTATTATGCCTACAGAAATTAAATAAACATACCGTATTTGTGGAAAAGGGGCTATAAAAAATACTCTAGCCTTACCTTTTATACATCCAGATTAATAAAGAATGTTTGCATATAAAACCTAAGTTTTCTTTCTCCTACTGTATTTTGAGGAGTATACTCAAGCTGTCTGCTGACACAGATCTATCTGCATAAAGTAATAGTAAAGAAAATAACAACAACATCCCTTTCGATGTGCATGCTCCCAAAGTTAACAAACAAGTGGCTGGCTGGGATAAGCAAAATGCAGTCACATCTCAAGGTATTCCTTTGTATAATGCCATAAAACATTGCAGACTCTTTTTTGCCCTCCTTCCCAGCACATTTCCTTTTGCTCTTGCTATATGACCTTTAAGTTGCCTGAACGGAATCAACCAGATATAACTAGCAGCATAACAAATTACTGTTTATTACAAAAGGTCTTCTGGCTTCCTTCAGTAGGGAACTGAGCCATAGGTTCATTTACATCCTACTAAAGTGAGACCATCACTTGTCACATATAAGGTTGGTCCATAGATAAATTACTCTTCCTTAAAATCACTATAATTACGCTGAATAAAATAGATGTGAATTTGATTGTTCCAGCCATAATAATTATTTTTTCTTTTGTGAAGGTCAACAAAAGCCCCAGGGGGCAGAAGGCAATCATCCCTTAAATTTTTTTAAATTTCTGTCACCCAACAGCAACACCCTTTGATTGTTGCTAAAACCTCTTTGGCTTCAGATCCCTTTGAAGAGATCAAACCAAGTACATAACAGCCTCAACTTGGCTCAAGTAAGCGTAGGCCTAATGTCCCACTATCTATTAGCGGACCTTAACAGTCAATAAGAGTTCCAAAACAGATATAGGCGAGGACTTAGGGGTCAGCCTCTGAGTCAGTTTGAATAATATATGTTGGCCAGGTGGCTTTCAGTAGAGAAAATTAACTAGTTAAACCTTCATCCAAGTGGGGACAACAGTGAGTCACAGTTGCTGGGTGTTATATAGCTATCGCCTTCCTGTTCCTGCAATCACAGCACTTGGCAAAGGGAAGTCCTCCAATATTAATTTTCTTTGTGGCTCTGAGATGCTATGCAACCGAATACAGAAAACTACAAAGGAGGTCACTACTGGAGAATGCAAAACTGTGGAATATACTCATTTGTTAAAGGACGCTGAATGATAAGGATTATTTGCGATGATGGCATGGTATTTTATTTGGATAAGTGTGTATCATTTTCACAGGGCAACAGTCATCTTATTGATGAAAAATTAGCTCAGAAGACACTTCATTTATAATTCATCCCTTACAATTCTTCTGTTAGCAATATAAACTATATGTGAAGATGTGTTACAAAAAAATAGTTACTTTAAGCCAACATCCACTTTTGACCATGGCCACCGATCATTTGACCACACAGCACATGTGTGTGGCACTCTCTTTAGTCCACAGGAAATTATACTTACTATGCAGAGGTCAGTCTTTAAGCTTGCCCCCCAGGCCAAAAGTTACCAGTCTTCCCCTGTAATAGGTGGTGGGAGAATGCACAAGATCTGAAGTCGGAGCCATGTCAAATATGGATTGATTAGTACATGACACAAATGTTAGTTTTATTACATTATATGCCCTTTTATAACCTAAGAATCACTGTAATAGAGGAGCCTTCTGTATTGGAAAGCCTAATTAAAATAGTGTTGACAAGGTAACTATACAAAAGATTGGATTTAAGGTAATAAGTGACACTATAATATGCAGTGCACTCATTTTTTGTAGAAATATGAAAAGAAGAAAATTAAATAGCGGCTATTATAGCATGCAAGTTTGATGAATAAACTAAATCAAAGAGTACCAAAACAAACCAAATGACTAACTGTTTACCACAGATAAAGAAATAGCTTTTCTTTGCTCTTGCATTGCATTTGCACATCAACATTGTTTTTTGTTCCACTTCCTATGTGATACAACTAACTAGCTGCATGCAAAGTTCGCCATACCATGACGGACTGAGTGTCAGCTTAGAGGCTAAATGTATTTGGGTACATTCAGCCTGTCCATACATGGTTCAAATCTCAGGGCGGTCCCTGCTGCACAGGCTGAAATTCGAACCGTCTATGCCAGGCTTTAAGGTGGCACGTGGTGTTTATGGCATGGTTATTTATCCTACACTGGTGCGGGGCAAAACCACAGAAGATTTAAGTTCTATATAAAGCTTTACATGTGAAGATATTTATGTGGAGGACGTTACCAAAGATTTATAAACTGATTCATATGATTTATTTATATAGTACTGTTAATGTTATGTTTGTATAAGCACTTGAACAGATTGGTTTTTGCGGTTATATACTCGCCTTTACATACACATATTTAGCACTCAAACATATTTAATAGGTTTTTTTTTAATTTTAATTTTCTTATCAGAAGCACAACACCATCGCTGGACAGGAATGAGGTGTAACATGCCAGCCCTCAAGAGCTAAAGAAAACAAACTGTAATACTTTTCATACCATTTGTTTAAATGGACCTGGAATGCATTTAGCAAATTTAAACTTAAATTTCAGTAGGGCTTGAATGTCTTTTGTTCTGCACCCATTTAGAGTTATCCATTTAGAAGACCCTGTAAGATTTGGGCAAACCAAGAGAAACTGAATATTTATCTCCCTTGGCCCCCGAGCTGCTAAAGACTGCTCCCATCCCGAGAAATCATCAGCAAGAGTGTTAATGCCGAATCCCCCCACCCCTTGCTCACTGGTTCTCCCTGCTGACATTCACATCACCACTGACTTCTGCAGTGACTTGGAGGTGAGAAGGAACCAGTGACAGCTGCAATTGGACCAAAGAGACTGACAATAGGGGATGATTTCAGAGAATGAGAGCAGCAATGTGCAGCATGGGTGACAGGAGAGGTAAGCATTTCTTTAGGCCCCTTTCACACTTGTGTGACCTGTCCTGCGACTTGGGACTGCAAAGTCACATGACAAGTCATTCCCCATGATTTCCAAAGATAACCTTTCATATACGTGCGACTTCAAATTGTGCCAACTTCAGAGTAGTCCCTGTAGTACTTTGGTCTGACTTTCATGCGAGTTGAAGTCCGTGGACCTCAAGTTTACACAGGCATTCCCTGAAATTGCGTCAAATTCGCACAATTTTTAAATAGCGGCAGTGTGAAAGGGGCCTTGCAGGAACATTGTTTACTCAAAATATTTACTTATGTCATGCTTTAAGGTATTGCAATGTGGATTGCAATGATGATCTACAAAGTGAAGTGACCTATACAAACAAAAAGGGTTTAATTAGAACAATTATAGGTCATTGCAAAGCTCCCAAATGTCCCATTTCTCTAACAAAATCCCCTTGTTCCTCTTTTGTACTGTGTAACTAGTAAACATATTTATTATGTAAATATTATTGAATATTTTCAAATGACAACACAAACAAAAATAGTATAACCGATATCAACAGATTCCCAACGACACCCCAAATGCAGACTACAATCGAAGTGCGTTTGCCTGCACTAGATTCTCAAGATACAATAGTACCAGGCAATTCTGTTGCATTGCATTTTTTAAAGTAGTGCATGCACTTCTTTGGGTGAGATCCAGTGAAATTTTATCCCATTCAATTTTATAGGCTGAAAATCACATTACACTGAATCGCAGAGGAATGCAGAGTATTTCTAAATCTAAACCCAAACACTTTATATTGCAGCTTACTAGTCCTTAGATGCGGTGGCTTTATTTATATATTTTTAAAGGAATTTTGCCCTTTCATAAGTGTCAGTTAAAAGGTTGAGACAAACCATTTACTGCAACCCTGACGGGTGCTTACAATGGTCACCTTTTATTCATTTATGTAAAAACTTTATCCCAAAAAGAAAAAAACTGTTGCCATAACTGCTTAAAAAGAATTAGCTGGAGTTCAGCTTTAATTTGTTATTCACTTATGTAAAGTCCATCTAAATCCACTAGTCCACTCCACAGGTTGACAATGCTTCTGTCAAAGGTTGGCTATGTTTCTCCTCCAGTGGAGGACTGAGCATAGCCACCCTAAGATAGGAAGTGTGTTGTTGGCTGACGTACCGGGTTAAAATAAAGGCAAAAAAACATAAAATCTGAAAACTAATGCAGCCACCACATCTGATAAATGGTAATACATTTTTATTTTGGATTTAGATAAAATTTAAGGAAAATTTTCTGTATTATTTGCCCATTCAGGGCAAAGGAACAAGTTTAGTTAAATCTGCTATCCCCAACAGCATGTGGCAGCACTGGTCCAATCAGCGTTGTCTATTGGGGATTCTCTAGCCCTTTGTAAGCTACAACTTCAGTGATTTGTAGCTTACACAGGGCTTTTCTTTTACTCCCAGCTAATGAATGGAGCAGAGGGGGTATGAAAAGAAAGTAAGTATAGTATCTGTCTGTTATGCTGCTCCAAAGGCTTCAATATATCCGGAATCACTTATCAGAAACAAGTATGCAAATAAGTAGATTTTCCTTTTCTTTTGGACCTGCATAAAGCATTTACATCACATTTATAGTGATAGTACCCTTTAAAACTACCTGCACAAAATTAATGAAAGCATTTGCACTAGTTTCAGTCACGTGCAACAAGTTAGAATCTGTCACTATGGCTGCCATAGATTCTTAAAGATTTACTGCCAGTTTGCAGATTAGGACACTGGTGATAATTAGGATTAGCTTTGAGCTGGTGTACAGAGGCCTACCACTACTCAGAGTGACGGAAGCTGTATTTACTGTATATCCCTGTCCCCGTTCAGCTGTTGACTGAGAAATTTCCTGGCTCAATGCTAAAAGTAAACCAATAGTTTGGGTATATCATGTCATCACCCAAATATGATAAAGCCCATATTTGCAAATGAAGAGTCACAGATTAGAGACTAGTAACCACAGCTGCAGCAGATGTTGAGTGGGTAGAGACTAATTGAGAACTGAGAGACTAGTTCCCCAGGAGGTCCACCTTGCTTCTGATTTACAGCGGATGGCAGTGAGCGAATTTAAAAGCCGCTATTGAACTAAAGAGCAGCTATGGTATCCACCCACCGTCATGTACTGCCAATCAATAGCAAGGTGAACCTGATCAGGAACTACTCAGTTCCCCATTAGGCTCCACCCACTCCACTACAAAACTCCTTAGTCATGCACATGTTTCTGTGACAGGCGCAATGGTCAGGATGGAGTGCACTCAGGACAAGGTGTCCATGTTGGACACTCTAACCCCAATGGCAGCCTCTGACAGATTCATGTACCTGTTTCCGACAGGAACGTGAATCTGGTGCAAGCACCGACAGTTTCAGAGTGGAGATTGGACTACAGTGACCAGACGTCCCTGGATTGCAGGGGCAGCGCCAAGCGCAGGGCCGATACTGGGCTTGTGCTGAGGCGGGGGGGGGGGAGTCCACCCCGAGTGCCACACACTGTGATGTGTCAGTCCAACATCGCCCGCTGTGACAGCTTTAATTTGAATCACCGGGTGCCCGTCACACAAGTCCCGCCTCCTTATTTGATAGACAGCACACTTGTCCAATGCCAGAACATTGCCTGTCTAGCATAGGTAGGAGCCGATCCAGGAGGAGGGACTTGTGTGACGGCAGTGTCAGGGCTGGCTCAGCCCTTCCTTCTCTGAGCTGGCCGTTCAGCTGTCGGCTAATTGCCAGCTCTCATCTCTCTCCACAGTTAACCAGCTGTTGTGGATCTGCTAGTCAGTCCCGCCTACTTAAAGATCTCCAGCTCACTTTATTCCTGCCTTCACCTTGGTCACATCACAAGAAACCATCTCCTGCGTTCCTGTTTAACCACTTGCCGACCGCCGCACGCTGATGTACGTCCAAAGTTTGGCGGCGGATATCGCTGTTATGGCAGCAGCTAGCTGCCATAACTCCGGTATCCCCGTTTTCGTGCGGCAGTCGGCTTTCAGATAAAAGTGGTCTCTGTGGCGGATTTGCCGTGAGATCACTTTTATCAGTGGCGGGAGAGGGGCCCCCAGCCGCAATCCGGTGCCCTCCGCCGCTTACCGGAGCCATCAGTAGCGGCAGAGGCGATCGCGTCTGTGACCTTGTTGTGCCTGGAGATGAGTGAGGGGAAGATGGCGTCCACTTGCCTCCATGACACTGCAGGGCGGAAGCGACGTCAAAACTTCCGCCCATACGTCTTAAAGGCACATTTTTTTCAATGTCATTTTTTTAAATTACTTTTTTTTTTGCATTTTAGTGTAAATATGAGATCTGAGGTCTTTTTGGCCCCAGATCTCATATTTAAGAGGTCCTGTCATGCTTTTTTCTATTACAAGGGATGTTTACATTCCTTGTAATAGGAATAAAAGTGACACAATTTTTTTTTAAACAGTGTAAAAATAAATAAAATCATGTAAAATAAATAAGAAAAATAATTTTTTTTTTTTAAAAAACCCCATCCCGACGAGCTCGCGCGCTGAAGCGAACGCATACGTGAGTAGCGCCCGCATATAAAAACGGTGGTCAAACCACACATGAGAGGTATCGCCCCAATCGATAGAGCAAGAGCAATAATTCTAGCCTTAGACCTCCTCTGTAATGCAAAACATGCAACCTGTAGAATTTTTTAAATGTCGCCTATGGAAATTTTTGAGGGTAAAAGTTTGACGCCATTCCACGAGCGGGCGCAATTTTGAAGCGTGACATGTTGGGTGTCAATTTATTCGGCATAACATTATCTTTCACAATATATCTGTCAGTCACCAGCTCTCTGCTCTGCCCTCTCCTCGATCACTGGAGCGCTGGGCTGTGGAGGGGGCAGGAGCGGCCGGCTCAGGCTCCCCTGTGGGCCGCTGAGAGGCTAAGCTGAGTGCCGGTCCAGGTATGTGGGCAGATCCCGACTCCAGTGTCGCAATCTTGCCCAAGCCTGGACCAGCTCTGTGGTGCCAGCAGACAGTGGACTTCAGCCCACTGTCTGCTGAAAACGGGTCACAGGAGTGCAAAACGAACTGCACTCCTGTGATCCACAGCAGAAGTACAGCCACACAAGCTTTGGCTGTACTTCCCCTTTAATGTAAACAGCTGTAGTATCAGGCTGCAACATAACATGGTCTGAATACTTTCGGAATGAGCTGTATTACCGCTGATCAAACAGCATATGTCACAGCTAAATCTAACTGAAAAAATGCTTTTTGTTATTTAGGCAGAAATTAATCTGATTTGTATGCCAAGGAAACTGGAAAAGAAAGAAAAATCGATGGCCAAATATGTGCTGCCAGTGTACTCAATTACTGAGACTGTGAAATTTGCATTGTTCTGTAACACTATATACAGCTTTAAAGTATACCTAAAGGCAAAACAAAAGTTTTGAATAGAGTGCAGAGGGATTAGAACACTTTATTAGTCAGTCTTTATTGCGGTCTGTGCCCCCCATTAAGGAGATTCATCCTGTCTATTTGTCCTGTTTACCTTTATCATAGAAAGTGAAAGTAAAAGAAAATCCCACATTTTGGGTTGTCCCCAGAACAGTAATAGAAGGGAAATCTTCCAATGGGGACACTAGTTCTGGTGACATGGGGAATTCCCTTAATTTGCCGTGATTTCTTCTCACTTCCTGTTTGGTTATGGGACAGGAAGTGAAGGGAAATCTCTGCAATGGGACACAGATGGCAAAAAAAATGTGACGGGTTATAACCCTCTAAAATGAAAAAAAGTTTTTTTTCTATAGTTCTACTTTAACCCTCTCTTCCACCTAAAACGACTCCCCCGACTCTCCTTTCCTACCCCCTTCTTCACCCCTCCACACAATCAGACCCCCCCGCAGCTACCATCATAATCTGGCATCCCTCCTCTGCCACTCCCGCCGGCTTCAGGTGCTGCATGGGGCTTGGGGGGGTCCAGATGTGTCCCCTAATCACTGTGATCACCCCTCCATACTGGCCCCCACACCCCCAATCCATCCATGCGGGGAGCCGCATCTCCTCTTCCCTCCCCCAGCCTGCAGCTTCAGCAATCTGACAGGCTGGGGATCGTTTCGGAGGGATGGGGGGGAGCGGTGCAGGTGATATTTGAGCTTGACATGTGTTTACCACCCCCCTCAGTGTAGCACCCTGGGCGCATGCAGCGATCACTATGAGGGGCCCCCCAGGCCCGTCCACACCCGGCCTCTCCAGGGAGATGCCCCCCGCACTCACCCCTCCACGGCGACTGTCTCCTCCCGCACTCACCCCTCCATGGTGACAGTCTCCCCCCGCACTCACCCCTCCATGGTGACAGTCTCCCCCCGCACTCACCCCTCCACGACTATGGTCTCCACCTGCACTCACCCCTCCACGACGATGGTCTCCACCGGCACTCACCCCTCCACGACGACGGTCTCCCCCCGCACTCACCCCTCCACGGCGACTGTCTCCTCCCGCACTCACCCCTCCATGGTGACAGTCTCCCCCCGCACTCACCCCTCCATGGTGACAGTCTCCCCCCGCACTCACCCCTCCACGACTATGGTCTCCACCTGCACTCACCCCTCCACGACGATGGTCTCCACCGGCACTCACCCCTCCACGACGATGGTCTCCACCTGCACTCACCCCTCCACGACGATGGTCTCCCCCCACACTCACCCCTCCTCGGCTTCCTTAGTAGAACCCGGAAGACCATAGTGAATATTAATTTGCTATTTTCAGAAGTGGGTGTGTTTGGGGTGCAATGCTCTGTGCCCGGAGCCCAACCTTTTTCAAGCCAATTAGAGCCTCAGGATATAATCACGTGGCTTGAAAAAAAACCTCATACAAACTAAAGTCCAGCGCCCTGCAGGGGAGCAGCGCCCCTCCGCCCCTAATGGACCGGCTTCTCCTGGTAAGACCCCTTTCACATGGGGTGGACTCTGTCAAGCAGATCTGCCTGCTCCCTGCTGAGCAGACGGATGACAAGTCCCTGTCCACTCTGCTGGTGAGAGCAAACACAGAAACAGCCCGCTGTTCTCCAATAGGGGGGGAGCAAACAGACCGCCTGTCCATTTCCATTGAAAACCATCCAATCCGATCTGCTAGATGGATGGGGGATGGAATCCCCATCCGTCTGTTTTTAGAGGACTGGATCGGATGCAGGCGGGTGTAAATGGACACACGTCCATTTACATCAGCCTCTCCATAGAGAATAGGTGGTCCGATTGGGCCCACCTGAAAAATGGACAGGCAGACCTGATCGATGTGCTTGTGTAAAAGGGGTCCAAGGCCTTGTTCACACAGGGCATACACAGTCAACCTTTACAGAGATGCAGAGGTGTTCTGTGCATCTCTGTGTAGGCAGTACCATTGATGTCATTTGGGATGTAGCAACTGCATGGACAGAGCCATTGCCCCCAATTTTACATCCACGTAGGTCCACATGCATGTCTCTGAGCTCACACTGTCTGCGTTCGGGGTCATGTACCCACACCCACACGGATGTCAGATTGGGAACAGCAGCTATGCCTGTGCAGCCTTTGCATCCCAATTTACATAAATGGGACTGACTGTACGGGGAAGCACGAACACCTGTGCATCCCTGTGCGGGTAAACATGTCCCTCCATGGGCATACATTTTAGTATGCCACATGTGAACGATGCTTTAGTACAAATTTAGCAGTCATTTTGTAAGTTACGTTGTGTTTATGTGCAATAATAACGATTTTAGTGTATTTTTAGTAAAAATAGCGATGTGATGAACATTTGCGCAATTATTGCGGGGCCCAAAAAATCAGTAGCACTTTTTTTGTATTCTACAGGCCATGTGCTTTTAGAAAATGTCTAATTTGAGGGGTCTTTTCAAATTCTGAAAGCTGTAAGTGAAAAATGGTAACCTCTGGATTTTTTGAGTAAATTGTTATTTACAGTTTTGCGTACCTTCAGTTTTCACCATTTCACACAAAAGTGCAATTTAAAAATGTACAAATACTTGTTATTTGTTAACTCATTACAGTTTTAACATTTATATTTACTAGGAATTTAGCAGGAATTTTGTACATTTTCCCATGTATGAATCCACTATTTAGTGTATTTTTAGCGAAAATATTGCTTTGGTAAACATTTGCGCAAATATCGTGGGGCCTTAAAAATCAATAGCCTTCTTTTTATTCTACTGGTCCTAAACTTTCAGAAAATATATGGTTTGGGGGGTCTTTCACAATATCTGAAAGCTGTAAGTGAAAAATGAAAACCTACAGATTTTTTGAGACATTGTACGGGTACATTCGAATTTCACCATTTTGCAAAAAGGCACAATTTAAGATTTACAAATATTTGTTATCTATGAACTCCATACAGGTTAAGCTTTTATATTTAGTAGGGATTTAGCAGGAATTTCATAAAATTAGCTGTGTTTTTATCTGCTGTAAAATTAGCTGCGTTTTTATCTGCTAATAATGGTTTTAGTGTAATTTTTGCGATATATATTTGCGAATATATTGGTTTGACCTTCAGATTTTTAGAGAAATTTGGATATTTACACTTTTGTGTTTTTTGTTCAATTTTCACCATTTTGCAAAAAGGCGCAATTTAAAAATTACAAATATTTATTATTTATTAACTCAATACAGGTTAAGCTTTTATGTTTGTTTAGTAAGGAATTTTGTAAAATTTGCTGTGTTTTTATCTGCTAATAATGGTTTTAGTGTATTTTTTGCAAATATATTGGTTTGATAAACATTTGCGCAAACGCCACGGGGTCCAAAAATCAGTAGCACTTTCTTTTTATTCTGATCATGTGCTTTCAGAAAATATATGGTTTGGGGGGTATTTTACAAACTCTGAAAGCTATAAGTGAAAAATAAAAAAGCAAAGGAAAAATTGCAAAAATGGTCTGGCCACCTCAGTGTACAAAATAGAGCACAGGGCCTGGCAGCGAAGGGGTTAAGGCATCTCCTAAGCTTGTTATTTAAAGAATTTATGTACTTTCTATGTTGCCCTCAAAGCAAAAACATGAAGACCCTCCCTCTGCTGTATGTTATTTAAACCTTTTTTTTTTTTTTTTTGGGATTAGTACATGTCTCTCATGGCACTGCCCTCCTTTTATGTCAGTTTGGCTACTATCCCTTCAAAATGGCCAGAACAACAAGATCAGCCCCTCATAGACTTCAGTCAGATTCACCTCTAAGTTCAGGTTCACCAAATTTTGAACAAGATTCACTGAACCCTTGGCAAAAAAACCTGGGAAGATTCATCCGTCACTAATGAGGGCCTTTTTTTCTGGGGGTCCAATATAATGAGTTTGTTTTTGTGACTAAATTAAATACATTTTGATTATGTAAATAGAAAGCTAGAATAGAGAAAAAAAAAACAAAGATTTCCATTGCTGATCTCATTCTAAACATTCTAGTTGCCTGGCTGACTGATGCTTTAACAATTTCTATGTCACTCACCCAGAAAAACAATCAAAGTCACAAAGGAGACAGCACTTCTAACTTGCATACATGTTCTGGATCATTGACTCAGACAGTACTGAAGCCACAGGATCAGCATGACAGCTAGGGAATTGGTATAAATGGCAGCCTATTGTACTTTACAGGGGGTCCCCTAGTTACAAACATCCGACTTAAAAACGACTCCTATTTACAAACGGAGGGAGACAACAGGAAGTGAGAGGAAATCTACCCCTAGGAAGGGAAATTCACTCCTGTAAGAGTTATTATGGGAAAAAGGTGTCCCCACTGATGCTTTATCACCAAGGCTTGTTTCCACAGCAACCCAACATTTTCTAAATCAAATTGTCATTGGGACAGAAAGTGAGGTGGAATCTTCTGAACAGGGGCACAGACAGCAAAACAAATGTTACAGGGGCGTTAACCCTTCCCTATGCTATCCAAAAAGCTTAAAAACAGTTTTTTTGGCTGGAGCTACACTTAAAAAATGTACCTGTTCCGACTTACAAACAGATTCAACTTAAGAACAAACCTACAGACCCTATCTTGTTTGTAACCCGGGGACCGCCTGTATTCATTCCTTTAACCACACACAATAATAATTGATAGTAAACTGCTTAGTGGCTGGGGCATTTATTCAGGTGGTCTTTTCCCAGGGGGCATTACTTGTTAATAAATAATATTATCACCTGCTTGTCCTGTAGGTCTGAAGACAGCTCATAGCTCTCAGATAATGATCGGGACCGCTTAATAGCCTCTTCTTCAGCTTGCTTGCGCAGAATAGATGTGGAATGTTGCAGCTTCGGGCGTCGTGATCTTTGTCCAGGGGATACTGAAAAAATCCCGTAGGAAGGATGGTCGTACTGCTCAGGGCTTATCGACGAGCTGTGCGTTATTGAGCCTTGATGGTAACTTGATGAGCTGTCTAGTGAAGCACCTGTTTCACCTCCAGGAACCTCCCCTTCAACACTAGAAACAAATAACCAAAAAATAGTCATATATTTTAAGAATAACACAGACTTTATCATTAAAACTAGACAGAGATCCAACAGAAGCAGCTTTAAATGGAAAAATGTAATAGATATCATATCACCTGATATATGATTACTAAATGCAGGTTTCATACTATGAAATGAAATGACTTCCACAGAACAAATGCAAAGTACTTGTACAGGGTGTGTTACTTGTGTCAGTCTTATCCAAAAGGTCAAAGTACTCACTGATCCATCTGTTCATACATTTTTGGTCAGTCTTAAAGCTGAACTCCAGATATATATGAAAAAAAACACCAATTTATGCAGTTATGTATTTATTAAAAAAAAAGAAAAGTTTATAGTAATGAAGTATTTTTTTAATGCAGCTAGTGTAAGCATCTGAATTTGATTTGATATCTGCCTTTTGATGTTCTGTACAGCAGTACTCGAACTAGGAGTGAAGGGGCAGGATTAGGGGAAAATGAGCTGTGCTCCATACATATGGGAAGACAATGAGCCTGCTGATAGGAGGAGAAAGCAGAGGGATAACTCTTCATCTGCTTCTGCTCCTTCATTGTCTAATCCCCGTCTTGAGGCAGGGAAGTTATATAGTTATATTGCTCTAACTGCAGCAAAGAAAAGTCAGACAAGCCTAAACTTTAATGAACTCATAAGGACAGTTTTTTTAAGCTAAAGGAAGGAAAATGGGAACAAAAGCATATTTAGCACCCACAGTGACAAATTAGATTTCTATAATTTCCCACAAGATGTACACTGATTGGTCGCTTTGAGGCAACTCTTTCATTTCAATTTTCTTTAAATGGCCCTATTGAAGTCTTTTATATTAATGACAGGGATATAATAAAATATAGATCAAATTCTGGTCCAACATGGCCAAAGTAATACACATATCAAAAGCAAAATTGCCACAATTGTCCATTGAAGCATCATAATACCGGGTATTACCATTTTATGATTCTGATAATCTTACACCTCTGTTCAGAGTAAATGATAGCTGCTTCGTCTCCACGTTTAGGTGTCACAGATAGATAATAAAAATATGTACTTCTTAAAGTCAAAATCACAACCTTCAATAATGGACGAAGGCTGAAGCCAGAAACAGCAAAATCATTATTTAAGGAGGTAACTGATCAAATGTCTTATTGCATGGTTTCAAAGATGACGATCTTTAGAATGGGCTTTGTTATTGTGACATAGATTTGTAAGGGATCATGCTCATTAATGTTTTCTGAAATGTATTTCTAAGGGTAAAGAAGTCATTCCCTTCCACAAGCTATTGATCCGTTATGGATTATTCCATTACTGAACAGAAAATCTCTCTCATCTCAGAAGCCTACACTTCAGTTATACCTGAATCTTTTCATCTGCAGTAGAGTAAAAGTCTAGGAAATTGGAAAAACAAATGCATTTACAAGACTGTGGAAATAGAAAATAGACATCAAAGAACAACTACAAACTTGTCTACAAATAGAGAGTTGCTCAGTCTAGAAAAAGGTGTTACTACAATATGCTTAGGTCATGGATCCTAGAAATTGTATACTAGAGGTCATTATCTGTGTTTAATTTAGTATGGGTCCCCTAGAAGCCTTATAGTTCCTTTTCCAACCATATCCTTCTCTGAAGATGTGCACACAGGATGCAGAAATGTCTTAAGTTCATGCCTGGCAGGCAGTACTGGATTAAAAGCACTTTAGTCTCCGGGCTGTGTTCTGTTCATGCCCTAGCTAGTTTAATAGGATCATGCAAAACGGGTAATATAATGTATATAGGTATCTGTATTTTACTTCTGACATGAGTTTGTGAATCATCTCTTAAGGATTTAAAGCACAGGGTTTAAATTTCGAATTGCAGCAAGATACTCGCAGATAATGATGATGATGTTAAAAGATAATGATGATGATGATGATGATGATGATGATGATGATGATGATGATGATGATAGGGAAGGTGCATATGTATTGCCTATGAGGGGTTTTATTATCTTTAAGGAAATATTTGCTTAAAGTAATAAGCTACTACTGCTGTCCACCTTTTAAAAAGAAAATGGATAAAAGTAGTAAAACTGAAATTTACTGACTTTAAACAGCATTGAGGTGCAGCAGTTTCAAAAGCATCCTTGCCCCCTCCCCCTTTTTTAATATAAGTCTGGCGTCTCCTTTGTTTTTTAGCATCTATTCTCAGCTCAGGCAGGACAAAAAGACAACCTTACAACCTGACCCTCCCGACAAGAAGAGAATAGAAGAAAATAGTTCCACATCAAGTCATTTCTGGGAGGCAAGGTGGTAGTATTTTAACAAGTCATGGGTAGTGATTCAAATTATCATATAAATGCAATTGTGAGTAGTTCTTTTTAAAGCTATGTGCACTCAGCCTGTATGCTGTAGAGAATTGGTTCTCAACCTCAGTCCTCAAGTACCCCCAACGGCCCATGTTTTGGGAACATCCCTTAGATAAAATAGCTCTTATCAATACCATGTCACTAATATTGATTTAAAGCAGCTGTGCAAAGTAAACCTGAAAACATGGCCCATTGGGGGCACTTGAGGACTGAGGGTGAGAACCACTGCTGTAGAGAACAGTTTCAGAAGATATCTATTCCGTTCATGCTTACAATGAGTTGCCTAAAGTTGAACTCAATCTGCACTAAACATACAGTTGATATACACATATATGAACTGTTTTACCTCTCAAAATAGCTATCCACTGTTATTCATGCACTTGTTGCCTTAGCAAAATGGGTGACTACTTTTGTTTATCACAGATATGGAATAAAGCTTGGGTACCTCAATTCCCGCTACCTGGGAATTGGAAAATTAAAGCACTCTACAACTGACAACCGGACAGTCATATGCTCTCCCCTTCTGTAAGCAAGCTCTCAGTTATGAACATGTCAGATACATAGTACTGTGTAACAGAGGCTAATATAAATACAGATTTCAGGACCTTATATCAATAGTTTTTAAAGCAATATTAAACTTTAGAAACTTTTTTTTAAATGTGACCTGTGCAGTATTAGGCATCACACACTGGCACATTATGATAAACTCACCATTCAAACAGAGCCCTCCTGCACTGAGCTGTCATGGCTTCTGGCACTTCCATCTATTCCCAGTCTTCATGCTGGGTTCTTGCTCTCCAGCCTTTTGAATGGCCGGGTCGCAATGGCATCACTCCAGTGCATGCACACAAGTGTGACTTTGGTGGCACAGTGCTCTTTGCAATCGCAGCATACAAAGTATGCCATGGATGCACAGCGAACTGCACATGCACTGGTGACATCATCAGCTGGACCAGATGTGCATATCTTCTAAACTGTGCTAGTTTAAGAAATATTTATGGTACCTACAGGTAGGACCTATTATAAGCTTACCTCTAAGTAAAAGTTTACAGTTAGAGCTTAATATCGCTTTAAAATACATTTAATTGTTTAAATTAACACACCACTAGATTAAATAACTTTTCTATATATTGATATATTTCAATGTTAAAAGAAAAACAGTATCAAGGATAAAGACAGCAGAACTGCTGCAAGTAAAAATACAGTAATCTCAAGGTGACTTTGTACAATGTATATAAACAGCTTCACAAACCCTGCCAAATGCCAGGTTGTTCTGACAGGAGAAGTTCCGGGACCTCCTCATAGTGCTGAACCATACCCACTCATTTTTACAGCACATTTCTTTGACAGGTGAGGCAGCCTATCATAGTGAGGTGTCCCTGCCCGCCTTCGTGTGTTGTTGAATTCCCAATAACATAAAAAGAATCCAACAGGTAGAGTGGGACCCCCTCATGATTTTCAAAGCAGATTGCAAACCCAGGAACCCCAAGAGATGTCATAAAATAGCTGTTTGACTGGACTGCCTATCTAAATATGACCATTATTTCTTTAACATTTTCTAGTCAGTGATATAATTACCACCAAAAATCCTTTATAAATTGATGTTACTTTAAAGTACTAAATATTTTTTGCATCAAAATAATCAGTATAAAGCAGGCCTCATGCTTTTATTTTAAATGAGATTTACTTAACCTGAAGGCACTGATAAAGGTCAAGTTCATGTGGTCCAGTATTTCCCGTTACACAGGACCTTGTGTTTGTAATGATGAAAACATTAAACAAAATACTAGAGAAGAACTGTAGCTTTTGATTTTTTCATCCCTGTGAATTGTCTCAAATTTATGCCGTTCCTTCTAGCTGAATTTTCATTTCATAACTAAAATGCCTGGGGGCTCACACAGCCTGATAATGAAAACTTCACGCAAGATACTTACCGATAATTCTTTGTCACTCAACAGCTAAAGAATATATTGTTTTTCTTTAAGAAAGCATTACAAGAACTGTTAATTTTTACTGTGCAGTTATTGTGTCGCTGTGTGGCTTCTGTATTACTGCAGTCTATTTTGGAAAATTAGGACAACTATTGGGCTTACTTAACAACAGTGCAAAGAAAAGGAGTGAGGAGTAACCTCTGTGCTCTTAGCAGTGGAGATTGGAAATCTAGCGTAGTGGAAATTTCATTGCTTTGGGTTAAAGAAACAGAATGCAAAGTCCACCAGAGTGATGGCTGTAATTTTAATTCTGGTATTTATCTGCTGCATTCAGTTCACCTCCTACAACTGACATGTTAATTTTCTGGATGTGCAGGTGAAAATGCAAAATAATGTGTTTCCCGGCTTCGGCATTGCCCTTTCTGAGTACACTAAAATCCGACTCACAAGCAATTTTTTATAGGAAGATATTGCACAGCACAAAATAATGTAAAAAGTGCCCAGAAACAGTGAGAAATTTGATAAAAAGTTTATTTTTTTATAAAACTCAAACTACCTGATTTCAATAAACTGAATTTGGATTGGCTGCTGTCAGACATCTAATGCTGACCATCAACAGTTTTTTGCACTGCCTTATGTTCTTGTACACATAAGCCTACAATAGGAGACACTGGGACACATTTTTTTTTAGCAAAACAAAGTGCTAGTTTCTAAAATTTGTACTAGACATCAATGCAAACCGCAAGTGATGCCATCACTCTGCATCTTGCATGTTCACCGCAGTTGAAAAAAACATTTCAGGTACAAGTGAAACAAGTCAGCAAGCCGGTAATGCTATTCATCAGTCACTGCAGCTGTGCTAAAATGAGACTCAAGTTTGCCTTACAGCGTTTTCTCTAATCCATTGTAGTGAACGTACAGATAGCACCTCCAAGGGTCACTGTAATGCAGGGGTCACAAACAGACGGCCCTCCAGCTGTTGCAAAACTACAAGTCCCATCATGCCTCTGCCTGTGGGAGTCATGCTTGAAACTGTCAGCCTTGCAATGCCTCATGGGACTTGTAGTTTCGCAACAGCTGGAGGACTGCCAGTTTAAGACCCCTGCTGTAATGTGTACTGAGCAGGTATGCTGGGCCTCTATATTCCTCTCGAGGCTTCATTTTTACCCTTCACTGGATTGCACCTTAAACATCCTGCTCTTGAGTGTACATATTCTATTTAAAAAGCCTGGCAGAGAACATTTTTTCCAAGAGTCAAAGAGGAAATGGAACAAGCAAACACTAGAAACACAAACTAAACAGACAGTATTACATGCATAGTTGAGAAAATAAAGGAATATCTCTAGATATCTCAAGACGGTAGAAAGATTCTTCTTTTAGATTATATTTCTAGCAGTCCCAATAATCTGTTAGGGCACCCCTTGATATGCCTATTCATTGATTTCCCCAATGTTATCCTACTCACTCTTTCTGATCCATCAGTGTATGATGATGCTGGGTGCAATAATGGCTGAACACACCTTCCCTATCAGTCGCAGTCATAGAAGAGCTCATAGTAACAGTGTTTATACATGCACACCTCTCCTTGTACATATAGCCATGTTCTGTTCTGCTTATAGAAGTGTGCAGTATGTTGTTTTGTGAAATGTCATTCATTATGTTTACTTGGCTATGTTACAGAAACACAAAGATACTTACATGTATCATGTTGCAATGGAACTTCAAATTTAGAGGGGTTATATGTTATTATTTAAACATGCAAAAAAGCTATACATCCTGTTTGAAATGCACCTGCAAATATTTTACTGACAGACTCGGGCCCATGTCAATGGGTCTTGGGCTTCTAAAGCAGCAATTCTCAACCTTTTTTCAGTTGTCACAGTCTTTAAAAGTATGCAAAATCCCAGGGCACCCCAGTCTAAAATGTAAAAAAAAAGAAAATGTTGCCAATCAATAGAAAAACTGGGTGATGCACACAATTGCCCTGATGTAATAAACTTCACATGAAAAGCTCCCCCATCACATCAGAGGTCCTCACATCACGTCAAAGTCCTCCAACCACATCATATTCCCTTCATCACCAGGTCTTTTCATCACATCAGAGTCCCCCAATCACACAGTCCCTTCATTACATCAGATTCCTACCCTTTTAGCTCCTTCAGTGCAGCAGATGATGGGAGGTTGAGCAAATCTGGGTGACTGCTGTCCTCTCCTGAATGCTGGGTGTGATTCTGCATGTTGCTGCCCTGGATGCTGCCACCAACAGTATAGCCACAAATGGCACAATGTGTACTACCCTAGAGTGTCATCCGTTGGCTGGCCGCCTGAATCATGGCAACTCATTACGCTGATCCAGGGCAAACTGGGTCCTGTGCTCACAGAACCCTGGGGAAACCCCAAAAAATTAGGGTGCCACCACATCCTGCTTGAGAATCACTGTACTAAGGGAGATTGAGATCATTTTTTTGACAGGTGCATTTGACCTGCAGTTGACCTCCTGACCTCCATTTTACCAGCTTTAAGCAAGCTGTTCCATTCCCATAGACTTGTAAAGCATATTTATTTTGGAGAGCAGATAATAATATTCGTTGAACACGGCAGTGTTTACTCTCACTTTTCGTTTACTCTTTAGCACTCTCACTTTCGGTGCTGTGCCCCAATGGGATTAAAAATTTTGAATTCCTCAGTACTGTATATGTATAGCAAATTCTTCCTTCTACAAATGCTCCAACTGCCATAAATCGGCAGGTAATAGTGGCATTACATACAGCAGACTGCAGTTCCACAGTAATAGAAGCAACAGAATAGGGGGCAAGCCATGCTCTTGATATAGTAGTCAGATTATTTTAGTTCCCATAACATACTGCATTGCATAGTGTAGGCAAAGCCACTTTATTTTCATGAGCGTTTCACAAAAGAGTGTCTGTTTTTCTGCCTGCATACAGCATAGTCCATGCTGTGTTTGGATCATATTTTAATTCATCACCAAGGTTATCATAGCATTTGGGAAATTTTCAATCAGCACATAGAAATAATTGATTACCTAAACTGCGAATTGATAATTTCATGTAGCAAATACAATTACAGCGATCGACCCCCAGAAGCAGTGCCCCCCACAGTCATGACAAAGTACTGCTGCTATCAGTTCCAGCTTCTTTCCCGGGAACCTCCGTTAGCTGGCACTTGGCCCGCTGTGAATATCTGATCATCTGCGTTTTTGGAGCACCGAGCTGTGAAATGAAGCTGACTGAGGAGCACTGCACTTTAGTTTGCTATTTCTCAACATATCACTTTACTGTACACGGGATATTTTGCTCAGAGCTGGAAGGAATTCATTTCTACTGTAATCTGTTAAAGTGTGTACATAAAATTTATTGCTGAAACAAAGCCGGTCTGCAAAGCTGAAAATAAAAATACACATATTTGTACTAAAGCTCCATGTTAAAGGAATTTGTTACACCATAGAGAGTGACCTTTTTCAGTCTCGCAAGCCCCACCTGTGATTATAAAGCATAACAAGAAGATTGTTATTGCCATTTTTCAATGACTGCATGCTTCAAAACTATTGTATCCTACCACAACTGGGGTGTATTACACTTTAGAAATATATTTATAATAGCTATTCCATGTAAACCCGAAGGAAGCATGTGGTTACCACTGCACTCTCTTTCTAAAAATGCTAGTTGCCTGGTTGTAATGGTTGCAGTAGTCTAAGGACATGCAGAAAATTAAACATTGAAGCCAACAGATAAGCATGATAACTAGGCAACATTCACAGAGCAAGAAGGCAGGCCAGGGTCCGCTTTTTGTCAGTACAAAAGTACATTTGCAATTATAGATTATTTTCTCTAATATTTTTGTATTATGTCCCTCTAGACCTGTGGGTCACACCAGCAGCAGGGAAGGAACATTAGGAGATGTCAAAGAAAACTCTGTAGATCACTAAACATAATACCTTTTTGTTTTTGCAGGTTTTTGGTGGACTGGACAAGCCAACTGTACCTATCCTCTTCATCTGTAACACTGCACGTTGTCTCCAGATGAGCATCATGGTTGGTGACAAGAGCAACCATACATTCATGTGGTCTTTGTGATGCATAAGCTTGGAATAGTCCCATATGCAGGCAGAATTTTACTAGTAGGGCCATTATTCAAAATCATGGTGCCTCGTACAGCCTACCTGATGTAAGGGTTAATTCCATTCAGGATTCACTCGCTTTTCTGTCCAGACTCAGATCTCTTCTTGGGTACCCGTGTAAGCACCTCAGGTTGGATAGGAGAGCGAGTGACTCCCTTCCCCCAGTACCCTCTATTGGGGGCCCTGCCCACTACCCCACACTCTGTACACCCTGAATCCTCCCTTAAACCTTACTCTATACCCCCTGTATTCCCCATGACAGCCCTCTGCATCTCCCAATACTCTGTGTTCAAAACTCATTAAATGTGAAAAATCTGCCCTTAGGTGAATTAGAAACATTAATATCTATAGGTGCCAGCACTCAAATTGCAGTACCCAATATAAAAAACAAAACAAAAAGAAAAACAGTGCAGTGCTAAACAAAAATGTCATAAGGGAAAAGTATATAGCATGGATATTTAAATAGCAAGTCCATAACATATATTATGGACTTGCTATTTATTACTCTTTCTGCACCTGCATTACACCGCACTTGAATCCTTAACCCCTAACACCCCCCCCCCCCCCAACTATCAAGCATTCTGCCACCCCTGCATCCCCCATTGCTCCATCCCTTATTAGTCAGGGGTGGGAAGCAGAGAAAGGGGGGGGGGGTGGGTTTAGGAAGTTGGTGGACTGTGGATTGCCCTCAGGCAGCCCATGGCAGGCCCCCCTGCTGACATGATGGGGCCCAGGGCCACTTACTGGAGGGCTGTCTGTACCCCTTATAGGCATCCCTGTATACTACCATACTTTGTAAAGACAACATACCTTTGTCAGATGCTAGAAAGCATACTGTAATGTCTTGGATGCTGGACAAGCTCCTAGCAGGAATGACCACATCTTGTTTTATGCTAGGGAACTACAATTTACAGGCTGAAAATATACAGCCTGAGGGTATCTGAAGATGCTACAGGTACCCCAGAGACACTCTCATTTTCTGAGTTCCTTTATACAGGGAGATTGTCTGATTTATCAGTTCACACTGACCTAGCACCTTATGAATGTAAGAAAAAGAATTTCCATTCTAGCTCACATGGTTATGTCATTAAGTCTCTCACACAACACAGAGCTCATTCACTTTGACAGGAACACACAGCAGTCTGACAGTAAGGCCGAGGCTTAGCTGGAGTTGCCAGAAATAAAGACTCCAAAATGTCTGCAAAACTGGTTCAGGAACAGAAGCCAAATGAAATAATAAAGCTGTGGGTTATTTCTCCATTCTTACTATCCATAAAAACCTTCAGCTGCTGGGAATTAAAACAATAAATACAATCTAAGGAGCTGGAAATAAAGCTCAAAGTGAATGCCTAATTCTGGAATAGCACAGAATAGAATAGTAACATTCCTCGAAGACTCCTACAGTTCTTCCAACAGCTGACCCCTGGAATGTGAGCAATCATCCTAAATAAAGTACCAGACTAAAAGCAACAGATCCATCAACTGGAGCCTGAAGACCAGACTGGCTGCTGGGAGTCTGTACAAGTCCTAATACTGTATCCCTGGATTAGAAAATGTTGTAATATACTTTTCTTACCCTATGATTATGGCTGTGCTTGAAATGCTGTCAAATGAAAATTACTTTTTTTTTTTACATTGATGACAATTTATCTCAGTGATACTCATACAGATTTTTTTAGTCTCATTTTTGAGCTGTGAGGCTCCAATTACCTCACAGCAGAAATTGATGAAATGTAGTAAAGATAAATACAAAATGTTATTTATATGCAAAATTATGCCTTATGGTATGGGAAAGGGATGAATTTTTTTTCTGTATAGTGAACCAGTGGTTTGCCCACGTCCCCCCCGCGTATAAAGTCATTGTACAACTCTCTTCTACTGTTCTGCATGATTCATATATTTTGGATTGAATGACTGTTTATCTCAGATCTGGCCACATGCTTGTATGGCATATGTGTTAAGGTAGGCTGCTTATGAAGATGTCATATTGGGTGACTCATTTTTACAGTGTACAGAAACCTAAATTATTTTGTACAATCCTGAAAAATCTGAAATAATCTCAGTATGTTTTGATGGTTGACTTCCACAAAGTTTGGACTAGCAATCGCCTTCCCAGACACTGAAGCTCGCATTGGGAGGATTTAAGGCTGCATTTACATTTCGGCATTTTGAATCTGCCCGCAATTTCTAAGCGCCAAGGTGTGAATGACAAATCGCAGAAAGCACATTTGAGATGCCAGACATTTGAATGGCACCTAAAATTGCGGTGTGGTGCGGTTCTGAGGCGATTGTCGCATGATACATTTTTTGGGAGACAAGCTTCACACGATGAGGGCTGCCCCGATTGCAGCGCGATTTATCGCAGCAGAACCACAACGCCAATTTTAGGTGCCATTCAGGTGAATGGCATCTTAAATCTGCTTTCTGCGATTTGTCATTCACACCTGGGTGATTTTAAATTGCAAGCAGAATCGCTGCAAATCTGCCCACGATTCAAAAGGCTGAGATATGAATGCAGCCTAAGCAACAGGCAAGTGCAACAGGCACAAAGCATGGGCAGGACTAGGTGGGCCCAAGAGCTGATGACACTGCAAGCTTGTGAATCAGCAGTAAAAATACCAATAGCCACGCCCCCCGCAACATCTCATTCCAGTGTAGTACAGGCAGAAACAGCCTACAGGGTAACAATGCTTCCTAGAAATCCGAAGCAGTATTGTGACCACATGTGCTGCCATAACAACGGTATTCAATGCCAAAGTACTGACGTATAATGATGGTGGGTGGTCCAAAAGTGGTTAAGCTTTGACAATAAAACCTAGAAGCTGATTGGTTACCATGAAAAGCTGCACTAGATTCTGTGTACACCAGCTTTAGTAAATATCCCCCCACAGTAAATATTTGAATAGGGGGCCATAGTGTTATTCTAACACTACCGCAAAGAATTATTATCACAGGACTATTTTATATTTTTAAAAAAGTGCAATACAGATTGTGCAGATTGTGGTCTTGCAAAACATCTAAGCCATATAATATAGGCAATAGAATAAAATGTATATAATGTTAAAATATATCTATACCCACACACATTCACACTGTATATAGAAGTATATATATATATATATATATATTATATATTATATATTATATAACAGATAAAGCAAAGCTGAAGGAGATTTAATTGCACATCATTCAGCATCCAGAAATAACAGAGCTAAGGTCATGGTCATCTATGGAAACCGTGCCCTGGTTATTCAACCTTAAAGTAAAAATGTTTCGTATTTGTGTCAGATGGGGATGAATCATTGGGATGATTTGCATAGAGAAACACAGGATGCTCTGTGACCTAGGCCTGGCAACTGGATAGAAAAGCTCTAGATGGATGGCCCATATGCAAATTTCAGTCTTTCTAGATACAAATCATCACACTAGGCTTACAGCCACGTCTTCTGTTCACTAGGCTTGCCAGGTTCATAAAGATCATATTCAGGAGCTGCTCGTGGATGATTATACACTGATGACATTAAACACGATTCTTAGATGGGCTTCTTAAAATCCCTCACAATGTAATTAAATTTTACTGACGGCAAAACAATCCATTAGAAAAAAATTACATTTAGAGTACAATATAACGTGAGTTACTGTAGGCTACATATTCTCTCAAAACCGATGTTAATAAAAATAAAACAATATTAAAAAGTGCAATAGGAATGTATTGTCTTAGGTCTACAGACAAACATCTGCCATCAGTTAACCAAAGTCGTAAAACAATGTAAACTTGTAATACCAATGTAATAAGGCTTGCCTTTAAAACCATGCACCATTTGGATAAATCTATAATTGAAAAGCAAAAGGTGTAATAATACCCAGGGCGGACCATGTAAAACAACAGCAAAATATGAATATGTATACAGTGCAGGTTAGGGATGCACTGATACCATTTTTTAGTACTCGCCGATACCAATTACCGATACCTACCGCAGCTGTTTTGTTTTAATTTCAGCTGTCAGCAATGGTACAAAGCATTAAAAAGTTATTTACAAATTAAATCATTTTTTTTAAATTTAGCGCTTTTTCAATGTGAAACGTGTAAATATATGTTAGTATATATGTGTAAAAATATTCACTAACTAAACAAAAAAAAAGTTTTAATTGTTTATGATTTATAAAATAGACGTGAACAAAAGAAAAAAAGCAGGAAAATAATAATTAAATGGAGGAGAATAGGGAGTTAATTAAGGCCGATTAGAGTAAATTCCGGGTTATTAAAGGGTTAAACAGAGGAACTATTGTTCACCCCTTTGATCTGCAGATGAAGAAACAGAAATATACAAAAAGAAACAATGTTTCTTTTTATTTTAGCATTTCAGGGCTGAGGAATGTTGTTAATAAACATTGCCAGCTGCTTTTTTTTGACAGCTTCAATTACTTTAACCCTGGGTAGACCCACTGACAGCTCAAAGAACTGAGCCTGAAAGTATCGGTTTCAGGCATCGGTGCATTTGCACGAGCAAATACTCTGTATCGGCATCGATACTAGTATTGGTGCAACCCTAGTGCAGGTAGTAGTTGATCAGTTTAGGACATAATTCCATATCATGCATTATGTAACGCTTCACTGATATGAAGGTTGAATGCAGTGTCCAGAGCACTCCAGGCATTTACATCAATGACTTGGGGCCACTGGAACAATCATAGCAAGACAATCCCAATCTTGGTTGAAACCATTCAGGAGCTGGATGCTGCTTGCAGCCATGTGAACAGAGCTTCAGGGAACCAGTTCCTTTAACACATTATAGCCAAAATTTAATTTATTTCCAAGCAGACGTCTGTGTTTCATTGTATCTGTGCTGCTGCTATAATGCCCCTAAAATAAGCACATGCAGATTAAATAATAAAAATAAACAAACAATAATAATTTGTAATTTGTAATTAATAATTGACCACTTGAAGTCTTGTCAAGAAAACCAGCACATCATTAATAAAGTGTGCGCCTATTACCTTCTGTGGGTAATGCTTTACTTCTAAAATCTACCACATCATTTGGAATACACGTAAAGAACAAGTATTTCTATACTTTCCCTTTTCTATGTTTGAATTAGCTACCCCCATGTTCTTTCGCCCCCCAAAAATAGTGGTTTCCTACTGCATATGTCTGTGGCAGCCCCATACATTCCTAGGGTAAATTTATAAACATGGTGGCCAATAGCGGCCACTTGGGTTAAGGGAAGTATAACAACCAGGTGGACAGCACTTGGGGGAGGGGGGGGGAGTTTAATTAAACAAAAAAATGGAAAGTTTAATGTACTTTAACCATTTGTGGTGTAAACATGGGTACTACAACACATTTAGCAAAAGCTAACATTCCACATTTAACTGTATATCACCCTTTCAAGTTGAAAAAAATAAAGTATGTCCAGTCTGAACAGTAAAGCTTATGACACTCAAGTTAATTATGCAATTAGTAACAAATCGCCAATGGTAATTTAGCTAAAAAGGCCGTCTGTGTGTCTCTATGGAATCACTCCCTCTGTAGCCACATGCAGCAAGGTGTTGTTCTGTTGCTGGTCTGAGTGCTAATAATGGGAGCAACATCTCGCTGCCTCAGTTACAGATGCAACCATTCCATAGAATCAAAACAGGCTGCCTCTGTTGATTTGTGGCAGGATCGCTAGCTGCAGCGTCGCCCATGTGTCATCAGCCTAAAGCTGGGTGCACATGGTTATTCAGCGGGGTGAAGGACAAAAATCTAACAGCTTCTTGCATCCATTGTCACTGTATGATGACAGTGGGGGATTCTGATTGAGAAGGTTTTCCAGTAGTCCCTCTCAACATAAGCCAATCTACGATTGGCCTCTCGTTTAACAGGGAGGACTACATACAGACTGAAATTCATCTGGTCCTGCTGAACCGGCCAAATTTCAAGCCATGTATACTCAGCTTTAGTGTGGGAGAAATCTATCTATCTAATGGAGCCCTGGATAGCAGTACAAACCTAACAACTACTTTAATCCTCCTCAACACTATCAAAAATAAAGGACATTTTGGCTGCACATACATTCATTTTGGTATGCTTTCCACCAAAAAAAAGATCCGCAATAAGAAAATTGTCAGAACAGTGAGTCAGCGCCGTCTCACTTTCTGATTGTTCCTTCCTAAAAATTAAGAACCCCTGCATTTCAGAATTTTATCACCACAACAGATACTAGGGACCCGCCTTAGTGGAGTCATACTTTAAACCAAGTACATGCTTTGTGTAGTGTTATAAACATTGCAAGCAACAATAGACATTACATACACCCTGATCCAACCTGCACAGTGTAGCCTGTAGCTGTTCCAAAGATAGCTTGTGCACATAAGATTCCAAAGACATTCTAGACCTGTTACAAACATTTACACACATAACATATGCAAACCTTCAATCACGAAAATGTTGCAGAAATCTAACTTGCCCTTGTCAGAAGTCTGATGCATAGAGGAGCTGAAATGGCTGACCACTCTCTCCCAGTACTATGTAACTGCTGGTGATAAATTCAATCTGGTCTCACACTGACATCACTGCAAGCACTGACAGGCTCTTTTTTTTTGGACAACCCTAAATATTCTTGGCAGGTGGTATGTTTAGAAAATGTAAGAGCAAAAAAAGAACATCGTAAATTTTATTATCGCATGACATTTAAACAACAGCTTCATGCAAGCAGTGTGTACATATACACACACACATACAGTATATATATATATATATATATATATATATATATATATATATATATATATATATATATATATATATATATATATATATATATATGCACTGCTGAAGGATTTCTAAATTTGCAATTCTGTTTGGCACATCTTGTGATTCACACACACAAATTTGCTAGTTCTGCAGACCCAGAAACTCAAATCTCCTGATCCCGCCAATTCATCCCTTCCAAATTTCTGAGAGTTGCTTATCTAATGTTCTAATGATCTTTTTGTTACACTTTGATTGGATCCCCTGTTAAACATTCTCTGTAATTTATAGAGAGTAGTATCTAAATATCTTTACTGGATCTATTACATTTGGGGGTCTATAGGTTTAAAATGTTTTTTTTTTTTTAATCCAAAGGATCTTAATGTATTTATGAATTGAATATACTGTACAGCACTTTTTACAGTTATGTTTCCATACTAGCGATTTTGATATACTAACTTCTCGTTATCAGGATGATCATTTATTTGTAAACATATTTATTATTATAATCATCACAATTACTATTATCATTCTGATTACAACCACTACTGTGTGGATTATATAGCCTATTTTTTATCCATCCTTTTTTATTATTATTACAATTAGCATTTTTACTATATTTTGAATTAAGCCCTACTTCTTCCCTGTACCTACAATGTCTCATGTCAATCTTATTTCTAAAGTGTATGTGATCTACCTTTTCTGAAGAAGTTTCGAGCATCCAAGAAATGCGTTTCATGGCATTTTTATGTTTACAACAATAAAATAAATTTTATCTTGGACACAAGAGACCTCAAATTGCCTGTTCCATACACAAAATCCACTTACACTGGGCACCTCTACAACAGAAGCATTGCGGGCATTTTTATTACATTTCTTCACTTTCTGAGATAGTAAAGATAGATCCTCTATAAGAAAAAAAAAAGCATATTTAGGTTTATGATGCTTGCCACAAAATCGCACAGACCATGAGAACTACAGTAGAATATTAATCCAGTAAAAATGCTGGTGCTTTTTCACTAGTACTTTTCTTTTATAATAGTAATGTAAATAACCAATGTAAAAGTTTTAAGGTTGGAAATAGTTTAATGCACTTCAAGCAGTTAAATCATACTTTTATATACATATACATAAGGCTAGGTATCAGATCTAAAATAGGGACATTGGAAGTGCAAAGAGTAACGGGAGATGTGGTTCCAAAAGAGGGAGAGTCTCTTAAAATGAGGGACAGCTAGGAGTTATGCCAATTGAGCCCCCTAGAAATATAAGAACCTGTTAAGTTGTCTAAAGCAGACCTTTTGGTAGCTTTCCAGGTCTGCATGAAAAAGTTCCCGACATTACACGTCAATAAAAGGGGGTGAGTCTTTTGAACGTGATGATGTACGAAGGGACTATAATAAGGAAGTTCATAGCCAGTAGCCAATAGCTGCCCTTGTGTCCTTTTTTGTCCGTTGGACTAGCATACAGACGAACTGATTTTTCGACCGGACTCGAGTCCGTCTGAAAGATTTAAAACATGTTCCAAATCTAAAGTCCGTCTGATTTTCGACAGAAAAAAGTCTGCTGAAGGTCCGATGAAGTCCACACACAGTCGGATTGTCCGATGGATTAGTTCCATAAGACCAGTCCGGTCGAAAAGTCCGCCCGTGTGTACACGGCATAAGGCACCTTGGGTTCAAGAGACTTTGCTTAGGCTGACATGATGTCATTAGTCTGCTGAAGGAAAAAGGAAGCATTTTCTCAGTCCAAATGTAATCAAACTCTAACATTGCTATTGCAGAGCGGCCCTGAACCTCCTCTTCTTGCCGGAACTCTGGGCTCCTCTTCTCAGTGAGCCACCATAGGATACCGCTTCCTATGTGGGCACACCTCATAGGCTCTTTCCTAAGCCAGGATATGTGCGCCTAGTGACACACACAGTGTGGCTCAGCCTCACCCCGCCACTCTCTGCTTACAGGAGCCAATGGCTCCCACTGCTACCTCTGTGGGCAGAGAGAGGGGAGACCTGCTGCAGACAGGTGCAGGTAAGTATACAGGGGGAGCGATGCAAATACAGGGACATTATTTTTTTTTACCTTAAAGCAGTGTTGGCACCCCAGCCGGATCCCTACTGGGCATGCGCAAAGCGAGCTGCGCTCTCTTACTGGCCCGGAAGCAGGGGAAGGAGGAGGGAAGAGGAGGGGGCCAGACTTCTGATGTACCTTGCCACGGTGAGGTCCAAAGGAAGTGGGGACAGCGTACCTGTCAAAAACAGGTTACCCGCTCCCCCTCCCCCCCAAAAGGTGCCAAATGTGGCACCAGGAACTTTTCGGTGGAACTCCGCTTTAATGCAGATAAGGCATTGAGGTAAAAAAACATGTACATCCTTTAGAACAACTTTAAAATGCCAGTTTTGGATAAGCTGTCCCAAACTCAGAGTTGAAAATCTTTCTTGCATTATCCAATAATTGTAACTCTGGTGACATTTTATACAATCTTGCAATACATCAATAATGTTGTGGTTGATAAATATATTTTTGGTTCTACAAATGTTTGCATGAGCTGATAAAATGCAAATAAGTTTTAGAAAGTTTGCATTTTGACAACTAGATGCCTTCAGAGGAAGAGGCTGTAGTTTCTCTATAAATAGAGCTTTCTGAGTATACTGGCGTCAGCTGCTCTATTCTGACAAAACCAGCAACAACTGCTAAAGTGGATTGTTCACACCCAGTATGAAGTGCACTTTTTTGGGGACCTCACATGTAAATTTAGTTCAAGATGGTAACTTATACAAAAACTTGATAGGTAAATGCTGATGACCTCAAAGCTCCTTCTAATAATGATGATCTGACCAAACAGCTGCAGAAGGCATGGAACCTGCTTCCAATAAGCTTGGTTGTATTATGTTGGAGTTATATGACTATCTCAAGAAGATCATAATCTGGGCACATTTTCCATTTTAAGGGACTGTTATATGAATCACAGATGTGGGGTGCCGAGCTTTTCTGGAAAAAGGCAAATATATTACATCATGGTCTCTGGCAGCTGTTCTCACATTGGATGTTATTACAATGATGACAATGCCTGGGATTCTAATATCACAGTTAGATCTTCAAATTCATTCTATTTCATCTTTATTTTCATTTTTTCCTCTATAAAGTCTTAAAATATTTGAGTTAGGTATACTTTATTAGGAGTTCAGTCATGATACTGATCTTTGCACATTGTCACTCACTTTGTTCAGCTGGCAGAACTGCTCAATGCAATATTTTTCCTGCTTTGATTTTATCCAACTTGTACAATGTTCATATTACTCATACACAGGGGTGATCTGGAAACCTGCAGAAACTAGCCAGGACTTAGCTGTCATTCTCTGACCTCTAACTAGATGAAATATGGAATCTTATCGCTCTATTTGCTCCAGTTTTCATGCATCATCTTCATAATTTGATTCTGCTGTATACATATTGTGTTAAAGTAAAGCACCTGGCAGATCTGAAAACAAGCTTTTAATGCTGCTGTGTATTGTTTATAAAAAAAAAAAAAAGTCACCCGGTGGCCACGCCCCATGGCTATATAAGTAATGGCTCTTGGCGGACCCAGCATTGCAACGGGAGAGAGTGTCGAGAGAACATCGGAGGAAGAACAGAGGGAGAAGACAGCGGAGTGAGGAGACCAGGCAGAGGGAGGAGAACCGGCAGCTGAAGAAGACATCAGCGGAGGGAGAAGAACCAGAGAAAGATGTCTTCAGTGGAGGGAGAAGAACCAGAGGATGAAGACATTACTGGAGGGAGAAGAAAATCGGAAGGAGAAGAGATGCTGGAGCTGCTTAAATAAATTACTTTGTCAAAAACCTTGTCTGTTTTTATTTTTGAGACTTTTTTTTAGGGTGAATGGGTAGGGGTACAATGAAGTGGGCAGGGTTGTCAGGAAGAAGCCCTTGTCCCTATCAACAGGTGGACAAGGTGCTTTGGGGTGGGGGGGACGCAGGGCCCCCCTGCCACAAAGCACCCAACCCACATGTTGAGGGCATGTGGCCTGGTATGGTTCAGAAGGGGGGGGCGCGCTTGCTCATTTCCACACCCTTTCCTGACCTACCGGGCTGCATTGAAGTCGGATGGAAGTCGGGCTTCAAGTCGCAGGGCAGAGTCGGATCCACAGTCATACGACTGTCCTGTCGTACCAGTGTGAACCCAACCAGAAGGAGAGCGCAGAGTAACACGAGTTGACTAAAAACCAATGTATTGGTGCTGCTTCACTGTCTAGTCAGCAGGCTGGCATCTGATACCACTGCATTGCTTAAAGTGGCATTCAACCCAAGACCAAAAATGTAATATGTTGTAGCTTACCAATCCTTAGATTAGGCTTTTTTCCTCTGTTTTCACCTGGTGATCTGGCCAGTAACACAGTATCTGTAATTAGAGTGCCCCTACTGTAGATGAAGGTGCACAGAGACACCTCCTGACAGCAGCACTGTTAATCTGGGAGGAGGGAAGTGTTAGATGTACTAGTACATTTAGATGCACTAACAAATTGAAGTCAAACTCCAGCTCACACTTTTTAGGCAGTTACAGTAAAAAAAATTCCTTAAAAATAAATGAATAAAACCTGATATTGTAAACACCCATGTCAGTGGTAAATGGTTCATCTTAAGCCTCTAACTGCTACATCTGCAGGACAGATTCCTCTGTTGAAAAACAACAGACTAACTTGCCAGATCACCAGGTGAAAATAAGAGTAGGAAAGCCTAAACAAAAAAACAGCCACCACATCTAAGAATTGGTAAGTTGCAATATAACAAGTGTCTGCTTTTGGGTTTAATACCACTTTAAATTAGTTCTAAACCTTAGGCATAAAAAGCATTTCCCTTTAGCATCATATTACTATGATTCATTGACTGCTCCTTTATTCCTATTTTGTCCCGAAGACTAATGCCGCGTACAGACGAGCGGACTTTACGGCAGACTTTGCCCAGCGGACTTTGACGGACTTTCTGAATGAACGGACTTGCCTACACACAATCAACCAAAGTCCGACGAATTCGTACGTGATGACGTACACCGGACTAAAATAAGGAAGTTCATAGCCAGTAGCCAATAGCTGTCCTAGCGTGGCTTTTTGTCCGTCGAACTAGCATACAGACGAGTGGATTTTTTGACCGGACTGGAGTCCGTCGGATAGATTTGAAACATGTTTCAAATCTAAGTCCGTCCAACTTTTGAGAAAACAAAGTCCGCTGGAGCCCACACACGATCGAATTGTCCGACGAAATCCTGTCCGCCGGGCAAAGTCTGCCGTAAAGTCCGCTCGTGTGTACGCGGCGTAACATGTTTATTCCTGTAGCTCCTTGTGTTCTCGCAGCACTACCCAAAACATTTGCTTATATCATGCAAACAGTCAGGTGGTCTACTGCATTGCCCCATAATTCCCTGCACTGATTGCCCCTTTGCTCATGCATGTAAGTGTCTTGAGCATTTCGCTTTTGCTGGATGCTTTATGGTGCCCATACTTGTCAATGCACTGTCCTGGTTAGGAGAATGTATATAAGGGAGGCTTCCAGAGAGACTCTGCAAGGCAACGGAGCCACCCTCTATTGGAAATTCATGAGAATGAATTTGTGATGACAGATTTTCAAGCATAAGGTGCAATAAACCTAAAAGAAAAAGGGGAATGGTAGCGACACAAGTATTTGAAATATGCCTAAAGAATGTATATTTTCTACGAGGGTTTATAAACACTTTTACTTTAAAAGTGAAAGTGGTGTCCCCCTCCTGGTGGTGCTGTCTGCTGGTACTAAAGGAATCGCAAAAATATCTACACAGGATTAGCAATTTTTAGACATTAGCCTTTTACATATGTATATTTCAAGTGTGTATTCAGTGGTTTGCCCAGAATTTGTTCATATAATATTATAAAAATGGAAAACAATTCCCCTATGTTATATATGTGAGTGTGTCTGTGTGTGTGTAAAAGCAGCTTGAGTGGCGGAGCCTGGAGGGTTTAGGTAATCTTTGGATCCTACCTCAACTGACCATCGGCAGAAGATCATTAAAAAAATATGCAAAACTCTGCAGAAAGAAAACAGAGATTGGTAACAGCTGTTGCAACTTACACAGTTCTTGACACAGCCAATGTTTCACATTTTTCCACCAAAACACACATAAAAGTTATTTACTGTGTGATATACCTGGAATGGTGCCGGCTGACTCATGGCAATAATCAATGGAGGGTTTTATACGCTGCATTAAATGTAATGCTGGCTGAGGAGAAGTGACACAATGAAAACACAGTTCTCTGTATGGTTTGAGCATAGTGGTAGGACACTCACATGAACTGAACCCTCAGCCTGGGGCTGAACACTTCCATCCTAGAACAGACCCCCAACACAGTTTTGTATAATATCCTGAACTCCCTGGTAGGCAGGTGTACCTAAACTGCAGGAAGGCACAGCTGGCATGAAGACTCCCAAACTCATGTATTCATAGGTTCACCCCATCCCATAGTATATACAGTATACCTATTAAAAATAATTGAACTGGTAGCTTTATTAGGTAGACAAAAAAAAACCACTGTGCATTTATATATGCTATACATATATGCCCTGCACTCTGCCTGCTGAGTCCTGAACGACAGTTATTTAAACCAAAATAAAATAATAAACCTGGGAGGAAAGCCGGGCCACGTGACCTGTCAGTCACATGACCCGCTCTCCTCCACTCAGGAAGCTTGCTGTTCTCCATTGAACAGAGAGAACTTCAGGGAGCTTTGTTAGCAATACACCATGGGCTGATTTTTATGAGTGAGGTGGGCCATGGTGTCTGTACTGCAACAGTGCATAACGGAGAGTGAAATACTGTAGCAATATCTACGCTCTGTTATAAACTAGCCCCTATGTGTAAATTACTTTTCTCCTTATTACTTTCAATAAAGCTATTTTCACAGCTGATAGTAAGAAAAGAATATGCAGAAACTATTTGTTATACGTACAAAGTTCACATGGGAGCAGAATAGATCTGCCATGCAAAGCCTTCATTAAAGATTGTGTTCATTATTAAGGCTTTTTCTATTAAGTAATGGTAAATCCTGTCACTACTTCCAACATAGAGAACAGAGAATGTACACATCATTGTAAATTGTACAGTTTTAATAAGGGAGGCTGGGGAAATAGGTATGAAAGAGCCAGCACCAACATGTGAAGTCTTTACTTTTATTTCACTGGCCAAAGGTCACATAACTCTTTTCATGGGATGTTTAAGACTGTGGCTCGCATGCACAGAAGTTGTATGTTTTTTGTTTTTCTTACAAGACCCCCTACTGCAGCATTTCCTTATGGTGGGGAATCTTGGAGGCGATACACAGTCGTATTTACTTGGAAAGCACTTCACCTTTAAAAATTTTAAAACAAACCTAGTAGGGCAAAGGTAAAATATGAGTGCACTCAACACAATGAAAACATTAGAATGTCCATCTGGTTAAATCAGAATGGCTAGGCACTCACTTACCTTAACCTGGTTTGGCCGCTGTAGTGCGCTCAAGATGACCATGCTACCTAAGGTGTTGTATCTGCTACAGACGCTTCCCATTCGACTCCCTCTGGTATTTTTTTAAACGGGTGAGCTCTATATTCAGAGATTTTGTATGGTCCTACCAAAGACCTCGCCTTAAGCTTCAACTACTTCATCTCCCGAAGCCTCAGGGAGGGGTTGGCCTTCAGACGTACGGGCCTACTACAGAGCAGTACATCTTACCAGGTTTGTGGATTGGCACTGTCATGCTGAGGCAAAACATTGGGTGGCCATGGAACTAGAAGACTCCAATGACAGAGCAAAGAGTTGGCCATGGATAACTTCTCCATTACCAAAGGCTCTCGGTGACCATACCACCCTCAGCAGCACATGGTTGGTCGCTAGGGATGCTTCTTCAGTGTCACCATTACCTTCACCCATGGTGCCTATACTGGGTAATCCAGAATTTGAACTCGTTCCTTGCCACTCCCTTGTTCCTGCTTCTCACCCTTATGTGGCCTTGGATGCTTTTCCCTTTTACATTTCTCCTGTCCAGGGAGATGGTTCTCCCCTTACCCTTTTGGCCATGTGACTAATAGAAATATATGCATAACTAATATTCGAGTGGTGTGTGGGAGGGTGGGTGGCTTGCGGGTTGGGAGGGATAGTGAAGATAAAGTAATAACAATTTTGTTATGTTTTTTTGTACTATGAGATGTTATACTATATTCATTGTATGTTTTCTTTTTGATACTTGAAGAATAATAAAAATAAAGTAATTAAAAAAAAAAATAATTTGAACCAGGCCTCTAGAACCCTAATTTCCAGCATTTGGCTTTGAGTGGCCGCCTTCATTTTTGTTACTTTATAGGACCTGACGGTCAGCTCTCTTCTTCTGCCAGAGAGACTGCGACTGACCCTCTGTCCCTATGTTCCTTTTAAGTGGGAATCAGACCTTGGAACCCGATTCACTGACTCACAGAAGGTAAAAAAATCTTAATTTTGCCCATAAATCTTCCATAGCCACTAGAGTACAAGAGACGAGAGCTTGACTCGTTGGTACAGGCTACCCACTACTTTTTTCCTCAGGTCCCTAGTACGTGCTGGAAATGTGGCAATGCCGAGGGAACAGTGATACATATTTTCTGGGATTGTCCCAAACTCAGGCCTTTCTGGCAGGAGGTGATCTGAACTGTCAAGCTCCTGAATAACATTAATTTGGAGGGGAACCCTGCGGCATGCTTGTTACATTCATTTAACTAACCTATTAAGAAATATAAGGCTTCTCTATAATTCAGCTACTGAACGCGGCTAAGGCATGCATCCCCTTGTGTTGGAGATCTGAGAACCCGCCGTCGAAGTCCCTGTGGTTTTCCAAAGTCAATGAACTAAGGGATATGGAGTATCTTACAGCTACCTTGAACAACCGGGAGGAGATCTTGGCAGCATTTTGTATACACTAAAGCTTATCTTAAGGAGGTCGCGCAGACTGGCTGATCTCCTAGACTTGGTCTGGACTCCCTGGGCGAGAGGCTCTGTCTATTTATCTATTGTTCTGCATCTGTAGTTTTTCTTCTACCAAGAGACACCTGGCCCCTTACTCTTTCTCTTCCCTAACGTCTCCTACCCCCTTTCCCGCTTTCTTCCCCTTCCCTTGTATACCTGGCTCAGCCGTGAGCACGTTATTTTGTCAGATATTTAAATCTCCTTTTATGCATTTTCCATGTATCACTGTTCCATGTTTGGGCCTGGGCAGTCATCGAGATGCCCAGCTTCCCGATATATAGTTATGTTTTATATAGTTGCACAGTTTTAAGTGTACGAGTATTTGTTCTGGGTCTTCCATGCCGTCACCACCTCGTATGCCTCATATTCCCTGTACAATGATGATCAGGTTAATGTTGGTATTATTATATGCACTTTTATATACTATCTCTTACCTAGCCTGTTGGCTTATGGATCTATTGGTTGTCATTTGATAAATAATGCAGTTTCCTCTTTTGTTTACTTGACTGTAAACCGCAACTTTTTGAAAATAAAGGAATTAAATGAAAAAAAAAAAATCAGAATGGCTATATGTATACCAAAAATGTTCATCACAATAAAATATTACATTTTACGTTTACATTTTTACAGACCCCGAAAGAATGATCATTACTCAGCACTCAACATTTAGAACTTAGCCAACGGTCAATGCTTAGAAAGAGGCTAAAAGTTTATTAGAATAGTTATTTTTAGTTTCGGTTTGAGTGGGTAAAGTTTAAAAATGAGTTTTTTGCTGTCTCATTAGGGAGATCTTCTTTCACTTCCTGTTCTATAACAGGACGCGAGAGTTAAAAAAGGCCTCCCTGTAAAGAAAAAATGTCATACTTACCTCTTCCGCTGGCCATGATCTATGCTCTCTTGAACACTACAGTTGCTCAATCATCTTCAGCTTCAAAGTTTGTCAGATGCCTAGCCTCCCATTTTGTGCTGTGGATCCATCCAGTAGTCCCTACATGATCATTACTGTGTCCTACCCTGATGTAAGAGGCAGCAAAAAGATGCGCAAAGTGCAGATGGAGACCAGGCATATGGTTACATGCTACAGTTGTTTCCACCATTCTAGCTACTCAAGAGAATGAACATCAGTAGCAGGACATGTAAGTATTAAAAGTGAAGTTTAGGATTAAAAAACAAACATTAATGCCGCGTACACACGAGCGGACTTCACGGCAGACTTTGCCCGGCGGACGGGATTTGGTCGGACAATTCGATCATGTGTGGGCTCCAGCGGACTTTGTTTTCTCAAAAGTTGGACGGACTTAGATTTGAAACATGTTTTAAATTAATCCGTTGAAATCGAGTCCGGTCGAAAAAGTCCGCCGTCTGTATGCTAGTTCGACGGACAAAAAGCCACGCTAGGGCAGCTATTGGCTACTGGCTATGAACTTCCTTGTTTTAGTCTGGTCGTACGTCATCACGTACGAATTCGATGGACTTTGGTGGATTGTGTGTAGGCAAGTCCGTTCATTCAGAAAGTCCGTCGTAAAGTACGTCGAAAAGTCCGCCGGGCAAAGTCTGCCGTAAAGTCCGCTCGTGTGTACGCGGCATTATACTCACCTAACAATCTGATGCTGCAGAGACCACTAATGGCTCAGTTCTCAGTCTTCAGTGAGCCGCGGGCCATTGGCTGTCATGCACCAGCTCTCTGCTCTGACTCTAGCGATCACTGGAGCACCAGGCTGTGCAGGGGATGGAGCTGAGCCAGCTGCTGGTCCAGGCACGTGGGTGGATCACAAAATTAAAGACCAGCTGAGTGACACTATTGATAAAAATAAAAAAAAAAGGGCCAATTGAGTGGCATCAGCCGACAGTGGATTTTAGCCCACTGTCAGTTGAATGTGGGTCACAGGAATGCAGAATGAAGTGCACTCCTGTGATTCCCAGGAGAAGTAGGGCCAAAAAAAGCTTTGGCTCTACTTCTCCTTTAACTCTTTTTTTTCACAGGAATGCCTTTATTAAACATCTATCAACAGTGTTGCTTTAAAGCCATTTATTTAGCTTTATGTAACTATACAAGGTTAAGGTACTCACTTTTTCTTTTAAGTGGATATACTGTACTTATCCTGGTTTTTTAGCTTCGTGAATTGGTTCTTTTCCTACACATGAAGAGGAAGCCCTTGGTTAAATAATCCCCAGGGAGTTGGGATACATATTATAATATACTTACAAATCCTCCACTTGGATTTCACCATACACATGGGGAGATAGATTGCATGAACACCAATAGGATCCTCCTTAGATAGACTTTCATTGCATCAGGACATCACGTAAATAGGTATAAAAAACTTCATTGCGTAGTATTATTGACAAGTACATTTATTAAGAGTACAACAAAGGCCAGAATACTCTCAAACAACGCAGTAAAAAGTGCATTTCAATCCAATAAAACCTAACAATGTTTCCATTCAGTGTGATTGCCGGCTTTCGAACTTGGCAACGTGGCACCTATTGGTGTTCATGCAATCTTTCTCCCCATGTGTATGATGAAATCCAAGTCGAGGGTTTGCAAGTGTGTTTGACTGCTTTTAATTAAGTAGTCCATTCATTGGGTCAAGAGTCGGTGTGAACCTTTCCTTCTTGGTGACGGATTCTTCCCAGCACTTTCCTTCGTGTGGACCTACACCTATTGGACTGTTTTTATTTGAGATGTCATATATTCTTAACATTGGGACTTTTTATTAATTCTTAGCGCTGCACTTTGTGATTTATGCTTTTTTGTCTTTTTGCCAGGAGATTTGTGTCAGCAGCTGTGTTGCTATTATTAACGTGATCATTCATTAGCGCGGATATTTTTGGTTTTTATTTCCTATATTATAATAGAACATAAGTTTTCACAATCTACTACCATCCAGTCTTTTGGCAAGTCCGCATATCTGGTGGGTCTGATGCTATTTGCCTCCTAGCAGTGAAACGCTTACATCAACACTTCTAGGAAAAACTAAAATTGTCAGCATGCCAATCCATGCCTATGCGTCATACAGGCAAAAACAAGTCCAGCAAATTGCAGTACGTTTCAAAAAATGGCTATGGAATCCTCTATTCAGTAAATTGGATGACAGAACACCAATGAAACACCAGTTCATCATCAATTCTACACTGCCTTTAATTAAAACCTTGAGACAAAACATGCATCCCTTCATTTTCAATAACAGATATCAGCCCAGCAAGGCCGACCCTAAAGATGTGGGGTTTTCCACATTTTAATGAACATGGAAAAACCCTTTAAATATGCAGTTATTTCATAGTGCTCCAGGTCATGGAATAGGAAACCTGGAAAGTCCAAAGTGTTAATCATTTTAAATAAGTTGTAGCAACCTATGAAATCATTAGTGAATAATTATATTGCATAATAATGTACGATTTTAAGCAAGTAAAGAAACAAGTATATGATAGAATAGGTTTATATAGATGAGATAAGAAGCTATTGAAGTTCACGGGGGTACTGCTCAATACACAGGGAACTTCATTATAGGGAGTATAATGACTGCACAATGGTTTTATATAGAAACAAAATAAGCTTGATGTAAATAATCATATCAGTTAAAAGGTAACTCCACTTTCATGGGGGAAAAAAAAATAGCAAATAAAGAAAAAATAATATAGCATATACAATTGCGACACAAGTCATATTGTAAGTGAATGTTATTACAAATGACCTTTCCTTTTCAATCTGCAGTCACTGTAATCTTCTGAAATTCAATGCAATATGGCTACCTGGAGTTGTTCTGTACACAGAATGTGTACTGGTCACTCCCCAAAAACATAATTTCCTGCTTATGTGATTGGCTCACCAATTTTCCCAGAAGTCTGCCTAAGATACAAGTCAAATTTTTGGCATCCCCTGCAACAAAAATGTCATTTTTGGTGAGATACTCCCAATAGGAGCACATCTAAAGGGATGCAGGCTCAGCAGCTTTCCTCATTAGTGCTCTGCAGCTGCCACATCTGACTGATAATTATGAAACCTTTTCCATTAGACCCACGCAGCACAAACAGTGATTTCTTCAGAACAACAAAAGGTAGGAATCTGCAACAAAGGCTGTTATAATCCTTGCACTGTACATAGATTAACCAAAGAGAAATGTTTTTTTCTCAACAATAGTGGAGTTACGCTTTAAGTGTTAATATTTTTAAATGTAATATTTGTATATGATTTTTAATTATATACATCACTGGGTGCAGTCATATTTGCTCTTTACATATACATGCTCTGTGCCCGGCTTTAAAATTCTGAATGATAGTTGTCCTTTACTGCTTCATCTCAGATATCAAGTATAAGAGTTGCAATGAACTCTGTGGCTGATATCTCATCTCAACTGTTGTAAAACAAGAGAAATTAAACTAAACCAATGAGAGCTCCCTCCAGTTGCTAATCTATACATCTCAATAATTCATTCAAAAACATGGAAGAGCAAGCTTGTAATACATGAAGTTAGGGAAGACATGACAATAACTCAAAATTTATTCTCAATGAAAATACATTATACATTCCTTTCAAAGGAAAGAGCACTGTGCGGGGACCAATCCACAATCAAGGAGCTATTACTGTCCAATCCATTCTAAGCTATTAGATCCGATTTCCTGCTCTGGGTTACTGCACGTCATAGCTCATCATCAGGTAATCAAAAAAAAATCCCAATATTCAAATATTTTACATACATAAAAAATGTACAGGTATAGAAAGAGTGCATTGAAAATGTCAACACACCTGAATTGTTTATTATCATTTTATCCTTATGTAAACCTCAAGTCATCTCATGTTTTAATGGTATAAGTGGTCACGGCTTGTCTTAGACTTATCCCATTAATATCAGATGATATTTTTTCTATACCCTTACATATTTGTAAATCTATGTTTTGTATCATGCTATTTGTTGAAGCTTCAACATCTGTAACTTTGTGCCATGACTGGACATGACCTGCCAGTCAAAAAAAGGAAATATATAAATATATACAGTATCTCACAAAAGTTAGTGCACCCCTCACATTTTTGTAAATATTATTATATCTTTTCATGTGACAACACTGAAGAAATGACACTTTGCTACAATGTAAAGTAGTGAGTGTACAGCTTGTAGAACAGTAACAATTTGCTGTCCCCCTCAAAATAACTCAACACACAGCCATTAACCACCTCCCGCCCGCGCTATAGCCGAATGACGCACTCTGTGATCACCAAGTCTATGAGACTCGGCTGATCACAGATCGGAGTAAGGGGCCGATCCCGGCCCCTTACCACGTGATCAGCTGTCAGCCAATGACAGCTGATCACGTGATTTAAACAGAAAATCAGTAATCTTTTTTTGTTTTTCCCCCTCATGCTTCACACTGAAAAAAAAGCCGATCACCAGCATCTGTCAGAGGGACATTGGTCCCTCACACAGAGAGCCACTGCTGCCTTGTCTGTGCCCACCAGTGCCACCTGCCAGTGCCCACCAGTGCCACCTATCAGTACTCATCAGTGCCACCTATCAGTGCCCACAGTGCCACCTACCTTTGCCCACCAGTGCCATCTATCAATGCCCACCATGCTGCCAATCAATGCTCACCAGTGCTGCCAATCAATGCCCATCAGTGCCTTGTCATCAGTGCTACCGATCAGTGCTGCCTATCAGTGTCACCTACCAGTGCCAATCAGTGCCGCCTCATGAGTGCAGCCGATTAGTGCCCATCAGTGCAGCCCCATCAGCGCACATCAATGAAGGAGAAAAATTACCCGTTTTCAAAATTTTATAACAAACTATGGAAATTTTTTCTTTTTCAAAATTCAGTCTTTTTTAGTTTTTTTTTTAGCAAAAAAACCCAAAACCCAGCAGAGAATAAATACCACCAAAAGAAAGCTCTATTTGTGTGAAAAAAATTCAAAAAATATAATTTGGGTACAGTGTTACATGACCGCGCAATTGTCATTCAAAGTGCGACAGTGCTGAAAGCTGAAAATTGGCCTGGGCAGGAAGGGGGTTTAAGTGCCCAGTAGGCAAGTGATTAATGTCTAAACCACTGGCAACAAAAGTACACCCCTAAGAGAGAATTTCCAAATTGGGCCCAAAGTGTCAATATTTTATGTGGCCACCATTATTTTTCCAGCACTGCCTTAACCCTCTTGGGAATGGAGTTCACCAGAGCTTCACAGGTCACCACTGGAGTCCTCTTCCACTCCTCCATGACGACATTACAGAGCTGGTGGATGTTAGAGACCTTGCGCTCCTCCACCTTCCATTTGATGATGCCCCACAGATGCTCAATAGGGTTTAGGTCAGGAGACATGCTTGGCCAGTCTATCACCTTTACCCGCTGCTGCTTTAGCAAGGCAGTGGTCATTTTTGAGGTATGTTTGGGGTCACTATCATGTTGGAATACTGCCCTGCGGCCCAGTCTCCGAAGTGAGGGGATCATGCTCTGCTTTAGTATGTCACAGTACATGTTGGCATTCATGGTTCCCTCAATGAACTGTAACTCTCCAGTGCCGGCAGCACTCAGGCAGCCCCAGACCATGACACTCCCACCACCATGCTTGTCTGTAGGCACACTTGTCTTTTTACTCCTCGCCTGGTTGCCACCACACACGCTTGACACCATCTGAACCAAATACGTTTATCTTGGTCTCATCAGACCACAGGACATGGTTCCAGTAACCCATGTCCTTAGTCTGCTTGTCAAACTTTTTGCGGGCTTTCTTGTGCATCATCTTTAGAAGAGGCTCCCTTCTGGGATGACAGCCATGCAGATCAATTTGATGCAGTGTGCAGCATATGGTCTGAGCACTGACAGGCTGACCCCCCACCCCTTCAACCTCTGCAGCAATGCTGGCAGCACTCATACGTCTATTTACCAAAGACAACCTCTGGATATGACGCTGAGCACGTGCACTCAACTTCTTTGGTCAACCATGGCGAGGCCTGTTCTGAGTGGAACCTGTCCTGTTAAACCACTGTATGGTCTTGACCACCGTGCTGCAGCTCAGTTTCAGGGTCTTGGCAATCTTCTTATAGCCTAGGCCATCTTTATGTAGAGCAACAATTCTTTTTTTCAGATCCTCAGAGAGTTCTTTGCCATGAGGGGCCATGTTGAACTTCCAGTGACCAGTATGAAGGGGTAAGAGCAATAACACCAAATTTAACACACCTGCTCCCCATTCACACCTCAGACCTTGTAACACTAACGAGTCACGTGACACCGGGGGGGGGGGGGGCTAATTATATATATATATATATATATATATATATATATATATATCCTGATTAAAGCATACTTCATATGTGAAAAACAGAGTTCAGAATTCACTGATTACACTATAATATTCTAGACATTCTACTGAAAACAGCAGCATTGTAAAGTCTAGATATAAAGCCTAGATAACTCTGCAGAGAGTGGATTCTTGTGTTGCAGCAAGCAGTATGCTCTATACCTATTGTGGTACCCATTCTAAGCCTGATTGCAAGTTTGAACAAGTAAATTAAATATCGATTTACAGATGTCCAAATAAGGCCCAGGAGGATGTGCTAAAGGTTCTAAGAAAAATAATGTTAAGTAAATAAATCTTAAACTCCTGTAAGGAATGGACAGCTTTTCTGGCTTACAGGCGGTGGTCTCAGCGGGGAGAATCGATAGTTTCAAAAAACTATTGGATAAGCACCTGAACGACCAAAACATACAGGGATATACAATGTAATACTGACATATAATCAAACATATAGGTTGGATTTGTGTCTTTTTTTCAACCTCACCTGCTATGTAACTATGTAACATAACACAATCTTAAATGACATTTTCAGCTAATGTGTTCTGTGAAATGAATACCTGCAAAAAACAACCTATAGCCAGCTAGGCAGTGCTCAAAGGGGCACTGATCTAAAATATTTGTATAAATCACTGTATATAGTACAGTGAAATCTATAAAATGCATCTATAGGATTCTTCTGTAGATTCTTTTTTAGCCCCGGCTCCAGTTTCATGTGTCTCTTTGTTTAGACTGCAGTCATAGTGACATCATGTCCCACTCCACTGATGTCACACAAAGCTTTATCTGGGATACCCCCAATATAGTGCCTGTTCAGGGTTTCACTGCCTTGCAAGGAATGGACAAGGGTTTATATATTGACATAAGGCATATAAACCCATCTGACTACTATGGGGCTCAGATTTATAGTCATTTATCCACAACATCTGGCAAATATATCTGTATTTATATATGTAGTTTTTGAACCTCTATTTGTTTGCTATAAAGTAATCATTATTCTTCACCACCAGAGAAAGTACCATGGATATGGAGATCAGAGAAGCAGGAGGGACCCTTAAAGTAGTTGTAAGCCTCTGACATGAAATATGAACAAATCATATCCCTCTATAGTGTGTACTTGTACTCAATACAGAGCACTAAGTGTAATTTCTGTCTGCTGCTTCCTTCCTCTGCCATCTGCATGAGTCACTATTGACAAGCCTTCCTCACACCAAGAGAAAAAAAGTAACAGGGAAGGGATCCCCAGCACACAGCCTGTGATTGACAGCTTCAGCTCTGTTCCTGTGTGCTGTGTGAAGGAGGTTGTGTCCCTTCCCTCCAATCAGCTCTCAGAGCTCTCCTCACTGAGCTCTGCAGAGTGTAACGTCAGCTCTCCGCACCCCTGCTTTTCTGGCTGTAGAAAAGGGACGAATGCAGATAAACAAGTACAACTTATGTAGGAGGATTTGTTTAATTTCTGTGTACCACTTGAGGCCAGTCACTTCATTGGGTACACGTAAGGGTTTTCACCACTTTAAAGACAAACTATCTTCAGAATTGTCTATGTCACTAAAATTAAAGTGTGAGCAAAAGCTGTAAGTAGTAGTAACGTTCAATATTTTTAAATATGCAACTTTCATTAAAATAATACCTATTAAACCTGCCATGAAGGTCCTTTATCAGGCACCTCTTGTTACAGCTAGAGGACACTTCCTTTCTTCTAAATCTTTGACACAGGCTTCTGATGAAGGTTACAAGTATCTGTTTCAACACACATTGGGGCTCTTTCACATGGCGTGGTGTCCGTGCCAATCAGCAGGGGATCTGTGAGCAGATATCACGCTGAACCGGAGCCCAATGGGCTGGATGTCAGTTTTTTTACATCAATGATCACTCAGCTTGTGTCTAGCGGATCCACTCTATGGGTGGTCAGATGTAAATGGACTCCAGTGTCTATTTATATCAGGCTACCTTGAATACATCTCGATTAGGTCCAGAAAAACGTTTTTCAACCAGGCCTGGACAGACTTGGTGGTAGGCAGGTATAAACAGACAGAAGTCCGTTTATATATGCCTGTCCATAGAGCTGCTTGGAACATCTGATCAGGTCCACCTGAAAAACTGACAGTGCCCTGAGCAATGTAATATAACCAACATTAGTGTGAATGCATGTAGACAGGATGAAGCTGCAAAGAGGATGCAGGAGATCAACAGCACAGAAATGCAAGAAATTATGAAAAAAAGGTGAAAACAAGTATTTTATATTTTGAAAAAAGGCCAATGTTAATGATACTCAAAGCTGAAGCAAACTGAATGCCATCGAGTCCAGATCTTCCTATACATTTTATTAAACAAATAGGTCAGTTATCATAAATTTTGTTTCCTACAGTAATTGTAGATTGTTAGATCACACTAACAACAAAACATTTTTTCTTAAAGAACCCAGAGACCAGGGCCCCAGTGTTGGGAACAAGGAGTAAATGTGTTTCCTTCCCTGGTGAATACTGATTACATGACACAATTAGATTTATTGTAAAAGCTCCAGAGAAAACAGTATTTCCACAGCAACCACAGTCTATCCTAGGGTGACCAGACATCCCCGGTTTCTGGGGACAGTCCCCGGATTGAGGACACTGTCCCCGGACCAAGTCTGTCCCCAGTTTTGTCCCCGGATTTGATTTTAACAGGGGCTGGGGCAATTTCAAAGACAGCCCATGCAGAATAAAAAATCTGAACTGCACCCCCCTCCCTCCTCTGCCGCTCCTACTAGCTTATGGGGGTTTATTTTTTTCCATTATCTGTGCCCCTTTCTGATGATCATGTGCTGGTTGGAGCAGAGGGACTATTTCAGTCCCTGAATTCAAAAATTCAGTTTCGGGCGCATGTTCTTCTGCCTGGCAGTCCCGGCCAGCCGCCTGCCTGCTTATCTCCTTGCCTTCCCTGATGGAGTGATCTTCCTTTGCTCCCCACCAAGTAGTAGTCGGGGCCCGAAGAGTAAAGCCCCATACACACTGTCAGATTTTCTGCTGATTTTTGTCTTCAGATTTACCAAAACCACGTAGTGCAAGAACCTGCCTGATTGCATACAAATTGAAACTCCTAAGGTTTGACCTCATATTATATGGTTTTGGTAAATCTGAAGGAAAAAATCAGCAGAAAATCTGATAATGTGTATGGGGCTTTAGACTTGACAGGCTGCAAAGCGGGCGGCGGAGACGGGCAAAGAGTCGTCGATTGCTGCCATTACTAGTAAAAAAAAAATATGTCCCCGGATTTCATTTAAAAAATCTGGTCACCTTAGTCTATCCACTACCACCCGCTCTCCTCTCAGAATCCTTTAACATGTCTTCAGGAAGTGACCATCCATCAAAGGTTCAGCTTTGCTGGCACAATCTCCTGGCAGCCAGTAAGCTCAACCAGAAGCTGCTTTTATTGGCAGCAATGTTTTAGGAAATGTTTAGAGAGACTAAGATGGTTAAAAAAAAAAGGCTAGACTTGCTGTAAAATGTAGCTCTACAATATGTTACTTTTGGGATACAGTGCGTTAGTTTTATAGTATGGCAGTCCTGTATATAAAGCTTTATAGTTCGCATTACTGGACGTGACCTAGGCCTGGCTCGCCCAGACTAGAAATGGAACTGCAGGCTCCAGTGTTAATGAACATTCTTGAACATCTGTAGTTGGCATTGCAAACCCAGTGAAGTAATAAGGGTCGAAGATTTCATTTTTTACACTCCACAGCCACTTTTTTTTTTTATTGAAGAGCTACATATGCTCAGAATACCAACCGTTAATATTACCTAGGTGCTAGTTTCCCAGTCTGGGCCTAATGCATGGAGATCTGTTTATCATTTAAAGTAGAACTACAGGCAAGGGAGGATTATAAGCCTTATTAGTTTTTTTTTTTGTCATCTGTGTCCCATTGGGGAGATTTCCCTTAACACTCTGTCCCATAGCCAAAACAGGAAGTGAGAGGAAATTCATCCAAAGTGAAGGTATCCCTGGTTCTCACTAGAAGATTCCCCCCCTATTCCTGTTCTGGGGACAACCCAAAATTAGGGTTTTTTCCGTTACTTTTGGTTATAGTAGTAAACAAGACAAATAGAGAGGGTGAATCTCCCTAATGGGATCACTGACAGCAATAAAAGCCTGATAGGTGTTCTAATTCCTCTCCACTCTATTCAAAACAAAACAAGTTTGCCTTTAGATAGGCCCCTTTCACACTGGGGCGGTTTGAATGCGCTGTTGCGCTAATAAAAGCGCCTGCAAACCGACCCGAAACAGCCGCTACTGTCTCTCCAGTGTGAAAGCCCCGAGGGCTTTCACACTGGAGCGGTGCGCTAGCAGGATGGGAAAAAAGTACACCGCTCCTTCCCATTGAAATCAATGGGACAGCGCGGCTATACCGCGGGTAAAGCGGTAAAGCAGAGGGGCTTTGCGGTGGTTTTTAACCCTTTCTCAGCCCCTAGTGGGGGGTAAAACCTAGAGGCCGAATACCGACGGTAAAGCGCCGCTGACAATAGCGGCACTTTACCGCCGCCCCAGTGTGAAAGGGGCCTTATACTTTACCACTCCCAACCCCCCCCCCCCCCTTTGGCTATTGTAGTAAAATGACAGCTAGGGGGAGCAGCTAGTGCTGATACATCTGAACAATCTAAGGCTTCAAGTACACTTGAACTACTTTGACCACCAGCCGTGGGGAAAGCACAAAACGCGGCAAAATCACACCACATTCAGGAGAGGAAGCTTAACCGCTTGCCGACCGATATACGTCGGCAGAAGGGCACGTACAGGCAGATTAACGTACCTGTACGCTGCCCTTTAAGAAGCGGTTTGCGGGAGGGCGAGCGCCCACCGTGACCCCTGTGAGTGTGATCGCGGGTCCTGCGGACTTGATGTTTGCGGGGATAGCCGCGATCGTCTCACGGAGAGGAGGAACAGGGAAATGCTGACGTAAACAAGCATTACCCCCTTCTGCCTAGTGACAAGGACATTGATCACAGCTCCCTGTAATCGGGAGCGGTAATCAATGTCGTGTCACACATAGCTACGCCCCCCACAGTTAGAATCACTCCCTAGGACACACTTAACCCCTACAGCACCACCTAGTGGTTAACCCCTTCAATGCCAGTCACGTTTACACAGTAATCAATGTATTTTTAACCGCACTGGATTGCTGTATAAATGTGAGTGGTCCCAAAATCACGCCAAAAGTGTCCGATCTGTCCGCCATAATGTCACAGTCATGATAAAAATCGCTGATCGCCGCCATTACTAGTAAATTAAAATTAAAAAATTTAATTATTAATAAAAATGCCAAAAAACTATCCCCTATTTTGTAGACGCTATAACTTTTGCGCAAACCAATCAATGAATGCTTATTGCGATTTTTTTTTTACCAAAAGTATGTAGAAGAATACGTATCGGCCTAAACTGAGGAAAAAAAAATAGTTTTTTATATATATTTTTTGGGGATATTTATTATAGCCAAAAGTAAAAAATAATGCGTTTTTTTCCAAATTGTCACTATTTTTTTGTTTATAGTGCAAAAAATAAAAACCACAGAGGTGATCAAATACCACCAAAAGAAAGCTTTATTTGTGGGGAAAAAAGGACGTCAATTTTGTTTGGGAGCCACGTCGCACGACCGTGCAATTGTCAGTTAAAGCGACGCAGTGCCGAATCGCAAAAAGTGCTCTGGTCTTTGGCAGCCAAATGGTACGGGGCTTAAGTGGTTAAGGGAGGTTGAACCTCCTCTAACCTCAGCAGCTCCTAAACGATCCTAAAAGCTTATGTGTACATGGACACTTAGGCTTTTATGGAGTTGAGTTTAGGAGCTTTGGCAAAAACTCAAGTTTAGGAGCTGCTAATGTACATGGAGCCTTAGGGAACAACAGGCTCTTAAAGAGAATGTCTAGCTTTTATTTTTTTTCAGATATAAGTATAATAGAAATCAGGGGTGATGTAATAGGTGTTATTAACCGGTTCCCGACTGGCTCACGTCTATATACGGGGAAGAATGGCTCCCCTGCGCGAAACCCAGTACAGGTATGGGCTTCCTTGAAGAGCCGATGGGAGCGTGGCCGGCGGTCGCGATCACCGCCAGCCAAGCGCGATCGCGTGCACAAATCCCTGTGGTGTCAGAGGAGAAGAGACATGACGTTTGTTCCTAATATGTCTCCTCTCCTACTCAGTCCTATCCCCAGTTAGAACACACTGAGGGAACACACATTTAAACCCCTTGATCGCCCCCTAGTGTTAACCCCTTCCAACCAGTGTCATTTACACAGTAATCAGTGCATTTTCATAGCACTGATCCCTATATAAATGTCAATGGTCCCAAAAATGTGTCAAAAGTGTCCGATCTGTCCATCACAATGTCACAATACTGCTAAAAATCGCAGATCACCGCCATTAATAGTAAAAAAAATAATAATAATAAAAATGCCACAAACATGCCGTAAATCTTTCCCATAGTTTGTAGACACTATAACTTTTGTGCAAACCAATCAATATACGCTTATTGCAATTTTTTTTTTTTTTTACCAAAAATATGTAGAATGTATATTGTCCTAAACTGATGAAGAAATTTGTTTTTTTTTTAAACATTTTTGGGGATATTTATTATAGCAAAAAGTAAACAATATTGCTTTCTTTTTTCAAAATTGTCGCTCTTTTTTTGTGTATAGTGCAAAAAATAAAAACCGCAGAGATGATCAAATAGTACCAAAAGAAAGCTCTATTTGTGGGAAAAAAAGGCCGCCTAATTTCGTTTGGGTGCAGCATTTACCAGTTAAAGCGACGCAGTGCCAAATTGTAAAAAGTGCTCTGGTCAGGAAGGGGGTAAAACCTTCCGGGGCTGAAGTGTGTATTCAGTTTTTTAAAAACAGTTTTTTGTGTAAAATATACACCTAAATAACTTGCTTAGATGCATACCGGGACTCATTCACAAGGGCATATTTTCTGCACAGTACACAGGTTCTTGCTAGAACAACCAGCAGAACATCCTGCAGACAATACGCACCTAAAATACTTGTGTTTAGACAAGTACAGCGTTAAGGAGCGTACAATTCTTCTAACGGGCACATGCATAAAATCTGAAAATATGTATGGCCTTGGCCACAGCTGTTTTCTCAGTTTTGTACGTCGCTAAATGCGGCACACATTTTCATTTGTGGATGCAGCTGTGTGTATAGCCCCATTAATTCCTATAGAGCTGTGTTTTAATGTGTATAAAACAATAGGCTGTACACATCTACATGCAGCACTTTAGACACCCGTGTGAATGAGCCCGAAGACACAGCCAGCTACCAATTTCAGTAGGATGGCAGTCATTAGTTCCCTTGTGACAGGTGTGGAAGTAATAAAAAGTAATTTCTCGCTAGTTCTTTTAGGTGTGGATAAAGTAACACAATACGCTCTGCTAACCCCTCATGAGAGTCAGAACTGCTTTGTATGAAAGATCTACTAATTTGCCACATACTGTAATTCATATATATCGCCTACAGGGAATTTTAAGATATTTTAAATTAACGGGATATTTTAACCAGTCAGGCTCCTATAGCACGTTGGTGTATTATATCAGCTCTCTCAGGTATATCCAAACCACAGACATTGTAACTATTTCTAAAAATACAGATATAGCCTGTGGTCTTAAAGAAAGGGGATTTCACATTGTGTTATACCCATGTAACTGGCTTTTTTTGCTGTAATCACAAAGGATATTACATGCTGTATTCACTGAAAACCCACAAACCAAAATGTATATGCACAAAAGCAGATTGTTGTGGCAGTAATCAAAAGACATATTTCAACCAACTTGCTGACCAGAATACACATAACAAGGGAAACTGATTTGTAACAATCTTTAAAATGGACCTGGACTTAAAAAAAAAAAAAATTAAGAATGCGGGATATAGTCCGATATGGGGGAATTTCTCTTATGTCGAACTAGCAAAACTTAAACAGGGACCTAGATGGCGCCCCTTTGGTGTGACTCTATTATCGCACATATTCCAGAACGGCAAGTTACTGTCATTCCCTGAATTACAAGCCAGGTTTAATCTACCTCCTACTATGTACTACCCTTATCTCCAGCTCTGACATGCGGTGGGTGCACAGGGAAGCACTACCCAATGGACTATGTCGAGCACCCCCATCTTTCATTTATTGCAGACAAGCGCGGAAACTAAAGGGATTATCTTACATTGCTATCAGATGCTATTGATGCATCATTTAAAAGCTTACTCAACTAAGGCACCATCCCTATGGGAGAACGATGTAGGTCCACTTACGGGAGACCAATGGGAGGAAGCCATGCGATCAATTAATATATGCTCTCTCAACGTGCCTCAAAAGATCTCTCAATTATATATAATACTTAGAGTTCACTATACCTCACTTAGATTATATAAAATGGGTAGGCGGTCGGATTCTCTATGTAGCAGATGTGAGCGAAACCAGGGCAATCTCATTCACTTACTCTGGAGATGCCCAATACTCCATAGGTATTGGAGTGAGGTGCTTGGGACGCTTAATCAAGTGTTCCGGACTACCGTCCCCTTAGATCCAATTCATTGCATACTAGGGGTCCTGGAGGAAGTTGTCCCGGAGGAGGTGACTAGAATAGCACTCTTCAGAGCACTGTTCCAGGCACGCAAAATTATTTTGATTGGTCTCCCCGCCCTCAGTGGCATCCTGGATAGCACACATGGGAAATACCTTGGTTATGGAAAAATACATCAACATAGGGGTAGCCCTGGCAGATTTGAAAAAATTTGGGCACCATGGTTGGACACCCCTGGACTAAGTCCCAGGGAATTGGTAATGTCTAGATTGTTGCAATGCCCTATGAGAGGAACATAAAAGTTTTATTGCTAGACAATAGTCGGATGTTTGATATGTATTAGTATGTTGTTAACATCTTAAAGCGGGGTTCCACCCAAATTTTGAACAATATCTGTATGTTTTCTCTTCCTTGCCTAGATGCTGACATGCCGTTTAAAAAAATTTAAATCGCCGTAATTACCTTTTATTTTTCTATTCTTTGCACTTCCTGGTTCTCCTCCCGTGGGAGTAGGCGTGTCTCAGGCTTCCCAGGATGCCACTGAGCATGTGCAGGAATGAGCGGTGAATGCTGGGAGCACAGCATTCACCACATCCAGGAAATAAATGCTTGTGGGCTTCAAATGCCCACAATGAAGATGGAAACCGCCTGCAGTGAATAATATAAGTTATTCTTTCTGACGAAATCTGACACAGGCGGACATATTACACACAATATGTGAGTATGTAATGCTGAGAAGAAAAGTTTGTGAATGAACTCAAAAAAAAAAAAAAACGATAGATAGGTGGACTCCCGCTTTAAGTTTATAAGACGAGATAAATCTGATGGACGCTGGGAGGACTGTACTTTATGCATGAAAACTGTATTATTAAGTGCTGCTTGTGCATTGGAAACTGTGTGAACTTGTTTAATAAACACCTTTTTGATTTAAAAAAAAAAAAAATGCGAAATAAGAAGAAAAATTAAACAACCATGCTCACCTATGTGGAGGCAGCATCGATCTGATGCTGCAGTCGTCCCCTGCTGGCTCCACACAGAACACTGAGGCCCCTAATCACTCAGTTCTTAGTACAATGTGGCTGTCAGTCACCGCTCTCTGCTCTGCCCCTCCAGCACTCTATAGAGCACCAGACTGTGGTTCATCTGCTTGCTGAACTGAGTCTCGGGTGTTTCGGGCAACACATCTACCTACACTGTGGAGGCACACATACATTTCTAAGGATTCGTGCACCGTTGATGTTTGCCCTACTGCTGGCCCCCGTGAACCTTGTTGGGGTGAGTGTGTTCCCCATGTGTTGATGAGCCACTCCTGAGGAAGTGACAAGTGAAACATGTTGAAAGAGGCCTCATCCGATAGATAGATAGATAGATAGATAGATAGATAGATAGATAGATCATACTGTATATAGATGTTCTGGGTATTCCATCTCTGATGTTCTTGATGGTTTTATGACACTGTCCTTTGGTTTGAAGTGTTATATGCTGTATAAAGCTTGGGCCAATAGGAGGTGCTATAGAGAGAGGGATATATGTAATACGATTTTATATATATGCTTATTAATCATTTTTATGTTGGTTATGTATTAATAAAATAATTTGATTTTAAAGTGGTTTATGAATATCTTTTTGAGAGATACAAAGCTATAAAGTCCCACATATTCAATGTTTGTCAATTTTTGGACATAAACAGTTTGATGTATTTAAACGTGATGTTATACATATTCACTGACACGCATGGCGCTCATTCTTTAATGGCTAAACCAGGGGTCAACAAATGGTCCTCAATTCTTGAAAATGAAACATACACTGCCTTGCAAAAGTATTCATCCCCCTTGGCTTTTTACCTATTTTGTTACATTACAGCCTTTGGTTCAATGATTTTTTTTAATCTAAATTATATGTGATGGATCAGAACACAATAGTCTAAGTTGGTGAAGTAAAAAAAAGAAATATAGATACATAAAACTATTTTTCAGAAATAAAAAAATGATAATTCGCATGTGCATATGTATTCACCCCCTTCCTTATGAAGTCCATAAAAAGCTCTGGTGCAACCAATTACCTGCAGAAGTCACATCATTAGTGAAATGATGTCCACCTGTGTGCAATCTAAGTGTCACATGATCTGTCATTACATATACACACCTTTTTGAAAGGCCCCAGAGGCTGCAACACCTAAGCAAAAGGCACCACTAACCAAAACACTGCATGAAGACCAAGGAACTCTCCAAAGAAGTAAGGGACAATATTGTTGAGAAGTACAAGTCAGGGTTAGGTTACAAAAAAATATCCAAATCTTTGATGATCCCTAGGAGCACCATCAAATCTATTACAACCAAATAGAAAGAAAATGGCACAACAGCAAACCTGCCAAGAGACGGCTGCATACCAAAACTCACGGACCTGGCAAGGAGGGCATTAATCAGAGAGGCAGCACTGAGACCTAAGGTAACTCTGGAGGAGCTGCAGAGTTCCACAGCAGAGACTGAAGTATCTGTACATAGGATGACAATAAGCTGTACCCTCCACAGAGTTATGCTTTATGGCAGAGTGGCCAGAAGAAAGCCATTACTTTTAGCAAAAAACAAAATGGCACGTTTTGAATTTGTGAAAAGGCATGTGGGAGACTCCCAAAATGTATGGAGGAAGGTGTTCTGGTCTGATGAGACTAAAATTGAACTTTTTGGCCAAAGAAAACAATATGTCCGGCGCAAACCCAACACATCACATCACCCAAAGAACACCATCCCCACAGTGAAACATGGTGGTGGCATCATGCTGTGGGGATGTTTTTCAGCAGTCGGGACTGGAAAACTGGTCTGGGTTGAGGGAAAGATGGATGGTGCTAAATACTGGGATATTTTGAACAATACCTGTACCACTCTGTGTGCGATTTGAGGCTAGGACGGAGGTTCACCTTCCAACAGGACAATGACCCTAAACACACTGCTAAAGCAACACTTGAGTGGTTTAAGGGGAAACATGTAAATGTGTTGGAATGGCCTAGTCGAAGCCCAGAAAAAGCTCTCAGGATCATAGCAATCATGCATAATATTTTCTAGGAGTAATTAGGTGAAAGTAAAACCTAATGTCATCGGAAAATGACAACACAAAGCTTTGTCATCAATTTGCTTAAAGACAGTCACTTTGGTCAATTGGTTGGCCAAACACCGCCTTCTGATAAGGAGGAAGAAGTTAACGCTGTGCAAGTTCTGACATCACCTGACAGGTGAGAGGCGGTGGTGAGTGAGTATAGTTGAGGAGTACAGTAGGTGAACATAGGTGGGTGGTAAACTCAAAAGGGAAAATGACAATAAAATAACAAGACGGAGTAACAACATCTTGCTTCAAATTGCCTACATGTTAGAAAATACAGTTTTGTATGACATGGATTGGTAACTAGAATTGAATATTTAATAACGTTGACCATCTCTGCACTGAGACCATCTCTCTTAATCTCACACAGGTGACAATGTAAAGGGCAATAATAACAAAAAACAAATTTGTCATCTTTAATCAGGCAGTGAGAGCGCGTTACTATTTGATTGAAGGTTTAGGAAAGGACCCAATGTCTATGAGGTATCCTTGACACCATGCTCATTGGGGCAAGTAGCAATTAGACAGACATGCTGGGGGTCACATAAACATTTCTGTTAAGGTTATGGGAGGTGTGACCTTACCGGTAAGCAAATTGTCCATGCAACGGTTTATCTGGAGGGAAACAAAAGCAATTGGACTAAGTAAATGCCCAATCACTTTCCCAGCTTAGAATGGTTCTGTGGGATTATATGAAGTAACCCCATTAGGCAAGCCTTTCTCACCCCGAATTCTGTGGAACCCTTAATTCCTAGTTCCTCTAGGGGTTACTTCAGCAATTAGCAGTTTCTGCCTCTCAGATATATAACTACTAACGATAGGGGTGCAACGGATAGTCATCGATCCGTGATCCGATCTGCAGAGGTTGATCCCTGCTGTAATGCCCTGAGAATACTCTGCAATGCCCTGAGAATACTCTGCAATGCCCTGAGAATACTCTGCAATGCCCTGAGAATACCCTGCCAATACTCTGCCAATATACCCGCCAATACCCTGCCAATATACCCGCCAATAGAGAGATTGTGGATATTACAGTGGGGGAGATTTTTTTTTTGTTGATCCGAAAATGACCTGAACCGTGACTCCTGATCCGAGGAACGATCCGAACCGTGAGTTTTTTGATCCGTTGCACCCCTAACTAACAATGATCTTTTAAGCCATCTGTAAGAGGGGCATTCTTTCTACTGACCACTAACATAAGAAGCATTCTTCTCATGGACCACCAGGCTAATGTACTGTGAGCTATAGATATTGTGACTACTGGCAGAGGTTCTGAAACCTGAAAGTAACTTTAGGTTTTCCTCCATGTTAAAAAGGTTAAGACTGACACTACATTTTTGCCTGATCCTCAGCAGGCAGACATTTCAGTTATAGTGGGCACTTTTAAATGTCCATTGTACATTTCATTATTTCAAGGAACTCTAGAGCATGGCAGCTAGAACAATAGTAAAACAATGTAGCATGTGCAAGGAAATGACACCACTCAATTAGACTCAGCAATGTGAGCAAAGTAAACATGATACTCACAGACAATGCAGCCAGACATTTAGAAAAAAAAAACAGGATAAAAACACAGTCAAATAATTACAACCGGGTTGTCCATACAGTTTTTTGTCCAGGTTTGTGAATTTATTTCTGTATATTCAAAAAAAAAAAAATTGCGTAGTGAAAATGAAAATGTAGTGCTAATAAAAAACTGTCTAAAGCATCCAAGTGAACCAAGATGTAATAAAATATGAAAAAGACATGTAAATAAACATATACAAAATGTGATCTGTAGGCAAACAAGTTCCAATGAGTAATAAAACACAAAAGAGTCTATACGGAGGTCACTAAAAAGAAGAGTGACGTGTAAACCACAAATGATGGAAGGTGTGCTTCAAGTTGAAAACATCTTCATATGAGCAATCAGAAACACCAGGTATGATGTTTGACAGCAGTTATCACAGGAGAAGAATAATAAATGGGTACTCTTACCGGAACCAATGGATCTGGATGTCAGCAACACCAGATCAAACAGGCATGGACAGGAACGGCTTGCAGTATCCTGGAATGGTCGGCAAGAAGGCTGGAACAGACACGGATGTCATCGACAGTCAGTTCTTCTCAAATGGAATCACCACAGGGGAATCAGCCCTTGGGCCAATGATGACCGGATGAATGGAATAAGCATGTTCATGGTGAAGGAATGAAGAGAAAAAATGCTCAAGGATGAGTATAAAACTCATAAACAGATCACTCCTCGTGTCCACCATGATCAATCCACTTTACCAATGGTAGTAATTCCTACAGTTCCCAGACTGCACTTCTGGGGACTGCAGAAGTGCAGTCTGGGGACTGTAGGAATTAATACCATTGGTAAAGCGGATTGGTCGTGGTGGACACAAGGAGTGATCTGTTTATGAGTTTTATACTCATCCTTGAGCATTTTTTCTCTTCATTCCTTCACCATGAACATGCTTATTGCATCCGTCCGATCATCATTGGCCCAAGGGCTGATTCCCCTGTGGTGATTCCATTTGAGAAGAACGGACTCTCGATGACATCCGTGTCTGTTCCAGCCTTCTTGCTGACCATCCCAGGATACTACAAGCTGTTCCTGTCCATACCTGTTCCAGCCTCTTTGCCGACCATTCCAGGATACTGCAAGTCGTTCCTGTCCATGCCTGTTTGATCTGGTGTCGCTGACATCCAGATCCATTGGTTCCGGTAAAGGTACCCATTTATTATTTTTCTTCTGTGATACCTGCTGTCAAACATCATACCTGGTGTTCCTGATTGCTCATATGAAGATGTTTTCAACTTGAAGCACACCTTCCATCATTTGTGGTTTACACGCCACTTTTCTTTTTAGTGACCTCCGTATAGACTCTTTTGTGTTTTATTACTCATTGGGACTTGTTTGCCTACAGATCACATTTTGTATGTGTGTTTACATGTCTTTTTCATATTTTATTACATCTTGGTTGCTTTACACCGTTTTTATTAGCGCTAAATTTTCACCCACATCCTTGTGAATTGGTTTGACTTAATGTTTTGTGAATTTTTTTTTTTTTTACTAAAATGCAAAGTCCTACAAGATAATAATAGCCAGTTATACTATTCAATACAATACACACATATTAAATTAGGCAGTGAATTGAGCAAAGTTGGTGTGTACCATATAATAACTCATAGCAACAAATTCATTGAGGCCTGTCTGGTTCTTTGGGGTTATGACACGTGTGCATCACTGCCGTGTGTACTAGCTTACTGAACAAGGTGGAAAGATTTGATCTGTGGGTCTGGCAACAAATGTACACAATAATGGTGAGGAAAGCCAGACACCGCTTTGATTAACAGATTACTGAAAAGTCTATCAAAGTTGACAGTCATGAAATAGTTGAAAGATATACAGCCCCCCGATAGTTCTAATCCTTTACCCATTTTGGATGATTTTAGCATCAGCCTGGTTTGGCCTTGTGTTTAAATGCTACAGCTTTGTATCTCATTCGTCTTCTGAACTTTCTCTTCTTTTTATTTGGACATGATGGGATGGGGGTCTGTACAGTCCTGCTCATTCTGTCAGCTGGTTCAGTACAGAGCTCACCTTCTGCTACTCCAACTAGAGAGTAGAATTTAGTGTGAGCAACAAGACATGTAGTACTAGCATTAACCACTCGCCAACCAGCCGCCGCAGTTTTACTGCGACAGAATGGCGCGGCTGGGCAAAACGACGTTATGTTACATCACTTCACCCTGTGGCCACTAGGGGTGCGTGCGCGCCCGCTGCTCTCCCCCGGAGCCGATGCCAGTGCCCAGCGGTCACGATCACCGCCAGGCTCCCACGATCGCTGCTGACACACCGAGAACCGGGATCTGTGTCTATAAACACACAGTTTCCGGTTCTCTGAGGGGAGAAGAGACAGATCATTTGTTCATACAAAGTATGAACAGTGATCTGTCATCTCCCCTACAAGATCCCCTCCCCCCTTCAGTTTGAACACACACACTAGGGAACACAATTAACCCATTGATCGCCCCCTAGTGTTAACCTCTTCCCTGCCAGTGACATTTTTACAGTAATCAGTGCATTTCTATAGCACTGATCACTGTATAAATGCCAATGGCCCCAAAAGTGTGTCAAAAGTGTTCGATGTGTCCGCCATAATGTCGCAGTCCCAATAAAAATCGTAGATTGGAGGGGGCGTGGTCTCGGCATGGAAGAGTGAAGACGCACCTTCCCGGAGCTCCCGGTCCGCGGCTCCCTAGCAGCTCATCCGCGCAGAATTGTCCCACATTACAGCTTCTCGGCTCTGCCCCTGTGTCTGAGGAAGTGAGCCCACCGTTCCATGCTCTCCGGGATCCGAATGGAGAGGTTCCTGGTGCCGATACAGCCGCCGGCTTCAACCCCGGACTCAGCCAAAATGGCGCCGGCGCCTGCCACGAGGACGGAGCTCGGCTCATCAGCGGGAGGAGGTGAGAGACACGGTCGCAACATAGACATGCCTCCATTCTCTCCATCAAGTGATCTCTCCCCCTGCTTTCCCCGTTCACTGTCTCCCACACCGTTTAGCAGCCCAGGAGGGGAACACAGCGGCTCTGTGCAGTGGCCCTCACGGGACAATCAGTCCTCTCAGCACTCATTACCAGGCACACCGCTGCCCCCTGTACAACAGCCACATATGACAGTGTGTACCGCTCCTCTGGCATTACCCACACAGGAACCTTCTCCTTTGCATTATAATGACCAGGCACTGTGGGCACTACTACAAAAGCTGCCCACCAGAGACGACTTAGACTCTGTAGTGACCAGAATAGAAACAGCACTTCGTGGAGAGATTGTGGGGATCAAGCAGGAAATAACAGAGGTGACCGCCCGAGTCTCCTCACTAGAAACCGACATTTCATCCCTCCGCCAAGATGTCTCTGGACTCCACATTACACATGAGGAAACGGTTGACCAGATTGCGCAACTACACCTCTTGATGGACGACCTGGAAAATCGTAACCGCAGGCGCAATATAAGAATTCGCGGCCTACCTGAAGCCACCCGACAAATTGACTTAAAGTCGACTGTAGTTGCCATATTCAACAACTGCCTGGAGCGCCCCCCAGAGACACCTGTGGAAATTGACAGGGTTCATAGAACTCTTGGCCCCAGAAGCCCTGAAGAAGACAGACCCAGAGATGTCCTGTGTTGCCTGCATAATTACTCAGTCAAAGAGGACATTCTACAAAAGGCCTGGCACAGGGGACATATCGACTTTGATGGCGCTCAGATCACCCTCCTGCCTGATGTATCACGGAGGACTCTGCAGATGCGCCGCTGCATGAAGCCCTTACTTGAGAGATTCAGCGATCAGGGGATCACCTACAAATGGGGACACCCTTTCCATCTGATTGCACGTAAAGGAGGCCGCACATATACCCTTCGGCATCCCGCGGATGTTCCGGCTTTCCTCACTTCCCTTGGACTGCCTCAGATACCGCTACCCAACTGGCTGGCGTTTGTGCTCCCTTCCGGTAACAGCAATCACACAACAAACCCCTCGGCAAACCCAACAGGAAGACCCCAAAGATCCCGACGTAATCGCCGGTCTCAGCGCAGAAGACCCCAGGCTCCTCAGGACAATGAGCCATAGATTTCCAAGGTTAGAATTGCTATCAGATTGAAGACCTACCCCAGTTTGCGGAGTTTCCTTCCGTAAGTACGTTTTTCAATAATTTGTTATGTTCCTGTTACCCCGCCTGCTACAGGATAATGGGCATAATGACTTTCCCGGAGAATGACCCCTGGTCCCTCTAGACTGTTTGTCATGGCCACATGATCTTGTATGCTTTTCGAAAGGACCCCCAGGGGCCTTTAGCTCAGAACTGACCTATCCACTGAACGGAACATACTGCAGGACTTACATGAAGAAGTTCTATCATTGTTGGCACCGAGAGGAGATGGACCCGACTGAACCTGCAGCCTTGGACGATGAGTCGGTCATGACTTGGGTGCTCATCTCGGTGCTCCCTGCCCACTTGTTTCCCACTTGCAACATAGGTGGGCCCTGCAGGGGGGTAGATAGGAGACCACCCAGGTCACTATGACTCATTTATATGGCACACATAGACGACGCGGGGGTGTGGAGGGGGTCTTTGGGGAGCTGTTTAGAGTTCTCGCCTGTACAACAGGCTTAGCCTGACCTGAACTGCCATATGCGCTCACCTGGGCATCGGTTCCCCGAACGCCCCCTCCTTTCACCAGTCTGAACCCTCAAAACATTGTTTTATGCATGTTTGTAACCGTTCGATAGTTTTCAGTAATGCCTGCCCGGGCGATGGGGGGTGCGCGGCCACAATTGGTCTCAGGTTCTTGCTGGAGAGGCTTACCCTTCTTCAACCCCTACCCCGCTCCTTTTCCCCTTCCCCATCCTTTTCCCCTTCCCCATCCTTTTCCCCTTCCTCACTCTCTTCCCCTTTCCCATCCTCTTCCCCTTCCCCATCCTGCAATATTTTTTTTTTTTTTTTTTTTTTTATCTTCCTCTCTCTGAGACGACCGCGCTCGCCCCCTCGGACTGGGCTCCACTGTGGGTGATGGGGGCTTTTGTTTCAGGGGTGGCACTGCCTCGTGGATACGCCCAGAAGGTGTTCCAGCCACAGCCTGCTCCTGCGGGGTCCATACCCTATGGGAGTGGGCGGTTTCTCCTGCTAACTAAATTTTGAGTTAATTTCATAGTGTTTATGGCTGTTTCATTATTTGTTACTACTCTCTGGATTCCCTTTTTTTTTTTTTTTTTTGTTTTGTTGTTTTTTTTTTAAATACATGGTTATCAATTACAAATGAAGCTCAACTCTGTTATGCGGCTCCATTGGGGACCGCCTTTAATGGGGGCTGTTGGGGGAGCCCGCGGCTCGGGGGCTCGTTCCCTGAAGTGCCTTACCTCATCCCCCACTAGGTCTTAACTGCTCACCTAGGCAGTAGTCCTCCGTACGGAGATCTAGATTTCTCCCTCCTTTTCTATACTTCTCCTATTCTTTTCATCTTTCTCCTCCCCAGCTCTTTTCCCTAACCCTCCTTGACTTACCTTCCTTTAGATTCCAACACTCAGACAAACTCCCCCTCCCCCCCCCCTCCCTTTTTAACCGTTCCCCTCAGTTCTGTGTTCTGGTAGGGTTCGACGGTCCGTTTCCGCTTTGCTAAAAATGACTCTGAAATTTGTGTCATGGAACGTGAAGGGCTTAAATATCCCAGAAAAACGCTCCAGTTGCTTGGCTGAGCTCTGGAGACTAAGACCCCAAGTAGTGTTTTTACAGGAGACCCACTTTCGGGCGGACAAGATCCCAAGGTTGAACAATAAACATTTTCCAACAGTATATCACAGTGTGTCCCCCTCCACAAAATCAAAGGGCACAAGTGTACTTCTGGCCAAAACTGTGCCCTGGCAGCTGGTGGACCTCCATACCGACCAAGAGGGTAGATACCTTTTTGTTAAGGGTACATTACACTCGCAGACGTTCACCCTAGCTAATCTGTACCTGCCGAATGTAGATCAGATTCCAGTACTGGAGTCTTGCTTATCTGCATTAGCTTCTTTTGCCGAAGGAACTTTGGTGTTAGGGGGTGACCTTAACCTTACCATTGATCCCCGGAAGGACTCCTCGTCGGGCTCTTCAGCTCTGTCCCTGAGATCTCGTAACCGAATCAGAGAATTGCTACACTCTCACCGGTTAGTTGACATCTGGCGTATACTTCACCCACAGGAAAGGGATTACACCTTTTTCTCAGCAGTCCATGGATCGTACTCTAGAATAGACCTATTTTTAGTCTCCCATGCCACGATCCCACTTGTTACAAGCGCTCAGATTGGTCATATAGCGCTCTCAGACCACGCTCCGATCTCCATAGGAATAGCCCTACAACACCCGACACCGAGATCAGCCACGTGGCGACTTAATGAATCCCTCATTCAAAACCCGGAGGTTAGGGCCGATATTCTACGGGAATTAGAACTTTTTTTTGAGAGCAACAAAGACTCGGTCCCTAACCCTCTCTCTATATGGTCTGCGCATAAGTGCTACATTAGAGGAATGCTCATTAAGCATGGTCACAGACTTAAGGTGGCCAGAGCAAAAACACTGTCTGAGTTGTTCACAAAACTTCACGACTGCGAAAAACGACATAAAACACACCCAGACAGGATCCTCGAAACAGAAGTCACGAACCTTAGAGAACAAATTAGGGAACACTCCTTATTCCAATCTAAACACAACCTATTGAAGACACGCAGAACGTTCTATGAGTACGGAGATAAATGCAGCAGAACGTTAGCGAACGCCATCCGAACTCAACGCAACCTATCCTATATTCCTGCCTTATCCACACCTACAGGACTCAGAACTCATGTCTCCACGGAAATGGCGGAGTCCTTCCGTGCATTCTATGAGGCTCTTTATAACTTGCACTCACGCTCCTCAGTGGGCCAGCCCCAGGATAGAATAGAGACAATAGAAACCTACCTTGAGGCAGCTAACTTGCCTTCCCTCAATGCTGAGGAGATAGACATGCTCTCACAGCCTATAACGACAGATGAACTTGCGAGAGCCATTGCAGGGTCTCCGAGAGGGAAAGCACCCGGCCCTGATGGTTTTACAATTGCCTACTACAAAACATTCCAAGCTCAATTAGCAACCCACTTCGTCACCGCCTTCAATGCAATACTAGACAATAATAATATGCCACAGGACCTTTTACAAGCGAGCATCACCGTTATCCCCAAGCCAGAGAAGGATCCACTTCTCTGTGCGAGTTACAGGCCTATTTCACTGCTCAATTGTGACCTTAAGCTGTTCACAAAAATTTTGGCCGAAAGATTAGGGTCTGTCCTCCAACGTATAGTCCCCTTGGACCAGGTTGGATTTATACGTAATAGGGAAGCACGAGACAACACAATCAGGACGATAAATATTGTAGCAATGGCCAAACGTCTTAATACCCCATTTATCCTGTTGTCTACAGACGCTGAAAAGGCGTTTGACAGGGTAAACTGGACCTTCCTCCTAGCCACCCTGCGACGTCTTGGGATGCCGGCCTCCATTATGTCCTGGATCTCTGCTGTCTATTCTACACCTACTGCAACGGTTAGAGTGAACGGGGTTGATTCTAGACCCTTCGCTATAAGCAACGGAACGAGACAGGGATGCCCACTTTCCCCGCTCCTCTTTATACTTTCTCTGGAACCCCTATTGCAACACATCAGGCTTAACCCTGACATTAAGGGACTTGAATCTGGCACGTACCATCACAAAATTGCTGCTTATGCAGACGATCTCTTATTCTACATCTCGAATCCGCATACCTCCATACCGGTCCTCCTATCTGAAATACGCAAATATGGTGATATATCAGACTTCAAAATCAATCTCCAAAAATCGGAGGCACTTAACGTCACCCTATCTCCCAGCTCTCAGGCCCGACTTGGAGGCAACTTCCCCTTCCGATGGACTCCCCAGGCAATCCAATATTTAGGCACTAAAATTCCCTCAGATTTACAACTCGTCTACCAACTCAATTTTCAACCCCTATTGAGTGGCTTTTCCTCTGATTTAGAAAAATGGAAGAACTTGGCAATATCATGGTTTGGTAGATGCAATGTTTTAAAAATGAATATCATGCCGAGGCTGCTATACCTCCTACAGGCATTGCCGGTCAGGATACCACAGAGCTTCTTTCACAAGCTACGCTCAATTTTCGTAAACTACGTCTGGCAGGGCAAGTCATCGCGGCTTAAGAGATCACTATTACAGCGGCCAAAACTCAGAGGAGGGGTAGGTCTTCCCGACCCCGCCCTATATTACTTAGCAGTCCATATGAATAGAGTTGTGGATTGGTGCAGACATTCACCACATAAATTGTGGGTTAGACTGGAACAGGAATTAGTGCCCATTCCCTTGGCGGGTTTGCCTTGGAGTGGGTCTCGTTTTTCTCAATTTTCCTCCCCACATCCACTAATCGAACCCACCCTCCAGGAGCTTCACAGATATTTCAGGATAGCTGAAACAGTAAGCTTTCCTTCCCCGTTAACGCCCATAATTGGGCATCCGGACTTCATACCAGGTCTTTCAGACAAGTCCTTTCGGCTCCAGCCGGAACAGAGAATGGTCAGAGCCTCCTCTTTTCTTAGCCCCTCAGGGTGGGTTGACCCCGCAGGCATATATCCTACTCTTAATTCATCTATCTTGGGTAGGTGGAAGATTTCTCAACTTTCACACTTCATCCGATCCCTCCCTGATAATGACTGCTTTCATAGACAGCCAACGCCCTTTGAAGAATTGTGCCTAGGAGATGAACCTATAAGGAAATCTCTTTCCCACTCCTATAATATTTTACTTGCTCACATATCGCAACATGATCCCCCATACTTGAGGAAATGGGAGAGAGATCTTAACATCACATTCACTGAGGACCAAAAAAAACGCATCCTCCTGTTTGCACATAAGTCATCTTTGTGTAGCAAATATCAAGAGATCACCTACAAGATTTTGACCCGTTGGTACAGGACTCCATCTGTACTAGCGGCAATGTTCCCAGGACAAAGCCCTCTTTGTTGGAGATGTGGTAACCAAACTGGCACATTACTCCACATATTTTGGGACTGCCCAGAATTGACCCTTTTCTGGAGGCAGGTATTACAAATCATCCACAAGATCACAGATGTCTCCCTCCAGGATAACCCAGCAGCAGTATTCCTAAACCTAACCCCTATGTCTTGTAAGCGATATCGCAAATCCTTGTTGAAACACCTCCTGAATGCAGCCAGGGCGTGCATCCCTAGTGTGTGGAAGCAACAGTCTCCACCGGTGGTATCACAATGGTTTGCTAGGGTGTGCGACATAGAGCGGATGGAGGGTCTCACGGCTGCCCTGGGAGACAGAGAGGAGGAACACAACACCCGTTGGACACACTGGAACCTGTTCCGATTCTCGGATGAATACAATTCTTACATTTGAATAACCTGTCTTGGGAGAAATTGAAGCTTTGGGCCGTCGACCCTGCCAGGGCCCTATCACCCCCCCCCCCCCTCCACTTACCTACCCTCTACCACTTCTACCTTATTCTTTATTCTCCCTCTTGATGCCTTAGGCGTCATCCTCTTTGTTTTCCTATTAAAAAAAGGAAAAACTCCTTTGGATTGCGGTAATCCCCTGGTATTGTTCCTGCGAAAGCAGAACCAGGAACCACGCATTGTAGGAGGCACGTTACTCAAGTCTAGTCTTCCAGGGCACAATAGTTCGGTTGGAGGATCTATCCAATGTTTAAGTTTAACTACAGGTCACGATTGTTGTAGAGCCCTTAGACTCAGACTCCTGAACTAATACAACTGTTCTAGAACCTTGCCTGTATTATCCATAACCTATATACAGTAGACCTCTCTGGATAGTTATGTTTATTGCCTGTCACTGAATTTCGCAGGTTGACATGTATGTTACTCTGTCACTTTGTTCAAACCGCAATTCTTAAATAAAGATTTAAAAAAAAAAAAAAAATCGTAGATTGCCGCCATTACTAGTAAAAAAAAATTATAATAAAAATGCCATGAAACTATCCCCTATTTTGTAGACGCTATAACTTTTGTACAAACCAATCTATATATGCTTGTTGCGATTTTTTTTACCAAAAATATGTAGAAGAATACATATCTGCCTAAACATTGTTTTTTTTATATATTTTGGGGGGATATTTATTACAGCAAAAAGTAAAAAAATATTGTGTTTTTTTCAAAATTGTCGCTTTTTTTTTTGTTTATAGTGCAAAAAATAAAAACCGCAGAGGTGATCAAATACCACCAAAGAAAGCTCTATTTGCGGGGAAAAAAAGAACGTAAATTTTGTTTGGGTGCAAAGTCGCACGACCGCACAATTGTCAGCTAATACGATGCAGTGCCGAATCGCAAGAAGTGCTCTGGTCAGGAAGGGGGTAAAATCTTCCGGGGGTGAAGCAGTTAAACACTTTAGGAGAGGAATCATAAGCAGTGCGCACCAACTTTTCTCGTGATGCCAACCTCCCCAATCCACAGCTAAACCACCACTAAAGTTTAACTTACCAAGCAAGTTGACACCTACAAAAGGGATATGCAGATCCCCTGCCCCTACATGACAGCACGTCATTGTCACTGTGATTGGTCATGTGGGGACTAAATACTGTGTTGTGGGTGGCAGGGTTAGTGTCACATGTTAGCCTATTTGCAGAGGTATCAGATGTTCCTAAGGTGATCTGGCAGCAGATGAGGGCAGAAGGAGGGAGAAAACTGGGAAGGTGCTGACTCCATGGCAGGGTACGTTTAAAACTGCCAGTGTGGGTACATCCTAAAAAGTATAAGCTCTTAGTTTTCTACATAGTTGCCATAGGTAACAAATGTGCTAGCCATACATTATATTTTTCTTATTCAGTTTTCTTTAGATTTGCCTTCAACTATGTAGTGCAAGGGCCTGTCTCACTGCATACAAATGGAAAGCATTTAGATTTGACCTTATATTATATGGTTTTGGTAAATCTAAAGGAAAATTGTACACGAAAATTGTATAATGTATGGTCAGCTCTAGTCTTCAAAGTACGTGGATCTGAATGCTGCGTGTTTTGCGGCAAGTTTCATTTTGCCATTGTCCTTACTAGTGTTTCTCAACATTATCAGATAAAATACCCCAGATTTAAATTCCGATCGTGTGTACACAAATCCGATGCACAAAGTGCCACGCATGCTCAGAATAAATTAAGAGACGAAAGCTATTGGCTACTGCCCTGTTTATAGTTGCGACGTACGTATTTTACGTCACCGCGTTCAGAATGATCGGATTTTCCAACAACTTTGTGCGACCGTATGTATGCAAGACAAGTTTGGCCCAAAATCCGTTGGAAAAAATTTGATGGATTTTGTTGTCGGAATGTCCGATCAATGTCCGATCGTGTGTACAGGGCATAATGCAGGACACATTATTTGGTCTCTTCCAAAAAGTTTTCAGGTCACAATTGTTTTCTTTTTTGCAGCAGCAAAATGATGGTAAATGAGGTGGAAAATGATCAAAACCTCCTCACAAAAGACATTTTTCGACTGATTCCCATTTAGTTGCTTTAAACAAGAAAATGTTTGTGGTTGAAAACAAAATTGCCAAGGCCAGAAAAGTAACACACAAATATTTTCCAAACATTGCCTTTTGTTTTAAACAAATACTTTTACTCAAATATGCTTTTAATATTATTTTTAGTTTGCTAAAACGTTACTCTCTAAAACTGAATATATTTGACAAGCAGAAATACCGCTGGGGCACGTTAAACCGTCTGAGAAATCCTGATCTCCACTTTGTTATGTTTACTACAAAGTACTGTGGTTGATGCAGAACATTATCACCTTATACTGTATCCTTCAGGTTTATACAGTAGAATGCATTGCTGTATGTTCATGAATATAAACCTTATTTTTTCAGAGCAGCATTGTTGCATAGATTGTTAAGGATGTATTTAAAACAGTCTATATTGTATTGTGCAGTTTTTAATGTCTTTTTTTCTCTTCAATGCTAATGCTTGCAGTCGTGTACAACTAGTGAATGAAAATGTTAGAACATTTTAAAAAGAAAAATGCGTACTGTATCGACAGACTATACACTGTGCGGCATGCATAATACGCATTACATGAGGGTCCTAGTTGTGTGTCTTTGTATCTATATATAAAAAATACTGTATTACCAGCTGTCCAGTTCAAGCTCCAGCAGAGACTGGGTCCTCTCGGAGTTACACTGCAGGCACCACATGGCTTGGTGAAGGGACAGTACAAGGTGACAGTGTCATATCAACACGGCTGGGACCCCAACATCCTGTGCCCCCCTGACCCTCCTCTTGCTGCTTTTGCAGTGATCCGGAAGAATCAGCCGAGAGGTCCACCCTTCCAGTCCAGGGGAGGATGGGGGGATGGCTGGAGAGCTGGGATAGGGGGGAGAGCAGGAGGAGGGACACAGGATTAAACTGCTCTCATTTGCTGCCCACTGCTTTGCCTTGTGTTTTCCCAGTGAAGGAACAGGAAACTACAATAGTCCTTAACTGGAAACAGCACTTTATACTGGGAAGGAATAGAAATCTGTACTACAGTCTGCTGCAAATAAATAGCAGAAGTCTATTTATCTTAACAGCTCAGGAAAACACATTCTATTCATGTCTGGGTCTATATCCAGTCTACATACATAAATCTGATATGTATAAATACACATCTGTCAACGAGTTACAAGTAAGTGCTACAAAAATGTGATTACTGTAAACAAAAGAGGACCAGTCACGCTTAATGTAACCTTTGAGTATGTGCATGATGAAATTGTGTTTCTAGTCTATCTCTAAGGAATTTAGAAAACTTCCTATCCTGCGAAAGAATAAATTTTGCACTAGCAGAGAGAAGAGAGGCTGAGTGTGTGCAGGAAACAGAGAAAGGACAGCTTGTTGGGAAGATGCAGCAGTACAATACAAATGGAGGGACAAATATTTATTTTGGAATACAATAGTGCCATATATTGGGGGGAGAAGCATTGCACTGGGGAAGGAGGGTAATTGAAAAGGACTAATAGTCTTTGTAAACAGACACGTTATTCTTAGTAAAGTGTCTGCAGTGGGCAGACCACAAAATGCTGCAAACATGATGAACTACAAAGCACAGCATGCTCTACCATAAAGGCAGACTGTAATGTTCCAGATGTAAATTGCAGTGTGTTCTATAGCATGATGTCGGCATGACATTCTAATTGCTAAACTGAGAAGTATGTGCTTTGTAAAAGAAAAATATACTGAGAAAATCCACAAACGGTAATTCTGAACTTTACTTTTGAAAATGTTAGTTGCCAGCTTGTCCTGGTTCAAAAAGTATTGAGGCCAGACTGCCTTTTTAGGAGGAAGTCAGCAATGGCAGACTCCATATTTTTTAAAGTCAATGTAAACCAAAGTACTTACATCCCATATAAGCTTTAAATGTTGATAATAAAGAATATTTTTTAAAATTATGACGACAGCAGCAGCACTCACATTGTGTGCTACTTTTTCTGCCGTTTCTGCAGTTCTGTTTTCTTTTTTTAACCAAGTTTCCCCATCGCAGAAATTAACTTCTATTTTAAGGGTCGTTCTTGGCTTGCGGGGATCTATAAAGCCCCGCCAGAGCCACCTTTAAATGTGCGCTTACAGTATACCTGCTGGACATGCACAGGCTACCCAAGGGAAAAGAAAGGAGGATGTAACTGCACTGGTGAACATGCGACAGGTCTAGGAATTGTTAGACCACAAGGTGGGATTAAGTTCTTAGGATATATGCTCGCTAAGATAGTAAGCAATTGTGCTGAAAGTTTGAAAATGACTTGCTAAGCTATTGCTAGACTTAACAGGCTTCACAAGCTTATTGCACAGTTGCAGCAATCTGTACTGCATGACACCAGATCAACTTTCTTTGCAAACATTCTGCAAGTTATTGTTCAGTTATGTTGTGCAATATCCATCCCACCACAGGGGTCACGGTGGCTGAATTTTCATGCTGTAGACTCACCACTGCAACTTTGCTCCTGCTAGAGACATTTGCTACAAATTGGAAAAGTGTCAACTAGAACTTGTGCTTCAAGTGTTCTGCAAGTGTACAACTTGCCAGTGAAAATGTGCAGCAAGTTAACACACTTATGCCTTGTACACACGATAGGATTTTCTGACAACAAAATCCATGTTTTTTTTCCGACAGATGTTGGCTCAAACTTGTCTTGCATACACACGGTCACACAAAGTTGGTCGGAAATTCCGAACGTCAAGAACGCGGTGGCGTACAACACGTACGACGAGCTGACAAAAATGAAGTTCAATAGCCAGTGCTGCTCTTCTGCTTGATTCCGAGCATACGTGGAACTTTGTGAGCCGGAATTGTGTACACACGATCGGAATTTCCGACAACGGATTTTGTTGACGGAAAATTTGAGAACCAGTTCTCAAATTTTGTGTGACGGAAATTCCAATGGAAAATGTCCGATGGAGCCTACACACGGTCGGTTTTCCGACAACAAGCTCCTATCAAACATTTTCCGTCGGAAAATCCTATCATGTGTATGGGGCATTACAATTCAACACTGCCACAACTTTGTGGCAAGTTATCCTTGCTATCTGGGAGTATACCTGCTGGACATGCACAGGCTACCCAAGGGAATAGAAATGAGGATGTCACAGCATTGGTGGACATGTGTGTCACTAGGAATTATTAGACCACAAGGAGGAATATAGTCCCGAGGAGACATACATGGTCACAGTACACCTTTTGGACATGCACAGGCTACCCAGGGGAATAGAAATAAGGATGTTACCACATTGGCGCACGTGTGAGGGCACTAGGAATTATTAGACTCCAAGGAGAGATATAGGCTGGAGGAGAGAACCAGGAGCTTTTTTTTTTGTTTTATTTTTTTTTTAAAGAAAATGTTTATCATTAATCTGTTCCTGCCAGTGTACACATATATGCAGCATCTGGGCAGGTGGGGTTTAATGTCAAGCTGTCACACATAGGTGTCCATGGGGAATGGCTTTTCTGTGCTGAGCGTGTGCTCACAGCACAGTAACTAAGCTGTCACTGGCAGCTCCCGATGCATACTTGTGATCATGTGAGCACTGCGCCAATCACAGTGGTCACACGATCAGAAAGCCTGCCTCCGCCTCCCAGCATTTATATCCTCATAAAGTGCCGTGGGGCAATGGTGGCAAGGGGTTAATTGGCAAGTGATTAATAGAGTCAGAGGGATATATCTGTAGTAAAAACACTGAACCTTTAGTACTAACGTTAATGTAATTTTAGAAGTCATTTTCAATATTTTTTAAATCTGCAGCTTTTGCTAAAATAATATCTGATGATCGTGCAATGAAAGTCCTTGTTCAGAAACTTCCTGTCAAAGGGTGACTGAAGGTCACTGTTGTGCTCCTACATTGTCACCTTGTCACAAGACTTCCGATGGTCCACTGTTGTTACTATCAGGAAACCCATCCTATGAAATGACATGCAGCCATCACTTTCCTCTCCTGGAAAACTGTCAAAGAAATCTACTGTTCAAATGACCCAGAACTATGTGTTATATAGACATAAAAGACTTTGTACAATAACTACACAATACATATTGAAGAAGGCCCTGTTACTGTTTTACCTAGACTCATAGTTGTTAACCAAACATTGTCCTCTATCTGACTTAACCACCTCCGACTAGAACACAGTGTAAATGCTACCAATATGACTGAGGGACAGCACAGCATGGCACACTGGCTGCAAAAAGAAAAAGAAAGCAGAGCTGACTGAGCAGAAAGGAACACGCTGCAGGATTTTGTCTCTGTCCCTGATCATTCTATTAATAGCTGCACTTCTACTATAAAGGAAAGATCTCCTTCATTGTTATTCCATGCCAGCCATCTCTATTACTGCAGCCCCTTCCTCCTTACAGCTCCTGCTGGTCCCCTGTTTTCCTACCATCACGCGTGTGTAAGATGAGCTTTTATTTGGAGCTTGTTCACAGCCATCAGGCAGTGCTTGGGACTCTAAAGAGTGTTTTGGGGCATGCTCGAAGGTAAAAAATCATCAGGAGGCGGACTACTGCGGGCAAAATGACATCATATTTTTCAGCTAAATATAGCAAGCAGAATGGCGTGGCTGTTCTGTGCAGAGCACAAAAATAGTCTGGCTAGACATTGTTTGCAGATTTAATGCCTTGTACAAAGACAAAATAACTACAAAACCTAGTCGATATATAGAAAGATTAGGCAATATTTGGCATAAGTAAAGTGTACTTGTGGCCGGACTATAGATATCCAGGTATTTGTCACCATGCAGCTTTTTACTGGCTGCTAAACATTGTATTTAGGGTTCAGACAATGGTACCACCACTATAATGAAAATCCTGATATATAATTGCAAATATAAAATACTCTCTCTAAATATATATACACACATTTTTTTTTTCATTGTAATCTCAGGTATATATATTTTTTCTATTGCAGTGAGGACACCATTGTAGACTTTATGTACAATTTCTGTCCATATACTCTTTAAAGTGATATTAAGACCAAAAGCAAATCTTTATTATATTGCAGCTTACCAATTCTTAGATGTGATGGCTGCATTCATTTTCTTTTTTGGCGCTTTCTTTCTTTTATTTCACCTGGTGATTCTGCCAGTAAATCTGTTATGCCTTGTACACACGGTCGGATTTTCCAACGGAGAAAGTGTGATCGGATTTTGTTGTCAGAAATTCCGACCGTGTGTAGGCTCCATCTGACTTTTTCCATCGGAATTTCCGACACACAAAGTTTGAGAGCAGGATATAAAATTTTCCGACAACAAAATCCGATCCTTTAAATTCCGATCGTGTGTAGACAAATCCGACGCACAAAGTGCCACGCATGCTCAGAATAAATTAAGAGACGAAAGCCATTGGCTATTGCCCCGTTTATAGTCCCGACGTACGTGTTTTACGTCACCGCGTTCAGAATGATCGGATTTTCTGACAACTTTGTGCGACCATGTGTATGCAAGACAAGTTTGAGCCAACATCCGTCGGAAAAAATCCGATGGATTTTGTTGCCGGAATGTCCGAACAAAGTCCGATCGTGTGTACAGGGCATTATGCTTCAACAAAACAAGCTGTTCTGCAGATGTAGCAGTTTAAGGCTCCATGCACATGCTGGAAAAACCGCTGGATAAAAAAACGCTGGTAGTAGCATTTTATTAGCATTTTTTGCAGTTCCTGCACTTAAGAAAACACTATTAGGAGTGTTTAGGAGCATTCAGCATTTTTTCTTCTGCTGTAAAACGCTCCAAGAAACTCGACAAACATTTTTTTTCTGCTCCTAGACGCTGAAGTTTAAAAAACGCTAATGGGCTAAAGTAGTGTGCATGGACACATAGGATAACACTTGTTAGCTTCTAGCTTAAAAAATGCTACTAACAGGTTCTAGGAGCTTAAAAAAATGCTAGTTTTTATTTATGTAAAACCTTTATCCCAAAAAGGAACAAAATTGTTGCTGTGAGTTTGACAAATTGAAGCCAAACTCCAGCTAACACTTTCTAGTGTATCTAAATCTGCTAGTGCAACTAACATAACCCCCTCTCAAGACTGACAATTCTGCTTTCCAAAGCGTTGCTCCTTCATCCAGAGTGTAGAAATCCCCTAATACAGGAGGTATGTTACTAGCCAGATCATCAGGTGAGGGGGAAAAAAAACTAAAACAAGAAAAACAGTGCTGCCACCAGATCTAATGATCGGTAAACGGCAATATATTACTTTTTTCGTTTTGGGTTTAACTCTGCTGTAAATAAAAGACCTCACTCATCTCTGTAGCTGCTGCCACTGTGGAGCAATTTTTCCTCAAAGTTCACTTTAGAAGCATGGAGGTTTTTCATTCAGCAGCTCAGCTCACCCTGCCCTGGCCTCCCAGTAGTGACTTGGCAGCCTTCCAATTTCTAATGTAAATAAAAAGCAGGTGCTAATGTAGGGGGGAGAGGGTGAGCAGAGTTGGAGCAGAGACAGAGACACATGTGTCACACCATCTGTGTCCCCATTAGGTAGATTTAGTCTCTATATCTGTCCAGGTGACTATTGTCACTGGGACTGAAAAGGAGAGAACATCCAAAATTATGAATTGTGACAAAAACAGCAATAGAGAGGACATCTTCTAGTAGGGGTACCTTGGCAACTGTCCGATGGGCAATTTCTTTCATTTTGGATTGCTTTCCTTCTTTCCTACTCTGGTCTAAAAAGGAAAAACGTTCTGCCTTTAAACAGATTTAAGTGCTTCTGTTGTGAAATTTAAAGATAAATTACTCCCCCGTGCCTGTAGCTACAGATGTCACGGCAGAATGGCACGGCTGGGCGAAACAAAGTTATGTAACGTCGCTTCGCCCTGTGGCCACTAGGGGCGTGCCCGCTGTTTGCCCCCGGAGCTGATGCGTGTGCCCGGCGGTCGCGATCACCGCCGAGCTCCCGCAATCGCTGGTGACACACCGAGAACCGGGATCTGTGTGTGTAAATATACAGACCCCGGTTCTCTGAGGGGAGAAGAGACTGATCATCTGTTCATACAAAGTATGAACAGCGATCTGTCCTTTCCCCTAGACAGTCCCACCCCCGCTTCAGTTAGAACACAGAGAGGGAACACAGTTAACCCCTTCATCACTCCCTGGTGTTAACCCCTTCCCTGCCAGTGACATTTTTACAGTAATCAGTGCATTTTTATAGCACTGATCGCTGTATAAATGCCAATGGTCCCAAAAAGGTGTCAAAAGTGTCCACCATAATGTCACAGTTCCTGATAAAAATCGCAGATCACCGCCATTACTATTAAAAAAAATAATAATAATAATAAAAATGCTATAAATCTATCCCCTATTTTGTAGACGCTATAACTTTTGTGCAAACCAATCAATATGTGCTTATTGCCATTTTTATTACCAAAAATATGTTGAAGAATACATATCGGCCTAAACTGAGAAAAAATTAGCTTTTTAAAAAAAAAAAAAAAAAAAGCCGATATTTATTATAGCAGAAAGTACAAAATATTGTGTTTTTTTCAAAACTGTTGCTCTTTTTTTGTTTATAGCTCAAAAAATAAAAACCACAGAGATGATCAAATACCACCAAAAGAAAGCTCTATTTGTGGGAAAAAGGACATCAATTTTGTTTGGGTGCAGCACCGCACGACCTCGCACTTGTCAGTTAAAGCGACGCATTGCAGAATCGCAAAAAATGGCCCGGTCATTCAGCAGCCAAATCTTCTGGGGCTGAAGCGGTTAAATATCTGCTGCATGGCCACTGGAAATCTACACAGGGCTGTGTCTGTGTCCACCAACAGGAGCAAAGGAGTGGAGTGCAATAAAGTTTTGTCCTGTGTGACCTAAATAGGTGGCGTGCTAGTGGTGTAAAGTACCCACTGGCATTAGTGTAAGATTGACCAAAAAATGCACAACTAGATTTTGGAATCCCATAAACTCAGTGTTATGGTTCTTAAGTTTCCCAGATTTGGAATACACTCAAATAGACGAATATGTTTCACCTTTTTCCAGCAGCTTTAGCTCACAGTTTACTGAAACACACAAAATGTTTGGAAAGCAAAAGTAGTTTGCTAACTGGAAAACATCAAAACTAAAATTGGACATCCCAAAACAGTGATACACCAATGACACACCAATATCTGGACTTAAAGCAGAGGTAGAGGAGGTACATCCAATCACTGGGCAGTTCTACCTGTTCCTAGACTGCCCCCTGATGACACCCTTATTATAATTTAGTGATCAGAGGACAGAGAGGAGAGGATATACCTCTAATGATGTATGACTCCTAATAGGCTCCTGTAAAGGTATCAGGATACTGTGCAGAAATACTCTGTTCATTCGAAACAGGAACTAAATACAAAAGGAAATTTTATTTTTACAAAGTGTTTTGCTACAATAAATTCTACTTATAAAGTATCCAAACATTTGATTTTTAGTAGAGGTCTACTTTAAAATTTGATTAGTACAACCTTCCTGGAGGACAATGAGGAATCATGAAAAAAGGTTCAACCCAATTAACTAACTTTCCCTCAGTATCCATGAGGTAATAAATACATGTGATGATAGTAAATATAAGATAAGTATTCAGGAGTGAGTATCTTTATAACGGGTTCATTTGACAGTATATATTTACAGTATATGTGCCAGTATTACCAGGTATCTTACATACCGATGGCATTATTTCATGTTCAATAGAATGAAAAAGAGGGGGGAAGGTTGGGACTTTGAATGAGGTGCTCATGATGCAGCCCAATCACACTCACAGAGGTGCAAACATATGTATGTTTATTAAGGACCAATGATCAGCATGGCATAACAACGCATTGCATACAGTAAACATAAAAAATTGCATATAGACAATAAATCTATGTATTTACAACCATAGGACATGGGTAGGTACAATTAGAACTGCATTACAGAGCATTACCCGCTTTGACTCTGATGCCCAATAATGACACTTTATACAATACGGTTTTAAATGGATACAATGGAAAGGATGTGATACAATTGCAGATGTTTCCTTGTCAAATAAGCAGCTTTTAAAGAAGACGAGATCAATCCTAACACACAGGATCCTCTAATTCCTCCTGTACCAAATTGTAATGCAACTATAAAGTCTGCCTTCATTTGTTAAGCGCAAACTGTTGGCGCTATATAAATCCTGTATACAAATAATAATAATCCTGCTAGTTTTCTAACTTTTAATATCACTAGAAAAATCAGATTCCATAGACTGGAGGATCAAGATTATTTAGGCTATGACAAAGAGTGAGTACAAGAAGCTGCTTCTATAGAAACAGACTTTATGGGATCATACATATACTGTATATGACTGTAAACAATACTGGCATGTATGCAGGATCCTGCTGGCAGAAAGAGCCTGCATAAAAAATGATATGCAGTGCCACCTTACATGCATACGTCTGAGATGCCTATGGGCTTCCCGGAAATCTCAACAAAGTCATTCATCTAGAATGACTGAAGGCCAAGTTTCTTCTATGCCTAAAACGTCAATAATGCTGTCTAGTGTCACCTACACTTTAATAATGTTTACATCTAACCCTGGCCCTGAATGGGTCATTCACTAAGCAGCAGCAGTGCAGAAGCACAATGACCCCCACCTTCAGACATTCAGAATGACTGTAGGAGAAGATCATTCTGCTCCAGAACCCAGCTACTCCCTATTGTCCAATTAAATTGCTGGGATTGTATAATAAATTTACTGTATGTCAACATCTTACTTCCAGCAGGAACTGCATTAAAATGGTTGATATTGGAACACACATAACAGCTCATGATGGACATACACAAGTGTGCATGAGACCTAGAGCAGCTTAATTGTAGGTCAACTGCATCTGTAATGAATTCTGAATGAATATCAGTCAATATACTTATTTGCCCATTGAACCTGATGTACACAGGCCCCCTTTAACTTAGAGTGAACCCGTGAACACTATTTACATATTCTAAAAAGGCAATAAAGGCACTGTAAAACAAGCCCTCATTCACCTCTGTAGATATTGGAATGTTGAGGACTCTTTAAGGCACTTGCCTGTTTGCAGTGTTCTGCAGAATGTAAGCTGAGCTGCACATGCACATTGTGCAGGGGTGAAAGACTCCCACACATGTACAAGAGTGATGACATCCCACAATGGGCAATAAAGACAGACGAAAAATAGCACCTGGAAAAAGCGAACATCGGACACAGAAAAGCATTCCTGAAATATGCTTCAGTTCAGCTTTTTTTTTTTTGTTTTTTTATGTAACAGAATTTTGGCAGCCTGCTGGCCCTTCCACTGCTACTACCTGGACAATGACCCATCATCATCACCTGTCCAATTAGTCAAGAGGTGCAGTCAGGATGGATCCCTACTGATTATATAAAGTGGAACCATGTGGCCTTAGGGTACTTTCACACTAAGGCGTGCAGGCGCTGGCGGTACAGCGGCGCTAAATATAGCGCCATTTTACCGTCATTTTAGCGGCGCTATTCGGCCGCTAGCAGGAGGGTTTTAACCACCGCTAGCGGACGAAAAAGGGTTAAAACCACCTGCAAAGCACTGCTGCATCGGCACTTTGCCGGCGGGTTTGCAGCGTTGCCCCATTATTTTCAATGGGAAGGGGCACTTTAGGAGCGGTAAATACACCGCTCCTACATCGCTCCAAAGATGAGACTTGCAGGACTTTTTTGACCGCCCTGCAAGCGCACCACTCCAGTGTGAAAGCCTCTGGGGCTTTCACATTGGAGTGCATTGAGCGGCTCTTTTGGGGAGCTTTGCAGGCGCTATTTTTAGCACTTTAGCGCCTGCAAAGCGCCTTAGTGTGAAAGCAGCCTAACTTGCGAACAAGGACTCATTCTCCGATTCATCCCATACCCCCTTACCCTGATTTCCCTAGAAAGTCTCTCTCTAACTTACTTCTAGCCCTTTTCTGTTTTTTATGTTCTATCAAAACAATACTTTATAAGTAAACTTATAACATTATAAGTATGGTATGTGCTTTTCTCATGGAATGATTCGTAATAAAAAAAAAAAAAAACTTACTAAAATGAAGGCAGTGCAGTCGGGCAGATTAAATAAATCACAAGACTGGGTGAACAGAATAAAACATTGTTTAGTAGGTACAACCGTAAAAATACATGTAATTTTACAGGTAAATACCTGTGCATTCAGCTAACGGAGTCCCTTTAAAAAAACAGAAATAATCATGATTGCATTTTTTTTTCAGCCAATAAATTAACCATTGCTGTAAGTCACCACTGATGACAATAGCTACAGCACAAGTCACGTCTGACATTATGTTGTGTTGAGAAATGACTGTTTGTACAATAATAATTAAACAATGCAAGACAAAGATTTACATAAATGTCATTTAGTAGCCAGGGATCCAAAGGTGAATCGGACCCCGCTGATCTATCACTCTGACATGCATAAAACATGGGACTTCGGTAACCGCTTGATACATTTCTCCTGTCTATGAAAAAAGATGTTCATTTTTGCTGCTAAACCGTATTCATGAATATGTAATAATTCTACACTCATGAATATGTAATATCAGTGTCCAGAGACCAGGAAAAAGTGGGCGCCTTTAGAACATTAATTAAAAATTTTGCATTGATAATCATCCTTATTAATGGAGGCTTAAATGGCAGGACTGCAGCTATCTGTGTGTGAGCTATCTTTGCAGACCTTCTGAGCATGGCATAAAAAGGTTTAAAATATTGGACTGCCTCCCGCCTCTGCATATTTTCTATATGTAAGATTGAAAATTCTTTATTTCCAGTTTCTTTCCGATTTCATTTTTAAGTCAGGAGAACCGCTGATTCATCACTTTCTGATTCTCCTGAATAATGGAAGTTGTCTGATCTGTAAAGAATCACAAAATTTAGGAAACACGGCAGTCATGATTCATGGATCGTATGATTCTATGCAGACTGGACAAATCTGTGTGCAGATGATTAAGAGAATAAACAAATTTGCAGATTTTCTGCTTTGCCTGGTTTTCAAAATCAATATGCTCATCGCTAGTCAGAGCCTGTAATAGCTCCAAAACATATTTATTACTGAGAACCACAGTTGGCATTCTTGACACTATTGATGATGCCTTGCAACGCTTGTGCCAAAGAAAATATATTGTTGTTGGTTAAAAGCTGCTGTATTAGAAATTCACTGGACTCTCCCGAAGGGCCCAAATCAAGTACAGACCAATAATGAAGTTCAGACGATTCCCCCCCCCCCCCCCCCCCCCAAGTTTTAGGAAGCATTAAAAGTGTCCCAGGTTTTTTTTTCTGTCTGTGACCACAGAAAGGAGATTTTCCCTCATTTCCTCGTGACACCTTTACAAAAATGGGAATGGACAGGAAAGCCAGACAGGATAAAAGCGCATAATTTTTAGCCCTTTTTTTTTTTAAATCAGTGTCCCAGTTGTAGAAATCTCCCTTCATTTCCTGTCCTGATAAGAAGTAAAGAGAAATTTCTCTAAAAAGGACAGTTGCCCCCATAACAGCTTAGGCGTGTTGATTGGCGGTTTAAGTAAAGAAAGAAGGTGACATGGCATCCTATACACATCAAAGTACCCGTGAAAAGAGCAGCAGGGGAACACTGGTGGTTTGTAATATCAGAGGGAGGATGTATTTTCAAGAAAACCTGTCACTATATCTTGTTTGGGATGATTTCCCCTCTTTGCCTGTCAGTGGATGTACTCCCTATACTGTAGAAAGACACAGAAGATCTATTGCGCAGTATCTTCAGGGGAATGTTGTAAACTACTGGCTAAGAAGCAAAATATATGTGTGTGTGTGTGTGTGTGTGTGTGTATTTTTTGAATATAATTTGCTACAAAAATGTGATATGAGCCAATCCAAATCACAACAAACACAATATGCTTAGGCTGACAACACACAAACAACTCCAATTTCTCATGTCTTTATTCAATTCACCCATTAAACATTCACAGGGCTGCATGAAAAAGTTAGTGAACCCATAGACTAATTACTTAAACAGAAGCTAATTAGAGCCAGTATTTTGCACACCAGGAGCTACTTTGAGCTACTTTGTTTAATAAAAGACACTTAAACATTTTAGGGTTGTTGTTCATAAGAAGCATCAGCCAATGTGAACCATGCCTCACAAAAAAGGAGCTCTCTGAAGCAATCTCAAACTGTTTAGGCATCCATTAGTCAACAGGTAGACAAACTGTCTATAAATGTTGACAATTTAGTACTGTGGTTACTTTTCCTAGTAGTAAGTGCCTAGCCAGAATGACTCCCAAGGCCCAATGCAGAATGCACAATGAGGTAAAGAAAAACCCATGAGTAACAACTAAAGGCTTGAAGACATCACTGGAACTGGCAAACATTCCTGTTCATAAGTCTACCTTTTGTATGTCTTTTAAGAAGCAGAGTGTCCATGGCAGAACACAACGGAGGAAGCTGCTGCTCTCCAAAAAACAATGCTGCATGCCTGAATTTTGACACAGATCACCCTGGCAAACTGCAGCGCTACTAGGAAAATATTTTGTGATCCGATGAAACAAAAGTTGATTATTCAAGAGGAATACTAAGCACTATGTGGAGGGGACATCATGATTTGGACTTGCTTTACTACCTCAGGTCTTGGACCACTTGCCATCAAGGGGAAAATCAATTCCCATGTTTACCAAAATATCCTACAGGATAATTTCAGGGTGGCTGTCCACCAGTTGAAGCCTAGAAGTTGGGTGATGCAGCAGGACAATGACTCCAAGTATTGAAATAAATCCACCATAGACTAGCTTCAGAAAAAGAAAATGTGCCTTTTGGAGTGGTCCTGTTAGAGCCTAGACCTTAACATCATAGAGATGCTGTGGAATGACCTCAAGAGAGCAACAGCAGACAACCTGCAAATGTGTCTGAGCTGAAGCAGTTTTGTAAAGAAGAATGGCCATAAATTCCTCTTAAATGTTGTGCAGGTCTGATCCAGAGCTATGAATAGTATTTCACATCAAAATCAAATCAATATTTGGTGTGACCACCCTTTGCCTATAAGCGTCAATTCGTATAGGTACACTTGCACACAGTTTTTGAAGGAACTCGGTCGGTAGGTTGTTCCAAACACTTTGGAGAACTACAGATTTTCTGTGGCTGTAGGCTCTCTTAAATCCTTCTGTCTCTTCATGTAATCCCAGACAGACTCAATGATGTTGAGATCAGGGCTTTGCGAGGGCCACAACTTAATTTCTAGGACTCCTTATTCTTCTTTACACTCAAGGTAGTTCTTAATGACATTGGCTGTATGGGTCATTGTCCTGCTGAAGAATAAATTTGGGGCCAATCACAAGCCTCCCTGGTGGTATGGCATGATGGATAAGAATCTGCCTGTATTTTTCAGCACTAAGGACACCACTGATCCTGATCAAATCTCCAAATTCATTTGCAGAAATGAAGCCCCAAACTTGCAAGGAACCTCCGCCATGCTTCACTGTTGTTTGCAGATACTCATCATTGTACCACTCTCCAGCCCTTCAGCGAACAAACTGCCTCCTGCTACAGCAAAATATTTCATATTTTGACTCTATGGAAGACCTGCCATATTACATGCTTTTAACACCCTACAAATGATGATTTTTGTCTATTCCTCGTCTGTATATGCTGGCATTAGCCCCACCACTGAGCAAGTATATAATGGTAGAAAATAACAAAGCAGATGAGGATGAATCTGATTTAATCTCAATTTTTTATTGTGGCACAACTGTAATAAAAGGTTCATTGCCCTTTTTTCATCATGAGCGTTTCAGTTTCTCACAAATGCTCGCTATCATACATGCATTAACCCTACCTATGCAGTTTTACTGCTGCCATTAAAGCATGCTGTGTGAGGTGGTATGTATCTTTTCCTTCTATACTATACGAAAAAACACAACAGACACCAGCTCTCCCTACCTTCGAGAAACCCAATACACCTTGAACACACATTTATGTGACCTACTGCAAACTAGGACACAGATATCCAGATTTTCACAAATTAAAGTAAAAAAACTGGCTGACTTCATGTCAATATTCTGACAAGTTTCTTTTGTTTTAAATGGCTAATAACATAGAAGAGCAATGACATTTTGAGACATCTCCATACTGACTAGTACATTAACTTAGCGGTCCATTTACCTATAGTATTCTATTGTCTTGCCCCATCTGTATGATATTTTAGAATCTTTTAAAATAAATTTGCTGGCACAAGGATATAACACTGCCACTAACAATGTATAAAAAGGCTGCACATTGCTACTGTTTTGCTATACATAGAGAAAAGTGAAAACCAGGGTGCTGCAATATATTACTGACTCCGACTCATCGGACTTGGCCCACCCTCTTTTATTCCTCTCCACTGGCCTAATAATGTGATGAGCAGCCTAACAAATAGTGAGCTGCAGGAGATGGGAAAGGATTGGTGAAAGCCTATGACCACAGGAGATAGTTACCTTTGCATACCAGAGCCCAATGATTTTCAGGGCTCCCATAGGTGCCCTATAAAATTCGGGAAAAAACATCTACCGTGAAGTAATTTCATTTATCTGTGCTTTGTTTCTTCATTCTATCTACAGTGCCTTGAAAATTATTCATACAAATATTCATACCCCTTGAAATTTTCCACATTTTGTCATGTTACAAGCAAAAACGTAAACATATTTTATTGGGATTTTATGTGATAGACCAACACAAAATGCCACATAATTATGAAAGGGGAAGGAAAATGATAAATGTTTTTCAACTTTTTTTTACAAATAAATATGTGAAAAGTGTGGCGTGCATTTGTATTCAGCCCCCTTTACTCTGATACCCCTAACTAAAATCTAGTGAAACCAATTGCCTGCAGAAGTCACCTAATTATTAAATAGAGTTCACCTGCGTGTAATTTAATCTCAGTATAAATACAGCTGTTCTGCGAAGCCCTTGTTGAAGGTTTGTTAGATAACTTTAGTGAGCAAACAGCATCATGAAGGCCAAGGAACACACCAGACAGGTCAGGCATAAAGTTGTGGAGAAGGTTAAAGCAAGGTTAGGTTATAAAAAAAATATCCCAGGCTTTGAACATCTCATGAGGCACTGTTCAATCCATCATCCGAAAATGGAAAGAGTATGGCACAACTGCAAACCTACCAGGACATGGCCGTCCACCTAAACTGACATGCTGGGCAAGGAGAGCATTCATCAGAGAAGCAGCCAAGAGGCCCATGGTAACTCTGGAGAAGCTGCAGAGATCCACAGCTCAGGTGGGAGAATCTGTCCACGGGACAACTATTAGTCGTGCACTCCACAAATCTGGCCTTTATGGAAGAGTGGCAAGAAGAAATCCATTGTTGAAAGAAGGCCATAAGAAGTCCCGTTTGCAGTTTGCGAGAAGCCATGTGGGGGACAAAGCAAACATGTGGAAGAAGGTGCTCTGCTCAGATGAGACCAAAAGTGAACCTTTTGGCCTAAAAGAAAATGCTATGTGTGGCGGAAAACTAACACTGCACATCGCCCCGAACACACCATCATCACCGTGAAACATGGTGGTGGCAGCATCATGTTGTGGGGATGCTTTTCTTCAGCAGGGACAGAGTTGATGGGAAGCTGGACGGAGCCAAATACAGAGCAATCTTAGAAGAAAACATGTTAGAATCTGCAAAAGAATTGAGACTGAGGTGGAGGTTCACCTTCCAGCAGCACAACGACCCAGATCAAAGCATATTCATGTGATAGAATGGCCCAGTCCTAAATCCAATTGAGAATCTGTGGCAAGACTTGAAAATTGCTGTTCACAGATGCTCTCCATCCAATCTGACAGAGCTTGAGCTATTTTGCAAAGAAGAATGGGCAACAACTTCACTCTCTAGATGTGCAAAGCTGGTAGAGACGTCCCCAAAAAGACTTGCAGCTGTAATTGCAGCGAAAGGTGATTCTACAAAGTATTGACTCAGGGGGGCTGCATACAAATGCACGCCACACTTTTAACATATTTATTTGTAAAACAATTTTGAAAACCGTTTATCATTTTCCTTCCACTTCACAATTATGTGCCACGTTGTGTTGGTCCATCACGTAAAATCCCAATCCAATAAAATACATTTACATTTTTGGTTGTAAAATGACAAAATGTGGAAAATGTCAAGGGGTATGAATACTTTTTCAAGGCACTGTATCTAGCTGATCTTATGTTGCCAGTAAAAGATGTTAATTCACCTTATTAATGCCACTGGAAATCTTTATAAAAAAAGACTATAAAAGAAATGATTGTTTGGCATATTCATGCATCCAGCTAGTTTGAAAATATTGTGCACCATTCATAACTTTCTGCTGATACAAGTGTTAGCAAAGGAATTGACTCAGGAAGGAAGATGAGCGGGGTTACTGGGAACATAACTTAGTTATTCCAACTGAAGTCATTAAAACACAAATGTGATTTATCTACACCCTACATCTGCTTTAAGATCTGTGCTCTCATCAGACAAATGTTCAGCTGTTCTTCTCACCTGCATTTGAGCCCCGTCTTCCATCCCTTGTTCGGTCACAATATCGAGGACTGACATTTGTGAGCAGCCCAGTCCTTTGTGTGTAATTTGTGTTGCACTGTGAGCTGCGGGAATTCCTCACATCTGCTGACACAACCAGTTTGCTGCCCAGAGTCACCACGCCAGCCAACATTCAGTCTCCCAGTCACATAATTCCTGATCGTAACATTCCAACCCAAATCAAGGGGTTTGCAGTATTCTGAATGGACCACGGTATATGAGGTTACATCAAGAAAATACAAAGAAACCAAAAGGTACTGTATCATTATTTCAGCCTGGCACTGAACTGCTATTGATTGTAAAGCAAAATCGATCAATCTTCGCAGTGTTGAATCGGGGCATGAAAAGCCCACAGGACAGGAAAGCAATTTGAAATAACATGTTGTCATGAGCAAACAAGAAAAAAGGGTACAGATCCCTTCTCCTGGTACCAAAATTCCCTTTCCATGAAGATTATTTTTCGGATTACAACATTGTCTAGTAGAATATGCTAATAAGAAATACATTTGTTGCTGACAGATAACATTTTAATTACAATTCCAAGCTTTTCTTTAAATCAGTCCTATTCTATAGGGCAGTGTTTCTCAACTCCAGTCCTCAAGGCGCACCAACAGGTCATGTTTTCAGGATTTCCCTCAGATGAAACAGCTGTGGTAATTACTAAGGCAGTGAAACTGATTAAATCCCCTGTGCAAAATAATGGAAAGCCTGAAAACATGACCTGTTGGGGCGCCTTGAGGACTGGAGTTGAGAAACACTGCTATAGGGCATTAATGTGGATCTACCCTTTCCCCTTTCAGCACAAGGTTCACTTAAAATGTATCTAAGCCTAAGAACAAAAAAAAATTCTAAATTATTTAGATGTGAGGGCTGCATTCATTTTTTTCCCCTTTATTTCCACCTGGTGATCCAGCCAGTGAAGCATTTCCTGTCTCATTGGGGTAGATTTACTAAAACTGGTGCACTCAGAATATGGTGCAGCTGTGCATAGTAGCCAATCAGTTTCTAAACTCTGCTTGTTCAATTAAGCTTTGGCAAAAAAACCTGGAAGCTGATTGGTTTCTATGCTGAAGTGAGCCTGATTTTGCACTCTCCAGCTTTAGTAAATAAACCCCATTGTGACTAAGCTCAGTCCTCCACTGTATCTATGGAGGAGCAGCTCAGCCATCCTTGGAGAGAAGCATTGTCAATCTGTAGAGTAGGTAGTGTTAAATGGACACATTCTTTTGGGATAAAGGTTTTTAACGTTTAACAAGGACTGCTGTGTTAATGTTAGTGATAGACTGCATAATAAATATTTGTGTGAGTTAGGCCCTCTTTGCACTGTCCTGTTTCATTGCTCACATTATGCCAGAAAGCCTGAAAACACACAAATAGAATATCAAAGATTGTGCACTCCGCTTTGGGTCCATCAGGTGACGAGACACCGGATGTTCAGAGTCAGCCATCTTTGATATTCTGTTTGTGTGTTTTCAAGCTTCCTAGCATGTAGTGAGCATACAATTAATAAATTGTGTTTTTTTAGGAAATACTACACTATGGGGTTGATTTACTAAATGCAAATATACTGTGCACTGCATCATCTATTTCTATCATCCAATCATGTGCAAGCAAAAATTCTGTTTCTTAAATGTCATTGCATGTTCCCCTCAAATCTAGAGAAACTGCACTTTCGGGTGCACTTAAAGTGCACAGACTATTTGTCTTTAGTAAATCAACCCCTCAATTTTCCTATTATTCGAGTACTATAAGCCTTTTGAGTTCCCCTAACCTGGAAGATTAAGATGGGGGAGGAGTAGTCTGGTTATCTGTGATCTGGTGAGGTGTGTTATCTGGCCCTGAAAATTAGAAGGGCAGTGAGTCTGGTAAGAGCATACAGTACCTGCATGTGGTATTGGCACACAGGAGATCGTCTCCATGGTGAAGATTGTGATTTTTGCACTCACATTTATGGCACTGGTTACATTTATTTTATTTTTATTTATTTTTATGTAAGCACATTTACACCTGCATATGTGGTTGTTCTTTGATATACTACACTATATAATTCTTATTTTTTTTTAATTTATTATTTTGGCGGATATTTGACTGAAAGAATTGAGAAGCAATAATTTGGATGGAAAAGTGAAATACTTTTACCAGTCACTATTATATCAAGCTTTATATGACTCATTATCTCAGAAAGAGTCAAAACATCTGGTGAGAGTTTACAATTTTCATAAAAGGTGGAAGAGACTTTTGCACTGAAACTTGATTTTATATTGTATTGAGTTATTCACAGATTTATTTAGAGGAACTGAAACACAAGTGCTGGTTTATTTATATTGAGAAATAGAGGGTAGATCTTCCAATGGGGCACTAGTTCTGAATTCCCTTTATTTTCAAGGATTTCCTCTCACTTCCTGTTTGGGAAAGGAAGCAAGGGTAAATCTCTCCAATGGGACATAGATGGCCAAACTGACAGGGGTTATAACCCTTCCTTCCGCTATCCAAAATAAAGAAAAGAAATTGCCTACTGTTCTATTTGATATACCTAAATCACAAATACATCAATTTTTCGTGTTAGGAAGAGTTTCTTTGTCCTCATTAGCCCGATGGCAGCTGCATAGTCTGTTACACACATTTCTATTCCGCATACACAATACACAGATGGCAAAGCGTACTTTGTAATAAAAAGGTATACAACACCTGACCACAGGTTTTGTTTTCTAGTTAAAATTTACGTCTGGAGCCTGAATTTGAAGGGTGACTTCAAATGGCATGGGTTAAAAGAAGTGATGCTATTTTCTAGAAAATTATACATCTAGGTAGATGCAAATTTAGTCAACTTTGAAATACAATACAATAATACTATACGCACTTCCTTTCTGAAGTCCAGGACCAAATTTCTGAATGGCAAATACAGGTCATAGCCTAGGACAGCAGGGCTTGAAGCGGCTTCACACAGCCACCCACACATGGGGGTTGATTTACTAAAACTGGAGAGTGTAAAATTCAGTAAGGCATAGAAACCAATCAGCTTCCAGTTTTTTTAGTTGTTTGTGTTTTTTTTTTTGTCAAAGCTTATCAAACAAGCGTTTAAAAGCTGATCAGCTACCATGCAAAGTAAAATCCAGATTTTGCACTCTCCAGTAACACATTCGCGTGTATACTAAAAAGTCCTTAACTGCTGCCCTGCCTGCCAGGGCAAACTCAGCTAGATTTCTGTTGTGATACCTGCATAGTTTGGGCATTTTTGTTGGTAGAGTAGGATTGTAGTTTTGCCAAATGTTCTAGTAGTCAGGTTTGGGTGTACTGACTAAACGTGGGGAAAGGTTTTTTCAGCCTCCAACCTTGGTATGCTTTAAAGCGGGAGTCCAGCAACCAATCTTTTTTTTTTTTTTTTAGGTCATTGAGACACTTTGCTAATCCCAAAATAATACTCACAGTTTGGGTGTAATATTTCCGCCTCTGTCTGTTTTCTACTGAAGAATAACTTAAAAAATGTGATGCTGACTGTTTCCATCTTGCTTGTGGGCATGTGAAGCCCACAAGCATTGATTTCCTGGATGCGGTGAATGCTGTTCATTCACAGCTTGTTCACACGCATGATCATTGTTTCCACACTGAATCTTGGGAAGCCTGACACTAAGCTCCCAGGAGACAGTGCGGCGCCGGGGAAAGGCAATAAACACGCCTACTCCCATGGGAGGAGAGACAGGAAGTGCCACAATAAAGTACAATATAAAGGTAATTGCAGCGATAAAAAATTTCGTGCGGCATTTGAACATCTATGCAAATAACTTAAGGGGGTAAGATTAAGTTAAAAATTTGAGTGGAACCCCGCTTTAAGTGGCTATGGTTTGTAACCTTGTTAATGTGATAAAAAGGGTCAAGGCCAAATTTACAGTCTACAGTCTTTTCGGTCCTACGCTCATTACTGTTGGCCCCCAGCAGTCCGTAGTGGGGAGCATTGCGTTGTACAGGGGAAATGGCAGGATCTCTATAAGCCTCATGTTACATGTCCTCAATCTCTTACTTTTTCATCAACTATATGCGCTCTGTCCCTTTCCAACTAGCACTCCATTGGTCATTATGGAGAAGCCTATGCCCTAATGACACACAGTGTTTTTCAAAAGGGGTAGAGCTGCTAGGAGGTAACCTTTGGTGTCAATGTGGACACAAGTATTGCAGAAGATTTTCACTGATATGCAGTGCTTTCCTAGGTTGTTACTGCAAAGACCCTGTAGTCAATTAATGAGGAGACCAGAGGACTATGGTGTACAGCAGACCCTTGTGCCTAAACTTGTCTAATGGATAATTTGATCTTACAAAGGTTAGCCAGTCAACTAGGGAATAATGCATCGGTATAGGACAGTTTGCTTATATAAACAATAATTGGAAATCTCGCCCTATTAAAGTTGATTAATGGTCTGAAGCCAATAAACCTATCTATATGAGCAAAATAATAAGTTGCACTTTCAATCAGTTTTCACTAAATATAAGCTTTGCTGCACACAGATAATGCAAATCCTGATCTTATTTATGAAGTCACACTTTGTCATGGGCTGACAATTATTCACTGTATGATGCTATGATCACCCTTGAGGCAGCATTATGCATTAAGCTGCACTCTGGCAGGAACATTTGTACGCAATGTACTCAGTGCTGTTCATGGAAACTTATTGTGGAAGCTAGTCGCAGCTGGGGGGGGGGGGTGAGGAAGCAGTGGACGCGTTATCAGTTTCGAGGGGAGGAAATGCTGACCAGCAGCTTGGGTTGCAGCACATGTACAGACAGCAGAACTGCTTGCTAGGGAAATTGTACATTATCAGTGCTTTGCAAGGGCAGGTCATTTAACAAGTTGTTTATCAAGGCCTCCTGGCCTGAATATAAATAAATTAACTCAGAACAGCTCTGTCGAAATACATGCCGCAGGAACAAATTCTTAGGCCAAATTCTGGGAAAACACTGATGTCATAGGAAGAGTGAACAGAGGTTCTCATGCACAGCAGAACAGTAGGGAGATGCACAATTTAATAAAATAATGATTATATATAGGCTGTGCCTTTAGTTAAAACAAGCTCAACATCTATGCAAACACCACATTAAAGAAAGAAAAACAGCATATTCATACTCATGATGTATGACAGTTACTGGAAAAAAAACAAAAAACAGTACCATTCTGTCTTTTCAAGTTTTCATATTGAATGCATATTAGCTAGGCAGGTCCAAACATTTGCAAGTACCTATGGGAAGGTTAATCGTTTGCCCCATTGACAACTTTGACAAGGCAGAAATTTCTCAGCATAAAGTACTGTGTCTCTTGACTGGCTCTGAAAGATCCAATGGACATTGAAAGTTTAAGGTGAAAGCATCTACCATGATATTTCATACAAAGAAAGGTTGATAAGAGTTGGTGAAACGCAGTACAGTGGTAAATCTGAATATAAATGGCTCAATAAAAGCAGACCATCTTCTGATTTTGAGAACCACTTGCCTCAACTGGCCATTTCTCAAGTGCTAATAATAATGATCCCCTCCGGCAGATGAAGGTACGGATTCTCAAACAGGCAGCAATTCCAACTTGTTATCACCCTAAGGGAGTTGTCTGTCTGTTTATGAGCAGGCTCAAGAGAAACAGCCCATCAGTTACCAAGGGTATTGATATATTTCAGATACTACATAGATCAGTCTGAATCCTGAGTCTGTTCTTCTTGATTACAGTAGAATTCCTATCTATTACAAAAATTCTACAGTATTAAAACTGTATAACATACATATATACATGATACATTCTAGGCTGATTTATGGAAACAAGTGCAGAGAAAGCAGCAGCAAAAATGGAGCCCTTATCCACAATAACAGATTTCATTTTACACATAAATAGGACTGGACATCCAGTGGAAATTAATATTGACTCTAGCACGACTGGTTGATGATAAGTAATCTGTGATCGCGGCATTACGCAGCACACCCTGCTGCAGCAGAGGGATTATCTTCCTTTCAATGGCCACTGACTGAAGGTAACAGCTGAAATAACAGCCTCATTATATATGTGAAACAATGGGACACAGAGCAGGACTGGGCCAATCTATCCGTATTGTGCTCACTTTGATCTGACATTTCAACTCACAAACGTCTCAAATGGTCAATCAATCTTCTCTGAATAACTAACAAACATACCTGTTCTCCAAGCCATCTCGTGCTCCCTGAATAGTTTGCATTGTTATTCTGAAATTGCTTTTCATTTTCTAGAATAAATTGTCCTTCTGTGAAGTAAGGCAGAAGCAAAGTAAAGCAGAAACGCACGTAGAGGCACAGACAGAAAATAATTGTTAGCTTTGTGCATAAGATCAATGTAAAAAACATTTTATAGAACTGCATTCTAAGCAGAGTTCCCTAACAAATACACTTCCTATTTGTTTCCAGTGTAAAGAATACTCAACCTGTTTACAAGTCACTTTAATTAGCAAGGCATCTCTACTTTATATTCACTAAAGGAGAACTTTGGTATAAATCAAATGAAAGATATTGTTCTGCAAAAGGAATCTTAGAAACTAAATATAACCAGTTAAAGAAGGTCTCCAGCTGTAACCCAACATTGTGTCCTATTGTCCAAGGGCAGCAAGCGCCCCTTGGGCCCTAAGCAGCCAGTAGCCATTGCTTTCCTTGCCTAGGTGGTTACTTGGAGACTTCCACTAGCTAATGATTTTGTTGATTTCTCTCACACATTCCTACTTTTCTTTGCAGTCTATAGTTTTTGTTTTTTTCCCCATTCTTTTTTATTGGTTTCAAATTTAAGAATGACAGGATTGTACAAACAATACAAAAGGAAGTACAACATATCCAAAGGGTTAGGTGCGAATAAGTAAAACTGTCATGAATACAGATATCAAACAGAAAAGTACATTACATCTCTTTAGCTCACTTTAAATCTATCAGTCCATGAGTGCCATTGTGAGTCTAAGATCTTTCTAGTTCCTTGTTTGTTGGAAAGCATAGGTTCATATTTATAGTGCAGACGGACAATCTCAACTGCCTCTGAAAGGTTTGGTACTTTCCCAGATTTCCACCCCCTTGCTTTAAGTAACTGGCCACCAGGAGGACATGTGTGACTTTATAGCGGCAAGAGGAGGGAAACTGATCAATACCTAAATTGAGTATTGCAAGACCAGAATCTGGTGATGTAAGAATACCTGTGATGTCAGAGATGGCAGAAAATATTCCTCCAGAAGCCGGTGAGATTCTTGCATGTGCAGAACATACAGTGGGGCAAAAAAGTATTTAGTCAGCCAATTGTGCAAGTTCTCCCACTTAAAAAGATGAGAGGCCTGTAATTATCATCATAGGTATACCTCAACTATGAGAGACAAAATGTGGAAACAAATCCAGACAATCACATTGTCTGATTTTTGAAAGAATTTAATTGCAAATTATGGTGGAAAAGTAGTATTTGGTCACCTACAAACAAGCAAGATTTCTGGCTCTCACAGACCTGTATCTTCTTCTTTAAGAGGCTCCTCTGTCCTCCACTCATTACCTGTATTAATGGCACATGTTTGAACTTGTTATCAGTATAAAAGACACCTGTCCACAACCTCAAACAGTCACACTCCAAACTTCACTATGGTGAAGACCAAAGAGCTGTCGAAGGACACCAGAAACAAAATTGTAGACCTGCACCAGGCTGGGAAGACTGAATCTGCAATAGGCAAGCAACTGGGTGTGAAGAAATCAACTGTGGGAGCAATAATTAGAAAATGGAAGACATACAAGACCACTGATAATCTCCCTCGATCTGGGGCTCCACGCAAGAACTCACCCCGTGGGGTCAAAATGATCACAAGAACGGTGAGCAAAAAATTCCAGAACCACAAAGGGGGACCTAGTGAATGACCTGCAGAGAGCTGGGACCAACGTAACAAAGGCTACCATCAGTAACACACTACGCCGCCAGGGACACAGTTCCGGCAGTGCCAGACGTGTTCCCCTGCTTAAGCCAGTACATGTCCGGGCCCATCTGAGGTTTGCTAGAGAGCATTTGGATGATCCAGAAGAGGATTGGGAGAATGTCATATGGTCAGATGAAACCAAAGTAGAACTGTTTGGTAGAAACACAACTCGTCATGTTTGGAGAGAGAATGCAGAGTTGTAACCAAAGAACACCATATCTATTGTGAAGCATGGGGGTGGCAACATCATGCTTTGGGGCTGTTTCTCTGCAAAGGGAACAGAACGACTGATCCTTGTACATGAAAGAATAAATGGGGCCATTTATTGTGAGATTTTGAGTGCAAACCTCCTCCCATCAGCAAGGGCATTGAAGATGAAACATGGCTGGGTCTTTTAGCATGACAATGTTCCCAAACACACCGCCTGGGCAACAAAGGAGTGGCTTCATAAGAAGCATTTCAAGGTCCTGGAGTGGCTTAGCCAATCTCCAGATCTCAACCCCATAGAAAACCTTTGGGAGGGAGTTGAAAGTCTGTGTTGCCCAGTGACAGCCCTAAAACATCACTGCTCTAGAGGAGATCTGCACGGAGGAATAGGCAAACATACCAGCAACAGTGTGTGACAACCCTGTGAAGACTTACAGAAAACGTTTGACCTCTGTCATTGCCAACAAAGGATATATAACAAAGTTTTGAGATAAACTTTTGATATTGACAAAATACTTATTTTCCACCATAATTTGCAAATAAATTCTTTCAAAAATCAGACAATGTGATTGTCTGGATTTGTTTCTGCATTTTGTCTCTCATAGTTGAGGTATACCTATGATGACAATTACAGGCCTTTTTTTTTAGGTGGGAGAACTTGCACAATTGGTGTCTGACTAAATACTTTTTTGCCCCACTGTATGTATGTTTCTTTTTTTTTAATACAATAATTTAAAAAAGGATCTTTCTGGGAGGATAACCAAATGTGATGCAAGTAATTTTTAGGGGGCTGCAGTTGGTGCTGACTTGTGAAGAGACTAATGTAATTGCAGTAATTTCTAGCAGTCTCTTGTGATGTGTGCCCAGTCTTTGACAGCCTCTTGTAGCATGTTTGCAGTCTTTGTCCATTTATTAAAGCATGTCCAATTCATGACCATTTTCTGTACATTACGTTCACAGAACACTATGCGTGGCCCTCTGGTGATGTCAGGTAGCCACACTTGAGGCCATACACCCGAATCAAGATGATTCTACAAGTGTTGTCCTATGCTAATCTATGACCAACAGAGGGACATTAAAGCCCATGAAAAAGGTTACTCTAACTCATTCAAACCACTCTTAGCCAGGGCTGGACTGTGACAAAAATTTGGCCCTGGACTTCATCATGACCGTCCCACTTTAATTTGAGTGTCCCAAACAGCATCCCCCTTACATTAGAATGTTCCCATCAGCAGCCCCCCTTCACATCAGAGTGTCCCCATCAGCAGCCCCCTTCACATCAGTGTGTCCCCATCAGCAGCCCCCTTAACATCAGTGTGCCCCCATCAGCAGCTCCCTTCACAACAGTGTGTCCCCATCAGCAGCCGCCTTCACATCAGTGTGTCCCCATCAGTGTGACCCCATCAGCAGCCCCCTTCACATCAGTGTGTCCTCAGAGTGTCCCCATCAGCAGCACCCTTCACATCAGTGTGTTCCCATCAGCAGCCCCTTCACATCAGTGTGACCCCATCAGCAGCCCCCTTCACATCAGTGTGTCCCCATCAGCAGCCCCCTTCACATCAGAGTGTCCGCATCAGTAGCCCACTTCACATCAGAGTGTCCCCATCAGCAGCCCCCTTCACATCTGAGTGTCCCCATCGGCAGCTCCCTTCACATCAGAGTGTTCCCATCAGCAGCCCCCTTCACATCAGAGAGTCCCCGTCAGCAACCCTCTTCACATCAGTGGGTCCTCCCTTTCCTCCCCCTCCCACATGTACTCACAGTTTTGAAGGCAGCTTCTCGTTCCTTTCTCCAGTCATGCGATAAGTGACAAGTGATAAGGGGAGAGAGGAAGGAATGTCTGCCGGCTGTCTATCTCCCCCTGCAGGCTGGAGGGAGCAGAAAGTCTAATGCTCTCTCCAGCAAGTGATGGCAGCTGTTCCTCCTGACAGGAGTGAAATCGGGATCACTCACTGTCAGAGAGGAGTGGCTCCAGGACTGCACCTGACCGGCTCACTGAGCCATCGGCCCTCCGGGAAACTCCCGGTAGTCCCGATGGCCAGTACATGCCTGCTCCTAGCACATTAACAAAAGCATTAATTCACATTCTTTGGTGCATTACTATGAGACGCACACAAGGAAGTACCTGCATTCTTCTGGACAGTGCAGTCTGCAACAACACATGTATATTCACATGCTGAACAACTCATGTACATACCTACATACGTACAACACAGTAAAAACAGGATGTGAAAATGAGCTCACTTTAGGGGGCTGCTATAGGTAAAGCTACACTAGTTTATAAATACTTACAATAGCATGTAAAGTATATGTGGAGAGGATATACACTTTTTATACATAAAACTAATTTCCCCAGAATTAAGCTCTGCTATGTAGTAAAACCAATATTCTTCGGAGACTCATTCCCAAGGGCTGATTGGCTGACCAGCAATAAGGAAGCATTCAGATGGCTATACCACATTCTAGGTAAAAGCAGAAACTTTCTGCCAAAGCAGGCAATTTGTTACCAACTCTATTTTATTCGAAGGGGTAGAGATTAAAGAAATAATTATTCCCCTTCAATTACATGAAATGTGATGTTCAAAGGAGTAATAAAATAAGCCTTAATTTATAATGCACAGCCAATAGCACAGGAAAAAACTCAATATTAATAGAAATATAATGAGGTAGGTGATGCAAAAGAGATATAAAGAATCTGACCTGTGTTTTACTTTATTAAAGGATAGGTTCACCTTTAAAAAATAAATATATATAACTGCATATTTTTGCAGGTTAAAAAAAATGTGCATTTATTATTTTTGTTCCTAAGGAGCCAGCTGATCACGGCTGCAATGTAAGGTTCCTGCATAGCTGTTTGCTCGTACCTCTTATGGGCAGGCAGTTACCTGAGAGCAGGAAGATCAATGGACTATGAGGACATTCACGAGCACCCTTGTAGTTCATTGAGAACTACAAGCCATCAGCCACAATGGCTGATGGTACTTCTATTCTATTCATTCACAGAAAACTGTCAAAGGTGGGATTGGTAGGGGGAGGGGAGTGTGGGAAGTAGGATGCAGATGCTGGAACATTAAACATGTTCCAAAGGCGAACTTATCCTTTAAACAAATCAAGCATTTCCATAAAAAAGGAAAAAAAAAAAAAAAAGACACATTTATTCAGGTAAATATTAGAGAAATAGGGGCCTAGGTCTGAATGGTAAATGGGCAGAACATTGAAGCGGATCATTTATGAGAAATTGATCAAATCTGTTAAACTACAACTAAAGGTTTCTATATGACAGTCTAAGTACTAAATCCAGTTGCTATGTGATGCATAAAGCCTCATAAAGTAAACAAAAAATTTTCTCTATCTTCCTTGACAGACAAATTCTTTTATTTGTGTTTCAGCAAAAGAGGCAGCACTGTAAATTCAGGAAGCAGTGGGAGAGACTAGGTGTGGATAGTAAATCAGTAGTGACAGTAGGCATAGTTCTACTGTAAAGAAAACCTGAACTACGACCTGACCGTATGAATGTACCGTGTTGTTTGAATAATTTGTCTGTATTGTTTTAATGTTGTTTGCATATAAAAATAAAAAGATTTGATTTAAAAAAAAAAAAAAAAGAATGTACCGAGCCCACCTCCTAAAAATATTACTTACCTGCTTGTCATACTCAGGGGTGGACTAACAACTCATGGGGCCCCCAGGCAATAGGAGATTATGGGGCCTCCGGGCAATAGGAGAAGATTTTGGGGCCCCCGGGCAATAGGAGATTATGGGTCCCCCAGGCAATAGATTATGGGGCCACGCAGTATACACACATAGACACACAATATACACACACAGTATACACACACTGAAAAGGTACTGGAGAGGTGGGGCAGCTATAATCTTGGGATTTTTAAACAAACACAGATTTTTACATACTGTCCCTGGTTTTATTGAGGCTGGCAACCCTGATGGGTCCCCTTTGTGGCATGGGGCCCTCAGGCAGTGCCCCAATGGTCAGTCCGCAACTGGTCATACTGATTCATTGGCTTCAGTAACTGACCTGAAACCAGTATGAATACAATAGGCTTCGACTTTACTCTGACTTTCTAATCTGCATGCTTATCGAGGGTTAGTTTCACAACAAAAAAGAAAGGCAGCTATAATTTTCTGGAGTTCCGCAATGACAGTCCCAATATTTACCTTGGTACAAGTTTCCTTTAGAGCCCTTTCACACTGAGGTGCTTGAAAACTGCCCATAAAATGGCGAGCGCTTTTGATGCACTTTTCAGGCGCTTTTGAGGTTTTAGCGGTGTGCTTTTTTGAAGGTCACGTAACTCAAAAGAACCATTCTGAAGCGCTTTTTGTGCGCTTTTCAGGCACTTCCCATTCATTTCAATTTTGAGGGGCACTTTTGAAGCTTTTTTTTAGTGCTTCAAACATGCTCCAAAGATGTTGCTTGCAGGAGTTTTTTCACCACCCCACCAGCACACCGCCCCAGTGTGAAAGCATTAATTGATTTTAATGGAAATAAAGCCTCGTACACACTGTACGATTGTTGGACAACCGAGTGTCTGATTTTTTTTCAAAAGGATGTGTGCCAGAATCTTGTCTTGCATACTAACGTTACACAAATTGTCATGCCACAAACACGAATGTAGTGACGCACTACAAGGAATTTCAGTTCTTGAGCGCCACCCTTTGGGCCCCTCCTGCTAATTTCATGTTTGGTGAGCATTGATTCCGGGGAAGCGTGTTTGTACTTTTGACTTTTGTGTAATGGATTTGTGTACTGACCATCCGAAAATCTGAATTTACTAGCCTGTCATCCACCTTTTGTTGGCCGAAAATTAGAAAACAATTGTTGAAAGGAGCGTACTAATGGTAAGAACTTCGGACAACAGCCTGTCAAACAACAATCCCCTTCTGATTTTCGTACCGTGTGTACGAGGCTTAAGTGTTCGTGAGCTTTTCAGATGCCTTTTTTAGCATGAAAGCACATGAAAAGCGCCTCAGTATGAAAGGGGTCTTAATAACTAGTTTCAGTAAAATCTGAATTGCAATGTAAACTTATTGACAAAGAATCAGTCTCCTTTTTCCTCTGTATGCAATGCTATGGCAAAAGCTTGTAAGCTAAACAGCATGTGACCAATAGAGCTAATCAGTTAGCTATGGTATAGTGGTGATTTCCAGTCTCAGTTATCATAGTAAATATACTTTTTGCCAATAAATGGGTTTGCAGAGAATTTTCAAGATGTGTTAGACTAAGGCTTACCTATAGGTACTGTAAACATCTCCTAAACATGCACTTTGAAGGAATGGCAGCCCGTGCTTTTTCTTCAGAAGGCTGTGCAGTGACTGGCAGCTCCCACGTGCATGTGTGGGAGTGACGTCACGCGGCTCCGGCCAGTCACACAGCCGGAGTCCGCGGACCCGAAAGGAAGAGGGGCGAAGATGAATGCGGCCTGCAGCGGGGACAACACGGGCTTCGTTTGCAGGTAAGTGTCACATAATGTGCTAGTATGCGATGCATTTTTTTTTGCAGAGTTTACTTCCTCTTTAAACTGAAGCTCCACCAACTTCCAGTCCTTTGCCCAAATAAAATTGGGCTAACAAGCCACTGATGCAGTCTTATTGAACAGTGAATTGATAGTTGGCTCAGCCATGAGGTTAGAAAAAGTTCAGAGACAGAAAAAAAAAAAAATGTAACAATTAAAAGAATCAGTTTTTTGCTCACTAGATGTGCTAAAACAGAACTTTTTAAAAGATGTTTTATTTGAAATATTTGTTTATCAAAATAATAGAGATAGCGAGGGACGCATAATGCTGACAATAGCCATTTTTCTTTGAGATACTCTAATGCCGCGTACACACGAGCGGACTTTACGACGGACTTTCTGAATGAACGGACTTGCCTACACACAATCCACCAAAGTCCATCGAATTCGTACGTGATGACTTATGACCGGACTAAAACAAGGAAGTTCATAGCCAGTAGCCAATAGCTGCCCTAGCGTGGCTTTTTGTCCGTCGAACTAGCATACAGACAAACGGACCTTTTGACCGGACTCGAGTTCGACGGATAGATTTAAAACATGTTTCAAATCTAAGTCCGTCCAACTTTTGAGAAAACAAAGTCCGCTGGAGCCCACACACGATCGAATTGTCCGACGAAATCCTGTCCGCCGTAAAGTCCGCTCGTGTGTACGCGGCATAATAACTGAAGGAGAGGAAATATCATAGGCTTCTGTTAATACATCATCTAAAGAGTTATGAGGAAAAATCTAGGGAAAATTGAAAATTAAATCTAACAATATTTGGTGGGGAAGAACTTTATATATTTTTATATCAGTTTATGATCTACCAATGGCTAAACAACCTTTTAAAGATTAAACAGTAAAAGTTCAACTATGTATTTAGCTGTTTGCCTGGAGATAGACTTTAAATGATGCCAACTGAATCTAGCTGGCGTTTGCACAAGGCTCCATTCACATTTGGTGTTTTAGGTCCTCGTTCAGAATCCCTGTGAAATGCATATTCGGGTGCCATTCATTTTCATTGAACGATAAATTGTACAGCAATCACGGCAAATCTGGGATTTATAATAGTTCTGTTAAGCTTGAAAAAAATGTTCTTTTGCTGATCAGTTCTGAAAGAACATCAGTCAAACCAGTAGGAGCACCTGTCCCAATTCCTCCCTGTCCCCTACTGAGATAAGTGATGCCAAGAAGGTCTGCCTGCAACACTTCTCCATTCTACATTGACTTTAGAGAAGTATTACACCCACAACCTAATATGTAATATATTGCAGCAAATCAATCCTTAGATGCAGTGACTGCATTCGTTTCCTATTTTAGGCTTTTTTTCTAAATTTTTACCTGGTAAAGGAGCACAGGGGAACCTATGAACAGCAGTATTGTCCGTCTTGGGGGATGAGGGGTGGGGGACTGTTAGCTGTACTAGCAGATTTAGATATACTAACAAATTCAAGCCAAACAAGCTCACACTGCAGTTATACATGCAGTTACAGCAACAGTTGTCTGTTGGGATACAGATTTTACATGAATAAATAAAAGCAAATCATCGTAAGCACCGCTTAGTGGTAAAAAGTTTATCTCAACACTCTAAATGCTATATTTTCAGAAGAGCTTGTTCTGTTGAAAAACAACAGACCTATTGGCCGAATCACCAGGTAAAAATAAACAAAAAAAGCCTGCAATATAATAAATGTTTGCTTTTAGGTTTAATAATGCTTTGAGATTATTACTGTTGAATTGAAAATTGGTGTTAATGGGAATTCTATCCTCCCAGAGACTCAGACTATACCTGTATGGTCAATCAGTCCTCGGGACCTCATATTTAACTGAAAAAGCATTGAATATACCGTATGTCTTGGTTTTATAAGGGTTGTAAAGGGAAGAGACACATTCCTTAAGATGTCAAAGTTTGCTTTTATACATACTAATTAAAAATCCAATTTGTTCAGTAACAAAAACTTGAAAAGCTGAACAGATCCACACATTGAAAACATGACTTGCCTATGTGTGTCATACCTGACAAGTAGGCTATTAAGATTCGTGCCAGCAACTCAACAGCTAACACCGACAAAAATGTTTTCAAGCTACAGACATACAGATTTATCTTTAATGAAAACATTAGACTGGGTTCATACGGAGCGGATCCGTTGGACAGACTCCGTGAGCTCAGCGGGGGATCGCTCCATTGAGCAGGCGGATGAGAGGTTTGTCTCTGCTCATTGTGCAGGAACAGACCTGTCAGAGCCCCGCTGTTCTTTAAGGAAAGATTGGATGAAAACGGACAGCCGGTCCGTTTTCGTACAATCCCATCCGAACCGCTGGATGGATGGTGAACGTATCGCCATCTGTCTGTTTTGAGCAGGTCTTGTTGGATCGAATGGCAGGAGCGTGTCAACGGACACATCTCCGCTGACATCCGCCTGCCCATAGCAGGGGCGGATCCAGAGTCTAGTCTCGGGAGGGGCACTGCCAGAAAATATTTTTTTTGGGGGGCAATTTGTCGGGGAAATTGTTGGTATTGGCGCTTCAATCATCCCGGCACCATAGTTGATATTGTGTCAGGATGATTGAAGCGCATTATTTCTATTATTACATTATATAAATTAAAATAGTTCAACTCACCATAATGCAGAATCAGTGGGAGCCCTGAGCGTGTCACTTGCCCCTGTTGCCTGCCACCGGATGCAGATTGTCACTTGCCACATCACCTGCCACACGTTGAGGACTGTCACTTGCCACGTCGCCTGCCACCAGATGCAGATTGTCCCTTGCCACGTCACCTGTCACCAGATGTGAATTGCCACTTGCCACCAGATGCAGATTGTCACTTGCCACGTTGCCTGTCACCAGATGCGGATTGCCACGTCGCCTGCCACCAGATGCAGATTGTCACTTGCCACGTCACCTGTCACCAGATGTGGATTGCCACTTGCCACGTTGCCTGTCACCAGATGCAGATTGTGACTTGCCAAGTCACCTGCCACACGTTGCAGATTGTCACTTGCCACGTCACCTGCCACACGTTGTGGATTGTCACCTGTCATGTCACCTGCCATACGTTGTGGATTGTCACTTGCCACGTCATGGATTATCACTTGCCACGTCACCTGCCACACGTTGTGGATTGTCACTTGCCACGTCACGGATTGTCACTTGGCACATCACCTGCCACACGTTGTGGATTGTCACTTGCCACATCACCTGTCACCAGATGCAGATCATCACTTGCAAAGTCGCCTGTCACCAGATGCAGATTGTCCCTTGCCACGTCACCTGCCAGCGGTCACGAATTGTCACTTGCTACGTCATGGATTGTCACTTGCCACGTCAGCTAACACATGTTGCGGATTGTCACTTGCTGTGTCACTTTCCTGTGTCCAAGAGTCAATTAGCAGATTATCAGTCAGGCAGCAGAGAGATGATGTCATCTCTCTGCTTCCCACAGCTGCCTGCACAGTGAGGGCGGAACTGTACTGCAGGGATTCAGGGCGGGCGCCGGGCAGTGAGAGATGTCATCTCTCTGCTCCCCCGCCCGCCGGCCCCCTAATTGGCCAGCTGTCTGCTCACCCACGAGCCGCCCAGCTGTTAGTCTGCTCTCTCACCTACCGAGCCGCCTGACAGCCTGCGGAGCCGCCCGCTCCCTCACCCGCGGAGCCGCCCGCTCTCTCACCCGTGGAGCCATCCGCGGAGCCGCCCTCTCTCTCTTACCTGCATTCTCGGAGGGGGGCATTAGCTATGTTGCCCCCCCTGGATCCACCCCTGGCCCATAGAAATCAATGGGTGGCCCGCTCGGATCCGCCTGAAAAACAGACAGGTGGATCCAAGCGGGCTGATCGTGTGAAAGGGGCTTGAAAAAGAGGCGCGTCCGTCATGTCATTCACGGCCAGCCCGCTCGAGAAACGCGTTGCATATTCTGTGACGTCACCATCCCTCGCCTGGATTCCAGCTTGCTTTCCAAGCCTCACTATGATGTCCACACATCGCTGTCGGCCGGACAACATCCAGCGTACTCAGAGACGAATACAGAGGACACACATGCATGGCTATTAGGGACTGACCTCACTGATGACCCCGGTTGCCCTTGGGACCATTTTATGCTTATTTTGCTCTGCAAAAATGTGAGTCTACATCTTTGCTGCATTTTTTAATAATTAAAGTTGTTTTACAGTCTGCACCAGAGGCGCCTCCGTCTTCTTGTGTTGATCGTGTGAAAGGGGCCTTAGTCTCATTGCTTATATAGAAAATGATTTCTAGTTTGGTCTAGCTATGAATGCATCAATATAAAGAAAAAAAAAATATGTCTGGAGTATTACTCTAGGCAAAACCTTCAGAAAAGATAGATTAGAAAAGGGTTAGAACCTTTGTCGTGTTTTAATTGCCTTGGTGACCTTTGACACTAGGGCATATAGTGATGGGAAGTCCAAAATGTTTGAAGCGTGTAGCTCTAAAACGCTCAACAAGCCAAATCCTATTCATTTCAATGGTTTCAATTCACAACTGAGCATTCTGCCACGTGAAGCAAAAGGCCCATCCCACAAAAAAGTACTTGAGCTTCTTTTTGACAGATTACAAGTGTTTTTTGCCCCATAGACTTTAATAGAAACGCCTGACTTGAGCATTTTACAAGTGTTTTTTTTTTTTGCTTGTTTTCTGCTCAAACAGCAGCTCTTCACCCCTAATTTCCTTTCCCCCTCCTCCCCTAATGCTTTCTTTGGGCTAAACAAAAACACCTGAAGCTTTAAAAAAAAACTTGTAAAAAGCTGTGAAATCACTTTAAAAAAAAGTCTCAAAGAGACAGTAAATTGCTTCCCTCAGGTGTGAATGGAGCCTTACTGGAACTGGAGGTGATAACTGTCCAAGAGAGGATTTTCCATTGCTTCGGAGAGATGTTCTCTAACCTCCCCTGGAGAGGAAAGGAAAATCTCCCCAATGGAACAAAACAAAGAAAAACATGACAAAGGATTTAACTATTGTCTACATTTTCCAAATCTAATGAAAAGTTTTTACTTTTCAGTGACAACTGACACTTTGGAAAGATGTAATATTACATTCTATAGTGTCGGGTCAGGAAGCAAAGATAAATCTCTCCAATGAAACACAAACAAAAAAACAAAAAATAAAAACTGTCAGGGATTTTAAAAATGTCCTACTTTATCCAAAACAAAAAAGAAAGAAACTTTTGGCTAGAGTCATATTTCAAATGCAAAAGCTGTTGAAAGAAATTGCCATTGGTGACCTAATTCTGAAAATTCTAGACGCTTGGGTGGCTCTGTCACTTAATATGCAGCAAGAAAAGTTTGAACTGATCTAACGCTAAGTTCATACCTATGCATGTGGCTGCGGGTATTGCAGTGATTCCCGCACCCACAACTACCCACAGTGAAAACGTGCTGCTCTGAGAAAATGCGCGGGAGGCAACCCCACGCATGTAAAAAGGCAGAGTGTTTGCAGTTGCAGGAAGCGCAGGGTAATCACATGGTCAAAATGACCATGCGATATTTGAAAAAGGCGCATGCATCTTTTTCTGCGGAAACGTAGGCACGGCAGCCCATTTGAATGAGCTGCTGTGCCCGCACAAATGCAGGCCGCAAAACTGCTGAGGTGTGAACCTAGTGTAATTATTTGTTCCATTTTGTTGACTCAATGCTTTAAAGCCATGGAAACGGCATGCCAGCCAGGTGGTTTCACAAGGACAGTTTGGCAGTGGTAGGTTGCCTGTTTGAGGTTTCTTTTAAGACTTAAAGTGTCATTAAAGTGTTACTGAACCAACAACAGTAAAATCAGTCTGTACATGCAGTAAAGCATGCTGGTTATACTCACTGTGGAACCTAAGGGGTTACTCATCTGCATTGTGTAAAAAGGCTGCTTGATCCTGTATGCACAGATCCCCCTCTTCTTCCACTGACTCCAGAACATGTCCGAATAAGACAGAGCCTTTGGAGTCAGGCTGCACATGCTCAGTCTGGTGTGTATTGCTAGAGAGGTTTTTTTTTTTCTTGGAAAACTGCACGTGATCAGCACAGGGCCAATCAGCACTGTCCAGAGAGGGTCAGGGGTTCTGGATCCTGATAGAACAGCCAGGGCAGTATGAAAACTCCTCCTACAAGCTTAACCAGGCAGAGATAGTGTCAGAGAACCATTACAAACGCTCGTTCCCGTGCGCCAGCCAGACGTGCGGCATGAATGTGTGAACCCCGGACCAGGCACGCACGTTAGTACTTTCATACGAACGAGTGCACGTCGGCGTGGGCATGTCCGCAAGCCAACGAATCACAGCACAGGGCGCCCTATTTAAAGGATCAGCATACTAGTATCAGTGCTGGATTGTCTCAGCTAGTTCCTGTATCCCTGATTGCTGTTTGATTGAACCTTGATCCTGAAACCTTGGCCTTCCTGACTACTCTTTTGGATTATCCCTGCAACTCTGTTTACTTCTACTTCCTGTACTGAACCCGGCTTGAACTTCTGACCACGGCTCTGTCTTCCGATCTTGTACCTCTCTGCCAGCCCATTGCCAACCTCCGCTAGCCCCTGACTACGAACCTGCCTATCGATTGTGCACCTTCCTGCCAGCACGTTGCCGACTCCTGCTTGTTCCCGACCTTGCAAGTTCTCCTGTTGGACTTTCCTGGACCTATCCAGCATCAACATCTCGCCAGCATCTCTAGGCTCCGGTGTTCCAGATCCTGCCAACAGGCACCTGCACCCGTCCGTTGCCCTAGCAGCCCTGTCTCCACCTCCAGGGGTGTTAGGACCGGAACCGTGCAAGAGGTCACCCTCGTCATTTCAGACTCCACAGTAAAGGTACGTGACAGATAGTCACAAGACTGCTATATATTGCTGATGAGAAAAAGCATTTAGCAGTTTTTATCTACTAAAATAATTGCATTTCCATGTTCTGTGTACTGTGGGAGACCAGATATTGTGAATGCAGGGTCTTTGGTTTAGTAACACTTTAAATGCAAACATTTTTTGTGTGCCAGTTTATTCACAGTTATCACCTCTACCTATGGTCTGAACCTTTCCATCCTTAATTATTTTACTATTTATTTTTGGTATCTTGTTGATCCTGGTATTTTCATAGACCTCCCTGTAGGTAGTAGCAACCTTATAGCAGCTGATCCTCTGGCTGCTATGTTGCCACTTGCACTGAGCATGCTGTGTTCTTTCCCTGCAGTGGATCTATTAAGGGACCTTTGCATGATCAGTTTCTACATCAGTTTTTAGGTGTCTCCAAACAGCCAGTGGCTGCAATAGTGTCTATCAGCGCTGGGTGTCCACTTGAGAAAAAAAAAGAAAGAAAACCTCCCGCAGTGACATCTTTCCTGTGTGCTCTGCCCACCCACTGCACAGTGCAGGGTGGAGCAAGTGAAAAAATGCCACATGACCAGGTTGTACAAGCAATAAAAGAGGTATTTGTAAACAGTACTTTAACATTTTCAACATACTGTTGTTTATACTACTATATCCCCATATCATACATGTGAAATATTGGCTTTTCATTTATTGCCATTGTAAAGCAGAACTAAAGTTCCACCGTAACTCATTGTGAGCAGGCAGGCTTTTTCTTGTAATGTCTCTTCTGTAAAATAAAAAACTACACCTACCTGCCTGATCAGAATGTAAGCTCAGCTGCACATGCTTATAGCGGCCGTGCTGATCTTGTGTTCTAGGATGACTAGCACCTGCACAGGAGTGACACCATCTTGCGCCGGCCAATGAAGAGGCCTGAAAACTGGCACACAGGAGAAGACTCTGGAACTGGAGGGCTTTGGAAAGGTAAGTATCTCTGCCTTTAGTAATGAATTGGTGGCATTCCACAACATCTCACTAGCCATGAAGCTATTGATGAACTAAAATATTTTGTACACTCCAGTCCAGTGTAGACCGCACTAAAAGCACTCAATGTGCTACCTGTCATTCACCTATTGGACACATTCACAGATCTCACACATTTTTCTTCAGTACAGCAGAAAGTTTGAATAAATAAGAACTATCACAAAGCATTAGCGCCTTCAAAGTACTACTTTAAACTAGTTACTAGAGGGCTTGTTAATAAGATCAGGTGGCAATATGCCAGAAGGGATCACCGTTATGACGTACATGGCAGTGCTGCTACTAATTAGAACAACATAAATCTTAGGCCATGGTATAGTAACAGAGCTAGACAGCAGAGACAAGCCTTTATTGCATTAGAACATAGGTATTATTTTTAAGGCCCTTTCCACACTACTTTGCCCTTCTGTCTACCAAAATGTAAGAAAAGCCAACAGAAGACCTGTTTAGTTTTGCTGCACAGAATGTTGGAGCCCCACAGGTGTCTGTCACATTACATTACATTATTTGTGCTGAATTGAAGGATCAGAATTGGACTGGCATAAGGCTCTGGTTACATGACTGTCAACTGTTGGGTGGGATTCCAAAGCAGCGGTATCTGCTACAAAGGTTCTTACAACTCTAGAAACTATGGTAGTGCAGTGGAGCTCCAATTGGACAATAGATCCAGATTAAAGTATGGGTTACCTCTAGTGGTTATGCTCATAAATTTTGGTCACATGCTCACCCAATGTAAGACTGCAGAGCAGTGTTATCTGCAGAAAAGATATGCATTTCAGGAACTTTGTTCCATCACTTCTTAAAAGCATGGTAATGTACTGGAACTTACATTGAAAAACAGATCCACTTCAGTGTATGAGTAACCTTACCTCAAGATGTTGTGTTCATTGTACAATACAACATTTTTGAGTTCTTTTCACTATGTCGTGAACTGAATTCAACGAATGCTGTTCATCAGAAATCAGTAGGGCATGTGTTTCTTTGATCATTCTTATACTTTGCTTGATTCTTTTTCATAGGGTCCAGTAAACCCTGGAAGGAGTCCAGGTTGCTTACATCCACCAAGTGGTTAACTATTGGCTTTATTAAAGTAAACTAATTTAACAAGAACTCACCACAAAGCCACTGTATTTATGTGTTATATGGTCATCATGTAGCATTTTCTTTTGACCTTTGCATGATCCAGAAGTTAAGACTGCAAACATCTACAATTGAAAGAGCTTGTCATATGAGTGTATAACAAAATGTTCTGCTGATTAGGCCCCTTCCTGACCCCTCAACATTTGTAGGGGCCTCTATAGACAATCTAGAACAGAATACAAAGTGTGAGTATTATATATCTACTGGATCATCCTTCCTTTAAAAACCTAGTAGACTTACAATTTTTTTGGAGTAATACATGTTTGCAAATGAGCTGCCACTACTAGCACCACTACAGGTTTATCAATGAAACATACCCATACTGCTTGCTGTAGAAGTGCCAACTAGTTATTAAACTACATCTATAACATTTGTTTTAAACATGCTCTGCTAGAAAGACAATGTCCCTTTCTTACATCAGTGTATTGCATTCTACAAACATACACAATGTATATATACGTATATGTAACAACATAAAGTAGGAAATTTTGGACCATCTTCTGTAAACCCATTGTTCAAAGGGCCTGTGATGTTTGAATCAAAGAACCAAAATACCTAATTAGTATTTCAACAGGCCAGACACATCTGAAGGCATCACAGACTAGACAGATCCCTACAATGGCCCCACAACCAGCCCGACAAGGGTTAATGAAGAACAATACTCTGCATTCACACATATGAGCCTTCTCCATGACATGCAAAACGGCAGACATTGCAGACGATCGCTGCTGCTAAACTGCTCGGTTAAATCATTATGTCTCCTGCGGCACCGTACCCTGCACTGCATCAGTCACCTACCTCTGATTCCATCTGTGGAAAACCTGGCGAAGGAGAAAGACAATCGGCTTTCCAGGTAAAGCATTGCCTGTGACACTTTGCAGTGGATATTCCGTAGTGACACAGGAAACACAAAGCACTTCTGCTTGAATAGGAGGATGCAGCTAAGTCAGTCCCTCATTGTCGAACAACATGCAAGCTATATCATACTGTACTGATCAGCACATTTACCTAACATTGTGGCGAAGGGCTGGACCGTATAGCTTCCTCTGTTCAATAGCTTGTCCACTAAAACCGGGGGAATTCGCAGTCTCGGTGGTGATTGCAGACATTAAGAAAACCTTATTGCAAGGTCAAAGGGCTCTTCATCCTTACAAGACACATTCCGGGGCTTAAGCGATTGGAGCTGAACTGTACATAACAGATGATGCAGCACGTGACTTAATGGAATTAAATGAGTCTTTGCTTCACGAGGATGGTTACTTAATGGTATTAAACTGCTCGCTGTGTCTCAAGTGTTTACAAAACCCAATCTAGATGCATCAAAGGATTTAATTTCAGAAAAATGTATAGAAAATCGCGACTGCTGTAGACATTGATATGTTCACAAATGTAGGCAAACATTAATTAATCAAAGTCTTATGTCCCAGAGCTTCTTAAAAATCAAAGACAAGGACAAGTCTTGGATTACTACAAACCAAGGACAAACACCATAACAGTGAATGCAGGCCATAAATGATCATAATATTCCACAGCTAAAGTAAAACTCAGTGACACTTACAGAGAATCTCCATACATCCACATTCCACGGTAATAGACATCTGTGCTCTATAAATTTGAACATTTCCATTAAATATGCATAAGAATGATATGATACTTGTGCCCTCAAGCCGTGATTCCCTGCAAAATTTTCTCAATGCGTCGTATAAGATGCCAAATTTAGCGAGATGTCTGAAATCTTCCTGGAGAAACCTGTGTTTATATACAGTACAGTGGTGAGAGGTGTACACAATACACACCAGGCATTCCATACGTGTCATCAGCCAGGACTTCCTTAAAACTGGTTTTACTACACAAGAACTTAACTCTTGCAGAGCTGCCAGGCGTGACAAAAGCCGTTTTACATTCAAAACAGCTGTCAAATAGTGAGAATGTCCTCACTGTACTTGCCAGAGTCTGCAGATGCAGATAACTAAAGATACTTATAAACTGGGATCTATAGCCTATGAAACACCTAATGTTTGTTTATATAGGGCTAAGTAGTTAAAGTGGTAGTAAACTGTCAGATAAAAAAAAAAAAGTTTGCACCTGCTAGGTAAAGGCACCGCATACTAGCACATTATAAAAGACTTAACTTAAAACGAAGCCCTCCAGCAGTGCGCTGTCACCACTGCAGAGGCTTCCATCTTCACCTGGTCTTTCTTTTTGGGTTCAGGGACCCAAGCTGTCTGATTGGCTGAGCCACAATGACTTAGAAGTCTCGGCCAAGGCACATAGCTCTGAAGAGTATGCCGTTCCTTCAGAACGCATGCGCTGGTGATGTCACTGGCTGTTGCTCGCTAGAATATCTCCTAAACGGTGCACGTTTAGGAGATATTCACTTTACCTACAGGTAAGCTTTATTAGAAGCTTACCTGTAAGTAAAAATAAAAATAAGCGTTTTCTACCACTTTACGCTGGGTTCACACTGCAGCACAGAGCGGCTCACAGCAAGGGTCCGGTGCGTCCCTGTTCACCGTTTCAGGTCCAATTTAAAGCGGTATTCCAGCTGAAAAAAAAAATTTTAAAAGTCAGCAGTTACATACACTGTAGCTGCTGACTTTTAATAAGGACACTTACCTATCCACGGAGCCCGCGCCGCCCCAAGAGCCTGATCCGTCCATCGGATCGGGTGCCAGCGCCACCATTCTATCTTGCGGCTTCACTGCCCATTTCCTACTGCGTATGCGCGAGTTGCGCGGCGCTTTGTGAATGGGCAGGTGTCTTTTGGGATACACACAGGTCCCAGAAGACAGCGTGCCCAATTTCCCAGAATACAACGCAAGGGATGAAGAGAAGGAACAGCTCTGCGGAGAAGGAAGTGGCAGATTAGGTAGACTGCCTAGCAACAGGCGTTTTGGGTAAGTAAAATTTTCAAATGTTTTTCAAAAAAAATTAAAGACCCTGTTTATGTATTTTTTTTTTTTTTAGAGTGGACCTCCGCTTTAAGCCCAATTTTTTGTCTAAATTTGGACCTGAAACAGACCAGAAGACGTACAGGACCTGCTCCGGAGATGTGTGAAGCGCCTCCATAGAGAGCCGGTCACAATCTCCTAACATGCAAATTGGATGCAGGGAAACTCGCATCCAATTCGCAATAGCGTGAACCCAGCCTTAAGGCTCCTTTCACACAGATGTGGTGTGGTTAGACAGCACCGCGGATGCAACTATGTAACAGGCTTCAGCGGGGTGAATTTACTAAAGGCAAATAGACTGTGCACTTTGGAAGTGCAGTTGCACTCATTTTCCCCAGAGCTTAGTAAATGTAGTAAAGCTTTACTTTGTAAATAATACCAAATCAGGTGCAAGAAGAATAAAGCATTTTTGCTTGCACATGATTGGATGATTGACATCAGCAGATCTTTATCACATATGCTAAACTCTGGGGAATATGAATGCAACTGCACTTCCAAAGTGCACAGTTTTGCCTTTTCTAAATCCACTCCAATGCCTCAATGTAGTTCATAGGCAGGCAGAATACTTAGGCATGGGAATTATTTGAAATGTATCAGACATGGGGGGGGGGGGGGGGGGGGGGAGTTCATAAAACAGGTCCACACAGAATCTGGTGCAACTGTGCATAGTAATCAGCTTTTGGGTTTTAGGGTACATTCACATTGAACGAGGGATTGAAATCGCGCAAGTTCAGCTGAACTCAACTCAGACAATTTCAAAAACTTACATTTCAGTGCAAGTTCAGGGGCAATTTGAAAGACATCTATACAAGTTCATGCACAGGTGTCTATTGAAATCGCCCCCGAAGTCGCCAAAAGTAGTGCAGGAACTACTTTCGGAAATTGGTGTGGCGCCGCAAAGTCAGCACCGCATTGATTGGTACAGTGCCGTTGCCGGCAATAGGCTGCGCAGATGAGAACTTATTGTCAAAGCTTAATTGAACATGCTAGAAGCTGATTGGTTACTATGCTCAACTGCACTAGATTATGTGTAGACCAGTTTTAGTAAATCATGAACTTTAAAGCCTATCTTTTTTGGAGAATGTTTTTATTGTTGTCTGTGGCCCCACTGATAACATGTATCTGACTTCCTCACTGTACAAGTGACACAATATCTCAAAAGACAGAAAAATAAAAAGGTATCTTTTAGTAAAGCAGGGAAGCGTTAGAATATCAGTTTGCTTTTTACTTCTATTTGTGCCTTCCTGTCTTAGTGACATCCATCTACCTCATTACTTGTCCTGGTGTCACCAGGAAAGATCACAAAAAGGAGTCACAGATGGCAATAAAGACTTCTTACGCTATTTGGCCTCATGCACACTGGACGTTATAAAAAGAGTAGCTTTAGCTGTAGAAGGGTGCGTTAAAAATGTTTCCACTTTTTAGCAAAACTATACCCCCAAAAAAAGCTTATGGCTCAAAGACGCTCATAAACGCAGAATAGTCGTTTTTCAGGCATTTTTCAGTGTAATGCCCTGTACACACGAGAGGAATGTCTGACAGAAAAAGTCAGACGGAAGCTTTTCATCGTCTATTCCGATTGTGTGTATGCCTCATCGGACTTCTTTTTTCAAAAATTCTGACGGACCTTGAAATGGAACATGTTCTAAATATTTCCGACAGAACCAATTCCTATCGGGAAAACCGATCGTCTGTATGCTGTTCTGACAGACCAAAAACGACGCATGCTGTAAAGCAAGTACGAGACGGAAGCTATTGGCTACTGGCTATTGAACTTCCTTTTTCTAGTCCTGTCGTAAGTGTTGTACGTCACCGCATTCTGGATGGTCGGACTTTTGGGTTGACCGTGTGTAGGCAAGACAGCTTGAATGGAATTCTGTCTGAGAAACCTTCGGAGTTTATTCCGACGGCAAAACTAGTCGTGTGTACATGGCATTAGTGTTTTTACAGCTGAAAAACTCTTCAAACCCACTAGTTCTGGGGGGTTTTTTCCAGACAAAAAATGACCCTGCCATAAAACGCTGATAGAAGCCTATTTGTGTATGGACACATAGGATAACATGCTGGAGAGTTCAGTGGCTGCAGAAAAAAAACACCTGAAGCCAAAAACAGCAGTTTTAAAAAAGTCCAGTGTGCATGAGGCCTAAAAAGTAGAACAGTATAAAAAAACATAGGGTTTTTCAGTTCTTTATTAGGGTGGAACTGTGGCCAGGTGGACTTTCAACTATTTATATACAGTATATGTAACAAGCCATAAAAAATAAAGTAACGAGCCCTCAGATTCGTCACTGACCTCTGTAATAAAGTGACCCTGTCAAAGGCTTGAAGTTATAAGGGCACTAACCTGAGAAAAAAAAAAGCAGTTTTATACATCTATCTAGTCTGTTTGCTAAACCTATGCTCTGTATCGCCTCTCCCAGGCACCGAACCTTTTAAATTAATTTACCGTAATCTGTTATCTTATACAGAAAATCCACACATAGCAACACAGAGGTTCAGTAGGTGTGTATTGATACTTGTGCTGCGGCGTAACTTATTTTTGCTTCTTGCGTCACCAATCATTTAAACTTCTATGACAGGAATAAATCTGAGCTGTAACTTATTATTGCCCTTTTTGTTATATTCAGTCTGCTGTGTGTGAAGGGCAGAAAGTTCCAGTATCACTTGCATGTTCTAGGAACACCAGGTTTCAGACAAAAGTGAGTGGGATGAGCTGGCGTAGTGCAGCAATGTCTAGACAACAAAAAAAATCATTGCACACCCAGTATCTACGCTTCCTGTAGACACCTTAAAGAATAACTGGAGACAAAACATTTTTTTTTTGTTTTGTTTTGGATAGAGTGGAGATGGGTTACAACACTGGTTAGGTTTTTATTGCTGTCTATTTGCCTTTGACAAATTTAATAGCTAGAGCAGTGTTTCTCAACTCCAGTCCTCAAGGCACCCCTATAGGTCATGTTTTCAGGATTTCCCTCAGATGAAACGGCTGTGGCAATTACTAAGGCGGTGAAACTGATCAAATCACCAGTGCAAAATAATGGAGAGCCTGAAAACATGACCTGTTGGGGCACCTTGAGGACTGGAGTTGAGAAACACTGGGCTAGACAAATGGGCTGAGCAACTCCAAAACGGTGGCTCTTGTGGGATGTTCCCAGTCTGCAGTGGTCAGGACCCACCAAAAGTGGTCCAAGGAAGGAAAATCAATGAACTGGCAACAGGGTCATGAGTAGCCAAGGCTCATTGATGCACATGGTGCCTCTTGCTGACATGCCCCCCCCCTGCAGTCTCCACCCCCTGCAGTCTCCGCCCCCAGCTCTCTAAGCCCCTTATGCAGCTGAGAACGGAAGTTATGTGATCACTTAAGAAAAAAGTATTTACCATTTGTATACACACACACACACACACACACAAATGTTTTGCCTTGCATTTTTATTTTAAACTGAATGGGTTGTTTTACAAGATATACTTTGTTTCACATATTTTTCACATACACTTTAACTGCGGGCAGAGGGCAAACATGCACTGTCCAGTGCCACTGTCAATCTGTAAACGAGGTAGACAGCTGCTGTGGCTGGATGATCACCTAGCAGTACAAATATTTAGGACACTATGCACCGGGGCAAATTCCCGGAATGCATAATTCTTGCATTCTGGGCATTCATTCCTGGGCACATACTGACCTAAACGTTTATACTGCTACGAGCACCGTCCTGCCACAGCAGCTGTCAGAGTGGCAGTGGGGCTGGGCGGCGAACCTGCACCCTTTGCTTGCAGCGCCAGAGCCCCATGCACTGTAACTAAATGCCAAGTGTGCATAGAGCCTAAATGTTACTAAACAGGGCAAGAGGCGGATATCAAATCATATTAGGATACTTACACTAGTCTTATTAATTGATTTATTTATTCATTATTACAAACCTTCATTAATGTGTATATTTTCTATTTGCCTGGAATTAAATCTCAATAATTTGTGAAAGCTTTGGAAAACTGAAGTTTGAAATTGTTCTCAAAGTTATCCCTGGCATTTCTATGAGTTCTGCTGAATGTACCTAAAAGATCAGTGAAAGGAATAGCATACAATATCTGTAAAGAGAACTTCTCCATTTTAAAAACTTTTAAAAGTAAAAGTATTGCCTAAGAGCAGACTTTGTACAATGATATTACATTAATTAGCAACGAAAGCTTCTTTCGTGATCTGCTCCGATTTAGTTTTACTTGGTTACTGGCATTTACTTTCCTGATTTTCTGCTAAGCCCTGCTAATAGGAATGCTTCAGTGGCCAGTATAGGTACTCTCACTCATGAGGGAGTTAAAGCGGAACTAAACTCTCTCAATCAACATTAAGTATTTTAGAAGACGACTGGGAGAACACTTGGTCTCTGCCAGGGATAGATTGATCCATTTTAAATTTCTCCGTAGAATCTACCTCACCCTTACCAGATTGTCAGGAATGTATCCATCTAGCTCCGCTGAATGCTGGAGGTGTGTTTACGCCCCTGCTAATTTCGACCATATATTCTGGCACTGTTTGCTGGTCGAAAGCTTTTGGTCAGAAGTGACGAAATGTATTACAGAAGTCCTGGTCATTCCAGGCCTTTACAATGCCTTTCTGTAAAGGCCTGGTAAATTCTATGATTCCCTATTATAAAGCCACATACTTGTCTCGGGGCTGCAGGACAAAAATCGACAATGTCTGGCAGGCATAGTTGTCCTCTTCTTCCACTTCTATGTAAGCTTGACATAAGTCTCTGCCATCTACTGTTAGTTAACTCCTCTACTTTCACACAGGTTGAATACCCTACATAGATAGATCATTGGCAAGTGTGTCAGATCACCGAAGGCCTTCTTTTTGCCTGCATGAAATCTTGTATTGTCTGCATTTTCCGGTACTGCTGTGATTACTTTGACAAGGAAGGGCCACACAAATCCATTTGTCACCCATCACTGTCTGCTGCTAAGCACTGTTGCAGGTATTAAATGGTCCTCACGCCAAAGAATTCGGTTTGCATTGTGGGAGGAAAATAGGGAGTGAGGGATGATTGTTTATCTTGTTTTGGATGTTTAGTTTTTCTTTTAAAGATTGGTTTTCCTTAAGTCTTAGGTATAAGCTACAGTTGGGTTAAACTGGGCCCTGCACAGCCTACTTCTTTGGCATGGAATATACTACTAGGTTTATGTATATACTGTAGTGCACTTATTTAAGGAGCACTGTTTTGTCATCTTAGAATTGTGCAAAAGCTAAATAATTTTTTTTTTTTTGTTTTTTTAAGAAAAGGATTTTTAATCCTTATGCTGCTAGCATTAGCATTAGTTGCTTCCTGGTTTCTAGCCTAGAACAAAAACATGTCATTAACCCCAGTAGTTTTCATGGCCTTCTTTCATCTGGAGGAGGGGCTTTCTCAGCTAAGCACACCCTCTTGCCTGCATGCCTGACCTAAGGGCAGATGGCTTCAATGAAGTAAATGCCTAATAAATCATCTGTCCTTAAACAAGATGGCCATGGTCAAAAATGTTAGGGGGTGTTTTTCAAAGTCACTGCTCAAGAAAATAAAGCATGGACACATGAATGGATGGGGACATTTACTTTGGATATTAAAAATAAATTAAAAAGCATTTTACATTTTTTTGGTGCTCAGATACAGTTTACTTCTGCTTTAAATTGTACAGGGGCACAAAAGGATGCTTTTCTGGGTATTAAAAGGTAATAGTAGGCATCCTGTGGTGTCTGATCCTAGGCAGGATTTTTATTTTTACAAATTTAGGATGGAGATTAGGTTCACTTTAAAGAGAAGTGGTCATCTGCAAAAAAGCATTTACAATTTGATGTAATTGGGCTGGAGGGGTTAAGAAATTTGTTTGAGACTGCACTTTACATTAGAACTGCATATCTATGGTTGGCACAACTCCTATGTATGACTATACCTTCAAGCTGTGCATTCTGATGAGGGGTCTCTGCGATTTCATTATAGATTCCTAGTGAAATAAAATGCCATAAAAAGCTCACATTATCACATTTTTTATTTACACTAAATAGACAGAGATGGTGTCATGTCAGAACCTTATCTGACATCTTCTCAATCACATGTTCTTTAATCAACCTCACAGTGCAAGTTTTCCAAGCCTTAAAATTTATGCAGCTAAATTATTGTATAACTCTCTCTGGCAGTGCCAAAAACAAGGAAAAGTGTTTACTCAGCAAACAAACGAACTTAAATGAAAATATTAAATGCTGCTTTTAATTGCATGTATTTTAGCTTGCTCAGCATCACAGAGAAAAGGTGCACTCAGAGCAAATGAGACGAAGATTTTCCACTAAGACTTGCACAGCACAAAATCGTCAAACACCCACAAGAGAAAACAAAAGCAGCAGAAAATCATTTTTTTACATTAAGGGAAACCTGCACTGAGAAAATGTGGGCTGCTGTTGTGGACTGTGAACACATTCTGGCTGTCATGCCGATCTAGTGCCTTCAGTATTTTTATACCACTGACCCAAGACAAGGATGTAGATATGGAAGTCTCACTACATGCTTGTTCCTGAAGTCAAAGACAGCCAGGCAAATAGCTTTTCCAGGATGAGTCTTGCAATGATAGCACCAACATTCCCCTAACAGCAGGTTAGTTTACATTGGCATATGGTATTACCAAACACCTCATGTGTTTATCAAGCATTGATGCATATTTGAAAAGCATTCAGTAAGTGCATACAAGTTTATTTTGACATCTGTCAGAAGCTAGGTACATTATCTGTTGCCTCCAGGATTCTCCAATCATCCTCATAAGCCTATCAAGCACTTCCCAAATGCTAATCAACATCAGAAGCTTCTTAAAGCGTTTAAAAAGCATTGTTGTTGGCTTCTACGAACAGCTAGGGGGAAGTGTCTACAGTAGCCTCTCTCAACCTTTTTAACTTGGAGGAAACCTTAATTAAACTTCTCAGGAAACCTAATTGTTATATCTACAGATTATAAAAAACATTAGCCTAAATAGTAAGTAGAAAAAAATACTAATACTAAATACTAAAAAAAATAATCATATGAAAACGTAACATACTTTGTGTATTTGACACCCAGTGTTGCTCTATATGACAATAATATTTTTAGTATTTATACTGAAATTAAGCAAATATTATTAATAGAAAGGAAAGAAATGCAGACAATGAAAACTCTAGTGCTCCCTAACAGTGCTAGTCAGTCAAAAAATGACCCTTTTACACGGATAATCAATGGAGATATGCCCCACTACTGGTTGCCATTGAAGGGCTCTAACTGGTGGCCAGTGAAGATGAGCGCGAAGAATGCTCCTCTTATTTGTAATCATTGGAAAGATACCCCTCTTACAGATAACTGAAATGGCCATAGATGTCGGCAGTAGCTTATCTGAGAGGCAGAAAATGCCCATTGCTCAAGAAACCCCTAGCAACCACTGAAGGAACCCTAGGGTTCTACAAAAACCTGGTTGAGAAAGCCTGGTCTACACCTAATCACCAACTGGACATTGTTCAAAGTATCCACATCAAAGCATGGTGACACAAAGCAAGCACTTATCTCGAAGTTTATGCTTGCACATTTAAATATCTTGGAAACAGATAATTAACAATGGCTGAAGACTTCGAACATGGAAGAAGACCAGGTGCAGTTGGAAGCGTCAGCCATGGAGTAATGTACAGACGCTGCAGCACTGGAAGGGACCACACTGCAGGGTAAATACGCCATAATGTGCCAATAAGCTGTATATACTTGTGCATTGTGGCAAAAAGCCAAAATGTTAGAATTTTTATCTTGCGGTTTACTTCTGCTTTAAACCTCTTGTTTATTCTGACAACAAAAGTGTCAGTAAACCTGTTACATTTAGCAGATAGACCTAGTGTTCTTAGGGTTATAATTCCTTCCGTACTGTCACCCAATAGCGGCATTGGCAGGTCAAAAGGATGGATGTAATTGAAACCTTTCTTGGCATATATCTTGAAAAGATCACTGTAGCGAGTTAGTGATATCTGCACTAATGACAGTTGCTAAATTTCCACTGTTTACTAAAACATCTCAGTCTGAAGCTGGCATTCTACATGAAATGGCTGGTGGGCTGCATTGACTGGACATATATTCAGCCACAAACAGTGTTGCAATTCTCCACAATAAATTTGAGATGGATGACAAATCCTAACAAAAACAGCTCATTCCATCCATGTAATGAAAACATTCACTACACATTTTGCTACAATTTATAGACCATAATTACATTGTAAAGGTATTTACAGATATAAAAGAATGTTGTCTCCGTGAGCAAATGCATGAATGAATTTTGGGAGCCATCAGTACGAATCTCCTTATACATTATGGAAGATAATACAAATCTGTAGCGTTTTCAAAGTATTTTAGACTGTGGCTTTCAAATGATAGGCAGAAATATGTGTGATTTACATGGTATTGTCATATCAGTCATACTGGTGGAGGGGAACAGTGTCACTTCAGTAAATACTACACTCAACCAACAACCACACTCCACCATACCAGTCTTATTAAAAAATAAGAAATAATCAGTCATCAATGGGCACCTGTAATAACCTCTTAAAAAATGCCAAAATAGTGCAGCATTATCTCTCAAATTACTTGATTGTTTATTATTTACTTGTATTCTCTTCCTGTATGAGGATGCATATTGGGCTTTACTATCTGAAGCTTAGTGCAGCCACTCAAAAACCCATAAAAACACAAGTACTTTCAGAATTACATGAAAAAAAGTAAAAACTTTTGGTCATTGGCAGCTCTATATTTCACCAATAATCTGGAGAACGTGTCAGTTTTCAGTTTTGGGCTCAGCCAGGCGACATGTTTTTCCAAGTGTCCATTCCTGACTGCTTATCTTTTGTCCCATTCACATTTGCATAAGTAGGTGCAATGCAGGTGCAGTACATTAGAAAAAGTCCTGCTTGTTGCATTTTTAATGTGGTTTCCAGAAAAAAAAGTGTTACACATAGAGTTCAAATTGTAAAATGTGCATGTACCAGGCTCCCACCATGCTCAAAGTACATACAAGCCCCCCACCACCACCACCACCACCCCACCCTAAAAAAAAAGTGGTAATACAAACAGAACCTTTAACTTTCTAAACATGATAAATAAATAATATTTTTTTCACGTGTTGCCCTACATAGCACCATGTTTTTCCATTGCTTTAGCCAGCTGTCTGCTCTTCGCTCATTCTTTGCTGCGTCAGTCTCAAACAGTGCTTTGTCATATTTTTAGACTGATATGGAAATGTGGAGCTCATGTGACCGACAAGTACAAAATACTTTGATGTTGAGTCCGTGCTGAGCCTTGGGCTCCAGTCTGATCATTTTTGGGCCCTGTGTATGGATTATCTAAATTACATCATCAAGCCGAATCATCTCATGACTCATGCATAACACACATCCATGGAAACATGCAATTTCATTTTCTCAGACTGACGGCAGCTAAAATGCCATTTTAAATAAAGGCAATTTAGTCTCATGTGAATTTGTATAATACTGTAATTAAATATGTTTAACTGTTCCATTACATCCTAATAGGCAAGAAATGCATCATGCTGTTAAGCCACAAGTCTTTCATTAAACAGCAAAATGATTTTCATTCTTTACAAGTGTCACAAATACCATAATATCACCATTAGCTCCATGATGTTATGACGGGGGTCAAATATGCTCTCTGTATGTGAAAATAATTGGGGGGTATTAATAGCATTTTGGAAATTAAATGTGCCAGTCACAAAACGTGTTATTCATTTACATACTGTATAATGTAGTCTGCATACATGAATCCCTAATGCTGCAATATACTGGCAGCAATTTCCAACACTGATTGCAGCACAAAGGCCCAGAAGGCAAGGTGAATATCTTATCTCAAGCTGCAGTCGGCAGGGGGCAGCAGAGAGCCAAAGCTTTTATGGTTTTCTCCCTGGAGATGCAGGTAATCAGTGTTCCCAAACTTTGATCAGTAAAATAACACAATCACAAACTTTGCTGGGCCAACCACTACTTGCAGTATAACCTGGCACACTGCTTTAGTTGTATTTTTACAAGAAAAAAAAAATAGATTAAAAGAAAAAAATAGGATTTTTAAAATAGCTTACCTGTAAAATCCTTTTCTTGGAGTACATCATAGGACACAGAGCCTCAAGTAATTACTTGGTGGGTTATGGGCCTACCTTCAGGTATTGACACTGGTATAAGCAATACAGGAAGTTGACTCCCCTATATAACCCCTCCTTCCTGGAGTCCTCAGTTTTTGTAGCCAAGCAATATACTCTCACCCCATAAAACAGAGGGGCGGGAGCTCTGTGTCCTATGATGTACTCCAAGAAAAGGATTTTACAGGTAAGCTGTTTTAAAAATCCTATTTTCTTTATCGTACATCATAGGACACAGGGCCTCAAGTAATTACTTGGTGGGATGTCCCATAGCAATGCTACTTGAGGGGAGGGAGACACAACCCGTAGGGCACTCCCAGACCTTGAGGAATTATACTGCTGCTTGCAGCACACTGCACCCAAAGGCGATATCCTCATTCCATTTTACATCTACTTGATAAAATTTTGTAAATGTATGCACTGAAGACCAAGTCGCGGCCTTGCAGATCTGAGACATGGAGGCCTGGTGACGCACTGCCCAAGAAGCACCAACCGCTCTGGTAGAGTGCGCCTTAACTTGAAAAGGGGGAATCTTTCCCTTTAAGTCATAAGTTCGAATTATAACTTGCTGAATCCACTTAGCCACAGTGGATTTTGACACTGCCTGTCCTTTTTAGGACCCTCTGGCAGAATAAATAAGACATCAGTCTTACGAATCTGAGCAGTTTTCTTTAAATAGATCTTCACTGCTCTCACCACATCAAGACAATGTAGTGACTTTTCTTCTTTGGAACATGGTTTTGTAAAAAACGGCAGGACAATATCTTGTTCAGGTGGAAACCTGAGAACACTTTTGGTAAAAAACCTGGACGAGGGCCCAACACCACTCTGTCCTCATGAATAACCAAATATGGCTCTTTACAGGAAAGAGCAGTCAATTCAGAAACCCTCCTTGCTGAGGATATAGCAACCAAAAATATCAGCTTCCTAGTCAGAAGGACTAAGGGAACATGCTGTAATGGTTCGAATGGCGGTTTTTATAACACTGACAAAACAAAAATTCAAGTCCCAAGGGCTTAAGGTTGATTTAACTGGCGGATTAATCCGCATCACTCCTCGCATGAAACCCCGGACTAAAGAATGCGTAGCAAGTGGTCTTTGAAATAAAATTGATAAGGCTGAGACTTGGCCCTTAATAGTACTCAGGGCCAACTTAATCTCTACGTCTACTTGTGTAATGGCAAGAATTCTGCCTCTAATATATCTCCGAGGGTGCCAACCCTTGGATTCACACCAGGAAACATAAGCTTTCCAGACTCTATAATATATAGCTCTAGAAGCTGGCTTCCTAGCATTAAAGTAGAAATAACTGCCCTGGAAAGCCCACGTCTTTTCAGAATGTGGGTCTCAATAGCCAGGCCATTAAATTTAGCATTCGTAAAGTAGGATGGAATATTGGCCCCTGTGAGAGCAGGTCTGGCCTTAGTGGAAGGGACCACAGATCCTCCACTGCCATCTTTACGACCTCTGCATACCATGACCTTCTGGGCCATGCTGGTGCTGCCAGAATTACCGGTTTTCTTTCCAGCTTGACTTGAAGAAGTCAAGGCAGCAATTGAATAGGGGGAAATGCATAGATCAGTAAAAGCTGATCCCACAGTATCATCAACGCATCTGTTCTGCATGCGAATGGATCCTTTGTTGTGGACACAAAGTTGACTAACTTTTTGTTGCACTGGATGCTAGAAGATCTACATCTGGAGTCCCCCATCCTTGACAAACAGCCCGAAACATGTCGGGGTGAATAGACCATTCCCCTGGGAACAATCTGCTGGCAGGACATGTAGTGCATGTGCCAATTCTCTATTCCCGGAATGAAGACTGCCAATGGGCACGGAATATTTCTTTCTGCCCAAGTTAGAATATAGTTCACTTCTCTCTGCACTGAGAGATTCTTGGTGCTCCCTTTTGGTGATTTATATAGGCCACAGCGGTAGCACTGATGGATTGGATCCTGTCGGGACAATCCCTTAACCTGGAAGTCCAGGCTTTTAGAGCCAAACGCACTGCCCGAATCTCTAGGATGTTGATGGGCAAGGCTCTTTCGGTTCTTGAACACTGTCCTTGGACAGTTGTCTTCTCGGTCATTACCACTTTTCAGAAAAGTGGTTTGAAGTATTTACCCTTTAGGACATTCTTTAGTAACCACCAGTTGAGGCTTTGGGACACCCTTGGGGACAGCCGCATTGGCAAGTCCAAAGCTTGGATCGTTTTGTTCCAAGAAAATAGAATACTGTTTTGCAACAGTCTCGAATGGAACTGGGCAAAGGGAACTGCTTCGAATGAAGCCACCATCCTTTCTAACAACCTCATGCAAAGGTGAATGGAGGGACCTCCTTTTGACCTGACCATCCGCACCAACTCTTTTATTGAGTGGTGATTTTTTTTGTTTGATTGTTTTTTCTCTGGGCAAGAAGACCCTTTTTTTGGGCTGTATCTATGATCAGACCCAAATACTGCAGCCCTTTTTTAGCAATTTTAATGGAGACTTTACTAGGTTGAGAATGCAACCCAGACCTTTCTAGGTAACTGGTTGTAATGCGTACACCTTACTCCGAACAGCGATTGGTCTATTAGCAATAGGTCGTCTAGGTATGCCAAGACTGTTTAAGCCTTGTGCCCTTGACCTGGCTACAGGTGGGGCTAGCACCTTTGTGAACACTCGAGGTGCTGTAGCTAGCCCGAAGAGCAAGGCTATAAACTGAAATGCTGCTGTTCTACTTCGAACCTCAGAAACCTTTGGTGAAATATATGGACATGCAGATATGCATCCCTGATGCCGATAGGCGCCAGAAGTTTTCCTCCTTGCAGGATAGAAACGACTGACTTGATCGACTCCATAGAAAGGAGCGGATCTTCAGGAACTGATTTAGATTCTTTTAGATCTAGAATGAATCTGTTGAATTTCTGCGTGGCTCTGTACATGTACAGGAAACGCATGAAAAAGGCAGTGAAGGTTCCACGGAACCTAAGAAAAAACAGAACTATCAGCTGACTCTACTGGAGGTAGCTTGAAAGAGGCACAAATCATCTCTGTAAGAGGTTTGTACCAGCAATTTCTCAGATTGCGAGGCTGAAAAAAAGTTCAACTCTAGTTGTCTCCTCTGCAGAGGAGTACTCTGTTTGCCTTTCTTAACGATTACCTGAGGGTAATCCTTCATCCTCTACCCACTGTTCCCTTGATAAGGGATCTCAGGTGGGGGAGGGGGGTCTAACACGCTTCTCATCCTTGAATAGCGGATGCGATTAAAGTCGCTAATTTTCCTTCTAGGCCCTGCAGGGCGGTGGAAAAACGCATCTTCAATCATGTATTCAGGGGCTGAAAATTTTCTCCTCTTAGGCTCAGTTTCCACTATTGCAACCCCAAAGTTGCGTGATTTTACTGTGATCCTTTGCCGCCGAGATTACGTCGGGGCACGATTTTGATGCAACGGGAAAAAATGCCTGTGTATTCTAGAGGTTTATGGACCTCAAGTCGCATCAAAGTGGTACCAAAGTAGTGCAGGGACTACCTTGAAGTCGCACAGATCTGAACAGTATTTCTTGGAAATCATGCCCTAGAGTCTGACGGTGGAGGCCATCACCGCTGCCTAGAGGCAGCTGCCCCTGCGCAGGGGAAGGAATCTGTTTAAGTGACTTGTCCAAGATCACAAGGAGCCAACGTGAGGACGTGGGCCCACGTCTTTCACAAAGCCTCTCATGGCTATGCTGGCCGTCAGTAGTTAACCTGTGAGGAGTGGCTCCTTCACTAGTGAACGCCGACATGTGGATCTGAACCCATGTCTGTCAGGAAGTCTCCAATGGCTGCACTGGCCGTCAGAGTACTTAACCTGTGAGCTGTTGTGGCTTCACTTTAAATAAAAGGACATTTATACCTTCTACTGGACAAAAGAGCTTTACTGCTAGAAATCATTTGGATGCATTTCACCAAACCTTCCCCAATGAAAAGGGAAACTAGTCAGACACTCCTTTTTTGCAAGATGCTTCGGCTGACCAACCCTTTTAACCACAGGGTCCTAAGCATGTGTTTTAGTACAAGCGCAAGGCGAGACGCCTGGTGGATAGGGTCTTTTATGGCATCTATGGCGAAACATAGCGCCATTGGTAGGAGGATTTTAACAAAAAATTTCCAACTCCTTATCTGTTGGATGCTTAAGCAATTATGCATCTTTATTGATGCTGGAAATTGCAGCATCTACTGCTGGTATTTCCAACCCTTGTGAATTTTTCCTCCATGATAGAGAACTGAGAAACTCTTTGGAGGGAAAAAAATGCTTATCCAGATGATCCCATTCAGCATAAATAAGTGTTGTAAAAGGTTTTTTTTTTTCTTTTTTTAAAAAAAAAAACAAAGAAGGGACCTAGACTTTCAGCTTACTCTGTTAGGAGTAGTATAAAAAGTGGAATGAACCATCTCTGTAAGAGTTTGTACCATCAATCTGTCAGATTGTGAGGTTGTATAAGGTTCATCAACTGTTGTTTCCTCCGCAGAGGAAAAAATTTGGCTTGTTTTTCCCCGTGATCACCTGAGGATAACACCTCATCCTGTGCCCACTGTTCCCTTGGAAAAAGGGGTTTGAGGTGGGGGAGGGGGATCTAGCATGCTTCCTATCCTCTTGGATGGAGAATGCGATTAAAGCCGCTAATCTTCCTTCTAAGCCCAACAGGGCAGAGGAGAATGCATCTTCAATCACATGCACAGGGGCTGAAGTGTGAGAAGCAGTTGCACCACCAATTGCTTCCAATGACTCACCCTGGCTTGCCATGTCAGGTATCTCCGGAGAGTATGACAGTGTGGAGGCATGACTGGAGTTCCCAGCGCCTGGGGGTGCTAAGCACAACAGCAGAGGCACTTTAACAAATTATGGTATTTGCTGAACAATAGTTTTAGCAAAAGAAAACAATGTCACCATAAGGATCAGCCTTTGATGCTAAGTACCATAATATTTCCTGTGCTGGAAATGCCTGTTTACACACCTTTACATGCCCAGCGCTCCTGTGTCTGTTAGTGTGACAGACTTCTGTCTTCAGCATATGAACTAAGAGCGTTTGTGTTAAGCCTCAGGTGAGAACCTGATTACACATAAGTGTCAGCTGTTACCGCACCTCTCCAGGAGGAGAGGGGAGGGGAGGGGAATTTTTATCAGCAGTGTTTGTTAAGCTCCTAGTTTTAAAGGAAGACTTCACTTTATACAAAAAAATGCAAATGGCTGGTTTTGTATGTTCATAAACTACTGCTGTAACCCCTTTAAATCCCTCAGAAGAGGAACACCATCTGTTCAATTAAGAACTCTCCTCTGGCTGCAGGGACCACACCCGCTGCTATAGCCAGACACAGAGCTGCTGAAAAAGCATTGAACTAGATAAGTGTAATATACTCCCTCTAGAGGAGACATTTTAAGGCATACAGTTATACATTATATATATATATATATATATATATATATATATATATATATATATATATATATATATAATATGTGTATGTATTATTTGGAGAAAAAGGCATAGGTGGACTTTTTACAGTTCCTAGGCTTCTCCCCCTACCTTATCCTCACTGCAGGATACTGCTGATTTAACAGACAGATCCAACTTTCACCCATCACGGCGGACAGCGTAGTTAAACCTTCAAAGACTGGGGACCTTTTTAAAGGGGTTCCGCTCCTTTGGACCTGTATAGCACCCCTCTGGAACAACTTTAGGTAATATGAAAAACCAAAAAGAGTCCTGGATCCTAGGGTCCAGCTCTCAAAGAGAAGCTTACAGGCAATACCTCTTACTCCAATGCGAGGCCCATCTACCATCCTATGGCCTCAGTGGCGAGGATGGATCCGGTTGTGGAGGTTTTTTAAATCCAGCATGGATCCCTCCCTGGAGCTCCTCAGAGCACATCTTCACTCGTGACCAACACCTTAGACACTGGCGAAAAAACTGAGGACTCCTGGAAGGAGGAGGGGTAATATAGGGGAGTCAACTTCCTTATTGGTTATACCAGTGTCAACACCTGAAGGTAGGCCCATAACCCACCAAGTAATTACTTGAGGCTCTGTGTCCTATGATGTACGATAAAAAAAAACAGATGTGCATGATAGCTTTAACTTGTGGATCAGCATGATTATATGTTTTGTCTTGTGGGGCTTCTTTAGGTCATATTTCATTTATTACCGCAGGTAGTCAGGAAGTAGGGGCAGCAAGAGTGGGACACTGGCATTGATTACTAGATTGGTACATTTGCATTGATTTTTTTTCCCTCCAAATCTTTTATTATATGTTTTCTTGATCATTATCCTGAAGAGGAGCTCCAGGCTCCTTCAGAAAAAATTAAACGTCAGCAGCTACAAATGGGTTGTTTTACAAGGTGATCATTTACAAGCACGTTAACAGATGTTAATGCAAGGGGCACTGAAATCGCACAGAAATGCAGTGCAGGAATTTTTTTCTGAGTCGCAGCAATTTGAACACTTCCATTGTCACAAATGGGGTGCGACTTGTCATGCGACTTGAGACTGTCAAGTCGCATGACAAGTCACACTGGTGTTAACGAGGGCAAAAGGTTCTATTATGTGTATGCCATTCACATCCCAACAATCAAACAGTGTATAGTAAGTACAATTTACTTTGGCCCTGAAGCCCATCCAGGTGGACAAAACATAACTGCTTGTTAAAATGGAACTGAACTATTACTGGGTTAGGAACATCTAGAAGTGTACCTTTTACTGCTGAAAAATAGCAGTGCACTTCCTGATTTGTGAGGGTACATAGACATTCCTGTGCCTGCAGCCGCAAAAGCTGTATATCTGCAGCGTGAGATCTAAGGCACTGCTGCCTCTGACTGCTAGTCTCAAGAGCATTGGTGATGTTACTGAGCGATCCAGTTGCAGTACGTTTTGAAAAGTAGTGCATGCATTACTTATAGCGCGATCCAGTTAGGGTTGCCACCTGTCCAGGATTCCCCCGGACAGTTCGGGTTTGGAATCATGTGTCCAGGTTTCAAACTGCCTGAAACCCGGACACATTATTCAGACTGGACTATGGCTTCCCAGCAGGGTTGCAGTTGTTTAAGTCGAGATTGTTTGTTACACACTCTCTTTCACACTGCCCAGGCCAGCACTAACAATTCCCCCTCACGCAGATGGGAGAGGGGCGAGGGCTTGATCAGCACCTCTTCCTAAACATCTGTGTCTGCCCACACTCCAATCCCTAGCACCGTGCCTCAGAAAAGGAAAGTTGGGCCCGAAAGTCCAGCAGCCTCAGATACATCTGGATGAGTGGTGCTGACTGCCAAGGGGTGAGTGAGCTCACCATCCATTCCTGTCTGTGACTGAAGTCTCCCCCCTTCTTTCTCCTGCCTCTAAGTGTGTACACTAAGGTAAATCCGGGTTCTCATAGCACCCCTTACATCAGAGTTCCCCTTTACACCAGAAGCCACAGTGTTCTCCCTTACATCAGAGTCCACTCAATACATCAGAGTTCTCAGTGTTCCACCTTAAATCAGGGTTCCCAGAGCATCCCTTATGTTAGAGTCCCCAGAGTTCTCCCTTACATCAGAGTCTGCAGAGCCCCTCTTACAGTGAAAGGGAACTCTGTGGATTCAGATGTAAAAGGGGAACTCTGCGAGTTCAGATGTAAAAGGGGGACTCTATGGGCTCTAATGTAAAGGGGGACTCTTGTGATTAACTTCATATGATTAAAAATGTTATTTAATTGCAAAATATATGTAAAGTTTTTATTATAATAAAAAAAAAATTGCTGTGTGCTGCTAAAGTGTTCTGGTTTGAGTTGAAGAAAAGGTGGCAACCCTAGATCCAGTGCAAGTTCACATTGCACTGAATCACATCGGAATTGCACAGAAACGTGCACACTTAGGCCAGTTGCACACGGACATAAGAATTTACAGATGTTTATACTCACGATCTTGTTGACAGAAAGCCCCATAAAGACCTTGCATAAATGTATACACACGTAAAATTCTTCATTGCCAGTATTGTAATATATGTGTGTATACACACATAAATTACTGCATTCAAATGCAACATTTTCTATTTTTGTTTTACAGGTCTGTACTCATCGCTGTATTACTGATCCTAATGCAGCTGTATGCGTTGTTCCATAGATAACAATGCATCTACATCCAGATCAGGAAAAAATTGCGGTTTCTACTCCTGTGTGCAAGTGACCTAGCTCACTCAAGTTAGCATATACTCCCACAAGTCGTGCATGCACACTGGGCTTTTACCCTCTCACACCATCTCCCATATGTGCCAGCTGCCTCTACCCACTTGTACTTACTTTGACTGCCCCCAGTCAAAACAATGGTAAAAATTGTTAGTCAATTTCTTAAGAGTTTTGAAAGCAGTATACCACTGCTGACTTACTATTTGCTTTATACATGCTTTCCAATTGTTTATTCCTCTTTGCTTGCCTTTATACGGCCCTTAGGGCATTTTTTCCTTCCACCGAAAGAAGACACTATTCCTCCCACTGACGCCAGCAATGGGGCAATATTCCTGTTACTGACATCAACAATGACGTACTATTTCTTCCATTGACACCAATGATGAAGCACTATTGCTTAAACACTAATGATGGGGCACCAATAATCACTGACACCAACAGTGGGGCACTATTTCTCTCAGTGACACCAGCAATAGGGCACTATCCCTCCAACTGACACCAGTGATAGGGCACTATTCCCCCCACTGACACCAAGACAATTTCTACTCCAGAAGGCCACAGTCCGGCCCCCCAAAAGTCTGGAGGACAGTAAACTGGCCCTTTGTTTAGAAAGTTTGGAGATCCCTGCTCTAACCAAATGCTATAGGCTTTGTGAAAATGGTTATATACACTGTCAGCAAGCAGCTAGCCTTAAAATCATTAGTATAAATTAACGCCAAACATACCTAAAGCTGAACTTCAGAGAATGGAAAGTGCTTAATTGTAGTGGGGCTGCCCCCACACTGAAAGGGTTAAATGCTTATTTAGTTTTTGGGGGGAACAAATAGCAGTTTTACTTACCTCCTCTCTTGCAGGCTCCCCTGCAGCCTCTTCTCCCCTATGCTTTGGCAGTCGCAGGTCCCCTGATGTCATCAAAATTCAATGCAGATTCCATAGCCCTGCACTGGACGTAATGACTTTGAGGGGGAAGATTCTACTGGCAGGGCATAGGGGAGGAGTGGGGAGTGTTAGCTGCTTGGGAAGGGGAGGCTTGGGTAAGTAAAACCGCTTTTACATGAGCAGGCATTTAACCCACTGCAAAGGAGCAGTTTTCCTTTACCCAAAGATAGGCTTCAAGATTCAATACACAAAGTTAATACCATTTTTTTTAAGTGACAGTTATTTTCAATAAATGTCAAATGAGATTGGAAAATTACAGTCATAAAAAACTTGTGTAAAACTTTGTGAATTGAGCCTATAGAGCAGGGATATGCAATTAGCGGACTTCCAGCTGTTGCAGAACTACAAGTCTCATGAGGAATTGCAAGACACTGACAGCCACAAGCATGACACCCAGAGGCAGAGGCATGATGGGACTTGTAGTTTTGCAACAACTGTAGGTCAACTAATTGAATATCCCTGCTATAGAGTAATAAAAGGCAATTATATATAAATCACCTGTCGGCATCATTATCATTATTTAAAAAAGTAGTGATCTACTCATAGACGAAGAGCTGGATACATTCCTACATTAGATTCTGCAGCATTACAAGCAGCTAGTTAGAGTTTTGTAGTGGTGTTTATACTAAGCAGAGATGTTCATAATCATCCTGCAATACTTCTCTTGACAAGTAACAGCCCAGTCTCCTAATTGAACCTCCTGGGCGGCTGATGGCCTTTTAGAGAAAAAGGAATCTGTCATTTCTGGCTTGTGCATGAACCCAGAAAAGTACCCTCAGGGAACTGCCATCCTGAGCTTTATAGGCCCATAGGCAATACAGACATTCACATGATAAACCAATTAAGCTGGTTACTGGTTAAGTGATGACACCCTGACCTGCTCCAAGCCTTTCCGTATCAGAATATTAATACAGTGACTGGGGTCACATCATTTGCCTCTGCCAGAGGGATGCCAAGAGCATCAAACATTCTTCTATTTTTCTGTGTAATGGGTTAATTTATAAGCCAAATGCAGAAAAAAATTACAGGTTTTAATAAGAAAGCCACAGGGAAAATGCTGTTGCTTTCTTGGACCTATAAATGCTCAATGGTATTTTTAACATACAGTAGAGACAGGTGTGAAATAGCAGATAGGTCTGGGAGACGGTGAGCTGGTTCTGGGGATACTAACAACCACCCCCCTTACTCTATATTTATGATATCACTCTTCATCTGTTTTCTGATATCTTCTCTGATCAGAGTAATGTCTGTAGCCCCGAGAACATCACTCAGCAGAGACCGTCAAAGTACCTCTATCAATATAATGAAGGCGGCTGGAGGAATTGCAGAGGTTCCAGTGGTGCAACCATATTAAATAAACCTTTGGTCTGTCTTGAGGGCTCTGCATACCATGGCTTTCAAACTTTCATACGTATAGAAATTCTGCAAAATAATCCCTTTCTGGGATGTCAAGCTTCTTATAATATATAATGTTTTTCACAATATAGCAGTTTTCACACACAGCGATTTCCATGAAAACAATCCTACTGCACAGCAATAATCATACTTACAGATCATTACATAAAGGTTTCTATTAACACCAGAAATAACTTCTCTATATCTGTAAAGGTAACGGCTTAAGTGGATGAAGCACATTATTTAAGATCTTAATCAGAATTATGAGGATACAAGAAAAAATTCAACATGCCATTTTAGCATCATGTGATACACAGGACATCAAAGAATGATTACATTTGTTTTGTATGCTGAAGCTTATCATGAACTAAATCTGTTGCGTGCGTCATCACATGCAGATTTTCCAAGGTAGAAAAGCAATTGCAATTTTTCATGTTGCCAGTAGAGGGAGCAAAAGAATAAAATAGGCTAATACAGTATAAAATACATGATAGGGACAACCCAACAGAGAATAAAGGACAGACCATAGCAGCCTGTATTGAAACATTAATGAAAGAACTATGTTACAGGTGACATCCTGCCAAATTATTCCACATGGGGAACATTTTGCTAAAACTAATGATAAACCACAGTCCACATACATTCCTCTAGATTGTAAGCTCCAACGAGCAGGGCCCTCTGATTCCTCCTGTATTGATTTGTATTGTAAGTGTACTGTCTGCCCTCATGGTGTAAAGTGCTGCGAAAACTGTTGCCGCTATATAAATCCTGTTTATTAATAATAATAATGATAATAATCAAATTTCAGCTTAGGTTTTTTTGTGATCATATGACAGAATTTTTTTCTATAATGAGGACTCCTTTATAAGTAAAATAAAATTTGCAAACTTGTGGTTTAATAGCATAGCGCAAAAAAAAAAAAAAAACAAAAAAAAAAATACTTAAGTTTGTGTTTGCATGACTGCATAAAGATACCACAAGAGTCACAGCTAAGCACTGACCCCCTTGATCAGTTTTTCTGACTAAAACTGTTCACGTTTATTTAATCATTAATTTAATAATTAAAATCTCATAATAATCGATAATGCTAAATCTGCAACCACCCAATGTTCCTGCCATGGAGGTGCTTGTTTGGGATCCTCCTGTTATGTAATTTCACTCCCAGACATCCCAACCTGCAAAAACTCATTTCAGAGAGGTGCCAATTAAAGTTTGCCATTTTTGACATACATAGGCATTCTGTGTCTCTTGTTTTTCTTTTTTGCTAGTAAGGCTGTTTTCACACTGAGGCGCTTTACAGGCGCTATAGCACTAAAAATAACGCCTGTAAAGAGCCTCTCCTCTCACTCCAGTGTGAAAGCCCGAGTGCTTTCACGCTGGAGCTGTGCGCTTGCAGGACAGTAAAAAAAAGTCCTGCAAGCAGCATCTTTGCAGCGCTGTAGGAGTGGTGTATACACCGCTCCTACAGCGCCCCTGCCCATTGAAATCAATGGGCAGCGCTGGCAAAGCGGTTTGGCGGCGCTTTGCCGGTGGTTTTGTGGGCAGTTTTAACCCTTTTTCAGCCGCTAGCAGGGGTTAAAAGCACCCCGCTAGTGGCCAAATTGCGCTGCTAAAACGACGGTAAAGCACCACTAAAAATAGTGGCGCTTTACCTCGACGCCCCCAACGCCTCAGTGTGAAAGCACACTAATGATTTTTGAACGAGTACTGTCTGCATCAGAGAGAAGAGAGAGTGTAAACCTAAGTGCTGGAACATGGAAACTTCAAGTTAAATTTGCAATAAAATGTATAATGTCATATTAAGTTCTCCTGCCATATCCCCAGCAATCAGCTCTTCACAGAGGAATCTGCTAGGACTGCCATTGTAACATCAAATATTATAAAGACTTTTGGCATAATCTACTGAAAACTTCTATTTGCAACATACATTAGCAAACAGTGGCATACCTTAGGTGTAGGTAGGACTTGAAGAACAGTCAGGCTCAGGTAGAGCAAACTGGGGATGCTCTAAAATCACATTCCTGCACCTGCATATACAAGCAGCCCCCAGTGGCAGGAAGGGAGAAGTGCATGTCTAGAGGGAAGTCAGGGGTGCTGTCTATTTGATAACACTGGGAAGGGAAGCGGCAGTGTGTCATCACAGTAATATTCCGCCGCTTGGGCTGCTCTGCCTTTCTGAGTGACAGACTCAGCCGGGAGATTGCCCGGCGCTCCCGGGTGTCCATGAGCCAGCATCCAAATGCGGGAGCAATGGCTCCCAATGCTGCCTCTGTGAGCACAGAGAGAGAGAGAAGAGAGCCACTGCAGGCAGACACAGTGCTGGATTGAGATAGGACTCAGGTAAGTATAAGGGAGGGTGAGGAGGTGATACAAACACTGGCCTGTGCTATAAGATACCAACCCCAGAAAACTAGTGTCAGAACTTACTGTTTTGTAATCATGACTTATGTCTTAATGGATAACACATTCAGTACGGAAGAGTGCATTGATTACGAAAATCAGACAATTCAGGAACCCTAAGAATCATTATTCACAAATTTAGTGATTCTCTCCAGATTGGACAAGGCTAAATAAATATATTTAGGGGAGAAATGAAATTTGTATACTCCTAAATTCTGAACTCTGTACATTGATCAAATAAGTGTGCATTATTTTACATACTGTACAAAAATCATAACAATTCGAAGAACAGCTCTGTCAACTGATAAGATTATTTGTATTAGGCCCCTTTCACATGGGAATTCCTCCGGTCCATTTTTGAAATGTCATTACATTTAACTGAAATGTATCCCCTATGGGTGGCTAAATGTAAGCGGACATGTATGTAATCAGGTTCATTGGACTAAACTGAAAAAGTTTGTGTCCAAGTTCGCTTTTACTGACCTGATTGGATGTGGGCAGATACAGGCAGACAGATGTCTGCTAACATCTGGCCAATCATGTATGGTCCATTTTTCCTCCATCACAAGACGCGGACAAACAAAAAATAATCATGTATGCCACATATGCTATATCTCTTTCTGTTCTGATATGGCTCAGTAGAGGGATCTAATGCCGCGTACACACAGTCGGACTTTTCCTCTACAAAAGTCTGACGGACGCCGACGGACCAAAGCCGGCTGACAATCCGATCGTGTGTGGGCTTCCCCGGACTTTCAGCGCACTTTTCCAGCCGCAAATCTGACGGACTTTAGATTTGAAACATGCTTCAAATCTTTACGTCGTAACTACACCGGACCCAGAAATCCGCTCGTCTGTATGCTAGTCCGACGGTCAAAAACCCACGCTAGGGCAGCTATTGGCTACTGGCTATCAACTTCCTTATTTTAGTCCGGTGTACGTTATCACATACAAATCCGTCTGACTTTTGTGTGATCGTATGTAGGCAAGTCCGTTCGTTAGAAAGTCTGCCGCAAGTCCGCCGCAAATCCGCCAAAAGTCAGTCGAAAGTCTGTCGGACGGGCTGTCGGACTTTTGTAGCCGAAAAGTCCGACCGTGTGTACGCGGCATAAGTCTAGGATCCCCTGCTAAGACAGAACGGAGGGTGCCACATGAAAGTCCTAAAACTGATCTCTTTCACATAAAGAGTTGCTTCGGGAGCGGCTGATACACAGAACTAAAAATATGTCAAACAAGGTATGTTCAATTATCTGGAACGCTAAGGAATGATTCCACAATTACAACATCTGCAAATGCATACCACCTTTGTAATCACACAACCACTTGCTTATTACATAATAAACAGAAGTATTATAATATATATATATATATATATATATCAATAAATATATTGCAGGTTAAAAATGAACAGAAAATGTTGGTTACTATCAGCAAAAACTCCAATTCATCAATCTTGAATTCTTTTTGAAGATGCTCAACGCCTTTTGCAATGATATGCAGCTTTCCAAGTCTTCAAACAAGAATGTTTTTGCACATGGTGTTATAAATAAACATAAAACTGTCAGGAAACAAGTACCACAGAGGTATCCAGTGTCACTTACAACTAATCACATTTCAAGGGAAAACTCTGCATACAACCACCCAACTGAAATAGATTTAATGGGGAAAGGCATCTTGTACATCCCGTTCAGATCTTGTTGCTAACATTTTCTTTGATATTCTCTCTCTTAAAGGCATTCCCGAGGCAAGTGTAGCTCATAAAATTGGATGTTAAAAGCCTGTCAACTTTTCGGATATATCCTCTTGAAAATGGCTAATTAATGTAAAACTGATTAGAAAATACTTAAATGAGCCTGGCTAGATGTCCCATTTCTGGTAAAAGTTAAATATGTAACTTTGATGGTAGAACACATTCCTTCAAGGGATTTTTTGCTTGTAGCAGAAAGGGAAAAAAATGACTTTTGGAAGGGAAAAACAGCAGGAGGATGGGTTATGGACCCTCTCTAGCCAGTCATTTTAAATGCACTGCTTGTCTTATATTTCCATTAGGGGTGAAGCTATCAACTCCTAAAAATGACAGCAAGGACAACCCCTCCCCATTGCATCATTTGTGTTCAAAGATTGGATATTTGGGGCCCATTCAGATAGTTTTGTTAAGCTAAGGTGTGGTAAATCGCACTTGCAGTTACACAGCTGCAGTAGAGCAATGTGTAGGTTGAATGGAATGCCAATTCACTGAAAATAAGACATGCACCTTTTTCCAGAATGCATGCACCATCTCTATCTCATACCAAGCATGCCTCCTGTGTCTTAATACTGTGTAGATCAGCTTCTCTCAAACTTTTTATCCCAGAGGAACCCTTAAAATAACTTTCAGGTCTCAAGCGACCCCAGCAAAAATTCAATAATGAGGGTCAGTGGGAATATTGCCCTTTACATTGGTGGTTGGGGAAGAATGATCTCCTTACAATGGTAGTCCTATAACCACCCTTGCAGACAGTTAAAAAAATCATTGGCCTACAAAACGTTACTGTTGTGCAACCTGGTTAACATGGCACAGTCATTCATACTGCCACTATGGAAATTTACCCAGCCACTGACAATCCAACAATGGATCAGAAAGGTGGAGGATATCAGGGAGATGGAAAGCCTCACAAGCTCTATAAAGAAAACACGCACTAAATTTAGAAATACAAGGTTTTATTGGATTGCGTTTACATACACGGATGTCTCCTTGCGATTACTAGCGGTTTAAACAGGCTGTTGCCAAGGCTATGCCTGGAGTGAGTCGTTGGGGTCATGGGCATCTCTTTGATACCATCAGATTGCCTACAGGAGGGCCCTTCCTTCTCTCCTGCCTTGCCTGTGTACACTACCGCTGGTAGCACCCTTTCCTGCCCTCCCTCTTCCCTTCTCAACCTCCCTTTTTTCTGTTTCTGGGTTTTCTATAAATCCCTGCTCTATTCATTGTGTGAGCATTGTGGGGGTCCCCTAGATGCCATAAAGCGAGTTTTATGATAGGTGCGCATTTTCATCTTCTATTGCTTTGGGCCCCTGGATCTCTACTGCCAATATTCACTGTACTATCGTATATTATTAAAGCTCTGGCTTAATTTGTGCATGGCCCTTCTCCTATCTCCAGAAAAGTCTATACGCAAATTTGGCAATATATACTACTCTTCAAATTACTCTCATCATATTTACAATGTTGGGCCCCTACAGCTAAGTGATGGCCTGTTTTACTTGTTCTATGTGTTTGTCTTGTTTCCTTTCTGTACTGCATTGCAAAAGTTATAAATACATACAAAAAAACAATCATTGGTGTAATAGCAGTGGCTCCTTTGATAACGCCCTGTGGGAGGGGCAAAACACATAATTTCTGGCCGGTGAGATGCAGTTGTGGACTTCCAGTTTTGGTTTTTCCTTTTTTTTTCCTAAACCATATGAGTGGATATGTTTTAAACAATTTAATTTTATAATAAAACGGAATTACGCTATGTGGATCTTTCTCTGCCATTTATTTACACCATGTACGAGCATCCCATTACCCAACAATTAAGGAGTGACAAAAGAGGACTACAAAGCTCAGCGGACCCAGGACATTTGCATAAGCACATATGACTCCTGTCACTGAGAGTCCATAGCAGCTGGTGAGTGAGTGGGCACACAGGAGGGGAGCACGATTTGCACCACATTTGAGTTTACAGCACTTGGCACTTTAGCACGATGGAACTTTAATTCACTATTAACCACTTGCCTACAGGGCACTTACACCCCTTTCCTGCCCAGGCCAATTTTCAGCTTTCAGTGCTGCTGCAATTTTAATGACAATTGCACGGTCATGCAAAACTGTACCTAAACACAATTTTTAACATTTTTTTCACACAATTAGACTTCTTTTGGTGGTATTTAATCACCACTGTTTTTTATTGTTTGCTAAAGAAACAAAAAAAAGACTGAAAAAATAAATCAATAAAATAAAACGTTTTCATAATTTGTTATAAAATTTTACAAACAGGTAATTTTTCTCCTTCACCGATGTTTGCTGATGAGGCTACACTGATGGGCTGCACTGATAGACAATGATGAGGGGCACTGATGGGTACTGATAGGCGGCAATGATGAGTGGCACTGATGGACACTGGTAGGTGACACTGATGATGATGCACTGATGGGCAGCACTGAAAGGTGGCACTGATGGCACTCGGTGGCACTGACTAACAGCACTTGTGGGCACTGATAGGTGGCACAGATTGGGACCGATGTCGCAGTAACATAAGCCAGTTACTTGCTTTATTCTTTTCTCCTCACACTGATCATGAGGAGAAAAAAGCCGATAACTGGCTTCTGTTTACTTCCTGATCAGCTGTCATTGGCTGACAGCTGATCAAGGAGTAAAGGGCCCGCTGTGATTGGCCCTTTGCCCTGTTCTGTGATCAGCGGAGACTCGTTGATCACAGTGCACGCCGGCCGCACGCCCCGAGCAGCGCAATCACGGGAGGACGTCTATTGATACCCTCCTGGCACTGGAAGCCCGCGATGTAGCCGTCATTCGGCTATAGCACACCGGAAAGTGGTTAAGAAGATTTGAGATAATGCACTTTATGTGAATCATGATGCATTGAATTTGATTTAGTTGCATTAATCATTCATGGTTGATAGATATTTATTTTATTTATATTTAAACACAAGGTAATAGAAAGAACCCAAATAGGGTAGCACTCTTTATATATCCTTTATCACTAATTAAAGGTACAGCACCTTCTAGAGCAGTAACCCACATTAGTACATTTATTATATTTTTTCACTTACACCATAAGCGCGGGAATATACGGTACATATAAGTGGTTTACACACATTATATATATATATATATATATATATATATATACACACACACATACACACTTTTTTATTTTTTCAGGTTTTGATTATGGTCTATGATTTTTTTTGTTTTCATTTTACAGATGCTTTTCTCTCAGGGGGACAATTCTGCAGAAAAAAGTTTCTGCGCATATAATAATTTTGGTCAGGTAATTCCAGTTCAGATGTTTACTGCCTTTGAAATAATACTCTTGATAGCACTTGATAGCACTATGTTTTGTGTAAACTTTATTAGCAATTATTTAGCTGCATCAGATACTGCAGTAAATGTACTCCTTAGGGACAAATTATTACATGGGGTCAATGACTGGGGACATGACATGGGTTTACCAGCTGCCCACTCAGTTTGACGCTATCAAACACTTTCATGACGCCTGAGCGCACAAACCACTTTGTGTTCCAAGTGCAAAAACACGAGACACCATCTGTACAGCTAACCGTTCATCACATTCAGCCTGTTATTTTGAGGATCCATTTATTAACCTGGATGCCTTTAATGACATGAAAATATTCTTTTAGTTATACACCAGGAATTGTATGCAGTTAGTAGTACAGGATTACAAAATTAAATAAATGAAACGTTAAAGTGAACATGTTCTACTTTGACAATTTAAGGCAATAATTGGATACCTTAGCAAAGCGTACCTAGCAAATGTGCACTTGTGAAAGCAACCAGTCGGAAAATATAGACTAAGAAAATGTTTTAAAAGGGTAGAGCCAATTCACTATGAACTAGAAAAAAACACTAAGAGGTTGATTTACTAAAACTAGAGAGGGCAAAGTCTGGTGCAGCTGTGCAATGTATCCAATCAGCTTCTATCTTCAGCTTGTTCAATAATGCTTTGACAAATAAAAACCTGGAAGCTGATTGATTTCTATGCAGCTTTAGTAAATCCACCCCTAAGGGTCCATTTTGACCTGTGCTTTGAGGTAATCTACTATAAAATTCACGTCAAAGTGGAAGTTAACTTAAATAATAAAATGTTGGGAGAAGGCAGGCTTTTTACTGCAGAAGAGATGTTATGACTTTAATAACTCTTGTCAGTAAATAGATTTTTTACATTTTACATAATTATTGCCCTATATATAAAAATGGCTGTATTTGACATGGGAACGTGAAAAGCATCCCCCTACAGTTGACTTACTGTAACGTGAACATCATGCAGCTTCTGAGATTTAAAACAATTTGTGTCATACTGAGTGTTTTGCTTTGGATCATTCTCAGTAGTTTGACAGACTAGTGCTGTTAAAAAAGGAGCAGTATCTCACACCTAGTGCGTGTATTTATAAAAAAATATGCATAGCAATTTGCCCAGTGAAAGTGCATACGCATTTGTTTAGAGTGAAAAATACCTAATTTGACCACCAGATGGCACTGAGTATCATAAGCATTTCCTGTAAAACTCACTCTCATCTAATGGTCAAATGTAATAATTTCCGCCATCTAATTGTCAAATGTGGTATTTTCAAGATTAAATCAATGAAAAGCAATCATCCTGCACAAGAAATGGCCTAATAACATTTTTTGTCCCATTCACACAGAACAAATGTAAAGTACATACACGTTCACTGGGCAAAGTGCTAAGCAATTATTTTTGTAAATACAGCCTTTACTGTGCAGCACTAGTACCATATATACTCGAGTATAAGCCGACCCAAATATAAGATTGATTAGTTGTAATTTGCATATAAATAAGCTCTGGGTTTTGAGGCTCAAAACACACTTTAGAAATAGGGCAGTAAGAATGTTCACCTGGGTCCTGAAGGAGTGAAGTTTAAAGACTACTGACCAGTCTACCAGGTTAGCAAAGGCTTTGAAGAGGACCTGAACCAGAAGCTGTGCCCAAAAAGGCAAGCAGAAGGCAGAGGACTAGTCACCAGTATTGCCTGTGGTCAACTGAACATTCCCCATTATTGACCTATAATGCCTTGTTCTGCATTGTATCTCTGTGTGGAAGTGCCTATTATTGCCTGTTGGTAGAGGCAGGGTTCATCTCAGAGGCTTCAGCAAGAACAATGAGCAGCAAAGTAGTGACATAACCAAATCTTACTTTAAATTTCTTGAAACTAGCAGTCAGAGGCTGCATTTCCTGAGGTTGGGTTCACACTTAAGAACGTAGTGGCTCACAGCAGGGGGTCCGGTGCGTCTCTATTCACCGATTCAGGTCCGATTTCAGCACAAATTTTTGGCTGAATTCGGACCTGAAATGGACCAAGAGATGCACAGGACTCCTGTGCAATTCGCTCTGGAACCACTGCGGAGATGTGTGAACCAGCTCCACAGAGAGCCAGTCCCAATCTTCTGCTATGCGAATTGGATGCAGAGAAACCCGCATCCAATTCATAATAGTGCGAACCCAGCCTTAGACCCTATACTACAGAAAAACAGCAATGAGGCTGTAGACACAGAGTGCTTAGGTACACTCACATACCAAGAAGTGCATTTTTTAAATGTATTGTTTAGGAGGAATTTAAGATAAAGGCTAGAATTTTTCAGAGGACGACTTAGGTACAATTAACATTTCTAAAGGTTTCCTATAATATAGCAAAACTTCTCTTTTTGAATTCACGTGCACTTTAAGGTTGCCATAGAATAGCTGCAATGTTTATGTATATAGGCTCCCTGGTTTGTATTGAAATTTTTCTTATGCAATAACAGTTTGATGGCAGTAAGGAAACATGACTCCTTACAGTACAAATATATACATCTGCTGGTTACAACAAGACTTGCAATCTAAGCTACCCTGCTGGGGGAACACAAAGCAGCCTACAGCCAGGCTAAATCAGCCAAAGCACACAAGCAGTTTCAATATGAAATGTGTTACAGCACCCAAGCCGGCATCAGATGTTGCAGATTTCTCTAGAGAGATCCAGGGCTGTATTTAGATATCGTGACCTCCTAGAAACTCATTGCCAATGATTCTCCTTTTTGCATTAGAATTATTTTTGCAAATACTAGAAAAACACACTGTTGAAGACAATGTTGCCTTTACGTTATTTGCAAAGCTACAATATAGCTTTAGAGACCACTAACAAGAAAAATGGTGGATTTAGCCTAAGCTACAGTCTTGTAACTGCTCTCTGTAGCTCTTAAATCCCACCTCCCTATAGCTTCTTTACTGGATATGCCTATAGATGCCCAGTGAAGGTCAAATATAAAAAAAAAGGTAGATTGGGGAGGGAGGAAGGAATATCCCTACATTTGTTAGTGTAAATTAGTGGTGTACAGCATTCGTTGTTTGTGCAAACTTTGCATACCAAATAACTAGAATATATTATGCAGCAGTATCCTCACCAAACACTGCAGGTCTCTAAACATTAGCAGAAAGCAAGCTTTTCTAATAAAGGGAAAAAGGTGCATAAAGAGCATTGTTTCTCATATTGGTGTCTGGAGCCCACAGAAGCAGAACAAATAATGTATGGAAGCCAGCAAGTGTTATGGGTTCAAACAGATAAAAGGGCAGCAACTGAAAAACAAAAAGAGTTGCTGTCACCTCTTACTGTCAGAGCCCTTGCACACTGGCGCTGCTATTATTAGCAGCGTTTTACCGTTGGTATGCGGCCGCTAGCGGGGCGGTTTTACCCCCCGCTAGCGGCCGAGAAAGGGTTAAATACCACCTCAAAGCGCCTCTGCAGAGGCGCATTGCCGGCGGTATAGCCGCGCCGTCCCATTGATTTCAATGGGCAGGAGCGGTAAAGGAGCGGTATACACTCCGCTCCTTCACCGCTCCGAAGATGCTGCTGGCAGGACTTTTTTTACCGTCCTGCCAGCGCATCGCTCCAGTGTGCAAGCCCTCGGGGCTTTCACACTGGGATGAAAGCAGCGGCACTTTCGGGGCGGTTTATTAGCGCAATAGCGCCTGCAAACCGCCCCAGTGTGCAAGGGCTCTTAATAATCAAAAGTTATTTTTAAAGAAGCAGAGAAAATCTAAACAATAAGGATAAATTTGCTTCATAGGTAAGGCTACAGGAATATGATCATTTAAAGACATGGGGTATATTTATAAAGCAGTTAATTGACATTCACCATTCATTTCAGGTGCAACTGCATAGTGTGTGTGTAATTTAAATCACAGTGATTTATTTACCTGGAAGAATGTTAGGTGAGTGCCATTCACTGCCTAATAAATATGCTTGCATAAGGCCTGGTTCACACTTATGCATTTTTTGGTGCTTTTTGCAGAAACGCACTACAGTTCATTTAACATGGTTTCCCATAGGACACATATACATCTATGCTTTTTTCAGCCGCTGCATCTTTGGAAAGGGTCAGGGACTTTTTTTAAACGCAAAACCATGCTTCTTTTTGCTTTTTTGGTTCTATAGACTTCAAAGGAGAAGCTGCAGAAAAGCGTGTAGTGTGTTTTTGCCGCAATTTTACGGCAATTTGCGTTTTTTAATCTGCCCAACAACAAATTGGCTAAAAAAAAAAAAAGAGCATAATAAAATGCAAAACACAAATCACACCAAAATCACGGTAAAAGCACAGCAAAAAGCACTGCAGAATGACCAAAAGCAAACTGCATAGGGGTGAACGGAGTCTAAGTCCAGTGTGACAGGTTCTCTTTAAGCGGAAGGGTTACATCATTTAAAACACCAAGCCTTGACAGGTCAGTTTTAATGGCAAAAACAGGCCTAGTAAAGGAAAACAAAGAGCAGTTATGTTGCTTATCTTTATAAGTAGGACCTAGGTTCCCGTTCTCTAACTATTGAACTACTTAAAGTTAGTTTACAAGCTGCTCTTTGTAGTAATGAAATGCTCTGCTACTTGCCTCTGAGAAGGCGGTTTAAAAATACTGTGTGGGTAGAAGAACCCGAGAAATACTTTTCATTTACAAACTGGCTGCATGAATGTCGCCAGCGGAGTGTTACATGCTATTCATAACAAAATACTTATGCAAAAGACTGTGTTAAAAACAGACTGGGGTTCTGTCAAGGCCCTTGGCTCTTTGCTCAGAGACAGGGTCTAAACATGAAGCTTTCCTTATTAGGGCACTTTCACACTGAGGCGTCGGCAGTAAAGTGCTGTTATTTTTACGGCGCTTTACCGTCGTTTTAGCAGTTCTTTTCGCCCGCTAGCGAGGCGCTTTTAACTCCCGCTAGCGGCTGAAAAAGGGTTAAAAGCGCCTGCCGATGCTTCGACGGCGCTGCCCATTGATTTCAATGGGCAGGGGCGCTTTAGGAGTGGTGTATACCGCTACTGGCTACTGGCTATGAACTTCCTTGTTTTAGTCCGGTCGTACGTCATCACGTATGAATTCAACGGACTTTGGTTGATTGTGTGTAGGCAAATCTGTTCATTCGGAAAGTCCGTCATAAAGTCTGTCGAAAAGTCCGCCGGGCAAAGTCTGCCGTAAAGTCCGCTCGTGTGTACGCGGCATAACTGTGAACATTAAATCATTTGAAACAAAAAATAATTTTAAAGAAAAAAACTGAGTTTTGGACAGAATGAAGATTTAATATTTCTGTTGGGTTATTCTTGCCATTTACAGTAGGTTCTGGTTAAGGAGATCCCCCTCACTTCCTGTTCCACTGACTATAATCTTTGGGATAGAAAACAAGGGGACCTCCTCAAAGTGGTCAAAACAGCAGTACAACCCTGTCTTTAACCAATTTTTATTCTATTCTAATTTCACTTTATTACTTTGTTTGCCCTTTGGAAAGACTGGAACCCATGTTGTTGCTGCACTCTAGGCCTTAATGTGGAGATTTACCCTCACTTCTTATTTTAGTAAGCACTGTTATTATGAAGCCATGAAAATCAGCTCTTCAAGTGGCAGCTACACTGTGTGCGTCAATAGACACACACAGCCCTATAACCTAGAATGACAAGGCACTCAGTGTGCCTCCCTCCACCCTCCTACACCCCCTTATTCTCCAAGCTAACAGACTGACTCCAGATTGCATTATCCACTTATTAACTGGCAGATGTTTATTTTATTGTGTTTAGTGTGCTAAACTCAAAAGCACTAGGTGTTAACACTGCTTTAAACAATGGGGGTTATTTACTAAAGGAAAATCCTCTTTGCACTGCAAGTGCACTTGTAAGTAAAGTCGCTGTAGATCCGAGGGGGACATGCAAGGAAAATAAAAAACAGCATTTTAGCTTGCACATGATTGGATGATAAAATCAGCAGAGCTTCCCCTCATTTCAGATCTACCCCTTTTAGAGCGACTGCACTTCCAAGTGCACTCTCAATGCACTTTCAAGTGCACTTGCAGTGCAAAGTGGATTTGCCTTTCATAAATAACCCCCAATGTGTCTGTGTCTTCATTGAGGAGACTTTCCTGTCCTAGTCAAAGTGTTCACAGGGACAAAAAATAAAAAGAACAGTATTTCTAATTTGTCTTTACTTTATCCAAATACAAACAAAAGGGTTTTGGCTAAAGATCCACTTTGGAATAGCACATTTACACAAAATTCCTTATTTGGTTTAGACCTCGGTGTTGCATCAGAATAGATAATCATATTACAGGAACATAGGGGGCATACCCCGAGATAGGATACGGGGCCTCAGGTGCTCTTTCAGATTACCATGTGCATTGGGGTATGACAGCATGTGTGAGACAACCCCCTCTAATTAATATCTGGAGACTGCACCATCTGTATGAGGTGGGAGAGACACTCCCAGCTGTGTAAAAAATGAGGATCTTCTATCTTTTCTCAGAGCCTGGGGTAAATTGCAGGTCTCCCAGGAAAACCTCCATTGTTTATGACCCAGCTGAGGTAGGCATCTCACTTTAATGTAGTGCGAGCTACATTTGCCCAAAAGGTTTATCCAGCAGTGAAGGAAAAAATGAAAAAAACAGAATAAATAAATACTGATTCCAGCAGCTCATCCTCATTTATTGTGATTTAATGTTAAAGCGTTTCTCCTGCTGGGTTTGGAATCAAGAATCCCCAGGACTGCAGTGTTTCCAGTAAGGATTGTTATTGTGAAGCTGCTCACACTAACATATGTACATTATATGTGTGTACACAACCTGGTGCATTTCCCATCCACTGGGGCTTATACTACACAACACAGAAGACTTATCAGCAGATAAGAGGACATGGTGGAAGGCTGTAAACACCAATAATTTCACCAGAGGTGTTTGCAGCTAATTTAACATAGACACGGTAAAAGAAAAAAATCTTTCCTTGCTACATAAAAGAGAATAGATCATGTATTAAAAAGGCCTCATTCACAATGGCGTGAAATTAAATGCATTTATAAGACGTCTCTAATTATGTTAAAGAATGTACACTGCATTTACTTGCGTTCAGGTGCATTTCGTTTAGCTGTGCTTCAAAAAAATAGAAATCCATGCATCTAGGGGCAGATGTATATATCTAAACGCATGTACATGTAGGCCTTGTTCACACAGGGTGTATCAATGGGTAACCCCATGAGAGGGCCATGTTTACCCGCACAGGTTTTTAGTGCACCCCAATGCAAGCAGTCCCTTGGATGTCAATTAGGACACAGGAGCTGCACAGACACAACCACTGCTCCCAATATGACATCCGTGTGGGTGCGGGTCCTAGAATTCCTACGGTCTGCGTCTGGGGCCATGCACCTGCACCCACAGGGATGTCATATTGTCAGGAGCGGACTTTCTAGAAACTACAGCAGAAATTTACATCAGAAATGTAAATGGGTCCCAACTCCAAATATCTGCGCAGCAGAATCAATGCGTACGCATATTGGTTTTTTTTTGTAGATCTCTGCAAAATATGGAGTGTCACATAGGATAAATAAAAATGATAATAAAATGATATAGTAATATAATAATTTTATAACAGCAATGATAATAATGATAATGGCACTATTAGTAAAACAATATAATTTTTTAATTATTATTTCTTATATCAGTGCTGGCAATTTTTTTTTCTTAGCATAACATTGACAAGATTCCCTTCATTTTTGACATGTGATTTTGAAGGCTATCCAAGAAGACAATACCCTTGGCAGCCATTCATAGGATTCCTCCTAGTCATTGTTTAGTGTATTTGACCCTCCCCCATTTTACAGTCTGTCTACCACTTACAGCTTTGACCAGCTGCTTCAATTAGAGCCCTTACTATGGGATGACAAGTGTCCAGATTTTCTGACAAATGAAGCACTGTTTAGTGGCCAGGATTCTACTGGGTGGCGTGAGCAAATTATAAAGCGTTTTGAAAAAAACATGTCCATGTATTGTTATTTGGTCCAGTTTCCAACTTTGAAAAACATCTACTCTTAAACAACTTTAATTAAAACGTTTCAAAGGCTCTCTTAGGCTCGGTTTACACTGCCGCAACTTGGGATCCGACTTGTGAGACCCGAAGTCGCTTGACATGTGAAATCCCATTTTAGTCAATGAGAGCTGTCTTAATTAGCACTACTGAAGTCGCTCTGACTTTAGAAAAGGTTGCTGTAATTGTGCCCATAGACTTAAAATGGAAGTTGCCTCCAAGTCAGATCCTCATGTTAATTGATGCGATTTGGATCCGACATTACAGAAAGATTACACAGGCATTCCCTGAAGTTGCTTCAAAGTAGCGCTGAAGTCACGCCAGAGTCTGGCAAAGTAGCACTGTAAGTTGTGTGATTTTCAGGTCGCCACAGTGTGAACCGAGCCTTAGACAGCTTGATTTTCGGTTGATTCAGCCACAATATGATCTGCAAACACCACTTGGCTTAACAAAACTTGATTTAAAAATTGAATGAGCCTACTGGAAAATTTTCAGCCAAGCAGGCTGCATCTGATTGTCCATGGGTTTCATTGCTGCTTGAATACAATAGCCAGCATTGGAGATTTCTCCATCAATTCTGTTAGGCCCCTTTCACACTGGGGCGGTAGGGGGCGTCGGCGGTAAAACAGCGCTATTTTTAGCGCTGTTTTACCGCGGTATTCGGCCGCTAGCGGTGCGGTTTTAACCCCCCGCTGGCGGCTGAAAAAGGGTTAAAACCACTTGTACAGCGCGGCTATAGCCGCGGTATTACCGCGGTATAGTCGCGCTGTCCCATTGATTTCAATGGGCAGGAGCGGTTTAGGAGCGGTGAATACACCGCTCCTTTTCGGCTCCAAAGATGCGGCTTGCAGGAGATTTTTTCTTTTCCTGCCAGCGCATCGCTTTAGTGTGAAAGCCCTCGGGCTTTCACACTGAACAAACAGTGGAGGCTGTTTAGGGGCGGTTTGCAGGCGCTATTTTTAGCGCAATAACGCCTGTAAACCGCCCCAGTGTGAAAGGGGCCTTAATGATTGATTGATTTTCTCTCGTTGAGCCCAATCAGCCCTTGTATGAAGCCCGTAATTCTGTACAGATAACAATTGGTTTCCTGCATCAATTGGTTATGTAGAAATGACTGAAGCTTTTTATTTCTACATGTAAAGCCAATAGATATATATATAAAACAAGGGAGGCCTTGGGCTTGATTTAAAACTGACTGCTATGACATATCAGATATGATTGTGCAATTTTGCTTTGAAAAACTACTCACAAGGGCACATCCAGGGGTCCTTCGGTGTGGGTGTTCAGAAACACTGCAGAAGACATTGCTCATGTTATGAGGTCAGTGCCGCTCTCCTCAGGGGGTGTGTCATGTCCATGACTGCCTTGGCTCACAGAAAATGGGTTAAATTCATTCAACCTTGAAGACAACGGTGACAGAGTGGTCTTTCTCCAGGGACATTGCCAAAAAGAAGGCGAGTATTGTAATGAAAACTGAATTTTTATTTAAATGTTGAGGAAATGTGTTTTGTAATTAATTTTTAAAACTGGAGCTCTGCTTTAAATTATGAAATTGTGTGTAAAATGTCTAAAATGTCTAAAGAAAATGCATGAATGTGAATGGTGCCATTCATTATAACCACTTGCCAACAGGGCCTTTTCTGGCACGTTTTGTTTATAAGTTTAAAACCAGTATTTTTTGCTAGAAAATTACTTAGAATTACTTAGAACCCCCAAACATTATAATATATATATATATATATATATATATATATATATATATATATATATATATGTATATATATATATATATATATATATATATATATATATATATATATATAGTAGCAGAGACTAGAGAGAATAAAATGGGGATGGTTGAAACTTTTGTGTCACATGGTATTTGTGCAGCGTTTTTTCAAACTCAATTATTTTGGAAAAATACACTTTAATAAGTTTTAATGCAAAAACACAATATATAACCCAATTGTTTGGTACAATATAAAAAATTATGTTATTTTGAGTAAATAGATACCTAACAGGTCACGTCTCGTCTAAAGGTGACAAACTACGCTACGTAAAAATCTCCATAGGCGACGGTTTAAAAAATTACTTGTTTAGAGTTACAGAGGATGTCTAACACTAGAATTATTCCTCTCACTCTAACATTTGCGGCGATACTTCACAAGTGTGGAGCAAACACTGTTTACATATGCGTGCGCAAATTACATATGCGTCCACTTCTGTGCACGAGCATGGAGGGATGGGGGGGGGGCACTTTTAAAAAATATATATTTTCTTATTTTATTTTTTATTTTTACACTGTCCCTTAATTATTTTTTTTTGCACTTTTATTCCAATTACAAGGAATGTAAACATCTCTTGTAATAGAAATAAGGGATGACAGGTCCTCTTTATGGCGAGATCTGGGGTCAATAAGACCTCAAACCTCTCCTCTACCTTTAAAAGCAAAAGACTGGTGCTCCGATCTGGTCTCTGGTAACCTCTATGGCCAGCTGTGTGAACCCTCAGATCATTTCTCGGGCGTACCGGTAAAAATGGTGAACCCAAGAAACACCAGCAAGTGGCGGGAGGGGGGAATGAGCCCTCCTGCTGCTACTGAAGGTGATCCAGCCACTCGGACCGCTTTCACGAGAAAGCCAATCACCGTCTGAAAAGAAAAAATATTGGGGTTATGGCTGATAGCTTTAGCCATAACCCTAGTAAACCACTTGCAAGCTGCCATCAGCAAGCAGATAATGGCACAGTGCAAGCACATACAGGTACATTTAAAAGCACCAAAAAGGCTGTATGGGGAAACAGGCAGAAGTTTAATTAAGTCTTATGGCTTGTAATACAAATATCTTCTTAGGAATCAATAAAACAAAAAACGTTATCTATCTTTTACCTTGCCCTATTCTGGTTAAAAAAACAAAAAAAACTTTTTTTTTTTTTAACTTTATTCATACATAATTAAAATGTGGAAAAAGTTGTCAGTACTAAAATAAAAACTAAGAAAAGACTCTATCTTGATGTGAATTATCTTGACATCAATATGCAAATACTGCATGGATTCTGTATAATAAATCTTATAGCACAGATTTCTAATCTTAGCCCCATAAATATTTCACAGACAATCAAGTGAATTTTCACAAATAAATAGGATGTAATTACTGGCCACAGCTGTTCTGGGACATGGTCGGCCCCTGTGGGATTGGGCTATACAATAACAGACATACTGTTTATATTCTGTATACATGTCTTTCTTTCTACCCTCATTAACCCATAATATATACATATTTTATGAATAGTGTCAGACTCCTTAGCTGTGCAGCATATAAGATGAGTATGTAGAAAAAAGTGCATTTGTCTGTGTATTATGTGTGTATATATATATATATATATATATATATATATATATATATATATAGAGCTGAATTCATACTGTCTTTTGTAAAATTATTTCAGTTTTGTGTGTTAATGTGCCTTATGGTTTACATTTTTCTTTAATAACACATGTTCTGCATGCTGTTTGCAAGATCTTGCATATACAGAAAATAAAAAGTATTCTCTGTGTGTTGGTCACAAGGTATACTGTGTTAAAAAGCAATACATGTGCATGCTACTGAATTGCATTCAATTTATGTGCTCAGAAAACATACAATATATGTTGGCACAATAGAATTTGTTGGATAGTGTTATACAACTTAGAACTGCTTAGGTGGTAACTCAGCCTATAGCAGTTCTACACCAAAACTGGAACAATTCAGGCAAAACATCAACAGCTTACGTATGACAGTGCTGGGTCTTTTGACTTTGACTTTTTTATCAAAAGCCGACAAATAAATGCAGTGCAAGACCCATAGAACACTTGTGACCTTGATGATAGCTCCTTAGCATCAGGATTGCTAAAAAGCATCAAGAACACTGATCTGCTACTATGATGCAGCTCCATCACTGGCTCAACCAGGGAGGTTTTGCTCCATCATGGCTTGGAAAACCTGTTGGAAACCCATGAAATGTCTTAGTTGTCAGCCAGCTGTTCTTGAACAATACAAACTAAGGGTCGTAAAGCTTAGGTCAAGGTACAAGCCTGCCACTGTTTCAGCACAGGTGGTTAGATAAAATTAGACATGGGCTTTTCATCTGTGCCCACTCATTCAAGCTAGCAACTGTGACTATTGTGCACAGAAATAAACCTCTCCCTGGTAGCCCACAATCCTTCAATGTACCAGTATTTACTCTCCACACTATAAATGTGCAAAAGTTAATTTATAAAACACATCTCCTATTCACTAGTCTGTGAATAGCAACAATAAACATTATTCTCCACTTTACCCAATGGAGTTCCACGTGACTAGCTGCCCTTCCTCTCATAGAAAACATATCTCATGGGCAGAGAGCCCCCAGACATATGTAAGCTCTGATCACAGCGACTGAGGGGGGGATTAGCAAAGAGAAATATGTAATTTCCTAGTGTAGATATCAGCAAACTTTCCATGTGCAACATTAACAATGCCAAGATATAAGTTCTAGGTGTTGCTGTTGTTGAGCCAGCTGTGCCAAGTCACGGTAAAAGTGATATATGACTGTTTCTTATGTTAAGTAAAAAAATTCCTAAAAGCTACACCATTACCATAGGGGTAAAAATACTGTAGTGAGGAGGGGCAGACAGCGAGGAAAAGCACTGCAGGAGGGAATGGGAGGAGAGGTGGATGTGTATAGACAGACAGCGCACTACCATCATGCAACAAATTTAGGAATTATTGAGAAAAAATAGCCAATTTCTATATGCATGCTTATTTAAAGTTTTATTTGGTGAATAACATGCTTTTTAAGTGTGACTCTATGCACTAATCTCTGTTGATGCCCTCATTGGAATTTGCTTATGTCTTCTTTTCTTCCCCCCAGGTGATCGAATGAAGCAAAGGAAAGGTGAGCATGTTCTGCAGGGGAAGGCAAAAAAAAAAAAGCAAACCAGTTGCTTTTTGTGGCATGGGTAAAGCATAGGTATGTTGTGCAAAATTGAATGTGTTGCCCATAACCACCACCCAGTTTACTCTAGTAAAAAAGGAAGCAAGCAACAAGTATGGACTTGGTCAACAGCAAAGAGAAGACAATTCATGTGTCCTTAGGCTATGTTTGTTGTGCAACCCCAACAGATCTTTGTGGCCATACAACTCCATATCACTTGTGTAAGAATAAAATATATATTCTGCATGTAGTAAAATGTTTTCCAATATAAAAGCATGACATTTTTTTTTTTAAATTAGGCCACACTCTGCAGCATCTGCATACAGTATCTCACAAAAGTGAGTACACCCCTCACATTTTTGTAAATATTTTATTATAACTTTTTATGTGACAACACTGAAGAAGTTACACTTTGCTACAATGTAAAGTAGTGCGCGTACAGCTTGTATAACAGTGTAAATTTGCTGTCCCCTCAAAATAACTCAACACACAACCATTAATGTCTAAACCACTGGCAACAAAAGTGAGTACACCCCTAAGTGAATATGTCCAAATTGGGCCCAATTAGCCATTTTCCCTCCCCAGTGTCATGCGACTCGTTTGTGTTACAAGGTCTCAGGTGTGAATGGGGAGGAGGTGTGTTACATTTGGTGTTATCGCTCTCACTCTCTCATACTGGTCACTGGAAGTTCAACATGGCACCTCATGGCAAAGAACTCTCTAAAGATCTGAAGAAAAGAATTGTTGCTTTACATAAAGATGGCATAGGCTACAAGAAGATTGCTAAGGCCCTGAAACTGAGCTGCAGCACGGTGGCCAAGACCATACAGCAGTTTAACAGGACAGGTTCCACTCAGAACAGGGCTCGCCATGATCGACCAAAGAAGTTGAGTGCACGCGCTCAGCGTCATATCCAGAGGTTGCCTTTGAGAAATAGACGTATGAGTGCTTCCAGCATTGCTGCAGAGGTTGAAGGGTCAGCCTGTCAGTGCTCAGACCATACGCCGCATCAAATTGGTCTGCATGGCTGTCGTCCCAGAAGGAAGCCTCTTCTAAAGATGATGCAGAAGAAAACATGCAGTTTGCTGAAGACAAGCAGATTAAGGACATGGATTAGTGGAACCATGCCCTGTGGTCTGATGAGACCAAGATAAACTTATTTGGTTCAGATTGTGTCAAGCGTGTGTGGAGGCAATCAGGTAAGGAGTACAAAGACAAGTGTGTCTTGGCTACAGTGAAGCATGGTGGTGGAAGTGTCATGGTCTGGGGCTGCATGAGTGCTGCCAGCACTGGGGAGTTACAGTTCATTGAGGGAACCATGAATGCCAACATGTACTGTGACATACTGAAGCAGAGCATTATCCCCTCCCTTCGGAGATTGGGCCGCAGGGCATTATTCCAACATGATAACGACCCCAAACACACCTCCAAGATGACCACTGCCTTGCTAAAGAAGTTGAGGGTAAAGGTGATGGACTGGCCAAGCATGTCTCCAGACCTAAGGCATCCTCAAATGGAAGGTGGAGGAGTGCAAGGTCTCTAACATCCACCAGCTCTGTGATGTCGTCATGGAGGCGTGGAAGAGGACTCCAGGGGCAACCTGTGGGGCTCTGGTTAACTCCATGCCCAAGAGGGTTAAGGCAGTCCTGGAAAATAATGGTGGCCACACAAAATATTGACACTTTGGGCCCAATTTGGAAATTTTCACTTGGGGGTACTCACTTTTGTTGGCTGTGTGTTGAGTTATTTTGAGGGGAGAGCAAATTTACACTGTTATACAAGCTGTACACTACTTTACATTGTAGAAAAGTGTCATTTCTTTCGTGTTGTCACATGAAAAGATATAATAAAATATTTACAAAAATGTGAGGGGTGTACTCAATTTTGTGATATACTGTATGCAGATGCTGCAGAGTGTGGCCTAATTAAAATAAAAAATGTCATGCTTTTATATTAGAAAATTAACATTTTACTACATGCAGAATATATATTTTATTCTTACACAAGTGATATGGAGTTGTATGGCCACAAAGATCTGTTGGGGTTGCACAAAAAAAATAGCCTAAGGACACATGAATATGTGCCATTGCTTTTTTGGGGATGGGGGGGAGAGTACATATCAAGACATGTGACCATGGTGGCACTCAACAGTTGTAGTCATACTGTGGAAGTAAAGGACCATTAAAAATGTGTGATTTAATTAGTAATGTGAATAATGTAACCAAGGTTCCTCCTGGCAGATCTGTGAAAATGGGATATAATTTGCTTAATGTTTAGTGTGGGGGTACAGACTAACAGGTAGTGGCATCAGTTAGCCATGCATGAGACAGAGACATCCAGGAACAATCCAAGCAGGTTTGTCTTGCATCTTTAATTGGAAAGGAAGTAAAAATTCAACGCATGAGTTTGTAGCATAAAACAGACCAAACATCTGCTCATCCGAGCCATTGACTAAACTTGTGTTAGTTGGTGCTCCCTAATAAGGATGCGCTTCGGCGTGTTCGCACAGCCCACGTGCAGACCCCGCCAGGAAGTCAGCACAGCGCTGTGCTAATCACAGGCAGTGAGACATTGTCCCGATGCATAGCTGCAGAGATCGGCAAATGTCTCGCTGCCAGTAATTAGTGCAGCACAGTGCAGACTTCCTGGCAGGCTCTGCACGTGGGCTGTGCAAACACGCCGAAGCGCATCGTTACTCGCTAATGGTTTCCCAAAAACATACAGGCAGCACTTGTATCTTTTTGCCATTCAATCAGGAGTCAGCCTTTTCACTCAGCAGCAGAATCTTTTTAAGCGGAGAAAGCAAGAGAGCCCCTAGCATAAGTCAACTGAAATGTAAAAAGACCTGTGAACAGCTGAGACTAATTGATGAAGTCTAATAAATAAATTGTGGTCCTAGGGATGGAGGCTTTTATTCCACCCAAAGCTCCACAATGCCTCGGGGCTCCAGGATCCAAAACAGAACCAAGTTTTCAGATTTTGAGGAAACAATGTTTCCAAAGTTGGAGCCGCTAATCAAGTGTACACAGATCCCAGTCCTGCAGGCCAGTGCCTTGCCATTGTTACCAGGAAGCAAAATCAAGGTGTAACATTTGCTATATATCAATACTGTGAACTCACAGGAATACGTTTCTTATATTTTCTTGTTAATGTTTTCACATATTTACTGTACAGTATATACTGAAGGTACACATGCACAGTGGGACTAAATATATACTATATAACCATAATCTAGTCTAAAATATAAAGAAGGGATGATGTAGGGCAGATCAATATAGCTTTTACTAGACAGAAGTTCAGAGGCATAGTACTGTAAGCCACTTTAGCATTCCTGTGGTTGTCAGAGATCAGAGCGCCAAGACATATGATCACTGTTGTACCTACATGATCCAAAATGATGCATGTGTTCATTAAATTTTGGAATTGGCTGCTGAGCTTAGCTGATTTACTGTCTCCCTGCTCACCCTGTGATTTAGCTGCCAAGCAAATTAAAATCGCTTTGCACTGACAGTTCTTCAAGCCTCTCCACCATCATATCCAATGCATCCAACATGACACATAAGTTTAAAACAAGCGAAGCGATAGCCACACTGATATACATGACAAGTATCTGAAAATGTATTGTCTCTAACAATAGGATTCTAGCTTTGCAGTTTAGAAAGTACATTAAAGAATCTTCCTGGTTTCCACAAATACTGGTACCTTCCTTTTTTCTATATAGCTTTATGAATGATGAATATATTTATAAATGTACAGTATTTGCATATAGTACATTACTAAAGGGACACCTGAATTAGGCTGTGACCACTAAAACTTTTAAAGTGGCTCATGTGGGTTTAATAATTGTACCTTTAAAGGAAAGGATGATTTCAGGCCCCATGGTGGGAAAAGGTGGCATGCCAATTAAAAGGTCCCAAATTGAAATATAAGATGGCTTACATTAAATTAGCATTTTCAGTTTCATTCATATTCGATTTAGGAGAGGTTGTGCAGTGTCTTTATCTGGATAACACCTAATAAAATATCTGAAAGATATAGCAAAATACCTCCACCTCACTGATAGCCAAACAGATTCCTGTCATGAGAGAAATATGGAGGCTGTCATTGCTGAACACTTTCTGAAAAGCTAGCTGTGTGGCATTTTTGCCAACCATCTAACAGCAGGACAAGTATTCAGATTACATGCTCTCAATGTACCTGCAATGGCAGCCATAGTATTTCCCTTTACGTTCAGATAAGCTACTGAAACATATAAAAAGGTATTTCTATAGCATTCACAGAAAAAGATAAATTGTGTTGTAGCTTTAAAAGTCACTTATGAAGCAAGCCACATATTGCTTCTATGCTACTTCTCCATTTTTTTTACTTGTCACTCTAGCACCAACACCAAGATTTGCAGAGCTATTTGTCCTGCAAAACTACATGTACATTTGTTCTGTGCAAATGGGGCAAAATGTTTATGGTTATTGGGCTATTTTCTCTAGTGTCAATAATGCGGTATTTTCGATTTTGCCCCCATTTGTACAGAACAAATGTATAAGGAGAGTCACAGGACAGATAGCTCTGCAAACATTTTATAAATACATCCCTAAGATTTGGGGGCATACTTATAAAGGAATTTGTGCACTAATATTTGTATGTCAGTTCCAGGCTTTACTGCATCCAAGCCCATCGCTATGTATTATGTGTATGCTGGTTCCCAAGCTTGCGTTCCGGCCTGGACCATTGGCTGGTTGGAGCCTGCATGACGTCAGTTCCTGGAATTCCTGGGCGGCGCCCATCTTGGTTTCTGGGAGGCGCGTACGTTTGATGTCACTTTCGGTGTAGCAGCAATTTTGCCCTGGAGGTGGTGAACACCATGGCTAGTGGCGGACAGCCCAGTCTGGCAGGTCCTGGCATTCTCCATTTATGGAGATTGCCGGGTGCATCAGTCGGTGGGAGCAGCTCTATTGGTCCACGCCAGTGGGGAGGGGACCTCCTTGACTCCTACAGCATGCCCCCATTTCTCCCATTGTGTGCAGGTCTCTACATGGGTGTTGCTGGGAAGTGTCCTCAGGAGGCCTGGGGAATATTTGATGAGGGCTAGCATCTTTGTTGCTCATACGTGTGGTGACTTATAGACATGGACAAGCGCTGATGTATGGTGATAAAGTAGATCTTTGGTACCTTTACACAAATTAGTCTAGGCAGTTAGGCCCTCTTTTCCACATGTTGAGACTACCTCCGATTTTACCTAAATTTGTAGATTTTTTGTAGTTTAACATGTCTCCCCCTTTTTTTCCCTTTTTGTCATATATATATATACAGATTCTAGATTATTCTGGCCCTGTTCTGAATTACATACTTGTGCAGTTAAAGGATGATACTTTTTACACCAAAAGTAAGCCATTTGGACATAGCAGATGGTTCTTAAATGACCCGGTTATAATTAGTACTTTGTAGGCGTTGTTTATATTTAAAAAAGGACCCCAATATGATCCAATAGTTTGTTTTTTAAATTCATGTGACCTACAGGTAACACAGTAGATCTTTGGTCTACGTACATGGTCTCCAAGAGGTGACCTTTTAATGCTAAATATGGAGGTTTAATGAATATAATGATATGGTTATATGGATTACACATTTTATGATTTATGTACAATTCTGTTTAGCTTGTGCTGGACTGGTGCGAGCCATGATGATGGGTCCCTCTATTTTTCCACGTTGATCGCCCCATACATGCCTCGCCATAGCCTAGGAGCATGCATGAATCTCTACTTGGGGGTAATTGTTTTTGTAAGTATTTTTTTTCTTTCCTCCTCCACCTGCCCTTTTGGATAGGCTTTTTTGGCCATATTTTGGGCCTAATTATATACTGATATCTCTACTGTTTATGTATATGATTGCATATTCTATGTCTATACCTATGCACACTTTTGTATACATAAGGCGTCTGTCATATGTGAATATAAAGTCCTGAAGAAGCGATGCAGTCCGCTAAACACATTGACAGATAATGTGATGTGTGACAGTAGCCACAAAATACTTTAATTGCTGTAACTTCCATCAGGATAATTTTAAGATATTGTATAATAAACTATGATTTTTTTTTAAGTGTGGTATAAAATTACAATACCGACTGGTCTATTATTGCTCATTTTTCTTTCAGGTACTATTCTACTATTGGGTTGATGCCCTACCAGTACATGGTGATATTAAGACTAAGTCGCTGTTTCCCTCCCACATTTACAACTTAAAATTTCTATGTATGATGGGGCCCCACAGAAAAACTCTCTCTAGTCGCCATCTCAAAGGCAATTCTCTAGTGACACAGAACAATTATTGTTAATTCAATTCTCTCTCTCTCTCTCTCTCTCTCTCTCTATATCTATATATATATCTATATACACACACACACACACACCAAATGCTATTGTCTAAAATTGCTGTGTACGTACCACAACCATTCTGAATCCCCTTGTTTTGGGCTCCATGGCAGCTGCATGTTCTCCTATGGATATAGTTATATCCTTGGACAGCCATTTATACAAGATTGGATGACTTACTTATGTGGTGAAAAAGTGCCAACCTGGTCTATATTAATTTCAAACAAAGTAGAGGATGAGAGACAAGATGTATTTCATTTATGTTCACTTTGATCATAGTGCCATATTAACCATATAAACTTTTTGTTCCTAAATTCCTTGTACAGCTCTTTATAAACGTGGTGTATATTGTTAATATATATGACAGAAACAGCTAAAAAGGTTTGAAAACCAGTGTCACAGGATTAACTGGGAAGGGCTGAACTGAAAAACTGATGAAGACAGCCATCAAATGTTTTTTTTTATTAATAGGAAGGCCAAAAATAAATAAAATAGGCACAAAAGTTCACTATAAAAGTAACCTATACAGCTGCTCTAGCCTTTATATATAAACTTACAAAATTAAAATGATAACAAAAAAAGGATAGGCATATTTGCCAGTCTGTGTTAAATGCATCAAACACGCAACATGTCAATTAAATGAAGTGCATCACCTCTATATGTAAACCATGTTATTTCTTACAATAGATATCACTTATGATTTTCTTTATATTTCTGGAATTTGAGCAGATCTGCATAGGCATGTAAATGTATAGAAAAACGACAGGCCTGTACAAATAAGGATAGTATGACTTCCATATGTACTTACCACCGCCTGGATAAAATCCACTTCAGCATGCGGCAGGCAGCAAGGATCCAATGTAAATATTGACACTAAACACATCTTCTCTCACTCTTTCATACCGTCTCAATTAAAGGCATTTTCTTCAACTTTTTGATCCCTAAATTAACCTCCCTGAGAAGAGATTACTGTTTGCAGCAAGAAGAAAGAAGCTTTGAACATTCTGCCCTTGAAAACAAAGTAAATCGCACACAAAAACAAGATAATCTAGGAGCTTGTTTGATGGTGTGAGAGAGAAGAAACCAATGTCAGTGTGTCTTTGTTCAGCATCTTAACAGCATGGTAAAGGACGCAGAGAGGATACAAAGTAACAGTCCAGTGTTATCAGGGTCATAGAGATGCTACTTGTGTCCAGGGATATAAACATCAAACTAGCCTAGGCTGGATCATGTGTCTGGGGTATAGGATTTCACAGCACATCAAGACTTTGTTTCACAGAACATCCAGACTTACCGCCCTGGGAAACTTCACATTTGTGGTCCAGTTGTCTGCAAGTTTTCTTATATTTAGCGGGAGTAGTGAATATAACAATTGAAACATTTCTTAGGTTAGTCAGCAGAAGCTTGGAGAACACCGTTTACTAAACACACATGAGGAACAGAGCCTGTCCCTATCCTCTCCTGCCACACACTGCATTATTCATTATGCTGCATCTAGAATGGGTGAAAGGTGATCTGGGCTAAAAGAGCTGCCAGTATGAAGGCTCAGTCACACAGCATATTACTTACACCTGTTAGGGTTTCCTTTCTTTGCTTAGAGAGCTTTCTGGAAAAACGGCAGTTTAAAATGGCCAATCTTCTATCTGTTAATCTATGTGATCCTAGATGATAAAGGATGGATCTAGGGCTGTAGTTATCGCACATTCTAGGATATAGCATTAGCTACAGTGCAACAACAGAACTGAGGCTAATTGCACCAAAGGCACTGTGTGGTTTCAGTACTATACATTCTGCAACTAAATGTACTTTAATTACTTTTGGTATTGCATTCAGAATTCATCAGATTAACACCTAAAGTATGTATGTAGGTAGTAATGATTGGGCTACCAATCTTTTGTATTGAACACCAAGCAACTTCCAATCCTAAGAACCCTCTCCCTCTTCTGACCTTAGTCAAGGAAGCCATCCATAGGGGGCTGCCATGGGGTCTACATCCAGGCTTTGTGATGCCTACCATAATGTACTATACGGTCCACGGGATAGACATTTTGCATTTGGGGACATCTCAAAAGGTTGGTTCCCTTATAACAGTAGCACCATTATTACATACAGGGGTTGGACACAAATAAGGAAACACCAGATAAAAGAACAAAATTGTTACCTAATATGGTGTTGGACCACCTTTGGCTTCCAAGACAGCCTGAATTCTACTGGGAATCGACAAATATAAGTGTTGTATGGTGGATAATGAAATCAGATACCACCCTTCATGCAAAAATCATTCCAGTTCTCCTCTGTCTCTGACAGAGCTTCATTTAAGCCAGCAGCAGGAGAACCAAGCCTTCCTTAAGCAAGATCACCATGAGGGTGGAGCCTGGCCTATAATGTCATTGCGGCACCAGGAACTAAGCAGAGCAAGGCCATCTTCTCAGTTGGAAACTCAGTGTAGACTGCTGGTTTGAACTGACTACCTTGTGAGTGGCTTCTTTAATACTTTCAATTACATGAAGTTTTAACATATTACGCTATGAGGTGCATTTTTTTGCTTTGGGGACCTAAATGTGCTTATGGGAAATCCTTTATTCACATGGTGCTAAGATTTGGAACCTTATTGAAGGGATACCAGATGAAAGGAGCAGTCCTGGAGGTTGCCTGGGATAACTTATAAGCGTGTTTGACCCTCTGTAATACGGGGTCAACAATATCTAGTAAGAGGCTGTGTGTGGTGGTGTCAAAGGTGGCGGTCTCCAGTCTGGATCTAGGTTTCTTGTTTAGCTACCATTTTGTCTTAAAGCTGAAGGACTTTGTGTGTTATATCGCCATAATGTGGATTTTCTGTTATAAAACTTTGTAACAGGTATTTTTTCTCCTTCACTGATGTGCGCTGATGAGGCTGCATTGATGGGCACTGAAGAGGCTGTACTGGTGGGCACCCATGAAGCAGCATTGGTGGGCACTAGTGAGGAGGCACTGATAGGCGGCACTGGTAGGCGACACTGATGGGCACTTATTGGCAGCACTGGTGAGCACAGATTGGCAGCACTGGTGGGCACTGTTGGGACTGCACTGGTAATCAGGACACTGATAATCATGTCCCTTTTAAAGAAGCCAGTTATCAGCTCCCTTCTCCTCTCCTGTCAGCATGAGAAAAGGAGTGCAGATAACCGGCTTCTATTTACATTCATGATCAGCTGTAATTGGACACAGCTGATCACAAGGTAAAGAGCTGCTAATTGGCTCTTTACCTCAATCTGTGATCAGCAGTGTGCTCCGGACACTGTGATCACAGAGCACACCGCTTGTGCCTGTGCGGCGGGCGCGATCACATGAGGCCGTCATATGCTGGTCTCCCAGAAATAGCTGTCCGAGCTGTAGCCGTCATTTGGTTATAGCAAGGTTGGCAAGTGGTTAAAAAAGAGGCTGAGGGGGGTCTTTGCCAGTCGTCAGATATTTTAAGAGAGCCCTACTGATTTTGGCTGATTTTTTTTTTTTAACGTATTTATTGATGAAAAGAGATATAGTGCATTTTTAATATTTGTAAAAACAAACGATAAAGGCCGTTATTAATCCAGTTTGGTGTGTCTAGTGTTCTTTGTATGTTTGGAGTTTATGCTGCCTACCATCCCATGTTACATCACTTCCGCTTTCAATGCGAAACATATTGTCACTTTTACACCTGCAAATTTTGCAGTGTTTCCATATTTTTGTCCAACCCCTGTATAAGTACATCATTCTTTCCTAGAAACATGTACGGTATTTACATTTGCTAACAGTTGGTATAACTATAATTACTCTCCTTCCACAGGCAAAGGTAGGGGGAGAAATTATAACATTGTAATATATATATATATATATATATATATATATATATATATATATATATATATATATATATATATATATATATATATACATATATATTGTATTATATATTATACATTGTATTATATATATATATATATATATATGAGAAATTCTACATTGTAAAGCGCTGCTTAAACTGTTGGCGCTATATAAATCGTTAATAATAATAATAATAATAATAATAATAATAATAATACAAAACTTAAGGTAAAAAAAAAAAAACAACATTCAGATATTTTTTGTTAGCCATCTAATCTACACTGGCTTAATGGCTGCTCTGATTTTGAGTTTTTATGTACAACATGCTAATTATTTTCCTAAAGCCTGGTACACACTATCAGGTTTTTTTTTAGTTCAACCCAGTGGGCTGAACGAAAAAAAAAAACTGAAGAGCTTGGGAGGATATTGTGTACTAACAATGTTGGTACAGAGATCTCCCCCAACGAGCTATTGTGTTCTGACAGGGGGGCGCTCCCTGCCCCGGCCAGAACACACTAGTCAGCACTTTCTGCCACTGGCCGAGAGCACCGATCGGATGCCGATCAGCAGACCTTTTTCTGTCATGCCCCTTCGACAGAAGACGGATGTTTGGCCGGCTTCTGTCGGACTGGTTGCTATACACTACACACGGACCGAATGTCGGACGGTTTTTATTGAATGATATTCCACACAATATTTGGCCCGTGTGCACGGCCCTTTATTTGTTACCTAGTCATGAATTAATTACCAACATGCTAGTCTAAAGACAGAAGGTCATGAACATTTCAGTAGCTCATATATAAACACTAAGGAGTGTTTGTTCAGAATTTTTCAAAGTGAAACTCCAGGTATTATGTTTTAATCACAAACTTACATTGGTCTAGCTAAATACATATTTACAATGATATTCCCTTCCATCTAGTGGCCATAATGGGGTATTTTCCTGATTCATCCTATTCTTATGAAAAAAGAGCATTAAAACTGGAGAATAAATAGCCCCACAACATTTGATTTTGCAGGCATTGGCACAGAATGAACATACATGCAGTTTTGGAGGATGACTAGCTCTTTAAATTTTTACTGTTAAAAATGGTATTAGGTCTCAAAAAATAGTAACTTTAAAGTGTGCATATTATCAATGACAGTGAAAAGACAAACCATTATACACCTATACATTATAACATTAAAGGTCTTCTAGTCTTAAGTAACTCCACTTTTGCTGAGAAAAAAACGTCGGGCAGCAAAATAGCACTGTGTTTGGGGGTGCCATTAAAGCAAGGTTCCACCCAAAAGTGGAACTTCCGCTTTAAGGCCTCCTCCCCGGCTCCTGTTTGTGAAACTGAGCTTTTGGGGAGGAGGGCGGGGAAGTACTCAATTTTTTTCAGACTTTGGGACCAGTCACTGACTTTTAATACACAAACAAATGACTGGGACTTCGCTTTAAGAAATAATGCATCACAAGCGCATTACACATTTTGCTGTGTTACTAAAAACGTGGGCAGAAACTCACGATTCTGCTAGTGTTTTTAGAGTGGCCAAATGTGAATGCGGCATTACTGGACTGCAGCATTGTAACTTTTTAGCAAGTTACAAAGTGAGAACCTGCAGCAGGGGGCTGATCTGTGTCAGACATTTGTGAGCAGCAGAATGACATCAGGGTTAGCATTTACTCCTGAAGTCTGAACAAAAATAAAATCCTTTTATAGAGATAAGAAAAGAAAATCATTGTCAGTGGGTATACTGTGATCTTTGTGAGAGGTAATAAATATCTGAAAGTTTTAGACCTACAAATTATTTAGCTACATGCACTTAACTTGAAAAATGATATCTGATGCTAGATACACTTTTTTTTTAACTGTAAAAAAGTAAAATGTTGTTTAGTTTGTTAGAAACGGGTGAAAACAAAATAAGGAAAAAATTTTTGTGAAACACGGCTGTGTATAAATTATTCAATGTATACAGTGTATTTTAAATTTAAAGCCCAAATGAATTTTTAGTTTAAATTAGCACATTCCAGGTGAGTCAAAACAAAGAGGCATGCCAAGAATGGACATTATACATGCATTCTGTGTGTATTCTAGAGCATTTTGCAAGCAATAAGAAAGAAACTTTTACTGCAGATTCCTTTCTCCTAGGATTCACACATTTTTCTAATTGGAATTAATTGGTAAAGTTGTGTAAATCCTGGGTGAAAGTTTTGTGAATCTAGTGCTAAAACATTTAGCACTTCTGCAATTAAAATAATTCCCGTTCACAAGTTTTTACAAAGTTCAACTTTAAAGTGGATGTAAACCCAATGTCATCCTTTCTAAACTACTGCCATAGGGGTTATCTATAAGGATATACATGCCTCCTGCATGTATCTTTACCTGTCAAATGTCTCCCCTCTGTCTGTTATGAGAGCCGAAAAACTGCATATTCTGTGGGTGGGTCTGTTGTCTGGAGCTCGGTGGGTGGAGTTGTGATGTCAGTAGACTCCCCGCCCACCTCTACACTCCCCTTGTCCATATGCATTTTCTCCTGTGTATTTCTAACTGAACTTCTGCTATGATCTCTAACATCCAGTGAAAAGACAGGAAAGTAATCACATGACTTTAGCATGCCAAATCATGCTGAGGTGTGGAACAGCCAATCCTTGCAGAGCTGCTGAAGAAAGGAGTGGGAGGGAATTAAAAAATACTGCCTGTGTCTTAGGCTGGTGCACGAGATGTAAATCACCTGTCACTCACAGCAAGGGGGAGGATTTGACAAAGTTTTTCTCTGTTTGTCAAGATTTATCTCACTGAACAATAAAAGAGGATTGCTCAGAGATGGATTAACTCTGTGTGGCAAGACTGGGCTCAAATGATAGGAAATCTTATACTCTACATTATGACATCAAAAAAAAAAAAATTAGGTTTACATCCATTTTAATGCACAAACAGCGGTATTCTTTTTTTGATTAGTGTTGTATATGGCTGTGTCAGTAAGAGGCCACATAAACTATTTTGTAGAATTTACACATTCTCATATAACCAACAATGTTGCAATTTTTTTTTTACTTCTTTGAGAAACCAAATGCTTTGAGACTTGATGCAGATCTAATTTAGAAAAGCTCAGCGAAAATAGACCCACCCAAGTACCCCACCCTGTAATTCCAATTACCTAAACCAACAAGAAACCTATGAATTGTGAATGATTTCTGTGTGTTGAGATTACCTGTGGTTTGTTTAAGGTGTACCTAGCAAAAAAAAAAATAATAATAATAAAAGAAAAACAGAATACTATTAGCAAATTGTTGTTATATGTAATTGCCCAGGATCCCACTAATTTCTACATCCTTGCTTCTTACTGTTATTATGTATAATTGACAACGGCTGGTAGTTGATGTTAGTAATATTTTATTATGAGGGAGGATGACAAATCAGAAAAGCCCACGCTGGACAAGAAAGGACTTAAAAAAATGGCAATCGACCAAGCAGCAAAGCTTGCTGTTAGCTGGATGAGCTCCTTGCTGAGCTGTACATGTGGCAAGAGAAAATGATGAATCGTTCATCCAATAAATGTCCTTTTTAAAAAAAAAAGATTTTAGTGCAGAGCCACTTCCCCCATAATCTCATAATATACTCAATACTAAATTTCAGCACTGTGGTTATTACTGCTGTGCAACCTATCTGGGACCACAAAGGAACTCTTGAAACTTTACTCAGTCCTGGACTTTGACCCCGTGCATGTACAGCAAAGGTTCTGTAAACTAAACGATAAATAACTAAACTAACGATAGATGAGCTAACACTGGCGACTGGGTTCAGGAGTGGGAAAATCTTGATGAGTTGCAGTGTAGTGCCAGGTAGGTCACCTCATCTAGCAAACATTGCCAGGAGCTGCATTATAGGTAAGTAGATTACAAAAATGCTGGGAAAGGGAGAGGGGCCCTGAGATAGGGAAGTGACTGTATCTTATATGAGAAAACTTTATTGTTGCCTATAGCAGCCCGATTCTTTAAAGTGTATCTATATCCAAAAACAAGCATGCAGAGTAGTACAGATTACCAGTTCTAAGGCTACATGCAAACTGGGCATTTAGTCCATGTGTGTCAAATACCAGCATTTTTGGATGCTCAGGAGGTACAGATGTAGTATCCAGACCCGCTGCCATCAGCCTATCAAAATTTATGACCGGCTAAAGGTGTACGTTTATAAAACTGAGAAGTTTTTTCTCAATTCAGTTCTCGGCAGTTCTCAGATTATGAAAATTATGAAACTGAGAACTTCAGTTCTCAGAGGGAGAACAGAGGAGAAGTGTTTCCTGTGAAAACGGCTGAGATAAGTGTAAAAGTGGGCGGGCTGCCTGTAATCTCGTGAGATATTGTGAGATTACAGTGCAGCAGAGTTCAAAAAGTAAAACTAAAGTTTAAAAGAGCATGTAATTACATGTTTTCAGACATGTGATAACTAAAGAAATATATATATATATATATATATATATATATATATATATATATATATATATATATATATATATTCATCCTTCTTCCTCTTATCACACCAGCTTCTCTCCCAGATTCTCCACCTCTGAGCTGATGAATCTGGAAGGGAGATATTTCAGTGTAACGGCTGTGAAATCTTCAGATCTCACTTTTATAAACTGGCCGTTTGTGAAAAAACGGTCATGTACTGTGATGAGGTGTGGAGAACATGCTCTCTGCTCCTTATCTCAGCTATATAAACCGGTACACCCCAGAGATAACCAGAGATCAGCCGTGATCCTGAGGATCACGGCTGATCTCTGTTTTATAAACGGACACCAAAATACGCAGTGGTCTGGTGCTGTACCAAGGGGTACTTGCAATTAGGGCTATATGCGTTCAGGGAAGTATGGCAGGAATTCAGAAATTCTGCATTTCGGACATATCTCCCTGACAGTATACGCCATTGTTCAATTACACTAAACATTTACCATCTTCTGAACAAAAGGTTATTCTTCCTTCTTGCATTAACATTTGTTTAGGATCCAAAAATACCTTGGTCCAAAGGAAGGAGGTATGCCGGCGCCAGGCAGTTAGTGTTTGCACATAGATGGTTGACTGGACCCTTTGATGATGCCGCAGTTGCCCTGGAGATGGCAGTGGTGGGATTTCATGAGGCCCTGGCACACTTGGTCAATATGGGTTCTAAGTCTCCTCACATTAAAACTATTGATGAGATCTGTCCTGAGGGCTTGGCTAGTGGCGCATTGGGGGCAAATTTGGGGGACCTCCCCCCCACCACCCCATGCTCCTCTTTGGAGAAATCCCAATGTTGCTAATTTCTTTACTTATGAGGATCCTATTGTGTGGACATGATAGCAGCAATACGTGATATAGTTACATAGTAGGTGAGGTTGAAAAAAGACACAAGTCCATCAAGTCCAACCTATGTGTGTGATTATGTGTCAGTATTACATTGTATATCCCTGTATATTGCGGTCATTCAGGTGATTATCTAATAGTCTCTTGAAGCTATCAATGCTTCCCGCTGAGACCACCGCCTGTGGAAGGGAATTCCACATCCTTGCCGCTCTTACAGTAAAGAACCCTCTACGTAGTTTAAGGTTAAACCTCTTTTCTTCTAATTGTAATGAGTGGCCACGAGTCTTATTAAACTCTCTTCTGCGAAAAAGTTTTATCCCTATTGTGGGGTCACCAGTACAGTATTTGTAAATTGAAATCATATCCCCTCTCAAGCATCTCTTCTCCAGAGAGAATAAGTTCAGTGCTTGCAACCTTTCCTCATAACTAAGATCCTCCAGACCCTTTATTAGCTTTGTTGCCTTTCTTTGTACTCGCTCCATTTCCAGTACATCCTTCCTGAGGACTGGTGCCCAGATATCTTCCCAACATTCCGTTTTTTAGGTATATACAACTCAGGCATGCCTATTAATCACAGTTTGAAAGCACTCAGACTTCCTTTGTCTCATCTGATTTAGAAACCTTGTTACAGGAGGAGGACGTAACCAAGCCATTGTCCACTATTTACAAGTTTATTTTCCCTAAAATGCATAGACTACTCAGTCAATGTAGGTCTTGTTAGGAATCGGGGTAACCCAGACCTTGACATTGAAGATTGGGAAGATGTTTGGATGCTCCCTTTACTATGCTTATATTTGCTCGGGACTAACTCATTAATTACAAGTTAATATTTATTATTAACTTGTAATTATTTGACCCCTGCTAGGCTGGCAAAAAATTTGGGGGATAACTCCTTCACCTGCTGGTGTTGCTTGACAACTGGGGCTGATTTAATGCATGTTTTTTGGGAATGCCCAGCTATTCAGATGTATTGGGCTGAGGTACTTCAATGTGCCCAAGATATTACTTCCATTCCCCTCCAGCATACCATTGTTTCTTGAGCTTAGTAGAGGATTTAGCTCCTACCAAGGCTATTTATACTCTCCTTACCCTTCTATTTTATTCTGCAAGAAAACCTATATTATTCTGAAAAAAAACTGCTGCTCCAACAGTTGTGGCATGGAAAGCTTTAATTAATAAGGCCCTTCCCTTATATAAGGCCAATAGGGGATACCTAATAAATGTGACAAGGTGTGGGGTGGATGGGCGGCTTCTCCTCTTACAGTGTCGGATTGAGTTGTACGTTTTTGTGCATATTTTGTCAAGCTACATACTGCCTTATTGTCCCTTACAGAAGGGCTTTGATCTCTAGTGTTCGTTAATCCTATCCCTGACTATTAACCTTGGTGAAAAGGGGACCAGAGTGGATTTTTTTTGCTGCCATACTGTATATTCTACGTTCTATTGTAGAGAGTTCCTTTTCTTCTGATGTCATATTGCGGGACACTTGCTGTATTAACCGTAGGCAATTTTCTGTTTTGTTTGTTTTAACTGCAGCTTGTTACTTTGTGCCTGCAGTCGCAGTTTTTCGGTAATTTTGTATTGGGTCTATGTACCTTATTTTGTGTTTATATGCAGAATTGTTCAATAAAAAGAATTTCCCAAAAAAAAATAGGTTGGTCAAAATGTACAAATGCATCAGAGTTGCTTAGATTGTGACAACTTGACACATATATGGGGAACTCATTTTATCAAAGCTGCACAAATTTGCATCAAATTCATGCTTTTTTAGCTGATACCTTTATTATATTTTCTGCACCTGTAACAGGAATCACAAACACAAATGTGAAAAAGCCCCAAGTCACATCACTGCTGCCCCAAAAAAGTCACATTGCTGAGGTACAACAAGGATATTTTCTGGCCAGCAGAACCATTACATCATCTCATATTTATTGTATTTCTGCCATAGATTGCCAGAAATACCTTTACATACTTCTAGCAACTTCTGATATTTCTTTTATCATTAGGGATGTAATGGAATGTCACATTTTAGTAACACAGCATTTTGGTTGGGCAGTTTCTACTGCTTAAGATTTTTTTGTAGAAATCTATAAATCCTTTTTATTGTTTTTAATAGAATGAAGTGGGACAACTATATAGCTACTAAAATAGCACTGAATATACAGAGTGGTATCCATGAACAAAAACAGAACTTGAAGTCTTGATGAGTGATTTTTCATTAAACACACAAGTATTACTATTTCTCTAAATCCTCTACTTATTCTGAAGAAATGTATGTATTGTACAGAACAAAATCTCAGCTGTAGCATGAATCTTAAAGCCTCAGGGTGTTTTTTTTAGCTTAAAGCCGAATTCAGCTAGTGAGCGGTCTCCCCACTAAGTTGGACCTGGCCTCCATGCTACTCGGCCTTGAGAGAGCCATTAAAAAGGAAGTCTCAGTGGTCTGATCTGATCTAGCACAAGTGCTGGAACGAGTGAAGGAATCGGAACAATGCCTTGATAGGCACGCGGCGGCCATTATAGACCTGCAGGCTACTACCTGCAATCTCGCCATAGCCCATCGAATGGCTCTCTACAAAATCAAAGACCAGGAGAACCGCAACAGGAGGAACAACATACGGATCAGAGGCGACAAGGGATGATGACCTCCCCACCTCGATCTACGGCATCTTTACAGCTTCACTGGGCAATCCGGCAGATCACCTCTTGAAGCTGAATAGAGTTTATGGGGCTCTCCGACCCTGCAACTTGTCTTCGGACAACCAGAGGGATGTCATCTGCATGGTCCCTTATTTCAAAGAAAAGGAGCTTGTCATGAGGAAGGTGAGGGAAGCTGCCACCCTTGGATCTGATGGAGTCACCCTGTCTTTCTTCCCTGACCTGGCTAGGGAAACCCTGGAACGCCGGAGGGCACTAAAACCCCTAACAGCTAAGCTGCGCTCTGCCTCTATCAACTACCGATGGGGGATTCCGGCCGCCCACAAAGCTAACAGAGAAGGTAAAACAGCTATTCTCTGCTTCCCTGAGGACTTAGACAAGTTCTGCATTGATCTCAGCATCAAGCCTCCGGAACTCCCTGGCTGGCAGGATGCCACCCCTACACTTCCTAATACATCTGAAGTGCATTGGCAGAAAGTGGTGCAGAAACGCCGCTCTGCCACACCAGGCTCTACACCACAAATGGGCTAACTCCCTGTACCGTAGATGTGATACCCCGGAGCGGGGTTTCCACCTCTGAATACCGCAAGCATCTATCACCCTGTTTGTTGTGTTTACACCTTACTCCCATTTCTGTTCAAATGGATAATTTAATCGCTGCTTGTCAGCGACCTGGTTGTGCCTTTTTACCGCTAATTGTAAGATGCACACTTTTGTGCCTCTACCTGCAACTAACATTTAATATTGCAGAATTGTCTTATGTTCAGTGTCGGCGCTGGAGCACTCAGATGGTGCACGCACTAGTTTGGCATGCACGGGGCTGCATAGCCCCCCTTTACGGGGCACCATTTGGCCTTATTCCCTGTGTGGTTGCCCTTACTAGGGTGATATGCTCGGGGGTCTCAGGCCCTGTGCCTGCCCTTTCTATGCACCACAAGGCTTTGCGTGCATACAATGGACATGTATGTATGTCAGTTAATGTTTCTCAATTGACTTTTTCTGCTCTTGTTCTTGTTCTTGCTCTCTTGTTTCCTTTTTCTGCCTTTTTCTCCTTCCCGCTTTCCTGACCCTCTTCCCTTCCCTGCCTCTACCTCAGACACCTCGGTTGTTTATTTACCACGAGTCTCCCTGATGGTTTCAATGACCACAACAAACCTGATTTCCCTCAATGTGAGGGGATTTTATGCCCCCGGTAAGAGACATAACCTTTATAGAGAACTTCGCTTGCAGGGAGACATCGTTTTCTTGCAAGAAACTTACACTACCTCAGTCAAGCTATATTCACAACAGTACCCTACGTGGCTCTACAGCCTTTCAGATGTTAATACGGCAAAGGGGGTAGCCATTGGATTCCGGAGGGGAACCTCCTTTACATTAGAAACCACTTTGAGTGATCCCTCTGGAACAGACCTATTCTTGAAACGCAGCCTGGGTAACATGCCCTGTACTCTAGCAAATGTTTACGCCCCAAATCATGATCAAGCGGGTTTCTTAGCCATCACTCTAACTAAATTGAAAGACTTTGCTCACGGATGAATTCTCTTGGCCAGGGACTTTGATACCCCCATGGACCCCATCGTGGACACCTCTCGGGGTAGATCTAGCATCCCTCACAAACGCCTAGCTTCTACCTGCAAAAGGTTCCATGATGCTCATCTGGAGGGCTATGCATCCGCAAGAGAAAGACTACACTCACTACTCACACCTCCATTGCTCCTATTCGAGGATAGATTATTTCTTTATAGACCATCACCACTTAGCTTTGCCACTACACTCCCACATTGAAACCTCGGCGATCTCCGACCATGCCCCAATTGGTCTCAAATTGAAAATCCTGTCCCTACCCTTAAAATCCACAAACTGGAAGTCGAATGATTCCCTTATCTCTGATGACACTGACAAAAAGCAGATTGAAGATGAACTTTCTCTCTATTTTAAGGACAATATGACCCAGATGTGTCACCTGGTGTACTCTGGGCAGCTCATAAGGCGCATGTACGTGGGAAGCTCATAGAACTAGGTTCTAGGAAAAAGAGAGAGAGAACACATCTACAATCACAGCTAATCAAGGACATAGGAGCCCTAGAGAAGAACCACAAAACTTTACACTGTCACTCTACCACTCTCTGATTTTGAAGAGAGAAGAATTAAAAGCCCTTTTCCACTCCGAACGTAAATCCCAACTCCGCATAGTTGCCCAACACTTCTACGAATAGGTTAATAGGTCCATTTGGCTTCTATCTTGCTCATTACAGCAGACAAAATCAGCATCCTTTATAGCCAAAATCAAGACAACCTCAGATACCCTGCTGCATGAAACTGCGTAAATTGCTAAAGAATTCCAAACCTTCTACCAGCAGCTCTACCACGTTCGCAATAATACAGCGGATAGGTAGACCTCATTCAAGAGTACCTTACACAAGCTAACTTTCCGAAACTCCCTGCTCCTGCTATGGAAGCTCTGACAGGGGAATTCACTGGCTCGGAATTACGAGTGGCACTCAAGACCATGGCCAACGGTAAAACACCGGGCCCTGATTATCTAATGATAGCTTATTACTGCACCTTCGCGTACATATTACTTCCCCGACTAACGTCTTATGCCAACTCGTTTTCTACAGGCAGTGCCATCCGACCAGAGACTCCCCACCATCCCTACATTACGCCAATGGCTAATGGAGGTAGATCACATATACCATAAAGAAGATATTACTTACTCCCTTAGAAATAAATCTGAACTATCCAAGAAGATATGGTCCTGTTGGTTTTGCCTTTAAATTTTCAGCTACATTTGCGGAAATCATATTTCAAACGGTGTAAACTGTCGACTAGTCATTTACTGTACAAATTGGTGTCTTACTGAGGCAGGATAACCTTTCCCCATCCCTCCCATCTACCTCACTTTCTCCTATCTTTTTCTTGCTATCTCTTCCTACTCCCTCTTTCTGTTATATACGGTTTTCTATGTTGTTGTTCTCATAATGTGGTACATTTTGCCCTTATATGGCAAAGGTTTTTGCATTTTGTACTCTACCAAACCAATGGGATGCACCGGTCTATGTTTAATGACCGGCCCTTAGTCCCTTTGACGCCAAGTGTACGCATACTGCTCCCACGAGTTATTCCTCTCCATGTAGAGATCTGTGTTTATAGAATGTGCCTACTGGGGAAATGTACCCGTATTTTATTGCAAACTGTTTCATATCTTTCAATAAAAATGTATTATACAAAAAAAAAGCTAAATTCCAGGTTTGGATTTTATAGTATAGTTACACTGGTCACAGGCTTTAGGATGTGCATGCAGCTGCATTTACACCTATAATGCTGAAATTCTCACACTGTGCAATGCACATGTAGAAGCGCATGTATATTTCTCTTTAACTGCTTTTCACTTTACTGCTACAGTGCGAGCCAGCTGTGCAGAATCACGTGTATACTGCATATATATTGTCACAGGGACCCTACTGTTCCCCAGCACCAGCTCCTCCCTGCTGATAAGACTGTTTACTGATGCAAAGTGAAAACACTTAATCTGTGTGTCTATTGTTACTGGACAGTTTACCCCACCCTGAATCCAAGGGTAGTGGTGGTGGTGGTGGTGGGGGGGATTGTCCCTGAATTGTATATCTCTTGTTACATGTGTTTGAATAAAGAGTCTGATGTTTTTCACCCTACACTGAATTATGGCTAGTGACTGGGTGGGCTAAAGGGTCTTGGATCGTGTGGTACTGGACAGAGGAAGCATTTACGACGGACATAGTTCTGTTGAGGATGGAGGTTTCTTATATATATATATATATATATATATATATATATATTTTGTGAGAGTGAGAGCCCCTGTCTCGGTGAAAATGAGGGTAAGATGGACACAGGACTCTCAAAGAGGCAGTTTGAAAAGTTCCAGCAGAAGATTTGTGAGCAGAGAAAGCTTTGCTTTAAGTTTTCTCTGGCTTTCCAGAAGTTCTGTAGGTTGTGTGTGTGTCCAGGTGCACACACCCATTATAAGGCAGAGCTGAGCATAGCTCATAGAAGGTGGGAAAGGAGTTAGTGTTGGTCCCTTCCAAGAGGCCAGGAGTGGGCCTGCACAGCTTTGTACTGCGACCAAGGCTGAGTGAGCCTTGAGAGCCAGGTGGCTTGGCATTTTCATTTTTGTTGTAATTTTTGGGAAAAGAACCCCTGTGTGGGCAACCCATGCGTGTATGAACTTTAATTTTTGTTACTTTCAATAAAAGTGGGCTACCATGCCCTTAAAAGTTTCTGTTGACTGTGAACTCACTGAAAACGCATCTTCCACTGAGCTAGACATCCCCCAATATGACAATATATATTATATATATATACACACACATACATATGTGTGTGATTCTGCTCTCCTGGGTAGGGGGCATGTGCACACTGACGGTGTCTTGCCGAGAATGTTCCCTCGGCGGATAAGTTCCCCCCCTGTACTGCGCAGGCGCAGCGCCTGCGCAGTACATACTACTCTCAGCCGCCGGAGATAGCCGAAGCTCAAATGCTTCAATCAGCTGTACACGGCGCCTGCGCTCTGGGTCCAGGTTCCTTCCCCACCATCCAAGTGGACCTAGAGGGGGAATCTAAAAGTGCCGAGTGCAGCGAGGCCGTGCCCGAAGCGTGGCGAGCGTAGCGAGCCCGCGAGGGGCCCTCTTACAGGCGCCGTGTACAGCTGATTTTCAGCTGTTCTGCTTCGGCTATTTCCGCCGATACCTACTGCGCAGGCGCAGTAGAGGGGGGAACTTATACACCGAGCGGAACTTTCTCGGCAGAACACCGGCGCCCCAGGCTGTGCTGTGATTAGTCACAGCACAAGCCGATCAGTGGGTGCCGGCCAATGAATGGCCACCAGCATCCACTGATCGGGGAGTGGGCAGACAGGACAGAGCTCTGTGTATGTAAACAGTACAGAGCTCTTTCCTGTCAGCGGGGGATGTGCTGGTTTTTTGTTTCCCTGCAAGGAATGAAAACCAGCACCTCACAGTAAACACACAAACACTGGTTAGGCACACATTTAACCCTTTGATCGCCCTAGATGTTTAACCCCTTCCAAGCCAGTCTCATTAGCACAGTGACAGTGCATATTTTACCACTGATAACTGTATTAATGCCACTGATTTCCACAAAGTGTCAGGTAGTATCAGATTGTCCAGTATACTATCACAGTCCCTCAACAGGTCGCTGATCACCGCCATTACTAGTATTTTTTTAAAAATCCAGTATATATACACCGTAGTGTGTAGACGCTATAACTTTTGCGCAAACCAATCAATATATGGTTATTGGTATGTTTTATTGCAAAAAGTAAAAAATATATATATTTTTTTTCTGAACTTTTAGTTTATAGAGGCAAAAAAACCCAAAAAACTCAGTGGTCATCAAATACCACTAAAAGAACACTCTATTTGTGTGAAAAAAATGATATAAAGTTTGTTTGGGTACAACTTTGCAAGACCGCCCAATTGTCAGTTAAAGTAACGCAGTGCCGTATAGAAAAAATGGCCTGGTCATAAAGGGGGGGGGGGGGTAAATCTTCCGGAGGTCAAGTGGTTAATTATGGCAAACACAGCTGCCCATCTCCCTCATAAACAAATACAACTACTTAGTGTCCAGAATAGAGCATCTAAAAAAGGTATACTGCAATTTTTAAATATTTCTTTTAAGTTATGCTATGCAAATGGAGACATAAAACAAATTTAAAGTAGCTGTCATCCCAATTCAGCTTCAAAATAGAGATACACTTTAAGTTGAATTTTCTGTATTATTAGGCCCCATCCCAGGTTCACAGTACCATGGTAGATCTAGGAAATTAGCAGCCCCATTCAACCAATTTCTGAACATTGGTCATTTGTTGTATACCATGAACAGGTATAAAGTGTTGTGTGTCAACTTTCTTGTTGGCTCCTTCATATACTCCATCAATGTGGTCCTTTTTACTCCACAAACCTGGTGCCCAGACTTGTGCTGTGTATCTTAAGGGTGGGTCAACATGCATGAGACAGATGGCCTTTCATATTCAGCACAACGTCATAAAAACATTTCAAACTTCAATTTTCACAGCTGTTCTGTGAATTCTGTTTCGTGAACATTTTATTATTGAAACAAATCAGGTTTTATGCATGGACATATTTTACCACACAGCCTCAGCCTATTAGACTTCCCCTATAACTAAAATATTATTTTGGAAGGAATGATTCCAGGGGAATTTGTTAAACCAAAGCAAAGGCCGAGAACATTAGGGACACTCTGCATGGAGGTTCAGCAAAGCATACCAAGTATAATATTCAGTAGGTCAGAATACTTATACCCGGTTGCATCGTAAATGCTAACTCCAGCTTTCTGAACAGGTTTCATGGTACACCCATATTTAGGGTGTAACATGAAACATGGTCAATGTCCACAGAGTGTCTTCCCCTGCCAGTCAGATTTGAAGCAGGCATGGCTGTGCATGGCTTTGCCCACACTGCTGTGGCGTCGCTAGGGGGTGGCTTTTGGGGCTATAGCCCCGAATCTGGGGCCCATAGCCCCGAGTCCCTGCAGGGGTCCCTGGGGACCCTGATGTAAGGGGGGGCTCTCTGGGGACCCTCTGGGGACCCTGATGTAAATGGGGGGCTCTCTGGGGATATACATGTTTATGCCTGCCCAAGCGCATGACTTTCTTTACTACGCTGCTATGGGCTCTAGCCCCAGATCTTTTGTAGACCTAGCAACGCCCCTGTCCACACTGCCTCAGTAGTTCTCCAGAAGTGCAGCAAAATCACCACACTTGTTGTACATTGATAATTCTTACAAAACTGAAGGTCTGTATCTCAGTACAGACCTGGGTGGGAAAAATAGTATATAGAACCCCGAGCATTGCCCATGCGATCCATAGATCAAGGTTGCAATGCCTTACAATCTCAGAAATATAACAAATGCAGATTTATGCTACTTGAAAAATAGGCACTTTTTAAAATTGTATTTAGTTTTGAAAAAAGTGGACTTTTCCTTTAAAACGATAAACATTTATTTTAAGTTGAATCTTCAACATCCAGTTAAAAGACAGACCGCAGAATTAGACATTTTCTGGGGTATATCCAGACACATCTGGCCATGACTAATAATGTAATATTGCTGACTTAAGCTTAAATGTTGTCTCATCTTTCTATTAAAGTAAAACGTGGAAAATGGAATAAACGTTTCATCACTTTTTGAGTAGGAAATAAAGTTAGAAGATATAAATGTGATAAAAACAGACAAACCAAAAATGTAATTGATAGTGTGATTCACAGTTGACAGCTGCATTATTATAACAAGCCAGTTTTAGGGAGACAAAAAAAAAGCTATTCTTTGCATTTGTCAGCAGCATAGAAGGATAAAGGAAGCCAGCACACAGATAATATAAACAGAAAACAAAGTGGAGTCTTCAAATGTAAATACAGATTTAATAATAAATATTACACACTCACAACAGGGTAAAATAGCTGGAACACAACAGATAATGGAGAATACAGTGCTGTCTGATTTGTTGGTTCTCGGTGATGCTATGCAGTCACAGGTCATATTTGTCTGACCGTACAAGCCTTCTATGGGATCTCGGAGCCAAGAAAAGCCACAAGAGCGCAGCTCAAAAAATATGGAACGTGTCTGGAATAGGGACAAGTACATTTTGTGATCCGGCAGAGCTTGAGTTTGAATTTTATACACCATAAAGTTTCATTAGACTATTTTGAAATAATTTGGGATATTTTCCAAAAAAAAAAGGGATGAAAGGAGGAAAAGGCACACAGAATATTTCTAGAAGAAATATGAATATTCTGAAATCAAAACAGGCCTGTTTGCTTGAACAAGTATCAAATGGGGATTTAAAGAGGGGGGACCCTTTTTTTATTCAATCCTCTGGGTTGAAGAAAATAATAAATAGTACAGTGTGCTAGGATTTAAGCTCAGTACATGCAGGCCAAATGTCAGGACGGTTCAGTAGAAAGCGGCCAACAGCCCGTGTGTACTGCAGCCTGTCCGACAGAAGCCAGCCGTTCGGCTCGTCCAAGGGGCATGACCTAAAAAGGTCTGCCAATCGGCTTCTGATCAGCCCTCTCAGCCTATGGCCTATGGCTGAGAGTGCTGACCGGAGTGTTCTTGCGGGGAAGCTGCCCCCTCTCAGAACACAATGGCAGGGGAGATCGCTGTACTAACTTCGGATAGTTAGTACAACTGCTCCTTCTGAGCTGTCATTTTTTTTTTTTTCATTCGACCCGCTGCTAGTGTGCACTAGGCTTTAGGATCAATGCTAAATGCATATTGAGCAGAGGACAATAGTAGCAATAGAGAAAGCTGCACCTACACACCAAGGATTACTGCCATTAGCTATCTAAGCTTATACAGTATTTACTGGCTTTGAAGGCTAGTAGTAACATTATACTACCAATCTGATTATGTAATGGCACCTCTATGTGAGATGCATCCTTTTTAAGCATCAATTTTAGTGCAAGACTGGATAAGGGCGAAGTTTCTATGTGATGAACAAAGTATACAAGAGCCAAGTAGTAATGCCTGTACTACCACCGTTTAGCTACTCTTCTAGATTTGTGCTTTATATATTTTTTGTTAGGGCCGGTTCACACTGCTGTGAATTCTATTGCAAATTTGAGCTGTTGCGATTGCTCTGATTCACAAGTCATTTTAATAACATTGTTTTCCATGAGTGCCGTTCACATCAATGCGTTGCGAATCTAAGCTTGATCCGAGTTTGATCCATGTGTGATGTAAATTCAGCTCCATAGACTGCAAAATTTGCAGTAGAATCGCAAGAACACATAAAGAATTCGCAATGCAAATTCGCAACGCAATCGGGTCAAAATCGCGCTAAATTCGTACTGGAGCAGTGTGAACTGGCCCTAACATGGGATAAAGCATTGTATGTACTACTCTGTGTAAACTCTGATTTGTTAGAACATACATTCATCAGGGCCAGTTCACAGCAGATGCAGTTCCGTGCGCTTTTTTTTCTGCACAAAATACATGCACAGTGTTTTCCATGTATTCCAATGGCTCTAGTTCACACTACGCAGTCAGTTTACAGTGCAGAAACTGACCGGAAACTGACTGCATGGTGTGAACTAGAGCCATTGGAATACATGGAAAATACTGTGCATGCATTTTGTTCAGAAAAAAAGCGCACGGAAATGGATCTGGTGTGAACTGGCCCTCAGTTTTAAATGTGAAAACAGACTAAACCTACAACTAAAGTGGGACTTTATATGAGGCAGTAAAATATATACATGCACCTCCATCCCCGATACATTGGGAAAAAAAAGAAAATGGATAATGGGACTTGCTTCATATAAAGTCCCATTACCCATTTTCTTTTTTTCTCAGTTTTAAATGCCCATCTTTATATATAATGCTTGCACCATGAGGTGCATCAAAAACAGTAAATTAGTACTAATACTGAGTGTAATAGACTAATCATTACCCTGACAAGTGAGGAGGTAGGAGCATCATCAGCGTGCCCTAGCAGTGCAGACGATAGAAGTGTCATGTGCTGCCAGCAATGTATACATTTCCATACATAGTAAGTGACTGAGATGCAGTAATAAGCTGTCAGGATGTCTGGACAAATCATTGTCACCCCTTTGACCCTGCTGCCTGCTTACTTACCTGTTTATATTAATATTCTTCACTGTGCTACATACATTTTCTTCCTATTAATGTGATATTTATGGAACAGCAACATATTTTGAGATGCTATGAAGTCATATAAATTTATACAGGCACAACAATCTCTGCCTAGACAAGTCTGTGTAGATGGGAGGGGGAGCGTGGCTAGACATTTCCAGTGCTGGCTCTCTCGAAGGAAAACAATAGCAATCAGCTGAATATATCCAGCATAGTTGATTACACTAAATAGGTCATCAGGGGGGTATGTAAGACTGCCTGTTGGTGTCCATTAGTACCTTGGACCTGTGTGGTCCCCAAACACCAAGAAAGATTGGTGTGCCATTAACTGAAGCTCTCTAAAGACTTGAATGATTTGGTGTACAATCTGGCAGCTGAACAATCAGTCTAATAAAAGATCATATCATAAATATGCATGTTCATACTGACATCTGCTTCCTATTGTCACATGTTCACAGACAGAGATCATCATCTGACTGAAATCATCTGAATCTGGTGACGATTATCTCATTTCAATACGTAACTTTAGCCCAGTTTAAAGAGGAGTTCCACCCAGGGGCTCCATTAAAAAAAAAAAAAATTAAAAGTCAGCAGCTACAAATACTGCAGCTGCTGACTTTTAATTGGATACTTACCTGTCCCTGGGTCCAGCAATGCGGGGGATCGAAGCCCCGCTCGTCCCCCCCCTCCACTCGTCGGCGCCGGCATTTCAACTGTGGGCGCCGGGCTGTGGCTTCACAGCCTGGCACCCACTGCGCATGTGCGAGTGGCGCCGCGCGCCGTGATTGGTCGCTCAATCACCTGGGACCTGTAATGGGTCCCAGATGATTGACAGGAGGGAGGGAGCAGAGCCGAGCCCTTCCTGTGCCGAGGGGGAAGTGATGTCACCAGCCCAGGCACTGGAAGAGGCAGACTACGAGGGACCCTCTAGCAACAGGCATTTAGAGGAAAGTAAAAAAAAAAAATATTCAAATTTTTTGGGTTTTTTTTTTACATTTTTTCAGATATTTTTGTTTTTTTGGGTGGAACCCCACTTTAAGACCAATCAATGCATATAAATACAATTCACAATGGAGCTGTTTTACCTGCAAAATTATTTCAATTTTTGTCCTACTAGTTTTTAGATATACACAGCCCTACCAAACATCTTGGTGACCTTTCTTTTCTTTACTGCAAATAAAACATAGTCTAATCAATGCCTGCCCCCAGCCTGTGATTGGACAGTAAAGGAACAGCAGCAGACAGTTGAGTAATCACTCTGCTCTAACCTCATACTCCCCTTCTGAGTTTAAAATATGCAGGGGGCCATTTGATTTTAAAATGCCTAATTTATGATATAAAACATTACACAAATCACATCTAAAGCAAGCGCTAGTTGTGCATGACTAGGTTTGTTCAGTTAACTGACCAACTTGCAATTAGCAAAGCTGTTACAAGTTACAATCCAATTGTACAACCTCCTTTGATATCAGTATATAAACAAAAATAGAACTTAACCCCTATATGTTGGCAGGAGCCAGAGCTTTAACTGAGACACAATGCCCAAGGCCAGTGGGGGGGGGGGGGGTCCCGATCAGGCAGCACAATGACGGCTGCACAGTGCTGATGTTATTGAGGGTCCATCTTTATCGGCTCATGAACACTGGTAGTTGACCATGAACCATCAGTGACAGCTCAGTCGCAGTTCTGGGGGCCCCAATGGAGCACATCCCAGAACAAGGCAACGATACATATATACGTCTGGAAATTAAGGCCCACTCACCTGCCACAGCATTTATGGGTATTTCTGTTGCAAAGGGGTTAATGCCCGACTCTAGATAAAACTTTTATTTTTGCTATGGAGCAGGGAGAGTTATAAACTCAGGTATTTATTGCAGTCTGAGACCATATTGAGGATATCTTCCCTCATTTTTATTCTTCTGACACCTGGACAAAATAATTTTATATCAATACCTGTCCCACTGATACCCTATCACTGGGGATAGGAAGTGAGGTCAAATCTACTCAGTAGGAACCAACAGGAATGAAAAATCTGAAAGATGACATAACCATGCCTCACACTATACACAGTGTGTGTGTGTATATATACACATTTATATATATATATTAATTACACACACACAGTGTGTGTATATAAAAGTGCATGCTGTATGAACATATTGTTCCACTTCAGATCTACCAGTCTGTGCTGGAACGATGATGAGAAATTATAAACTGTAAATGTACTTAACACTTCACTTACAGGGCAGCAGTGATAGCAAAAGCTCTCCTAAAGTCACTCATAATAAACATAAACTGTAACATGAAACCACTGTAAAGTAATATAGAATAAAGCTAATGCCCTAATAGAGACTTTTTTTTTGTATTATATGTTAAAGTGGTTGTAAAGGCACAATGTTTTTTACCTTCATACATTCTATGCATAAAGGTAAATAACCTGTGTGCAGCAGTGTGATCATCTGTCAGTGTATTCCAACAGCAGCGAGTGCTGGCGGTCGTGGGGCGGGGTATTCAGCCACGCTCTTTGTTTATGTGGATGGAGGAATCTGAAAAAAAAAAAAAACAACAACAACTGTATATGGCCAGCTTTAGATTGCAAGCTTCTTGAGGACAAGGACTGAAGTGAATATACAGTATTTAAAGCACTGCATAAAATGTTGGCACTAAATAAATGCCTATAACAAATAAAGTGCCAGCAGGGTCACACCCCATCACTTCTGATAATCTGCCTCTTCATAGTTGAACAAATGCGAACTATAACCTGTGACTGCATATTAACATCAAAGTTCAAATACACAACGCACACGTGAAACCACATATATTTTAAACTATATATTGTCATTAAACAGCTATTCTTCTCATTCATAAGCTGTAACCCTACCTTATTGTTCTGACAGAAAGGCAATACTTCCACATTAGGTTCCACATAGCTCCTCCATCCCCCTTCATGATCCCACTGTAAGTACGGTACAATCCAGTTACCGGGACACAACCGAACCGTGAGCTGTCACAGGACCAGATCAGTTCAGGACACACGCAGATTCACTTAATCGTGCAGAAATCCCCAGACTTGTAGGACCAAAACTCCAGTACAAGACTGCTCTCAGGTTACCTCCTCATGGTTTACAGGAATCTGTGTTACACTCAGTATTATGCACATTTTCCAAGAAAGGAAAAAACATATAGAGACCTCAAAATTACTAGTTTAAGTTTTTTCCTCTAGCCAACGAGCTTTCCACCAAAGGATCCTTTATAAGACTTCTTTGGAGTGTCTCTCTAGCACAGCACCCTCTTGCTAACTGCAAGTGAAATCATCTGCTCCAGGCTGCACAAGACCCCAGCTGTCTGCAAACTATCTGATCTGACGGCTGTGTAATAAACGCTTTCCCAGGCCAAATGTTCTAATGAATCATTTTCCCAATAAACAAACAAGGAGTTTGAAACTTAAATGAAAGCAAAGAGAGGTGATGTCGGATGCACTAGACACGTACAATCTATTTTTAGCAGGAAATTAAGTTGTATTAAGGACACAGGCGAATATCTAAAATGGAAAATTCAATGAACACACTGTTTCAAATTCACTGGCCCTTATACATTTCTTGTGCAAAGTCGATATTCTGTGCAGGCAGCTGAGAAAGTAATTAATAAAACAATACTGCATTATTTATTTTTTGGTGGAAAATGTAAACCATCTTCTATTTTGGAGCACGTTGTTCTGGATTATGAGTTTTCTTAAATATTAGTTATCCTTTATGCCGTGTAAACACGAGCGGACTTTACGGCAGACTTTGCCCGGCGGACTGGATTTCGTCAGACAATTCGATCGTGTGTGGGCTCCAGCGGACTTTGTTTTCTCAAAAGTTGGACGGACTTATGCCGTGTACACACGAGCGGACTTTTCGACAGACTTTACGACGGACTTTCTGAATGAACGGACTTATGCACAATCCACCAAAGTCCGTCGAATTCGTACGTGATGACGTACGACCGGACCAAAACAAGGAAGTTCATAGCCAGTAGCCAATAGCTGCCCTAGCGTGGCTTTTTGTCCGTCGAACTAGCATACAGAGGAGCGGACTTTTCGACCGGACTCGATTTCGACGGATTGATTTAAAACATGTTTCAAATCTAAGTCCATCCAACTTTTGAGAAAACAAAGTCCGCTGGAGCCCACACACGATCGAATTGTCTGACGAAATCCAGTCCGCCGGGCAAAGTCTGCCGTAAAGTCCGCTCGTGTATACGCGGCATTAGATTTGAAACATGTTTTAAATCAATCCGTCAAAATCGAGTCCGGCCCAAAAGTCCGCTCGTCTGTATGCTAGTTCGATGGACAAAAAGCCACGCTAGGGCTGCTATTGGCTACTGGCTATGAACTTCCTTGTTTTAGTCGGGTCGTACGTCATCACGTACGAATTTGACGGACTTTGGTGGACTGTGCGTAGGCAAGTCCGTTCATTCAGAAAGTCCGTTGCAAAGTCTGTTGAAAAGTCCGCCGAGCAAAGTCTGCCGTAAAGTCCGCTCGTGTGTACGCGGCATTAGGCTATGTTCCCAGGAAAACAATCTCTGAAAAGTATTCTCGGTGGATCACTTTTCACAAAGCGGCTAAGTTGTGGCTTCCATGCATTTAGGAGGTGATCTCCTGAATGCCTCTTTTTTTAATATTCTTTGTCAAAAAGCAAATTTTGAGCAGCACTAATGCCGCAGTTGCAAGCCTAGCATTTGGCTTGCAGTTTCCAAGAGGTCTCATTGACTTGAATAGGCGAGTTTGACAGGGGATGTTGCCTGTCAACATAACAAGCCACATTACATTTGCTGCAGCCTTCACACAAAGCATCACTGCAATAGCATGTGTACATCCCCTCCGGCTGTATGTTAGGTTTTAGGTGGGAGATCGGGGGTAGTAAAAACATTACTCAACCACCTATTTTTCCCACCTTGGCCACCTGTGTGAAAGAGGGTTTAAAGCTAAACTCTGTGTTAAAAAAGAATATTCTTGACATCCCCTGACCCCCAACACTGCAAATGTTTGTTAAGTCTAGGAGGTAGAGGAAACACCTGTAAAACCTACCTTAGTACTCACTTCCCCAACTGCTAGTATCGTTCTCTTTGACACTCCAATGGGCACTCCCCTTCCTCCCATGCAATGTAGAAATGTTGGTCCAGTATTATACCTTACGCGACGGAGTGCCTTAGAGGCTTTAGGGGACTGGTTGCACAGCATGAAGGAAGCCTACTGGAGCAAGGGATGAGGCAGGTTTTACAGCTTATTCCTCCACCCTTTTGCCCCGTACACACGATAGGATTTTCAGACGGAAAATGTTCTATGGGAGCTTGTTCTCGGAAATTCCGACCGTGTGTAGGCTCCATCGGACATTTTCCATCGGAATTTCCGTCACACAAAATTTCAGAGCTGGTTCTCAAATTTTCCGACAACAAAATCCGTTGTCGGAAATTCAGATCGTGTGTACACAATTCCGACGCACAAAGTTCCACGCATGCTCATGATCAAGCAGAAGAGCGGCACTGGCTATTGAACTTTATTTTTCTAGGCTCGTTGTACGTCACCGCGTTCTTGACGTTCGGAATTTCCGACAAGATTTGTGTGACCATGTGTATGCAAGACAAGTTTGAGCCAACATCCGTCGGAACAAAAACATGGATTTTGTAGTCGGAAAATCCTATCGTGTGTACAGGGCATTAGACTTTAAGTGTTCCCCAACATTTCATATTTCTGATATGTGTTTATTGTACCATGTACTTGTATGAAAAAGTATCCTGTTCTCTTTGCATTGCTTCCTTTGTGTGAAATACTTGGTGATTCTGCCAGTCTCCCTGCTTTCTTATAAATTGATCAAGACAGGCATGGGAGCACATCCATCTCAACATGGTCAGTTTTCTTTGTAGCATTCTATTTGGGAGCACAGCCTGCCTGTATTCCAGTTGTCAGACTTGTGCTGACACACCCTCCTACACAGCACTTCACTAGGAAGATCAGTGTGCTGCTGTTTTTCTGCCTCCTGCTGGTAGCCCCCCTGCAGTCTCCATTCTCACCTAAGCTCCTTATGCAACTGAGAACAGAGGTGATGTGATCACTCATAATGAAAAGAAAAAAAAGGTGTTTATAATGAAATTATGTTTTAAACTGCATTTCTACTTTGAATTTAATGGGTTGTTTTACAAGGTGAGGGTTCGCTTATACTTTAACATGCAATTAACCTTTGTAGTGTGTGCGTGGGTGGGGGAGGGGGTGGGAAGGGTAATTTTTTCTCCTGTCTGAAGGGGGATTTTAAGGGGCCATTAACTCTTGTAGGAAACATAATGCTCATTAGACATGTGCACTGCCGAAAAATGTGTTCGTTTTCATTTCAATCGTTCTTTGTTTTTTCATAAATTAGGAATTCGGAAATTCAGAATTGGTCAATTCGTAAAATCGGAATTTGAAAATTCGGAACTTCGAAAATCCGAAAATAAGAAAGGAAGATCCGAAAATAAGAAAAGAGGATCTGAAAATCCGAATAAAAGAAAGGAAAATCTGAAAATTGGAAAAAACAAAAATCCAAAAATTCAAATTAATAACTTACTAACTATTAAATTATAGGTATTTCCTTTCAAATTTGGCTGTTAGTGAACGTAACAAATACAAATTTATCTGAAGTAACGAATTATCCGAAATAAAGAATGCCGCATCTAAACAAATGGAATGGAACAAAATAATAATAAATAATAATAATACGTTTTTATTACTATTATTATTATTATTATTATTAATTTGTTACTTTCGATTCGCTTAGATACGCCATTCATTATTACGGATAATAAGTAACTTCGAATAATTCGTATTCGTTACTTTCACTAACAGTCAAATTTGAAAGGAAATGTCAATACCTATAATTTAAGAGTTAGTAATAGTTAACCACCAACCAAAAAAATGGCCCTTTAAGAGCTATGGGTGGAAGTGACGTTTTGGTGTCGCTTCCACCCTGCAATGATATGAAGACGGGTGGGGGCCATCTTCCTCTTACTCATCTCCATGTCAAGCCAGGAGAAAGAGCGATTGCCTCTGCCACTACCAACGCGTCCGCTTAAGCGGCGGAGGGCACCGGAGAGCAGCGAGAGGGGGGCCCTCTCCCCCAACCAATAAAAGTGATCTCGCTGCGAATCCACCGCAGAGACCACTTTTCTCTGAAAGTGGACCATCCGCTGAAGAAGAGGATACCGAGGTTATGGCAGCTAGCTGCTGCCATAACAACATTACGCCTCTTCAAAGTACCGCCGTAAAACTGCGGCGGGCGACCCGTAAGTGGTTAAGGTATTATTAGTTAGTTATTATTTCAAGATTTTCACATTTTTGGGTTTTTGAATTTTCGGATTTTCGTTCTTATTTTCGGATTTTCATTCTTATTTTTGGATTTCTGCATTTTCAAATTTCCGAATTTTCAAATTTCTGAATATTAGGAAAAAAACGTAAATTCTGATATTTCTGAATAAAGGAATTTGTCTAAAATAGTTAAAAAACTAATTTGGAACTAAATGAATTGCACATATGTAATGCTCATTTTAGTCACCCTCTGCTGGGGGGTCCACTAGCCTCAGAGGCAGAGAAGCCTATCCGTGGAGGAGACATCCTCCCTCCCCCTCCTCCCAGTTCTCCCCCCCCCTTTCCTCTCCCTTCCTCTTCCCCCTTCGTTACCTTTCTTTCAATGCCTCCCGTGTCCACAGCGGGGGGATTAACCAGTCAGGGTGCCTCAAATTGTGCAGCCCGTTACCCTTGTTTTGGGTCCATATTGGTAAGCCATGCCCGACTACAACACTCCAAATTACCAGATTATTCATATTGATGTAAATTGTAAATTTTTTTCACTATATGTGACTATATAACTATAAGATTGTATCTCTTTATAGATGTTTAAGGTCAACTCCTCCTGAAGAAGCAAATTTTTTCGCGAAACATGTTGAGGATCGTGCTTGGACCTACATCTCTTGTTTTCCCACTATATTGTGGGGATCACATCGTTTGTACTATTTGCAATAGTATGCAATAACTATTTTACATATTGTTGTATTAAATGTTTTTCAATAACTGTTCTTTTCAATACATTAATAATTTTATACTTACCTTCACCATTCCCTGGGTACCAAGATAGTCCATAACAATCTCTGTTGTCGTGGGGCATTATTTTGGAGTAGCCCAGACACTCCCCTTTTCTTCATCACTTTAAGCAAGGGTGATGGTACCCACCCCTATCTTTATATACCCCTCAGACTGAGGCATTATTCTATAAAACTGTGTGCTGTCATCTTTGGAGCATCTTATAGCATAAGTGTAGATGATGCTGTCCAATCCTGGCATTTTGCTGTTTTAAAAATTCAAGCAAGTGTGTGTGTGAATGGGGGTAGGGGACAAAAAAAGTTTGTTTAGTCTGCTTAGATTCACCTAAAGAAACACTGGGGCAGTACAGTGGTTAAAGCAGAGCTCCACCCAAAAGAGGAAGCTCTGCTCATCTGCCTCCCCCCTCCGCTTTCACATTTGGCATCTTTTGGTGGGAGGGGGAGCAGGTACCTGGTTTTGACACACTTCTGGCTCAGTTTGCTGCGGTGACGTGAGCCCGAAGTTCTGCCCCCTTTTCCACTGCAGCCGGCCTATTCACAAAGCGCAGCATGATTCACGCATGCGCAGTAGGTTTCCCTTATCCGAGATTATGACACCAGGTCCTGAGAGCCGATTCAGAATCGGCTTGGGTAAGGACACCTTTGGATGCCTGGACAGGTAAGTGCCCTAATAGTAAAAGTCAGCAGCTACAGTATTTGTAGCTGCTGACTTTTAATTTTTGGAGGGGGGGGCAGAACTCCTCTTTAAGTAGGGCATGCTGCATGTTTTCCGTACATAGGTTCTTACCAGTGAAGGAAAATATTCTTCAAACTGCCTTCTTCTAGTTTAACAGTTTGATTTACTTCTTTTACATTTTCTGTGCTTTCCATTTCCTTTTCTCTGTTTATAATTACGGTACTTTCTGGGCTTTTTATCAGATCTTGTTGAAAGAATAGTAATGATTAAAGGGAAGCACAAATGTGGGAGCATTGATTTGTAAAGAGACTGTAATGGCAGTGAGCTCCAGCAGTTGCATGTCCCTAGTCCTTGTTTCCTGCAGTATGTCCCCAGCCTCTAAGCACTTATGTTTTTTATCATGGCAGCAGCTTCTATATCCTATACAATGTCTACAGTCTATGAACATGTACTGTGTTATGTCTCTGGCACTAAAAATTATGTGAAACACTTTGGTAATTTTTAGGAGCTGGCCTTTTATATTTAGTAAGTTGTCCACCACTATTGTAAGGGGTTAATGTGAATTAATGCTACAGTTCACATTCATTTTAGCATGATGCGCAACTTCCAGCTTAGTACATTTCTTGAAAATTGGATGCAGAAATCCTATCACAAAGTTCAATATACATATATAGATATATATATACCACTTTATTAGGTATACCTATCACAAAGTTCTGCATTAAGAGTTTTATTTATATATATATATATATATATATATATATATATATATATATATATATATATATACACACAAACACCGTATTTATCAGCGTATAACACGCGCCGATAAATTCCCTCCTAAACCCCAAATTTAGGAGGGAATTTTAAGGAAAAAAACTTTCAGGAGGGAAGTTTAAGGAAAAAAACTTACATTTAAATGCCCATCAATGCAGCCTTATCAGTGTCCATCTGCAGCCTTGCCCAGTGCCTCTGCAGCCTTGTCAGTCTCTTTGCAGCATTGCCCAGCCGCTGATTATTTAAAATTGGCGCCGATCTCCGATGACTGTGAGCGGAGAGAAGCAAGCGCCGGCGAGATACACAAAGCCGAGTGTACTCGGCTAGTTTCAGCTCCTCTCGCAGACCCGCCCATCTCCACTGATTACAAGAGGAGAGGAACGAGCGGCGCTGACAAACACATAGCTGAGTGTACTCGGCTAGTTTTGGCTCCTCTCACAGTCCCTCCCCTGACTGTGAGTAGAGCCGAGAGTAGCCGAGTACACTCAGCTATGTGTATATCGCTGGCGCTCGCTCCGCTCACAATCAGCGGAGATCGTGGGGAACGGAGTATAACACGCACCCACGATTTCCCCCTGATTTTAAGGGGAAAAAAGTGCGTGTTATACACCGAATAAATACGGTGTGTGTATATATATATATATATATATATATATATATATATATATATATACAACTTTATTAGGTACACCTTGCTAGTACTGAGGGTGGACCCTCTTTTGCCTTCAGAACTGCCATAATTCTTTATGGCATAGATATAACAAGGTGTTGGAAGCATTCCTTGGGGATTTTGGTCCAAATTGACATGATAGCATCAAGTAGTTGCTCCAGATTTGTTGACTGCGCATCTCCCGTTCCACCACATACCAAAGGTGCTGTGTTGGATTGAGATCTGGTGACTGTGGAGGCCATTGGAGTACAGTGATCTCATTGTCATGTTCAAGAAACCAGTGGTGAGATGATTTGAGCTTTGTGACATGGTGCATTATCCTGCTGGAAGGAGCCATCAGAAGATGGGTACACTGTAGTCATAAAGGGATGGACATGGTCAGCAACAATACTCAGGTAGGCCATGGCATTTAAATGATGTTCAATTGGTACTAAGGGGCCCAATGTGTGCCAAGAAAATACCCCCCCACACACACCATTACACCACCACTACCAACCTGAACCGTTGATACAAGTCAGGATGGATCCATGCTTTCATGTTGTTTACACCAAATTCTGACCCTACCATCTGAATGTTGCAGCTGAAATCGAGACTCATCAGACCAGGCAACATTTTTTCCAATCTTCTATTGTTCAATTTTGGTTAGCCTGTGCAAATTGTAGCCTCCGTTTTCCTGTTCTTAGCTGACAGCAGTTGCACCTGGTGTGGTCTTCTATATATATATATATATTTTTTTTTTTTTTTTCTGAATAAACATCTCCTAGAAATATATGTATTTTTTCACCAAACATACATACAGTGCACTATCCAGAGTATACTGTGAGTACCCTATAGCCTACAGAACTGTGATTTTAGGAGAACAAAATCTCTCTATATAAAGACACTAGTGTTGTATATCCTTTGTTGAGGTTCTGGCTGTTATAGACAAGTGGCTTCCAAATTATAATGCAATGGGAATGATGTGCAGAGATTGTCGTCTCCATTATTACATGACAATGCAGTTTTCTTCACAGTAAAGAGGAAACCAAAAGGATATATTTCTAACCAAAATGCTATCAATCTGGAACTAATTAGGAATGAGCTCACCATGGGAGGAACCCTTTATTGTTATGACCCATAGGACGCTAAAAAACTAAACATTTTAAATTCTGAGAAAATAATCTACTTATCAACATGCGTGTCAGTTATACCCTACTGATTATTTTTCTAAATGACCGAATTGGAGATGATCAAAATAAACCTGTCACAAACTATGCTTATGGTGATGAAAGGCATATTCAGAGGATAGATTCAGTGAAAATCACAAGCCAAAAGAAAAACTGGAGATATAGACAGAAGAACTTATGTGGAAATCTAGGTTTCCTGAAAAAAAGTCAAGTTTGGCCCTGCCTCTTCCCATAGTTCTCTCTTGGCCAATGTGGCCACCATTCTGGGTTGAACAAAAAAAGCTGATAATGTGTACTAGGACTTTATGCTGTGCAATACTAACTTCCTTTGTGAATTTAGCAACTTTGAAACAATTTTCTCTGCTTAGCCTAGGTTCACACTATGAGTTTCACTGCAATACTGTACAATTCACATGCGCTTCAGTGTGATGCGTTTTGAGTCCATTCATTTTGAATGGGCTCAAATCGCACCACATCCGCACCAAAGTCGCGCATGCAGCAATTTTTTTGGAACACATCGGATTGCATGGTCGTTTTGAACCACGCGATCCAGTGCAGACAAATGCACTGCATTTGCGACCTGCATTTGGGGTGCCGTTAAGATTGCACTGACACCCACAGTAGATTGTAAGGGTGAGTTTCTCGCACCACAATCTAGTGGAAACCGGGGCTAAGGAAGTGTTTCCGCCAAAGTTACTATTTTATTTTTGTTTAATAATTTGGTGTTTGGTCAGCACATCCTTTGGCCAACTATGCTGGGGTTTTCCTTTATCTTCCCAAATTTAAACACAACCTCATGAAAAGCCAGCAGAGTTTCTTAGAACTACAAAGTCCTATGTGCTGTATAACTGCTCTCTGCACATTTTACAGCGCATTCCAAGATGGCATAAAAGCTGAGCAGAACAATATTAAGGAATCGGGTAAAAATGTCTATTATAAATGAGATGTCCTGATGGGAAAAATGTACTACCATAGTTAATGGTGCTTGGGACAGAGATATACACAAGATTTGTTTTAATTACACTACAAACAGAGCAGACGCAGCACCCATTAAATCCACTGCAGTGTGGTTATTCTGCAGCATTGCTCTGCGTCATGGAAGGTTTAATGCATTTTAGCTAAAACACAGTGTAATGTCATTATTGGCTCCGCTCCAACACACAAATTACATCACAAAAGCCACACATTCATCCTTAGCAGACGACATGCATGTATGCAAAATAAGGTTTCCATATGTGCAGTTTAATACATTATCTGTCATCCTATTGGATGACAGGATCAACGAACAGACCTAAATCAGATGATGCTGGACCATCAGCCCAGTGAAAAAATAGATCACTGAGATTATATAAATAATGTAAATTATATACAAGTTGCAATGGGATAAAAAGCAGGATGATATGACCATCTTTTGGGATATGGAGAGGCATGTGACTTCTGCCCCTATGATGGGGCCCAGGACTTGCAGCCAGCTGCTAGACTCAAGCACTTTCACATAACCAGAAGAGTGATGTCACTGCTACCACGTGTTGTCAACACCAGTTTCTTCAGTGCTAGCTGTGGAAAAGGAAGGAGTGGCAAGGGAGCGCTAATACGGCAACTATTATGGGAGGGGGCCCTTTGCAGAGACATGGTCATATTGCCCTATATAAGCAAGATGACAGTGGGGTTTATTTACTAAAGCTGGAGATTACAAAATCAGCTTCCAGGTTTTATTGTCAATGCTTAACCACTTCTGGACCACCACGCGCCAATATACGTCCTAAGTTTGAAGAGGGATATCTTTGTTATGGCAGCAGCTAGCTGCCATAACCCTGGTATCCTCTTCTTCGGTGGGCGGTCCAGTTTCCGATAATATTGGTCTCTGCAGCGGATTCGCCGCAAAATCACTTTTATCAGCGGCGGGAAAGGGCCCCCCCCTCCCGCCGCTCTCCGATGCCCTCCGCCGCTTACCGGAGCTATTGGTAGCTGCGGAGGTGATCGGATCCTTTTCCTTCCTGGGTATGGAGACAAATGAGGGGAAGATGGCCCCCACACGTCTCCATACCATTGCGCGGCGGAAGCGACATCAAAACATTACTTCCGCCCATAGCTCTTAAAGGGCCATTTTTTTATTTATTTTTTTTCAAATGACAATTTCTTTTTTTTTTAAATTGCATTTTAGTGTAAATATGAGATCTGAGGTCTCTTTGACCCTAGATCTCATATTTAAGGAGGTCCTGTCAGGAATAAAAGTGACACAATTTTTTTAAAAAGAACAGTGTAAAAATAAAAAATAAAAGGTAAAAGAAATAAGAAATTTTTTTTTAAACCTGCCCTGTCCCGCCGAGCTCGTGTGCAGAAGCGAACGCATATGCGAGTAGCGCCCGCATATGAAAATGGTGTTAAAACCACACATGTGAGGTATCACCGCGATCGGTAGAGCGAGAGCAATAATTCTAGCCCTAGACCTCCTCTGTAACTCAAAACATGCAACCTGGAGAATTTTTTAAACGACACCTATGGAGATTTTTAAGGGTAAAAGCTTTGTCGCCATTCCACGAGCGGGTGCAATTTTGAAGTGTGACATGTTGAATATCAATTTACTGCATTATCTTTCACAATACAAAAAAAAAAATTGATGGGCTAACTTTACTGTTGTCTTATTTTTTAATTCAAAAAATTTATTTTTTCCAAAAAAAGTGCGCTTGTAAGAGCGTTGTGCAAATACGGTGTGACAGAAAGTATTGCAGCAACCACCATTTTATTCTCTAGGATGTTAGGGGAAAAAAATGTATAATATGGGTTCTAAGTCATTTTCTAGCAAAAAGAAAAAAACTGTTTTAAACTTGTAAACAACAAATCTCAGAAAGAGGCTCAGTCCTTAAGTGGTTAATTGAACAAGCTGAAATTAGAGGCTGATTGGCTAACATGCACAGTTGCATCAGATTCTGAGTGCACCAGATTTAGTAAATCTACCCCAGTGTCTCTTCAGGAAAAGAAATTCAAGGGGAAGCGGATGTAGACCTGTTGAGATGAGGCATCATAAGGCTCAGCATAGTTTAGGCATATCCCTTTCTTTTAACTGACCTCTTTACATTGGAATATAAATTCTGCATATAAAGCAGGAAGCATGCGGCCTCCAAAAATAGACTCTAGGTTTTTTTATTTTGAATAATCTAAAGGAGCAGGGATTGGATCCTGCACAGAAGGGTATAATCATTTATGGCATGATGTATAATTTAACACCTGGTAGGATACAGTGATATGATCTCTGCAAAATGTATCTCAATAAATGAATTCTAATCTACAGAGCTAATTCAAACTACAAAAACATACACAACGATCTCTGGAATTGCCAGGCTGTATGACTTATTTGATCCCAAGAGGTGACTGATCAAAGAAAGTTTCAACAAGGGAAAGAAACTGCAGCATTGCAAGACTGCATGAGATCAATATTAGAGGTGAGTGATTAATCCCTGCTGCAAGGTCATGTAGAAATCAGTGTGATGCAAAGCAAGTCAGGAGGATTTACTGAGAAGGATTTACTGCAAAATACATGATCAAAAGCATAAAGGCATTCATGCACAGACTACCACAGACACACAATCACATAAATACACACCAGGAGTAGCCTGGTTAGACACAAATTAAACTTCCAGTATGATTTTAGCTGTGGAAGGAAACCCATACAAAAGCCATGTGCATCCCTGGTTAGGACTGAATCCAGAAGCCTAGTGCTGCATGTGAAAGGTGTAAATTATTTGTAGACACATGACACAGCAAAATAAAGTAAATTATTCAACACAGATAAATCATAGTAAGGCCTCATTCACATGGGGAGCTTTAATCTGTGCCTTGCGTAGGACTGTGTTTACCAGCATGGAAATGCACAGGTGTTGTGCGCTTTCCCATGTCAGCAGTCCCATAGCTGTCAATTGGGATGCAAGGGTTGCACAGACACAGCCCTGTAGTGATGCACTGTCACTGCTGCCGCTGGTCCAGGGCACTTCCATCTTTGCTCAGTCTTCCTACCAGGTTCCATCTCTTCAGCCGGTTGATAGGCCGGACCACAATGACGTCACTCCCACTCATGCATACCCTGTTTCCCTGAAAATAAGACCTAGCGTGATTGTCAGTGATGGCTGCAATATGAGCCCTACCCACCAAATAAGCCCTACCCTGTTTCCCCGAAAATAAGCCCTACCCTGAAAATAAGACCTACAAGGACTTTAACTAGGGCTTATTTGGGGGGGCAGGGCTTATATTGCAGCCATTACCGACAATCACGCTAGGTCTTATTTTCGGGGAAACAGGGTACATGAGTCAAATCACCACAGCACACAGTACTGTAAATGTGGTCTGAGCTGCGCATTTGAGGCTGAGATCACATCACTGCTGACATGTAGGGGGAGGCATTTACAACAGAAGAGACCACTAGGGTCTCTTCTTTCACTGTCCAGTTACAGGCTGGGTGAGTCTAGGAAGACCTGTGCTCAAAGGATGTGGGTAGAATGATGCTGGCCATCAGATTGAGGGCATTGAGTAGCTGAAAATAGTACTGTGAGTGCAATCTCTGTATAGAAAGTGAATACTGCAGCAAACACTTTTTTTGTGATTTTTATCTTTTAAGAGGCTAAAAATGTTAGCTTGTAATTTTTGGCTAGAGTTCTGCTTTTAAGAAAGTAAGCACAATTTTCATTTCAACTGGCACAGCCACATCTTAGAGAACCACACTTTTCTATAGCTACAGCTCCAGAACCACATCTATAAGCAAGCTTAATCTGAGGTAGAGTATAACAACATCTGAGCTGTAAGAGAATGATTTAGATCTTGTACCAGTGAGAACTGAGCTACGGATGTAAATCATAACTAACACATCTAGACAGAACACAAATGGCTTCTGCTATAAACCTGTAATGCAGCTCAAAATCATATTCTATAAATAGGAAAAAGAAAAGTGACTGAAATATCAAAGCAGATGAAAGGCATAAAAGCACAAAGCCTTTAGCAAATTACAGACACATATCAATCCTCCATATTGTGCCATGATAAACTTTCTTATGCCAAGGAACAAAACCTGCTGCTATAATCACTCAAACAGTATTAGTTTGATTTGGTCTTTCATTTTTTTTGCTTACTTAAAGTGGGGTTCCACCCAAAAAAACAAACATATGTAAAAAATTCTAAAAAAACAAACAAAAAAACATTTGGATATTTTTTTTTTTTTTACTTACCTCTAAATGCCTGTTGCTAGGTGGTCCCTCGTAGTCTGCCCCTTCGTCTGCCTGGGCTGGTGACATCACTTCCCCCTGGCACAGGAAGGGCTCGGCTCTTCTCCCTCCCTCCTGTCAATCATCTGGGACCCTGTGCAGGTCCCAGGTGATTGAGCGGCCAATCACGGCGCTCGGCGCCGCTCGCGCATGCGCAGTGGGTGCCAGGCTGTGAAGCCACAGCCCGGCGCCCACAGTTGAAATGCCGGCGCCGACGAGCGGAGGGGGGGGACGAGCGGGGCTTCGATCCCCCGCACCGCTGGACCCAGGGACAGGTGAGTGTCCAATTAAAAGTCAGCAGCTGCAGTATTTGTAGCTGCTGACTTTTAATTTTTTTTTTTTTTAATGGCCCCACTGGGTGGAACTCCTCTTTAAAGACCATTTTAAAACATGTGCATCCAACAATACCATATCCACAATGTAACAATGCTACAGTGATTTCACTGCAGAGTGAACAAAGTTGTCACACCGGTAAAATAAGTGGAAAAATAATACTACTGGCAGGATTAACAGGCAATAAAATTGTGTAACGGTGAACTCAGAAAAGCAAAAACTGCTGTGTGAATGCTAGTGACAGACTGCATCATCATATTTACACTTTAAACTTCAGTCCCTTTAATCATGGTCCCCCCCAAGCACTTCCATTTTTGATTGTCTGGCGCATACATATACACATGCTGAGTTTTGGACACATTCACTGCTAAACAGAGGTCTCAGACCTCGACTGTGCCATCCTCCTGTGCATGTGAAGATGTGCCGAAAGTATCTACCGGGCCCCAAAGGTTGGGCAGAGCCTTTCAGTTCATCAATGCAGTTGTGCACAATGTCATTTTCACCTAGGCAAGAATGGAAGAAGTGCTGCCCTGCAGGACAAAAAAAATTAACAAAAACCAGTATCCAATTGTGGGAGAGGGAGGGGCTGGAGCAAGGTGAACGCATATTCGGAGTGCTTTAAAAAACTTTTTTTCCATTTTGAATAGAGCAAGGGAGGAATAAAACCCCTGTCAGATTTTTTTCACCATCTGTGTCTCATTGCGGAGATTTCCCTTCACTTCCATGCCATAGCTAAACAGGAAGTGAGAGGAAATCCCTGCAAATTAAGGAAATTCCTTGGGGACCACCAGGTCACTAGAACAAGTGTCCCTATTGGAAGATTTCCCCTCCATTACTTTTCTGGGGACAAACCAAAATTTGGGATTTTCTTTTACTTTCATTTTCAATGATAATAGTAGACAGGACAAATAGAGAGGCAGCAATAAAAAACAAAAAAGCATTCTAATCACTTTTCACTCTATCCAAAACTAATTAAAACGTTTTGCCTTTATTTGTATAGCTTTTACTCCCACACTGACATTGTGTTTTGAACCTTCCAATGGACTCTTCCTAGGAATAGAAAAGATGGTGAATTGACCCAGACTGGAGACAATAGTAGCTGTTGCAATCATACCAGAGATGTAGGAAGATTTCCCCACTGGAGTCTGAAACATCAATGGAAACCTGATAGAGGACAGAACCTTTTAAGGCAGAATTGTTGTTCAATTATCAACGCATGCCAGTTGGGAGCAGTCATTAAGCTGGCGATGCTGGTTTGGCAATGCTTTTGTGTGCACATTCTCAGCAATAAGAAGTTTATCATTACAACATAAATGAAATAAATAAAACACTTATGCCCCATACACACGATCAGAAATTCCGCCAGCAAAAGTCGGATGTGAGCTTTTGGTCAGAAATTCCGACCGTGTTTATGCTTCATCGGACTTTTGCTGGCAGAATTCCAGCCAGCAAAAGATTGAGAGCAGGTTTTCTATTTTCGGTCGGAAAAAGTTCCTATCCGAAAATGTGTTTGTCTGTATGCAATTCGGACGCGCAAAAAATCACGCATGCTCGGAAACAATTCGGCACGTGCTTGGAAGCATTGAACTTCATTTTCTCGGCTCGTCGTAGTGTTGTACGTCACCGCGTTCTTGACGATCGAAAGTCCAGAGAACTTTTTGTGTGACCGTGTGTATGCAAGGCAAGCTTGAGCGAAATTACGTCGGAAAAACCATCCAAGTTTTTTCTGACGGAATGTCTGATCGTGTGTATGGGGCAGAAGATCTGCTTTGGCTGTTTGTGCACAGTGGGTGATGCAGCATTGTTGGATAACTGGGTAGGGTGAGAGTTGAGCACTTTATTAGCAGAGAAAGACAACAATACTTAATTGTGTATTCCTGCAATTCTGTGACTCAGGAGTTACACAATCTAGGTATAAATATGCATGGAACAAAGAAGAAACAAATACCAATAGCTGTACATCATAAAAACTTTAATGATGACGTAAGTCTTGTTGACATGTGAGCAATAAAATAAAAGCACAGTGTTCTCTGAATTATTCCCAATTGTTCCATAGTCCATACAATGACTAATGTGACATGTTTACCTCAAATCTATTAGTGTCATTTTGATTGATTCACTTTTAATAAAGCAAGAAAGGTAAACAGTCTTCATTGTAACTTATTATATATGCACCTATACAATGTGCTAGTTCAATAAATTCAAGAGAAAAATGAAACAGTGTAGGTCAAGTTCAAAGATCCTTTTTCTAAACCTATCAATTTAAAAGATTGCATCAATAAAAGAACTGTGAAAACATAGAGATGTGTGTGGCCACCATTACAGTTTGGTGATAAGATCCTAACTAGTAGGAAGGCCCAATAGTGTCAGCCTAAAGGGCCACTAAAGGAAGCACCCGCTTTCCTGCCCACCAAAAAAATTACAGGTATTAGGTATTGCCAACACTATAAAAAGTACCTAAAAACGAAACATCGCCTTTAAGTTCTGTTACTGTCAGTTTAGTAATCCTCAACCTTTCTAGACATATATGGGGATTTGGGAAATAACTGTTTTTTCAATGTGGATTTTCCTAACAAAAGTCTACAGTTTACCTTCATGAAAACCTATATGGGGGTTGTTTGTCAGGACTTCCTGTTTCTTCCCACAAGCTTGTCATGCTTGGATGATCCAAATGTATATTCAAGTATAATCGGGAGTGTGGGCATAAAGGATGAGCTCCGGCGTGTTCGCACAGCCCACGTGCAGAGTCCGCCAGGAAGTCGGCACTGCGCTGCACTAATCACAAGCAGTGAGACATTTCCCGATCTCTGCAGCCACGCATTGGGACAATGTCTCACTGTGTGTGATTAGCGCAGTGCCAACTTCCTGGCGGGCTCTGCACGTGGGCTGTGCGAACACGTCGGAGCTCATCCTTAGTGGGCATTGTTAATGGCTAGTGTATATTATTTTTAATCTTTTTTTAGTCTGTCTTTATTTATAACAATATAGAAATACCACCACATCAGAAGAAGTCCTAGAGCAGTGTTTTTCAACTCCAGTCCTCAAGGCGCCCCAACAGGTCATGTTTTCAGGATTTCCCTTAGATAAAATGTCTGTGGTAATTACTAAGGCAGTGAAACTGATCAAATCACCTGTGCAAAATAATGGAAAGCCTGAAAACACGACCTGTTGGGGCGCCTTGAGGACTGGAGTTGAGAAACGCTGTCCTAGAGAAAGATCTTGACTGGAAATTTGGTGGCTTATTCACTGAACAAATCCATGCAATGTCTAGGATCAACTCAGGGATTTGCAACCCTTTTCAGATTGGGGAAATCTTTTTTTTCTAGATCAGGAGTCTCCAAACTTTCTAAAACAAAGGGCCAGTTTACTTCCTTCAGACTTTAGGGGGACAGACAGTTGTCAGCAAGAACAAAACATTTTTCTGGCATCAGTGGGGGTAAACAGTGCTCCATCTTTGATAAAGGAGGGAGGAATAGTTCCCCATTGTTGGTGTCAGTGGAAGAAAGAGCGCCCCTTTGTTGATGTCAGTGGCAGGGATTTTGCCCCATTTTTGGTGTCAATGGGCAAAAGAGTGTCTCATAAGTGGGATGATATGTGCCCCAAGAGCCAGATAAAATCAAGGGCCGCATCTGGCCGGCCAGGCCGCAGTTAGAGTTTACAAAACTGTTAAAATCACAAGCAAGTAAAACACAATGTAACAGGGTTTTACGTTCTAATGGCTTTATTTATAAATTATTTGTTAGAAGTAAACTAAAAATAAAGCCATAAGCAAGTAAAACCCAGGGGCACCTTTGGACAGCAGCATTGCCAGTCTGGGGGGAAGGGGGTGTTACATGTACTGTCAGAAGTATCTGAATAATTTCCAATGTTCGTCTGTTTTTAGACATGCAATTTTTATCTGCATATACAGTGGGGATGGAAAGTATTCAGACCCCCCCTTAAATTTTTCACTCTTTGTTATATTGCAGCCATTTGCTAAAATCATTTAGATTCATTTTTTTTCCTCATTATTGTACGCACAGCACCCCATATTGACAGAAAAACACAGAATTGTTGACATTTTTGCAGATTTATTAAAAAAGAAAAACTGAAATAAATATCACATGGTCCTAAGTTTTCAGACCCTTTGCTCAGTATTTAGTAGAAGCACCCTTTTGATCTAATACAGCCATGAGTCTTTTTGGGAAAGATGCAACAATTTTTCACACCTGGATTTGGGGATCCTCTGCCATTCCTCCTTGCAGATCCTCTCCAGTTCTGTCAGGTTGGATGGTAAACGTTGGTGGACAGCCATTTTTAGGTCTCTCCAGAGATGCTCAATTGGGTTTAAGTCAGGGCTCTGGCTGGGCCATTCAAGAACAGTCACGTTGTTCAGTTGTTGTGAAGCCACTCCTTCGTTATTTTAGCTGTGTGCTTAGAGTCATTGTCTTGTTGGAAGGTAAACCTTCGGCCCAGTCTGAGGTCCTGAGCACTCTGGAGAAGGTTTTCGTCCAGGATATCCCTGTACTTGGCCGCATTCATCTTTCCCTCGATTGCAACCAGTCGTCCTGTCCCTGCAGCTGAAAAACACCCCCACAGCATGATGCTGCCACCACCATGCTTCACTGTTGGTACTGTATTGGACAGGTGATGAGCAGTGCCTGGTTTTCTCCACACATACCGCTTAGAATTAAGGCCAACAAGTTCTATCTTGGTCTCATCAGACCAGAGAATCTTATTTCTCACCATCTTGGAGTCCTTCAGGTGTTTTTTTAGCAAACTCCATGCGGGCTTTCATGTGTCTTGCAATGAGGAGAGGCTTCCGTCGGGCCACTCTGCCATAAAGCCCCGACTAGTGGAGGGCTGCAGTGATGGTTAACTTTCTACAACTTTCTCCCATCTCCCGACTGCATCTCTGGAGCTCAGCCACAGTGATCTTTGGGTTCTTCTTTACCTCGCTCACCAAGGCTCTTTTCCCCCAATAGCTCAGTTTGGCCAGATGGCCAGCTCTAGGAAGGGTTCTGGTCATCCCAAACGTCTTCCATTCAAGGATTATGGAGGCCACTGTGCTATTAGGAACCTTAAGTGCAGCAGAAATGTTTTTGTAACCTTAGCCAGATCTGTGCCTTGCCACGATTCTGTATCTGAGCTCTTCAGGCAGTTCCTTTGACCTCATGATTCTCATTTGCTCTGACATGCACTGTGAGCTGTAAGGTCTTATATAGACAGGTGTGTGGCTTTCCTAATCAAGTCCAATCAGTATAATCAAACACAGCTGGACTCAAATGAAGGTGTAGAACCACCTCAAGGATGATCAGAAGAAATAGACAGCACCTGAGCTAAATATATGAGTGTCACAGCAAAGGGTCTGAATACTTAGGACCATGTGATATTTCAGTTTTTCTTTTTTAATAAATCTGCAAAAATGTCAACAATTCTGTGTTCTTCTGTCAATATGGGGTGATGTGTGTACATTAATGAGGAAAAAAAATTAACTTATATGATTTTAGTAAATGGCTGCAATATAAAAAAGATTGAAAAATTTAAAGAGGAGGGCCCATCAAAAAAAAAAAAAAATTAAAAGTCAGCAGCTACAAATACTGCAGTTGCTGACTTTTAATTGGACACTTACCTGTCCCAGGGTCCAGTGATGTGGGGGATAGAAGCCCCGCTCGTCCCCCCCTCCGTTCAGCGGCGCCGGCATTGCAACTGTGGGCGCCGGGCTGTGGCTTCACAGCCTGGCACCCACTGCGCATATGCGAGCGGCGCCACGCGCCGTGATTGGCTGCTCAGTCACCTGGGACCTGTAATGGGTCCCAAATGATTGACAGGAGGGAGGGAGCAGAGCCGAGCCCTTCCTGTGCCGAGGGGGAAGTGATGTCACCAGCCCAGGCACTGGAAGAGGCAGACTACGAGGGACCCCCTAGCAACAGGCGTTTAGAGGTAAGTAAAATAAAAAATAAAAAATTTCCAAATGTTTTTTTTTTTATCTTTTTTTAGGCACAGTCATGAACTTTTTTTTTTTTAGGGTGGAACACCACTTTAAGGGGATCTGAATACTTTCCATCCCCACTGTATGTACTGTCAGTTTATGGCCATCTAAACAGATGAGCAAGAAAAAAAAGGTTATCAATAAAAAAAAAAAGGAACAGTAAACATTCCTAGCTAACAAGTAAGATGACATAAGTGAAGGTATTTAGTGCAAATGTCAGCATGCAGTATATTATTACACAGCGCTGAGAGAGAAGGATGAAGGTGGAGCAGTCAAGAGGATACTTGACCAATATGTGAACTCTTCGCTTACAAACACAAGAGAATTGCTAATACTTTTACTAACCTAGAAACGATCTGACTCAGGGATGTGAAATTAATCCAAACTCTGTTTTATACTTGAAAGTGCCAGCAATCAATTAAATCATTAGCAGGAATATAGGAATACTGCACACTGAATTAATTAGAGTTTACAAGTACATTTTATAAAGGTTAAGACTTTAGCAGTTAAGAAAAGCAATGTTGTGTTCAAAATACAGTAAAAAATAGATTGGTGATTACTCCCTAACTTTACACAAACAAATTAATTACTGTGTTCCTATCCTTGACCCCTCCCTACCTGAAGGCAAACATCTGTATGGATAATTACCTTTATTTTACTTGAGGAAAACATGGAAAAAACCAAGGAGCTAGAAAAAGTCAAATTAATAAATGATCAATTTTAAATAATACTCAGTTGAACTAGATTTCTCCTTCTTAAAGCCTAAAGTTGGCCATAGATAGATTGAAATTCAACCGGTTCAGCAGTGTGGCTGCACCTGTTTAACGGAAGTTGATTGTTAGGGGGGGAGAATTCCTCCATCTACCTTGCTTGTGTTGATGGAGGAATCCGTTTGCTTTTTTTTGTTCAGCCCACTGGCTTAAAGTGATATTAAACCTTTGTTATTAAAAATAAACATGGTATGCTTACATGGTTTTGCACAGAGCAGTCCCAATCCTCCTCTTATGCGGTCCCCCACCGGTGCGCTTGGCTTCTCCCCCCTTTCAAGTACCCCCCCCCAGCAAGCTGCTTGCTAAAGGCGGTACTAGTGTGGGCTCACTCCTGAGCCCCACTGCCTGCATCCATTAACACAGACAGCGGGGCTTTGCCCTGACCCTTGCTCCCGCATCGTATGATTTGATTGACAGCAGCAGGAGCCAATAGCACTGCACTGTCAGGATGGAGAGAGAGGAAAGAGACACTGCTCTCGTGCACACCACTGGAACAAAATTGGGCTCAGGGAAGTATAAAGGGGGTGTGGGGGGGGGGGGATCCTGCAGCACAGAAAGTTTTTTACCTTAAAGTGGTGTTCCACCGAAAAAAAAAACAAACATTTGGAATTTTTTTTTTCACTCACCTCTAAATGGCTGTTGCTAGGGGGTCGCTCATAGTCTGCCTCCATCAGTTCCTGGGCTGGTGACATCACTTCCCCTCGGCGCAGGAAGGGCTCAGCTCAGCCCCCTCCCTCTTGTCAATCATCTGGGACACATTATAGGTCCCAGATGACTAAGCGGCCAATCACGGTGTGCGGCGCCGCTCAGGCATGCGCAGTTGGTGCCCACAGTTGCAATGCCAGCACCGCCGAATGGAGGGGGAGACGAGCGGAGCTTCTATCCCCCGCATCGCTGGACCCTGGGACAGGTAAGTGTCCGATTATTAAAAGTCAGCAGCTGCAGTATTTGTAGCTGCTGACTTTTAATTTTTTTGTTAAAATGTTGTTTGTTAGAATGCACTAAGATAAAATAAAAACCTTAAAAACCCCAGATTGCATTCTGTGCATTAAAGTGAAAAACCTTCTGTGCTGCAGATCCCCCCAGACCCCCTCTTTTTCTTACCTGAGCCCAAACCGATCCAGTGATAAGCATGAGCGCAGCGGCTCCAGCCGCTGTCTCTCTCCTCGTTGGACAGATTGATAGCAGCAGGAACCATTGGTCAATCAAATCTTGTGATGGGGCAGGGGCCGAGTCCCGCTGTCTGTGTCAATTGAAGCAGCAACAGGATTCGGGAGTGAGCCTGCACGGGTGCCCCCAGGCAAAGAGGCTTTGTCTGGGGGCACCCGATGAAGAGAAGGGGCTTGGAGAGTCGGCGGGGGAGCCCAGAAGAAGAGGATTGGGGCTGCTCTGTGCAAAACTATTGCACAGAGCAAGTAAGTGTAACATGTTTGTTATTTTTATTTTAAAAAATCTGAAGGTTTACAACCACTTTAAGGCTTTAGAACCACTTTAAAACGAACAAATACACAGTCATCTTTGGCCAGCTTTACTCCAGGTTCTGTGTTACTTTAAATAGTTTTTTTGGGACAAGCTGCTCCAAACAAACAATTTCCTTCACTCCAGGGACTTCCCCTCTGCTGCTGAACTAAAATCGAGTTGGGCTTAGCGCTGCTCAGCCTTTCACAGGAAGCCTTGCATTGATAAACAGATATTTATTTATGGGCCCCAATGCCTCCAGTGTACATATTCAGTGAAACTTAGCAAACTGGAAGCTGACCAAGCTTCCTCTTCAATTGTGAGGCACAGCCTGACAACTCCTACTAATTATCAGAGATCTTAAAGGGCATTTAGAAGAATTGTCCTTTAAATCGTCACCCATCATTCTCATTTAGAGCCACTATCTAAATACAAACATTAACACCAATTCACTGTGAGGCTCTGCCACAGCACAACAAATTCCCTGCCTTGTCTAGCTTCTACTGGACATGCATGCATTTTGCACATTCATTCCTGTGACTTACGCTTCTGGATGATAAACTACAGTCATAGGCACAAATGGGGGAGATAGAACGCACACATAGTAGGATCTAAATGCAGCTGGGAGATCTTCGCACTGGGGCAGTTAATATTTAGGTACAGTATTTAATTTCCCTTGAGAGAGTTGTGGGAAAGATTTAGAGGACAACTCACCTAAAAGTGAATTTGTCCTTTATACAAGATTGGGTACACTCTGGGCATTTTCAGGGTTCCTAGTTTAGAAGATAAGCTAAATATTCATATTAAGATCTCTCACAGCTTCAGAGACTGAGATAAGAATTAGATTAAGGCAAATCAATTTTCACATTTAAATCAAGAACACATTAATTAATATAGCATGTATGCACAAGTTGTGATGCAATTACACTAAGATGCCTCAATTCTTATTATACCAAGCAGCAGGTTAACAGGGTTACAAGAGGAGGTCCCACTGGTTAGCACAATAGGAAGTTCCAATTAATGTGCCGATTCTCTAGCACTGCATCATCAGTAAACAAAATGGAAATTTGCCAGCATGAAAATATAGCTGAATATAGTGAAATACAGCTGAAGAAATGCATTGCACCATGAGAAGACATAAAAGTTACAGTTCTTTTGCATGCCACCAAGTTTTTGCTTTTTAGTGCAATCCATCCTGCATAAATTAAATAAACAAATATATGACCTATCTTCGGGAAGGAATACAAGCTAGTAAAATATTTAGTATAATGTGGGGGTTGTAAACATATAAAAATATTTCAGAATATGCTGATAGAGCACTAGACAGCAAAAATGGAAATTTGGAGAATTTTATGTAAAGTGCATCACATAAACTATATTAACCACATGCCGACCAGCGCACGGCAATGTACGTTGGCACATTGGCACGGCTGGGCAAATGGGCGTACATGTACGTCACCTTTAAATCGTGGCATTGTGGGTGCGCGCCCGCCGCATACTCCGTAACCGGACCCGCAAGTCCCATGGGCTCAATGTCCGCCGGGGGCCCGCGATTGTGTCACGGAGCGGCAGAATGGGGAGGTGCCTATGTAAACAAGGCATTTCCCTGTTCTGCCTAGCACCATGACAGAGATCTACTGCTCCCTGTCATCGGGAGCAGTGATCTCTGTCATGTTCTAGTGAGACAATCCCTCCCCCAGTTAGAATCACTCCCTAGGACACACTTAACTCCTTGATTGCCCCCTAGTGTTTAACCCCTTCCCTGCCAGTGTCATTTACACATAAATGACAATGATCCCAAAATAGTGTCAAAAGTGTCCGATGTGTCCGCCACAATGTCACAGTCACGATTAAAAAAACGCAGATCGCCGCCATTACTAATAAAAAAAATCAATAATAAAAATGCCATAAATCTATCCCCTATTTTGTAGACGCTATAACTTTTGCGCAAACCAATCAACATACGATTTTAGGGATTTTTTTTTTTTTACAAAAATATGCAGAAGAATACATATCAGCCTAAACTGAGAAAGAAGTTTGTTTAATATATTTTTGGGGATATTTATTATAGCAAAAACTAAAAAATATTTTTTTTGGCAAAATTGTCACTCTTTTTTCGTTTATAGCGCAAAAAATAAAAATTACAGAGGTGATCAAATACCACCAAAAGAAAGCTATGTTTGTGGGGAAAAAAGGACGTCAATTTTGTTTGGGTGCAACGTCGCACGACCGCGCAATTGTCAGTTAAAGCAACTCAGTGCCCTATCGCTAAAAGTGCTCTGGTCAGGAAGGGGGTAAATCCTTCCGGGGCTGAAGTGGTTAAGGTTATCTGTACAACATAACTAAAAACATAGATCTGATTTTATCACGAAAAAGACAAAACATGGGCATTCTTTACATGTGGGCAGGCACACACACACATGAAATTGACTCTCATTGTCAATTGTCTCATTGACAGCAGTGTGCAGCAGCACAGATGTTGATGACATCTCCTCGACATGACACGTCCCCTCCAGAGTCACAGTGACCCTCTCTTCAGGCACGGTGGACCCTTCAGTCCACCCCAGTCCAAACAGCACTGACAGTCCCGCTCCCGGCTTGCCTTGGATGGTCTCGGACAGCTCTGGACCAGAACTGGACATGCGAAGTTCTGAGTTGAGCGTCACAGCCATATTTTTTACTGGCAACCTTTTCCTGTCACTGGCATTTACTGGCAGGTGAAAAGTGCCCTTTTACTGGCTGCCAGTAAAAATACTGACGGTTGGCAATACTGTGTCAGACTTATTGTGTTCACAAAAAATTACTATTGCCACTGCATCATCTACATCAATTTTTCACAATAAGCTTGAGCACAGACCATGTAGCTAACAAATGCTACAGAGAATGTTGACCATGGTATTATTATAATGCTAACTGTTAATGGAATAATATTCTTAAACTACTTTAGCAACCAACATTACTGTATCTATGTGTATACATTTGGCAATGCACTGGTTGTCTGGATAAGTATAAACCAGAAAAGGAAAAGAAAATTCTGATGCACACTGGCCAGCTGGGGGCAAATGGTATTGTAGGAAGGTACTCTGTTAATGTCTGGTCCAGGCCTTTAACCAGTTCAAATATGACCTCAAATACACAATATTTTCAAGCTTATGTACTTTTATTACTCTACTATCTTTAGATATGCAACTTTTGTCCCACTCCACCAAGTAATCTGATCTTCAAATTCAGGTTGAATCTCTCTATCCAGCTGTCTGTGAAAGGTAGAACACCTAGTCCGCAATTTAGTTTTGTGCAAAATATATTCTAAATATATATACTCGTGCTGATGGTGTACAAAATATCATAAAGTGGAAAAAAACTTATGATAACAAATGCAGCTGCTGTACACAAGGTGCTAATTACTTGAACAAATACAAATATATACAATACAGCGCTAGCAAAGACAATATAAGTGAAAATAAAACAATTTATTAATGATGACCATAAAAGTCCATATAAAGGGACTGTGAAAAAATAAACAAACAAATTCTGCGCTGCTCACAACATTAGCAGCTGACACACCACATGCAAAAACTGGTAAATAAAAGTGTAGCGCTAAAGGTTTAAGATACACAGTACAAACCATGCAAAATTGAAAATAAAATTAATCACTGAAAGGGCCACATACATCTGATGGGTAAATTAATATCCTCAATCAATATTAGTAAAACATACATAACATGCCCAAACGTGATAATGTGCATAAGTAAAAAACACAATCTATATTGTTATGATGAAAAAACGTCCATAAATGATGAAATGATGAATCTGTACACCACGGGACACCAAAAAATCTTGAAAAGGTGAATATGTACTTGTGAAGGAACCACCACCGAATATAGGGAGGCTTACCAAATGGTTTGAACACACTAGGGCATACGCACTGTGTGTCAAACAGGCTTGCTTTTACATCAAATGGACCCTTGGATGGTAACGTCATGGTGATGTATGTGAATGACTGCCGAATAGAATCTTGGAGAATGTGATGCCAGTAATGGACCCACGCTCAAAATTCCACGGGCAGTTGCGGAGTACCAAAGAGGAAATAGAAATAGACCATAGCGTAATTCCATAAAATAAACCACATTTATTAAAAATACGAAACCACTCACATGGATATGTATAAAACAGCGCTGATTAAAATAGAAAAAGGCAGCAGTGGGAATCGTCCCGACGTGTTTCGTCTCCAAAGGTCATCATCTGGGGTGTCACCACGCTCCAATCCAGAAAGTGCAAAAAGTGCAAAGTGCTCCAGAATTTTCAAGATGTTACCACAACACCCACTCCTGTGTCCCCACTCACTGGATCAAATGGACCCCCAGCTTTTCAGTCTAGGGGTCACTTCAGGCTTAATAGTGATGGCCAGGAATGGCAGGTTTGGCATCAGATCATAAGACAAAACTTCCTTGTAAAGATGATCAGCCAGAAAAAACAGGTACCCAGAATAAAATAGTGAAGTACCGCTAAAAAAAGGATTTATTGCGCATGGAAAAAGATACTTACAAGAAGCAAGGTAAAATCAGGCATAAAGAAACCCACCTGATCCAAAAAGGTGCAAGTTTTTTTGGACCCCCCCCAAAAAAACTTGCACCTTTTTGGATCAGGTGGGTTTCTTTAGTTGTGGGAGATGTGTAATGTGCAAAACGTCCAAACATGGGGTGAGGAAGACCACAGACTTTACAGCCCACTCCTCTGGTGAGTCCTTTAAAATTAACAAGTTTTTCACGTGTTGTACCACCCATGTCACGTATCTTTTGTCCTGTCCCTGTGGACTACAGTACGTGGGTAGGACCACCAGAGCATTGGGAGTCAGATTATGTGAACATGTAAATAGGGTAAAAAAGGGATTCAAGCACCACAGCTTGTCCAGTCATTTTAGACTATTTCACGGAAGGGACCCGAGTGGTTTGACCCTTTGTGGCATAGACAAAATTGAAGGTCATTGGAGAGGAGGCAACCTTAAGAGAGCCATCTCTCGCAATGAGACTCAGTGGATCCATCTGCTTAGAACTATGAACCCTTTGGGGTTGAACATCGAATTGGATCTAAACTGTTTTTTGTCTAATTGGTAACATTTTTTTATTATCACATATGTGTTCCTTTTCTTCTGATTTTTTTCCGATATATTTTTATTTCATTGTGTTTATTTTTATTTTCATTCTTTTATTTTCATTGTAATTGTTTTCATTTTTATTTGTATTATTATTTTTATGTTATTTTTCATTTTTCATTTTATTTTTATTTTCAAATTTCTTTTGTGTTTATTTAATTTATATTTTTTCATTTCTTTTTTTGTTTATCTTTATTTTTGGTGTTATACACTTTTTATATTTATTGTTGCAGTTATGTTAATTCATTGAATTTTTTTTAACATTTTTTAAATGTTATCAGTGTTATTGTTATATTGTGTTAAACCAGAATTGACGTCAAGTCCTTGGAAGTATTATAGGAATTTTATCCAACCAGTAATATGGCAGTTTTGTCTCCCCTATGGTTCTTGCTCTGTCCACAGGGGTGACATTTTTACCCCACCAACAAAATGGCCGCAATGCCAATTTGATTGGTGCTTTTAGGGGGAGGTGTTTCTCCTCCTGTATTTAAAGATGGCTCAGTTAACCGAAAATGAGGTCCTTGATGATGCCTTGTGGGAGGGTGAAACACGTAGATGTAATTTCCGGTTCCTATTGACGTCACTTCCGGTATCGTGGTACGCACGCCATGAACAGCGTTTTTGTATTCATATTCACCATTTTACCTTGCTTCTTGTAAGTATCCTTTTCTATGCACAATAAATCCTTATTTTTTTAGCAGTACTTCACTATTAGTCCATTACTTTTTATTCTGGGTACCTGTTTTTTTCTGGCTGAGCATCTTTACAAGGAAGTTTTGTCTGATGATCTGATGCCAAACCTGCCATTCCTGGCCATCACTATTAAGCTTGAAGTGACCCCTAGACTGAAAATTGGGGGTCCATTTTATCCGGTGAGTGGTGACACAGGAGGGGGTATTGTGGTACACCTTGAAAATTCTGGAGCACTTTGCACTTTTTGGATTGGAGCACTTCAGTCACTTTATATGGACTTTTATGGTCATTATTAATTAATTGTTTTATTTTCACTTATATTGTGTTTGCTAGTGCTGTGTTGTATATATTCGCAATTTAGTTTTGCACCTCATGTGACTATTGCAAGCTTTTCTGCTTCATCCCCCTGTTTTTTCTGCTGTCATCTTTTGCTCCCTATCACACAAGTGCATTGTCATCTAGACCAACAAACGCAAAGATGCTTTGTCATTGACCTTGCACACTGCTTTGGAAAGTATAATAATCTGGTTTGTCCTTTCATCAGGGAAGCAGCTGGTGGGGTCCAAAAATACCAGGCCAGGTATTAGTTTCTATGTGCATGGTCTAATGCCGCGTATACATGACCGGATTTTACAGCATACTTGGTTCGGCGGACCGGAGTCCTTTGGACAATTCGATCGTGTGTGGGCTCCAGCTGACTTTTTTTCCCCAAAAGTTTGACAGACCTGGAAATGAAACATGTTTCAAATCTTTTCTACGGACTCCAGTCTGGTCGAAAAGTCCGCTCGTCTGTATGCTAGTCCGATGGACAAAAACCGACGCTAGGGCAGCTTTTGGCTACTGGCTATGAACTTCCTTGTTTTAGTCCGGTCGTACGTCATCACGTACGAATCCGTCGGACTTTGATTGATCGTGTGTAGGCAAGTTCGTTCATTCGGAAAGTCCGTCGTAAAGTCCGCAGGACAAAGTCTGCCGTAAAGTCCGCTCATGTGTACGTAGCATTAGACACACCTACTGAAACATTGGCTGAACCCTGGGAATCATGGTTCTCTGTTCACCCTACTTCAGACGTCAAAACATCTCTGACATTAAGAACTATAAAAGTTTTTATTTAGCCTGGAGTTCTTCTTTAGAGAGACACTGTTACCTGTGTTTATGCAGGGCATATTTTCAGTGTACGGGAAAAAGGGCATCCCCTGCCCCCCTTAAATTCACCTTACCTGTGTGAGTCTCCCTCCCTGTCACGTCTGTATATGGGGGAGCCTGTGACCTGCTGCCCTGTGACAGTGCCCAGTGTTGGCTGCCAACTGCATTAAACTTCCACTTAGATTGTAGGATTTGTGTTTATTTTATGAAGAATACAACAGGAGTCGCTGGCACATGCACAAGTGGGTAGAAATGGCCAAAGTTCCCAGATTGAATGGATGAGAAGTCTCACTGCTTGTTGTATCCAAGGCATATAAGAAGCCTGGGGCTATAAATCTCCACCAAAACTAAAATACCACTTTTCAATGGACTAAACCTTCAACAGCTACTTATATGAGATGTGAATGAGAATGCTGGTCAACAAATTTACAGTCTGCATTACGAAAGCCTTCTTCCTACAAGCTGGTTTGAACAACATTTCAATGTGGACCCTAAATGTATTTAAAAGAGGCTCTTCCAAACATCTAATTTCAACACACCTATATTTTTCTTCATTCGTTTCAACAGTAATTCTACTTCATGCTTCAGTGGCCTAATCGTAATTAATGCAACAGTCCGTAGGCCCTCAGCCAATGCTAGTCTGTTGAAGTAGCAATATAAATCAAGGAACTTGAGGGACAAGAAGGGGAGTCTGGTAAACCTAAACACATAATTTAAAATATGTACCAAAAGCAGCACTGGAAATCCATCCATTAACTCAACTTAATTCTTCATTATTCTGGATGAAATCTCCTAGTCCAGACAGACCGGAACTCATTGAGAAGCAAGCTGCAGAAAATTGTCTTGAAAGATTCCAATTGGGAGTGAAAGTTCTTCATTTTCTTCCCAGGCTCCCTGAGCTCCTTCTATTGTACACAGCCAGAAGAGAAGAACTTTGGCCTAATTCCTTACCCTGCTGCAGAACATCACTCCAGAAACTTTTGTTAAAGGAACAGTGTCCTTTAACATAGATTAATGTACAGACCGCCAAGAGCCCAGGAAAAATGAATATGAATAAGTTACTGGTTGTGCTGAATCATGGTATCACACTGTCTTTCCTGGTGATTAGAGGATTCTTTGGTCCATGGTAAACATTAGTTATGTTTGTTAGAATGTCACAGATGCTACAGAAACTAATGATCAATAAAGTCCCTGGAAGGTAATCCAGTTGTAATTAATAATGTGACCTTTACTGGTAGGTGCAGGAAGGAGCTGATTTTTATATGTAATTAGAGGTGGGATGATAAAGAGTAGATTACTAGTCGCCTACAGTAACATGGTGGTGGAATTGTGTGGATACACTGATCACAAAAAGAGTTTTTCATTTTTCATGTTTTATTTCTTAATTTTTTCATTTTATGGACTATTCATTTATACGTAGGATTTATTTATTTTAGAGATTTGTACTTTATATTTATATATATTTTTACACATAGCGCTACATTTATTTATTTGCTGCCTGCAGTAACATGTTTAGAGTCCGCAATGTCTATTTTCCTTCTATAATGTATGCTAAATTTAGTGTGAGCCACACTATTTTGCTTATCTGTAATATAGAGAGCTCCTAACACCAGTCAGCTTAAAATGTCACCCTTCCTGAGTGTGTGTTCTTTTTTTTTTTTCTCTTACTTTGCTTCTTTTTTTTTGCCTCAGTCCCTAAACCCACTTATTGTTTGTCTACTTAGACACCTAGAGGATTTCCTTCATTCATACTCTGGTGGACACAGCAAGTTTCTTCCATACCGATTTCAGTGGAGAATGGAGAATGTAACCACACAAATGAATTGTATACTGTGCACTGTCATCTCATGCCTTTGATTGGTATTTGATCTATGCATATTATGATATACTTACTATATGTTCTTGTCTGACTCCCTACTGTATGCAGCCTTATTGATGTATATGTCCCACTACTGTTGTTTGAATGTAAAAACTTAAATCAAGAAATTTAAAAAAAATGTCAAACTGGCTGATTTTACATTCAGCCTGGGTTCACACTATAGCAATGTGGGAACCAGCGCCGGTTCCCGCATAGCATCTCTCCCGCAGGCAGTTCACACTGCCCTCTGCGAATTGCTGCGGGTGTCAATACAATACCCCTAGATTGGTTCACAGATCACAGTGCGAACTGTGGATACAGACAGGAATGAGATTGCATGGGTGTGAACACCTATGCGTTCAGATTCCAGTGCGGGAAAAAAAAGTCCCTGCTCTTTTTTTATGCAAATCCAGTTCAGCCATATAACTGTCTGTATATGGGGGAGCCTGTGACCTGCTGCCCTGTGACAGTGCCCAGTCCTGGCTGCCAACTGCATTAAGCTTCCACTTAGATTGAAGGATTGGTGTTTATTTTATGAAGAATACAACAGGAGTCGCTGGCACATGCACAAGTGGGTAGAAATGGCCAAAGTTCCCAGATTGAATGGATCAGAAATCTCACTGCTTGTTGTATCCAAAGCAAAGAAGAAAGTGATAATGGCAAAGAAGAAAGTGATAATATACATTTCAGGCTATATTTCTACCATTTTGATCATTTATGCAAAAGAAGCCGATTCATCATACTATATTAAACCAAACATTCAACATACTGTACCTCTTATTAATAACAGCCAAACCCACTTATGTAACCCTCTAGGCCAGTGGTGCCCAACCAGTGGCAGTGGCCTGCGACCTTCTGCTCTGGGATGGAATAGAATAGAATACTGCTATTAAAGGTAAGTTTATTACTAAAATCACAGTGTATATATGGGCATATCTGTTCTCCAGTGGATACTGTGCTGCTTTTAAACTGATCCCCAGGTGCAGAGCAGCGCACCTGTGGGTTACCTGCACTGAGCCATAGACTTCTGTTATTACCTGCAAGCTTGGTGCACTTTCTCAAAGTCTTTCTCAAATACCTGTAGCATATAATAAAAGTCTATGGCAAAGTGCAGCTACCCTGCAGGAAAGCCATACGTGCAGCATGCTGCACCCGTGGTGAGGGTAAACCGCAGTGCATCAGTGTGAAAGCTGCCTTAAGCCCCTTTCACATGATCAGTCCAACCCAATTGGACCCTCCATTCACCTCTACAAACACCTACCTCCAATCCAATCCACTTAAAAAAAGAGTAGAATGGGCTCTATAGAGTAGAGTGGGCTGTGTCCGTGCATATGCAGAGCAGACACAGACCTGCCATCCGCCCACTCCGCTCATTGTGGCCCACAACCGGTTACCAAGTCGCTTAAGTGGTCCAAAACTGTGAATTTTCAGAAAACATTCTCAATATTTAGCCATAACAAGCTCACTTGGAGCAGGATAATCCGGAGTCCAACATCCAACATTACTTGTTCCTACATAGCAAATAATGCATTTCATGTGTATGCATAATTTTTTATTACCGTTAGATAGTTGGAAAAGCTGGGAAGAACATAACCATAATCGCCAAGACTGCAGCCTGACTGAAGCCATGTTCAAAATACCACAATAGTAGTTAAACCTTTCTGGGTATCAATAAACCAGGGCCAACAACATAGCCATAATAATAACTGCACCTACCATTCATATGAAGGTCAAACTTGTTATCATGCCAGCTTCCTTAAATCAATCAACGCATAGTAACGTTTATTTATTTTTTGGCACAAATGATAGAGAATACATACACAGCTCACACTTTGGCTGATTCCTGATGAACTGGCTGAAATTCAAGCCATGAGTAGCCCTGACAGCACCACCCAGCTCAACAAATTTTGATCAGAAAATTGGTTCGGGTGGAAAGTTCTTGTCTGAACAATGACAGGGCCATATATGGCTTGAACTTTGGCTCATTCCTGCTGAATCAGTCAAAATTCAAGAGTTGAGGGGTCCTGTTAGTACCATCCAGCTTGACAAACCTGGATCTGAAAGAAGCCGGGTGGGAAATTCTCAGCTGAACAGTGACTTCAGCCCATCCGATGAAGTTATTTTATTGCTTATGTATTGTTACAGCTGTGGCTGTCAGAATACTATAGCTGTAAGAGAAAATTCCTCCATCTTTTCTGTTTAGCATGGATGGGGGAATCTACTGATTTTGCTTGTTCTGAAAATTACCTACTTCTGAAAATGTTAGATGACTGGCTGTCTTCAGTGCTTTCTGAGTTACTGACCTGGACAAAGTATAGAAATAAGGAATTACAACCTTTCTCAGATTTTCATATGCTGCATGCTTGTTTCCGTTTAGCGATTCTTAAAGATTAAAACAGCACTTTCAGAAGGTCAGTAATGGCATTCTAAATTTTTATCTGAAGACAGATATACTTTATTGAATGATGTAGGAAAAAATAAATAAAAAATATACACAAACAAAATACTTGTTTGTTGTCCATAAATGCAGCTGTCCTAGGTAGCCGTGCTGACAATAAATGCAGGCTTGCAGCTGATGTAAATTTGGATTTTCTCAGCTGCTAGATAACAACCCTTCAGATTCTTCACTTCCTGGTATAATAATTGGCACACAAGAGACACAGACAGTTTTATGTTTTATTTGTAGCACTGTCAAAATATTTATAGAAATCTGACAGAATAAAAACATCAATGAAGAGCATAATGAATCATGAATATGCAAATATGCAAATGTTTGCACTGTAGTTCCCAATCCACTGACACTTGTATTTTGGCCAAACAGACCCAATTCACTGGGAGCTGTATACTGGTGCCAGCGAGATCAGATGGTGCTGATTCTGCCAGTTTTACCAGCATGTTGTGTACTTGTTAATCTCTCAGGGTAAAGAGGACAATAACATTTTAGCTGAGCTAATAATAAATTGCAAGAGGTTAGGATATGACAAATAACGCGCTTCCCAGCTAACTGCACATTTAAATTGGCCAGAACAAGTAAACACTATCACAGGAGGACAGCGCACCTACAGCATGATATGACAGGAGGAATGTAAACATTTAGGACACATACAGAGATTCACACCTGTGCATTCTTTCATGGCACAGCTCAATAGAAACCAAAAAATAAAGCCCCTCCCAGCACTGTTCTAAAATGATATGGGTGTGGGACACAGTGAGACCAAATGAGTTGCTACAGGCAAATTGTTGCTGCAGATCCATTCTTTGATTTCCTGGCCTATAGCTGTATCATGCAGGACATGTGCCAATACCCCAGGGATGTAAAGCACTACAGTGTCCATTAACTAACCCAGTTAGTTAGGAGGTGAAGACAAATGAAGGCAGAATTTGGTCCTAGGTAAGGTCGCCACATTTATCCCCCTCTCCTATTCACCAAAGCCAGCCATACATACATCGAAATTCAGCTGAGTCCAGAAGGGACAGGCAAATTTTGAACCATGTATGGGGACAGCTGTTGTACAGAATTCGATCTACTGATCAACTTCTGTACAACCCCCCTTTTGGGCTTTTCCCAATTGATATAGCTGGCAGCACTGATCACTGTATTCTGACAGTGGGGAAGTCTCTCCACCGTCAGAACTCAAAGGTTCAATGAGAGTGGTTCCTCCGTCTACCTTAAAAAACCTCTAACATTTTTTTGCTTAACCCGCTGGTTAAACAAAAAAATAATGAATGATGTATGGGCTCCCTAGCACTCTTACCATTGGTTGGGATTGCAGCAGTAACCGATATTTCACCCAATTGCATTGTCTGTAGTGACGTGGCCCACCCTATCAGGCCTCAACAGCCTACAAGTGCATCCTACTTGATAAAGTTAACAAGCAGATTTACAGCTTTGACCAATTGTGCTCCCTTGTTTACTGCAGGAGCATGAAGGTTTAGGTGCCCCCCCCTTACCGTATCGTGACCACGGCTGCCAGAAAATGCAAAACTTGGCAAAAACGCAAACCACGTTTTAACCGCTATTTTGCCACGATTTAAATTTTCCTGAGGCCGGCGGTCAAAACGTTCCCATCCTGAATGCGATTCTTCCGCATTCAGGAGAGGGAGGTTTAACCACACCTAAATACAGCAGCTTCTAAACTCTATAACCTATGACTTATAGAGTTGAGTTTAGGAGCTTTGGCAAAAAAGCAGCAAAAGCTCCTAAACTCAAGTTTAGGAGGTGCCATTGTACATGAAGCCTTAAGCCAATACACACGGGCCGAGTGTCAGGAGACATTGGCCAGTTAAAAAAAAAAAAAAAAATGCCCATCATTTGGCCTGTGTGTACACCACCCTGTCTGACAGAAGCCGTTCGGCTTCTGTCAGACGAGCATGCTGAAAAACCAGCAGCCGACTGACTCCTGATAAGCGCTCTCAGCCAATGTCGGAGAGCGCTGATCGGAGTGTTCTGGCATGGGGGGTGGGGGGCGTCCCCTCCTGTCAGAACACAAAACACAACAGCTCGGCAGGGGAGATCATTATACTAACTTTGCAAAGTTAGTACAGTGTCTCCGACCGGAGTCATCCCGCTGGGTTGAATGCAATAAATACTCATAGTGTGTACCAGGCTTTAGGGATTTCATACGCCAGCTTTAGAATAGGGCAATGATCTGCTAAGGCAGAATGATAATGACAGATAAGGTGGTACACTAGTCAATCCAGTAACTCACAGTGTTCAATCAGATCTCACCTTTCATTTTAGAGCAGCCACATTAACAAATGATGAATTGTAATTAAACATATGGGTTAGGCTGTCATTGGCAGGGCGCTCCTAATTCTCTTGCCTTGCATCGTACTGTAACTATACAGCCCCCCTCTATTTTGTGAAGTGCTATGGAAACTGTGGCATTCTATAAATCCTGTATAATAATTAATAATGGATTACCCCATGAACAAAACCCCATAGTTTTGAAACAGCAGAAGCATTTCTGAACCTAAATAAATATTTTATTATATTACAGCAAGCTTGATAAAAAAGTTAACATGATCCTCAAAATAAATACAAAATAATGCCCAATTATTTGTTTTTCAGACCATTACTGCAGAGTCCTTTAAAGCATACACGTGCTGGACAACAAAGGGTAATTGAGTTCCCTCCTAGCACAACAATGAGAGATGACACAACCAGCTGGTGCTGCTGTCTAACCCTGGGAGTGAACAAATGAGGGGCTGTGTAAGCTTGGCGAAGACCATTTCACTTCTTTAACCTCCAACATTAGTTATTGGCTGCTAACAGATCTCTTCCCCATTGTCAAATAACATATTTTCAAGGAGTGAAATGGACTGAGGTCAAACAGGGTCAGTAGATGAGACAACACAATACTCCTGCCCAGAAGTATTATACTGTGCCAAATATATACAAAATGTTGTACAACAAGGCATCTCATGTGTGTGCCATCTCCTTACTGATGGTCCTACATGTGCTTACAGAATAACATCCTGAAATATAGTATAGCATAATTGGTTGTATTTTTCTCTTTTATTTTCAAATTTAAGATAGATCAAATTAAAATGTTGGCATTCATCAGCTAAGTAACTAACACCTCATATTTTCACAAAGTCTATCACAGTCCACGTTCCATGGCAGCATCACAATTTTATTCTACCATCACCACTTCTGTTCTGGAAAGGAAAAAAGTCAAGAGCTCTGAAAGAACCAAAATGTCTGATTCTTAAAGTGGTATTAAACCCAAAAGCAAAAATGTTGTTTTTATATTAAACCCAATGTCAAAAATATTACTGTTTATTAATTCTTAATTTTCCTTTTTTAGGTATTTTTCCTTTTATTTTCACCTGGTGATCTGGCCAGTTACACACTTCCTGTCTTACGGTGTCTCCACTCCAGATGGAGGAGAGCAGAGACAGAGACACCTTTGGACAGCAGCATTGTCAGTCTGGGGAGAGAGTAGTGATCGATGCACTAGCAGGTTCAGACGGACTTGACTCACCAATTAAAGTAAAACTTCAGCTAACACTTCTTAAGCAACAGGTTTTACATAAATAAATACAAATCTGACCATTGTATGCCCCCCCCCCCCCGTCAGTGGTGGTAAATGGTTTGTCTTACCTCTCTAACTGCCACTTTTATTGTGTAAACTGTTCTATTAGGTTGAGAAATAAAAGATTTAATGGCCAGATCACAAGGTGAATAAAAAAAAAAGGAAACCAATACAGCCACCACATCCAAAAATTGGTAGCTGGGAAAATATAAATAGTATTTAGTTATTTCTATTTCATTCATAATGCTCTACAGAATCCATTCTAAGAACATGCAGAGAGCTGTGGCTTTTGGTAAATATCTGTCTTGTATGAATCAGCCTCACTTGGGTTTTGCTCAGATGCTGGTGCCTCAGGGCCATGCAAGTGTGAATCTGCATTTTTTCTCACACTGAACTGAACAGCCTATATTTAACTCACAGACAGAGATAAGAATATACACAGATCATTTTTTTACCTAAGAATTAATGCCAACTTGTTTAACTAAACTACAAAGACTGACATAGGGAGGAAGGCAGGGTGGGTGTTAATCTATTGTTTGAACGGTGGGTGTGTTATCTGCTGATATCTGCCGATATAAAGGATGTTTCAGAGCTTATGAATATGAATAGGTTTGCCTTTCCACAGCTTCCTCCTCCCCGTTCTCCATCAATCACAAAGCTGCTTTGTCACAGAACCTGAGCCCCATACAGATTTACTATCTATTGATGAATAGTAAGTAGCCCCATCTTGCTAGTATCCCTCAGTCACCCATTTTTGATGCAGTTTAACCATTTCTTATAGCATAAGACAGATAAAGAACTAGTTTGCCACTATAAAAAAAGTAAAATATTATAAACAAGCATCAATGGTCATAAACGGTGGGTGCAAGCTGTGTGACCACACACACACACACATGAAATAATATAATTCACATAATTAACATAAAAGCTTCAAATCCCTTTGTCTATTGAAAGGTTTCCTATCATATAACACCTGACAAAACCTTAGAAAAAAACAGATTGCATCCTGTGTAAAGCAGATTAAGGGCGTAGTGATGAGAACAGCTTGTACCTCTTATAGAGCCCATGAAGGGGCTGCAGACACAGGAACTGCCAGTAATCCAGACAGAACGCTTTCAACTTCATCATCTTGGAAGCGGGCAGAGAGAAGTGCCAGTCTGGCACCATCCATTAACAGCAGGTGCCTTATTGCTCAGCTGATTCATTTGCACAGCAATCTGGGAAAATTCCTTGAATCCGTCAAACTCCAGATATAGCCAGCAAGAGAAAAATACAGACTCAATCTCACAGCTCCAAGCTGGTCACATCACTGGAAGTTAGGGAAAGATCTATGGAAAGAAAGTAATCCGCACAGGTTCTGGCTCGTCCCCAAGGTTCATGGCAGAAACCTTTCCAAAATATTACCCAGAAAATCCTCTTTGCAATAGGAATCAGCGGGACCACTCAGTGTTCTGTCATCGGACACGTCCGGTACATTGTAGCAGCTCATGTGAGCGTGTGACAAAAAGAAATGTCAGAGCGTGGCCCTCCCTGCCTTAAAATAAATTATTCTAATCTTATTCCCAGCACACGTTGTCATTCAGGTCTGTGTGAACAGCTAATCATGAGAGCCACATGCTGCACAGAGGGACAGGCTCCCAGCCAGATACAGGGGCCTTGGGATTGGCCCTCTCTGGTTTCTACGGAAACAGGAACACATTGATAACAGCTGAAATGGGACCTGGATGACAGCCTTCTTCGCCTTTCAGCAGAATAATGTCTCTGTAATGAGCAGTACAAGGCCCTTATAGAGACCCTCAGCACAAAGCCTGATCTGGGATAGCCAGTTTACAAGTAAATACAAGGATTTTACAGTGAAATAAATGTACACAGCTGTCTGAGCACACAGTTTGGTGATAAAAAGAGCACCCACTGAATTGTAATAAACCACAACTTTTATTATAGCTTAATGTAGAGAAAATGTAATCACCCACAAAATTTGGTTTTACAGAAAAAAAATGGTGTAGAATAAGGTCTAGAAGAGGGTACGGATGAAATATACACCAGCCATAACTTTATGACCACTTACAAGTGAACTGCAGTGATTATCTCCTTACAATGGTATCTGAAAGTCAGTGGGATGTGAGGCAGAAAGAGAACATGTGGTTCCTGACATTGACGCCATGGAAGAAGATGGCCTGGTCTCATGAACTATGTTTTCTTTTATACCATGTGGATGGCCAGGTGCATGTGCTTTGCTTACCTGGGGAAGAAATGGCACCAGGATGCAGTAGGGAACACGGCAAGCTGGCAGAGGCAGTGTGATGCATTGGGACAATGTTCTGCTCAAAAAGCTTGGGTCGTACCATTCATTTGCATGTTAAGTTAAACGTACCACCTCCCTTAACACTGTTCCTGACCAAGTACAACCCTTCATGGTAACTGTATTCCCTGAAGGCAGTGGCCTCTTTCGGCAACATAATGTGCCTTGCTACAATAAAAAAATAGTTCATGAATGGTTTGGGGAACACAACAACAAGTTTGAGATGTTGACTTGGCATCCATATTCTCCAGATCTCAGTCCAATCGAACATCTGTGGGATGTGCTGAAACAATAAGTTTGATCCCAGTCCGATCCATGAAAGCACCACCTTGCAACTTACAAGATCTGCTACTGACGGCCTGGTGTGAGATACCACCTTCAGAGGTCTAGTGGCAACCATGCCTTAATGGTTCAGGGCTGCCTTGGCAGCAAAAGGGGGGCATGCTTAATATTAGGTGAATGGTCATAAAGCAATGGCTGATCGGTGTATATCAAATTAACAATGAAGCCTCTCCAACTATAGACCCTAGTCATACAAGCCTCACATTGCAGTGTACCTGGCTGATGTCTGACAAATGCCTTGGATTCAAATTGTAAAACATAAATTTTAAACTTGATGCTCAGTGATTTGAACTGCCAGAAGAGAAGTGGCTAAGCAAATGAAACACGCATCTTGGACCAAGTACTGGAATGTAGAGCACTAGGCTTGTACATATGAAATTTAAAGTAATAATAAACCCAGGAACAAAAAATAAAATGTCATATATTTCAGCTTACAAATCCTTAAATGTGGAGGCTGCATTCGTTTTTTCTTTCTTTATGGTTTTTTCCTTTACTTTCACCTGCTGAGCTGGCCAATAACACACTTCTTGTCTTAGGGTGTCTCCAATCTACTGAAGGATCAAAGGAGACATCCAACAGCAACATTATCAATTGGGGGGAGGAGGTAGTGTTACCTGAACCAGCAGATTTAGATGGACTTCACTAACAAATGAAAGTAGAACTAAACCCTCCTATCCTGTACAGGCAAGGGGCCTGCTATCTCAGCCTCAGTTTAATATGCAGTTCCCATAGTGCTGCATATGTAATCAGTTATGACACCAGTCACTTGATAGTTTGAGAGGTTTTTAAGAGCATAAGCAACCATGATAGTTACCATTCATGGCATGCCTTGAATCGAACTGTTCTGGGAAACAGTTAAATTGATGGATTTAGTTCTACAGTTTTGCATTTCTTTTTGAGATGAAAGTTTTACATAAATGAATAAAAGCTGACCATTGTGAGCAGCCCTGTCAGAGTTGAAGGATAACTTCACTTTTTAAATAAATAAATAAATGCACAAAAAATGCACATTTATTCTTTTATTTCCTAGGCTTCTGCAAAGCATTGTACCCAGCATTTTCAGCATTGCATCTGCTGAAAAACTGACAGGCAGACCTGATCGGACCGCCCGTGTAAAAACAGTCTACAAAAAGAAAATGAATGCAGCCACCACAACTAAGAAATGGTAAGCTACAATATATTACATTTTTGTTTTGGGGTTTAATATCAATTTAAAAAATAATTTATATCGTAAAGTACTGCAAAAGCTGTTGGCGCCATATAAATTCTGTATAATAATAATGCTCACCTTATATATTCAATATGTTGCCATATGCTTCCAAACACTTTGTGCAATGGCAAATTTATAGTGCTAAGCGACTGTAGGACACCTTAAATTTGAACTTCAGGAAAACAACTAAATACTAGACAGATAATATGCATATATGAAAGCTGGTTTATTGGCCAAAGAATTTGTATTTCTATCCAACCACTCCTGAGATTTGCACAGCCAGGTAAACACTACTTACATTTCAAGGATACAACGTTATCCGCTAGCCACCCCCAAATGTCTGGCTGGACAAATGACAGAGCAGCAGCAGAATGATAAAGTCATCCCTCTACTAACTCATCACTTTCAATCTATCAGCATGCTTTTTTGTCAACAAATTTGCTTGCAGCACACTAGATTCAGTCATGTTCTGCCCTCCCCTTTCCCCGATTGAGAGCTGTTTCTACAGAAAATTGCAGGAAGATAATATTCTGACAAATTCAGATACTTACACTATTTGAATAAAAAAAAGGAGAAAAAAAAACATTTAATGATTTATCAAAGAGTACAGAGCTGCATTAAAGTGGTTCTAAAGACAAGACATTTTATCTTAATGCATTCCCTGGATTAAAGTGAAACTTTCGTCAGAAAATGAGGTCCTGCTAGATAACTTCAGGCTGGCTCCTTTTGCAGGTATAGCTTTGTAAAACATTAAAAATAAGTGTTTATACTGTTCAACTACTTCCAGCCGGGTCTTTTCTGGCACTTTTTGTTCACATGTAACAAGCAGTATTTTTTGTTAGAAAATACTTAGAACCCCCAAACATTATATATTTGTTTTAAAGCAGAGGCCCTACAGAATAAATTAGTGGGTTTTACAATTTTTTATGTCACATGGTATTTGCGCATCGATTTTTCAAATGCAATTTTTTGGAAAAAAATACACTTTTTTAAAATTGTAATGCAAAAAAATAATACATAGCCCTTTTTTTGTAGAATATAAAAGATGAAGTTATGCCAAGTACCGTATATACTCGAGTATAAGTCGACTCGAGTATAAGTGGAGGCCCCTAATTTACCACAAAAAACTGGGAAAAACTTATAAGACGAGGGTGAGAAATGCAGCAGCTACTGTAAGTGGAAAAAGAGGGTCAACAATGCCCATCTGCAGCTGCATGCCTCCCTGTGTCCTGTGCAGCCTACCTGTATCCTGTGCATGTGCATGTGTCCTGTGTCCTGTACATGTGCATGTGTTCTGTGTCTTGTGTCCTGTACATGTGTCCTGTACATGTGTATATGTCCTGTGTCCTGTGCATGTGTCCTGTGTCCTGTACATGTGTCCTGTACATGTGCATGTGTCCTGTGTCCTGTGCATGTGTCCTGTGTTCCTGTGTCCTGTACATGTGTATGTGTCACGTGTGCATGTGTCCTGTGTCCTGTGTCCCTGTGCAGCCTACCTGTGTCCTGTGCAACCTCCCTGTGGCGATCTCCATCCTCCCTGTGGCGATCTCCATCCTCCGATCAGCGTGCGATAATACAGTTCGGCGGCCATTCCACTGTTCAAAAGCTGCGCCTCCTCCTCATCTGTGATAGGCAGAACACTCAACAGTCAGCGGTCAGCCTATCACGGACATTCTCTCATTATCATACCACGGATGAGGATAAGAGAATGTCCGAGATAGGCTGTACACTGACTGCTGGGAAATGGAGTGTTCTGCCTATCACAGTCGAGGAGGAGGCGCGCCTTTTGAAAGCTGGAATAGCCTCCAAACTGCATTATCACACGCTGGCCGCCATCTGCCTGCATGACACGCTGATCATGCAGGCAGACGGCGGTGACTTGAGTATAAGTTGAGGGGGGCACTTTCAGCCCAAAAAAAAGGGCTGAAATCTCAACTTATACTCGAGTATATACGGTAAATAGATTCTAAACATGTCACACTTTAAAATTGTGCATGCTAATGCAATGATGACAAACGACGTAATTTCACTATCCATAGGTGACGCTTTAAAAGCCTTTACAAGTTACCACTTTAGATTTACAGAGGTGGTCTAGTGTTAGAATTTGGATTTTTTTTTTTTTGTGAAAAATAGCGATTAATGTTTGGTCTTCCTTGACAAGCAACTGTGCACCACAGGGTGATTTCAAAATGGGCCTGAACTGAATTGATTGCAAAGCAGAAAGGTTGAAAATCATGAACTGGATTTTAAATAATTAATAAGGCACAAAAACATGAGCAAAGATGTCAACTGCATTATAATCACCTCTCACATGTCAGACTTCTACACAACAGGTCAATAAATATAATGTTCTTAATAATTAATGCAAAGCCTGTCACCAATCAATAGGACAAATAGAAAAGCACCATGTGCCGCTGCAGAACGTTATTAGGAAAAGATAGGTTCAGAGGAAAATGAACATTATATTTGTATTTGAGTTTGAGGAATAATGAATAGATGCAGCTAACTGTCTAGTTCAATTAGTACAACTGAACAGTCAACCGAGACAAATAGGTCCTTTATATTACCGTTAATGATCAACTCAAGCCAAAACCTTTTTTTTTGTAATAGAGCAATTGTCTCTCTGAAATCAAGATATATTGTCAATTACTTTATACGATTGTAAAGGTCATTTTTAAAAACAAACATGTACTGTATTTACTTCCCATGGGGGCACTCTTCCATGCTCGCATCCGAGCCCTGTTGCTGCGTCCATTGATACAGACAGGGGACTCGACCCCGCCCCCTGCTCCCTCGTCACTGGCTTTGATTGACAGCACTGGGAGCCAATGGCTCCCTGTGCCCCAGCAAAGCAAGCGAGACTCGGAAGTGAGTGAAGAAAAGAGCTGCAGACATGCACGGTGCTGGATCGAATGAGGTCTCAGGTAAGTAAAAGGAGGGGGGTGATGACACCTAAACAAGTTTTACCTTAATGCAAGGAATGCATTAAGGTAAAAAATATTTAGGCTTTACAACCACTTTAATAATGCAGCACACACAGCTATATGGGCTTTGTTACACTTGTGTCATCCTCTCTTGAGCAATCCACGACAAATCGCTTTTTGGAGGGCATGTCACATGTTGCTTGGGGACAATAATTCACCACTTTATCACCTTTTATAACCCAATAAACCCTATGCCACCACACCACAATTGCCTGCATTGCAGATAGTTGCAGGGCAGTTGTGACAGGGCCTTAGTCCCTTGAATGGGTTACGATCAGAGGAGATACTTCCCATCGGTCACAAATGAGGGTATCATTTTTGCAACAGCATGTGCACAACCCCATCTGGCTGCCTTACAGCTTAAAGAAGGAGGTCAGGGGGCTTTAATGTGTTTGGATGTACCAAACAGCTACAAGTTGATTTCTTTTTGGCTGTATTGGGTGAAGAATACACTTTCTCTTTCCATCATATTATTAAAAATAAAATACATTTTATCTAAAATAATCCTGGCCTAATTTCAACAAAAAGGCTTAACACTATGGCCCCCTTCACATGGGACGGACTCCGTTTTGATCAGCAGGGGATCTGTCTGTAAAATGGTCAAAAGTCTGTTTACACCTGCCGGTCCATAGGGGTGACTGACAGGCGGACCTAATTGGACCCTTCATGTGAAAGGGGCCTTAAGGGTCCAAAACTCAAGTAAATCAACTGCTAAAGGCCCACCAGTACTTAGTGTGGTGTTTCTTTAACTTTGTATCTCCCTGAATTGAACATGGTCTGCAGCACTGATGCCAGGGGCGACCTGTCCATTAAAGGTTGACGGGCGCCATCCCCTCTATCCGCGCCACCCCCTATATGATTAATAGATAGATTCATGCATAGCATAAATCTATCCACGGTCGGTCGCCGCGGCCACCCCCTATTCATGTGTCCGGCCCCTTTCAGAATGCTAAGTGCATGAATTACAGTGGCAGGAGTGTTTTTTTGACGCACCTGATTAGAGCCATTGGCTCTAATAGGCTTCAAAATAGGGTGGACTTGGAGCGCAGAGCATTGCGCTCTGAGCCCACCCAGGTGTGTTAGACAAGCAAATGAATAATCGCTTTGCTAACACTGAATAGCCTCTCCACCAATCTGGAAGCACGGGTCTGATCCCTGTTTTCTGAATGGCTGAAAGGTCAGGCGATCCTATTGGACGCCTAGGAGGAGAAGAGAACACAGGAGATGCTGCCAGATGCCAGCCGCAGCCTGATCCCCTGCCTGATGTGCCCGTCGACGGCTGATCCCCGCCGCCGATGGGGTAAATGTCAGTGGACTGGCAGATAGTGGGGGGGAGTTTGAGGTGCCGCGGGGGGGGGGAGTGGTTGTTTGCCACCCCCCCAAACAAAAAACCACCAGCTTCCACTGGCCATAGCCCTTGCTCTTCTGACTTGCTCTCCCCCGGCCCCCAAGTGGGCTACCCACTTGGAAAAGCACTGAAGTTCTCAACCAGACTGTGTTGTTATGATGGTGTTTTGGAACCACTGTCCTCTCTACATGTGCCTGACACTTTTAAAAATACAAAAAAAAAAAAAAACCTGCAGATTTGTTTTTAGATATTTTCACTGAGTAGCATGATTTGTAAAATGAGAACAAGGTGTATATGGATGGGATCAGAGGGAGAGGGATGGATGGGATCAGAGGGAGAGGGATGGTGGGACCAGTGTCAGAGGGATAGATGAGATCAGAGGGAGAGGAATGGATGGGATCAGAGGGAGAGGGATGGATAGGATCAGAGGGAGAGGGATGGATGAGATCAGTAGCAGAGGGATAGATGGGATCAGCGGGAGAGGGATGGATGGGATCAGAGGGAGAGGGATGGATGGCATCAGAGGGAGAGGGATGGTGGGACCAGTGTCAGAGGGATAGATGAGATCAGAGGGAGAGGAATGGATGGGATCAGAGGGAGAGGAATGGATGGGATCAGAGGGAGAGGGATGAATGAGATCAGTAGCAGAGGGATAGATGGGATCAGCGGGAGAGGGATGGATGGGATCAGAGGGAGAGGGATGGATGGCATCAGAGGGAGAGGGATGGTGGGACCAGTGTCAGAGGGATAGATGAGATCAGAGGGAGAGGAATGGATGGGATCAGAGGGAGAGGGATGGATGGGATCAGAGGGAGAGGGATGGATGGGATCAGAGGCAGAGCGATGATGGTAGTGGAGGGTTGGGATCAGTGACACTGGCACTCACCAGCTCTCAGTGTCAGTCGATATTTCCTCCTCCATGCTGCTCAGTGTGTTTTCTCCTTCTGGTGCCTACAGTGAAGCCTCTCCTGATGTCGGGTCTCCTTAAGCTCCCCCCCTCTGCACTGTACTGGCTGTCTGCTCATCATCTGACTTTCTGCTTCAGTGAAGAGGAGGGGAGGGGGATTTATCCACCAGGCAGGCTCTGCCTCTGTGTTTCTCCCAGAGAGGAAGAGCACAGCACGGAGCGACAGAAGCCGTCATCAGAGATCTATTCGGCTGACTCGCAGCATCAGTGCAGCATCGTAAACGTCTGAATCGTGATGCATTGATGTTGTGATTATATTCAACACTCCTAGTAGTCAGTTGCAACTTTTTTTGCAAATCAAGCAGAGGAAAAAAATATGGAATCCCTCAATTCTGAGAAAAATATTATGGAATCACCACGTAATTTGCGGTTCTAAAACAAACATCTGCATCAGATTAGATCCTGAAAAATGATGTCATCATCACCAAACATCCTTTCATTTCATTGGAACGGCACCAAACAAAAGTTCCAGCATCATCACCCTGCCCAATACAGATTCGTAATTCATCGTTGAATCACTTTTATCTAGTCAACCGCAGTCCATGATTGCTTTTCTTTAGCCCACTGTAACTTTGTTTTTTCTGTTTAGTTGTTAATAATGGTTTTTGTTTGTACGAATCAAATAGGAAGGTTGTTAAAGAGAAGCGTACTGGTAGACCAAGGAAAACATCAAAGCGCACAACAAAACAAGTGAGGAACAAATTGTCAGAAACTGGAGTCGAAGGGGTTTATTTACTAAAGGCAAGTCCACTTTGCACTACAAGTGCTCTGCAAATGCACTTGGAAGTGCAGTCGCTGTAGATCTGAGGGGGACATGTAAGGAAAATAAAAAACAACATTTTTGCTTGTACATGATTGGATGATAAAATCAGCGAAGCTTCACCTCATTTCAGATCTTCCCTTCAGATCTAAAGCAACTGCACTTCCAAGTGGATTTGCCTTTAGTAAATCAACCCCAATGTCTGTGACCGAACTGTTATGCCCTGTACACACGACCGGTTTTCCCGTCGGAATAAACTCTGAAGGTTTTTCTGACGGAGATTTCCGACGGAATTCCGCTCATGCTGTCTTGCATACACACAGTCACACCAAATTCCGACCGTCCAGAACGCGGTGATGTACAACACATAGGACGGGACTAGAAAACGGAAGTTCAATATCCAGTAGCCAATAGCTTCCGTCTCATACTTGCTTCAGAGCATGCAGAGCTTTCTAGGTCCGTCAGAATTTTCAACGTAAAAAGTCCCATGGGGCATACACACGATCGGAATATCTGATGAAAAGCTCCCGTCTGACTTTTCCTGTCGGACATTCCACTAGTGTGTACAAGGCATAAGACTTAGCCTAAAGGAAATGGTATTTACATACAGAAAAGCCGAACAAAAAAACCCTCATTAACAACTAAACAGAAAAAAACAAGGTTACAGTGGGCTAAACAAAAGCAATCGTGTGATGTGTATGAAAGTAATATTCAGCGATTAATTACAAATCTGTATTGGGCAGGGCAATGATGCTAGAACTTTTGTTTGGGGCTGTTTCAATGAAATGTATGAAGAGGACTGCCTGAAAAAACATGCACATTTCCACAATCATTAATGATATGAGGTTGCATGTTAGGTAAAGGTACAAGGGCGGGGGGGGGGGAGGGTTGACAGTGATTAAATCTTCAATAATTGCAAAAGTTTATATTGAGATTTTTGACGCTTTTCCTATTCCATGATTTGAAAGGATGTTTGGTGATAATGACATAATTTTTCAGGATGTAATCTGATGCAGATGTTTGTTTTAGAACTGCAAAGTACATGGTGATTGCAAATTTTTATCCTCTGCTTGATCTCTTGATCTACAAAAACAGTTGCAACTGACTACAGTTTTCTTTATTTTTTTTAGGTGTTTCTTAAAGCCAGAAGGTTGGAATTTTAAATGAAAACTGTTTTGAGGCCACATTAGGGCCATGCCTTACTCACTCTTTACGTTTGTGGGACACAGATAAATTTTCAGCTGGTTTCCCCCCATCTACCATTACTTTGTCTTATTCATTGCCCACCATGTCCCCCGGGGTGTGAAAACCCAAAACAATTTTCCTGGTGGACATACAACGGCTTTGTAGACATTCATTCTTTGAATACTTCTACTTTGATCATTTGATGCCCTACAGTCCTCTGATGACATCCCCCTGCGCGAGCACTATAGCTACTTGCAACTCAGACACTTTGTCCAACACCTTATAAAATCACGACCTACGCCATACACATTGACTACCTTTGAGAGTCTTTGTAGGAACCAACTTCACTCCTCAGGTTTCATTTCACTAATCTATTTATCCATAATTTCTATCAAGAAACCCCCATCGCGGCCTTACCATCTTCAATGAGAGAATGAGTTAGGGAGGCAGGTAGACCCAGAGGACTGGCAGGTCATGATGTTCAAAAAATGTTCTCATTTTGGAGGACGCTTACAAAGTACTGTACAGGTGGTACTATATGCCAGCTAGGCTGGTGTGTTTCATCCCATCTTATTCTCCTCTTTGCTTCCGAGGTTGTTCACAAGAGGGCACAATGGCACACATTTGGTGGTCTTGTCCGAAGGTATGCAGAGTTTGTCAGGGTTTACACTCTCCTTCGTAATATTTTTCACACTAACCTAATCGGCTTGAGACCCTCCTTTGCAAGCCGATTGCAGAAATGCTCTGTCCGGAGTGCCAATTAGCTATCTATTTACTGCAACTAAACTGACTATTGTGAAGGCTTGGAAATATCCGATACTTAGCTTTGAAGCGGTAAAAAACCGAATGAATGATATCGTGATACATGAGAAACTGACGGCCTTCCTCTCGGACACACGATACATTTCTTAGGGTTTGGCATCTGTGGATAGCGGATACCCAATCTTCTAGATTTGATACTACGCTCCTCTCAATTTAATGATTCTCTGGCGCACACCCCGTAGGACTCTCCTTCTCTCTCTTATTTTTGGCCTCTCTTCCTTCTTTTCTTTTTACTTTAACTTTATTCTGTGTATTTATTTTATAGGCCTTATAGGCCACCGGGTGAAGGGCCTGGTTAGGATGGTTACGGTGAAAGAACTTTTACGGTTATACTTTGCATTCTCACCCATATGTAACTATATTGCCAATAAGCTTACAAGTTTTACCATGTTTAGCCGCATGTCCAACTGTCCATGTTCCAAGTCAGCATGCAATGTAATTGGCATTGCCAAATTTCCTCATTTAGAGACTTATGGACTTTCATTAACAGGTAGTACTGAATATGAAATTTACTTACAAATTTTGTAGATTTATTAGTCTCATGACACTTGATTTTTTTTTTTTTTAACATCTCATATGCAATGTAACCATCCCATTGTTGACCTACTCTGTTGGATTAAATACTAATAAAACTTTTTGTAAAAGAAAATAGTTTTGAGGCATGTCTGTAATTAGTTATTTTTTTTACACAATTAAACAATTGAATGAATATTTTACATGAGTGGTGATTCCATACTTTTTGCCAGGGGTTGTAGATACCACAGACACTGAAAGCACTAAAGCTACTGGTGATATATATTTTTTTACGCTGTAAAGAAATAATTGTCTTCAATCTAGTCAGTTTGAACCTATTCAATCTGCAAAGACTGGACAAAAACATACAAGAGTCAGCAATTAATGAGGTCATATCTCCCTTCTGAAAACTACTAAAATATCACTTGGTGTGGAAGTGAGGGAGAATGATTCCTAAGGCTGGATTGACACTATTGTGTTAATACGTTTGAGTTAACCTGTGTTGTGTGAAAGCAGCCTATTCATTTGAATGGCCTACCTAACACACTAAATGCATAGCATGCTGTAGTGAAGGGGTAGGTAACCTTTGAGAGGTGAAGATCTACCTGAACAACATGAAAGAGATCAAAGATTACCAGGGTTCAGTGCCATTTTTTTCTTTTTTTTAGAAATTAAAGCGAAACTTCAGTCATTTTTTCATCTTTCCATCTATTAAATCCTCTGCCAGTAAATACCTTATACAACCCATTGACTGTTTATTGTCTGGTAAAAAGCCTAGGCTTATGACATCCTGCACAGCTCTCTGTCTCACTCTGAGAGTTTGCCGGGAAGGGGGGGGGGGTGAGTCATAAGAGGGCCAATGAGAGCTGCAGAGCTGGAGGTGTGTGTCTGTGTAAATCCAGGAAGTGAACGGGCAGCAGCTTCAGCTGCCCACAGTTAAAATGGATACAGCCAGACTTAGTGGAGGGAGATTTCTGCAGCATATTTGGCAACTACAGTATCATAGTATTTATAAAATAATATGCAAAGTGGTTGGAGGGAAGCTTCAGAATGGCAAAGATGTTTTTATTACAAATTATGTGAGCAGAACGCAGTTCCTCTTAAAATAGCAAGGCCTAACTATATAGTAAGGAAAACTTAGAAAAGTATAATAAAACAAATGTCACTTTAAAAATATAAACTTAGCCTACCTTAACAGTGGACAGTGTCAGTCAGTACAGCAGTGGACGGTGTCAGTAGGGCAGTAGACAATGTCAGTAAGGCAGTAGACGGTGTCAGTAGGGCAATAGATGGTGTCAGTAATTCTTATTTTTATTATTTTTTACAATTTTATTTTTTATTATTTTTGTAAGGAGCCCTATTGGGAGGCTTAGGTGAAAGGGGAGCACACGGGGAGCAGAAAAAGAAGAGGAAAAAGGACAGGAAGGGCAATGGAGGAGGCATTTACTGTAACCGATTCCCTGGATTTTCCTCCAGCAGCAACTGTATGCTGGTGGGAGGGAGAGGAGGAGAAGCTGGCTTTCAGCTGCTGCAGGAAGAAAATAAAGGGGATCGTCGAAAGACAGGTACACTGTGTGTACAATTAGTGAGCATTTTGACCAAATCATAATTTTAACGCATATTGTCCAACTCCAAGCTGTATAAACTTCAATGCTTATTGGACTTGAGCATATCAGGTACTGTGTATTTCTGTAATGTGGGAGGGTGGCCTAAGAAGATCAACACCCAAGGTGTGCAGAATTATTAGGAAGCTTCTTTACCTCTGGCAAAATGGGCCAAAAAGAGATTTAACTGAAAAGTCCAAAATTGTAAAAAGTCTTTCAGAGAAATACAGCACTCTTTAAATTGCTAAGATATTGGGGCGTGGTCACAGAACCATCAAAGGTTTTGTTACAAATAGTCAACAGTGTAACATATTGAGAAAAAAAAGCAAATTAACTGCCAAAGATTTGAGAAGAATCAAACGGGAAGCTACCAGGAACCCTTTATCCTCCAGTGCTGTCATATTCCAGAACTGCAACCTAACTGGCGTTCCCTGAAGTACAAGGTGTTCAGTGCTCAAAGACATGGCCAAGGTAAGGAAGGCGGAAACCTGACCACCACTGAACAAGTTGAAACGTCAAGACTGAGCCAAGAAATATCTAAAGACAGGATTTCAGAGGTTTTATGGACTTATGAGATGAGAGTGACTCTTGACGGACCAGATGGATGGGCCTGTGGCTGGATCATTAAAGTGCACAGAACTCCACTTCAACTCAGATGCCAGTAAAGCGAAGATGGTGCACTGGCATGGGGTGGTATTATTAAAGATGGACTAGTTTGACCTTTTCGGGTTGAAAAGGGACTCAAAATCAACTCAATCAATCCTAAACCTACTGCCAGTTTTTAGAAGAAACTTTCTTCAAGTTGTGGTACAAGGGAAAAGTCAGCATCTTTCAACAAGACCATGGTATTTATACAGGACAATGCTCCATAGCATGCATCAAAGTACTCCACTGCATGGCTTGCCAGTAAAGGCCTTAAAGATTAAAAAAAATAATGACATGGCCCTCTTCCTCACCTGACCTAAACCCTTTTGAGAACTTGTGGGCCCTTCTTAAACAGGAGATTTACGGTGAAGGAAAACAGTACACCTCTCTGAACAATGTCTGGAAGGCGGTGGTTGCGTCTGCACAAAAGTTGATCGTCAACAGATCAAGAAACTGACTCCATGACTGGAAGGCTTATGACTGTTACTGAAAAAAAAGGCGGCTATATTGGTCACTGATTTTTTTTTTTAAATGTCAGAAATGTTGAATTGTAAAATTTGAATTGTTTATTATTCTTTCTTTAAAAAGCGAGATGGGAAATTGTTTGTTTTTCATTTAGTTGCATAATTGTGCACACATAGATATTCTCCTAAGAGAGTCAAAACCTCACTTTTACTTTTTTAAATATTCAGTTTTGAGTTTTTTTTAACATTTTGGATTGATCACTGTAGTTGTTCAACAATTAAATGAATCCTCAAAAATACAACTTGCCTAATAATTGTGCACACTGTATTTAAAAAATCTGAATTCCAATCAAGTAGCTGGGGATTTGGATTTTACTGCCCCCCTCCCTACTGTGGTGCATTAAGGCAGCTGCCTAAGCAGCCTTATGCTGGCACAGGGCCCTGTCCAAAGCAGTGCCCTCTGCCTTCTTCACATCACCCCCCACAGTAGTGTCCTCTTCCCCCATAAAAGTTTTCAACCACCCTTAAAATTACCCCCCCTAGTAGTGTCCTCTACCCCGCCCCCACAGCAATGTCCTCTGCCCCCCTTTTCCCCATAGCAGTGGCCTCTGGTTCCCCCCCCCCCTGGAGCATTAACCCCTGTCCCCCCTTTCCCCTGTAGCAGTGTCCTCATCCTTTCCCATAGCAGTGTCATCTGCCCCCCTTTCCTCTATTTCCTTAACATTAACCCCACATAATCAGTGTCCTGCATGTGTTCACAGAACAGAGAGTGGAGGGCAGCACAGTTCTGGTTGAAGAGTGGGGGCTGACAGAGTGACTTTTCATATTAACAAGTTGGTGATTGGTTGCTAGGACTGCCCTGTGTCCTAGCAACCAATCACCTGCCGGTTAACTTGAGAAGTTAATTTGGCGAGCTCCTGCTTGTGTCCTCCATCCTGGGTTGTGCTGCCTCCCAATATTCGCTGTGTAATGAGGATGAGAGCGGCTGAGGGGGGTATGGGTGGACGAAGAACTGGCACCTAAAAGACAGGGTCGGCGGCGCAGAGACCTGGTCGCGGTCTACCTGTCACCTGCCTGCGGTCATCAGGTAGACAGCAATTGATGGGTTGCCGGCCGCCGCTGTAGTGCGTCACTGTGCTCATGCTGTGCTTCCACGCAGGTGCGTCAGTAAGGTTAGTTGGGGAAACGTTAGAAATAAATGGCACCACAGTGCACCAACATACATAACCTGTTTTTCCATAGCAATACAATGCCCTGGGCCGCTTTGTGTATCAACCACATCTCAAAGTGAAAGTAAGAGCATCAGTTAATATAAACATCAGCAAGATGGAGCTCTGGCTGGTGTTGGCCAGCATGCCACTGATGCATTTCACCCTCATTGGGCGCTATGATTACATCCAATCAGGGTGAAACACATCAGATTATCATGACCAATAGGCAGGGACTGTACCTGAAGCTTTTACGTTCACTTTGAGATGTGGTTGATACACACACAGAGTGTGATCCAGGGTTTTGTATTGTTGTGGGTGGGTGGAGCCGGACATACTCCTTCAGGGACCAGCATCTGAAGCAGAAAGAGAGCCAGTGGGATGCTATGCAGGAAGCTTGGCTTTGAGCGGCGCCAGATCCGTCGAGTATGATAATATGTTCTTACATGATAATGCGTTTGTTGTCAAATCACAGCAATGTGAACTCAGCCATTATAATAGACTTACATAACAAAAAAAATGAAAAAAATAAAACATTCCTATATATAAATGGGGTTCCATCAAAGTAATATTGAGGGCTTTCATCTCCCAAAACACCCCGATGTACACCAGCCGAGGAACCATTTTGCTTACATTAACTGGGGGAATAAAGTCCAACCAGTAAAACATGATGATTCCTATAAAGAACCATTTTTTTTTATCAGCTGTACTGCAGATTACACCAACTGGCAGTACTGCAATAGAGATGGTTTTAGGGTGAAGCTCTGCAATTTACAACATGGAGTGATCTCTAATGCTGGCCATACACTAGTAGTTTTGGGCAAGAATATTCGTGTGAGCATTCGTACGAAAATGATTTGTACTTTTAATAAATAGCCGAATGTCGTTCGAAAAGTTCACTTTCTTTTAACATTTGATTTTAAAATGCATGTAATCCCTGAACAAAAACCACATACAGTGGAACCTTGGATTATGAGCATAATCTGTTCCAGGAGTATGCTCGTAATCCAAAGTAGGCGGGGGGGGGCGTCGGAGAGCCTCGGAAATGGCTGAAAAGGCCCGAGGACACTTCGGCTGACCTCGGCAAACCTCGGAAAGACTTCCTACCCGAGATTTTCCGAGGTCAGCCGTGCTGTACTCGGGCGTTTCCGTGCATTTCCAAAGGTAGCGTTCGGCTCTGCTCGGCTCCGGCGCCCCCCACCTCAGGCCAAAAGTGATACTGCACACCGCTTTGGCCTGAATCATGCTCGTTTTGCGACACAACACTCGCAAACCGAGTTACAATTTTTTAAAATACAGTGCTTGTATTGCGAAACGCTCGTTAACCACGTTACTCGCAATCTGAGGTTCCACTGTACACTGTATGAAAAATTGTTCAATCGAGAAAAAATTTCCATCTTGCTCCTTCGAATTTTCTTACTTCTTCTTACCATAACTGTTGAAAAATGTAATTAAGACAAACATTTTAAAACAGAAATCTACAATTCCAATTCCCAAAACGTTGGGACAATGTTGTCAAATATACATAAAAACAGAATGCAATGATTTAAAAATCTCATAAACCTATATTTTATTCACAATGAAAGACATACCAAATGTTTAAACTGAAAATGTACTATTTTAAGCAAAAAATAAGGTTTGAATTTGATGGCATCAACATGTCTCAAAAAAGTTGGGAAAGGGCCATGTTTACTACAGTGTATCATCCCCTGTTCTTTGGCCAACACTCTGTAAACATCTGAGAACTGAGGAGTCCAGTTGCTGTAGTTTTGGGAGAGGAATTGTTCTTCTTGCCTGATATAGGCTTCTAACTGCTTAATTTGCAAACTTTTTGTTGCACTGCCTCCACTTTTTACGAGAAGAGTTGATGTCATCAATTTTCAAATTACCTTTTTCTTCTTAAAAACATTTGATATGTTTTCTATTTTCTGTTGTGAATCCTGGGAACTGGGTTTTATATGTGTATGGCTAGCATAACAAACAGGGAACTAACCATTTATCTGTAAGTCCTCCTTAACTGTATTTTAATTTCAACCATAGTACAATGCTAAATTATATTGCAATATTAAACAACAGCCATAATGAGTCAATTCCTGCTAATCTCCCCCTAAACCTATGAGCTATTGCATTGCCTTTAGAAGCAGTTCCTTTGTCTGCTGAAGCTATCTCCAATCTCTGTTTAATGAAGCCGTTAGATTAAAAATGTTCCTGGATGAGAACATCAAGCTTTTCATTGTTACATTTTCACATTCGATGATGATTTAATCTTGCAGCTCAAATACTGACTGTGAAAGCTGTAAACTCTTGGTCAGTTTTCAGTACTTTACAAAGAGCAAACCACAATAAATTATGCATTGATAAACGTCTACAAATAGACAAAGGCAGCAAAACATGTATGTTCTATAAGATATGATGGGATCATTCAGTCTAGGTAAAGGAATAAAAAAAGGTGTGTATCCACGCTACTATACAATGATAACGATCCTAAAAAGTTAGCAGCCAGCACAGTTTGTTGATAAGCAAATAAAAATAAAGTCCACATGCGGCGCTGATCTAAAAATAGCAAACAGTCTTTCAAAGGGAAGGAGAGATGAAATCCCTTCACCAGCTTCAGGGTATAAGGAAAGGCACACCACACCACAGTGTCAATCCAATCTCCTTACCAGAAATCAATGAAAAGCAGGCATGTAACAACCACTCTGCAATGGTTCCAGCTCCACTCTCTAGCCAGAAGATTGGGTTAGTCTCAATCACATAGAAAGGACTTGTATCTACCACCGCTCATATACTTCCAAATAGCCAGGACATCTAGCAACCAGGTGTATCTCAAAAACGATCTCCCCCAATTATGAGGATAACACCACCAATGGAGGAATAAAGCAGCATATAGTAAAGCCCGTACAGTATGCAAAAATAATTTATCAAGGTGCACTAATTTTAAGATAAGTGAAAACGAACATCAAGATTTAAAAATGGCTACGGCTCTCAGCGTGCTTGTGTTTCTGCCCACCTAACATGTTTCATCTTATGGCACACCCTCTGAAGTTAGAAGCTGATTGGCTACTATGCACAGCTGCACCAGATTTTGCACTCTTCAGTTTTAAATACATGTCCTCTTGACAATTCAAGATGTGACAATTTTCCGTTAAAAGAACAATATATGATCTCGAGGCTCTTACATATTTTTAACATGAAACTACAGAAGAGGAATTATAAGACTTTTCTCATTTTTAAGATGTTGTCATACAGATACACATAAAAGAAGCTGAAACTGATATTTTTTGAGGTATATATTGAGGTATTGTAAAATTAGTGCCACCTAAATCTATAATGAATACTATAGACCAGTGGTGGTTAACTTAGCAAATACGGGAGTCCTTAAATAAATGTACTTTCTACTGCAGCCCTCCACTATACATATCCCATGCGTTGCAGTCTGTTCCGTAAAAAAAAAAAATGTTCATTATTCGGAGATTAGATTATATCCGAATAACCAAATTACAGTATAATTGAAGTTTACCGAATGCTCCGAATAACGAAAAATGAAATTCGTCTGAATTTCCAAAATACAAATTACAATTTGAATAAAATTTTTATCAAATTCCAGTCGAATTTGAACTGTAAAAATGTTTCAGTAATCAAAGACTGTGTTTGTTTTCAGAATACCATTTCAAAATAATGCTGTTTTAGTTAAGCCAAAGGTGATTTAAAGAGTCATTGTAATCCTCTGATGAAGATTTTTTTTTCTTTGTTCACATTGCCACATTTAAATAAAAAAATTAAAAGTTTTCAATCCGGCCGATCCAAAGTTTATCAATTGGAAAATTTTGAACGGAAAGAAAAAATTGATTAATTCAAAGAAAATTCCAAAAAGACATTAAAAGAAATTCTGAATACGAATTGAATGAATCAACCGAATTTACCAAAACAAAATAACTAGATTAACGAATCAAAAAAAAATAAATTTTACTCACTGATACAAAAAGATCTTGACCCGTGCTGATGTACATAAAAAACATGTGAAAACTCTCAGCTTCTACAAAAAAAAAAAAGTGTGCAACCTACAAAATTTTATTTCAAAAGAATAAATGTTATGAACAAAAAACAGGGGTTGGAAAAGTTTATGGGTCTAATGCACTCAGATTGTGTACCATAAGGAAATTGGTGCTATCCAGAGCAGCTCCTGTGGTGTTTGGAGGAGCTATTGTTTTGACTAAATTGCTGTTTGACCTTCTTTTGAATACAAGGAGTCAAATAGTTCTGGTGAGGGTCACTTGTTTTGGGGAGTGTGAGTAGCACAATTTGAGTGCTGAAGATTGAACACACTATTCATTTTGAGAAGTATGACACTTTTTATGGACACCATTGTATTCATGCTTTAATAAGCACAATCATTTATTTATTTATTTTTCATATTTTGTATAGTCTGTAGCACTTTATTGCTATAATATTGCTAGAAAGTCTTAGGACTGGAGTTATCATTCATGGCATGCTGTGAATGTTGCTGTTTTTGGAAATATTTAAATCGATGGGTTCAGTTCCGCCTGTAATCACTTTCCCCCCTAAATAACGCTTAAGTCCCAGAGCAATTTTTTTTTGGCGGTGATTCAATTCCTCTATTATACCTTTGTTTCCAATCTATTCTATAACATATTATACATTGTCTTTCAGGACAGACAGGGCTTTATACTGGTAGTAATTTTGGATAATTATATTTTTTTTTACTTGTTTTATTTTAAATGAATAGTAAAACATTTAAAAAAAATCAATTTCCTATATTTCTTCACAAAGCAACATGCATCTCCACCTTCATATATTCGCCACAAAATATTACCAACAAATGCTTCTAATCAAATTATGTCACATTATTGCAACTTTAATGTAACATAGTGGAATAGTAAAGTTCAGAGTGAATATATGTGTTTAACATACATTAGGAGAGCTTGATCCCCCTTTAATGCTATGTTGTGATGCATACAGGGGAAAAAAAAGCAAAAATTGTTAGCATAACATTTAATTGATTAGGCACACTGGGTCTGGGTCCATTTTAATATGGCACGAGGACAAACAGCCAATAACCATATGTGCCACCTGGGACTCAAGCAGTTAATACAGTTAAAGTGTTACTAAACCCACAACAGAAAAATCAGTCTGTATATGCAGCATAGCATGCTTGTTATACTCACTGTGAAACTTAAGGGGTTAATCCTCTGCATTGTGTAAAAAGGCTGTTTTATACCTGTATGCACAGATCCTCCCTCTCCTGCACTCTCCCCCTGAACTGGCCTTCCCCCTCCTGTCTCTTTGGGGACGGCCAGCCAACACAGGCAGGGTAGCCGACCTGCACATGCTCAGTTGTGTCTTTTATGCTGGAGAGAACTTTTACTTGTTCTCAGAGCTAGCCAGGTGACATGATATTGACATCACACGTGTGGGCATGTATACAGGCTGCTGTGGAAATCTCCTTCTGCCTGAACTCTCAGCACTGGAGAAACTGTGCAGTTTATTGTGTAACCATGGTATGCAGATCATTCAAAAAGGTATATAGTGACAGTATTTTAATGTAAAAAAAAAAGATTTATAAGCTGTGGGCACTGTGGGGGTGCGGATGAACTATTTTCATATTACTGGGTTTAGTAACACTTTAATGCAGCAGACCCTAATGTACAAAACACGTCCTTGGCACACATGTATCAATTCAACACATAGTTTGAATGGGAACTTGGATCAGATCAAGTCAGGTTTGCTCAAACATAAATTAGCATGCGAGCAACAATCTGCTCGCTTATGCAGTAAATATAAATATCATTATGAACTTTGGGCAAATTTCATGTGAACTTGGAAGAAAGTTTTTTTATTTATTTATTCTTTGTTACTGGGTTTAAATGTGCAAGGGCCTTGCTTTAATTCTAAATTTTGTGTTTGCATCTAGGCTGTAGCCAGCCTGAGTTTTGCTTATGTTTCCCCAAACTCAAGGGCATTGTTTGCTTCAGTCTGTTTTGGGGAGTGTACTTCAGTAAACAGAGTGGAACAAACAATGTATCAGGTTATGAATATTTATTCTTCCCAGGCCAACCACTTCAGGGTTTATATCAGTGATGTGCTCTCCAAATATTTGGAGGGAACTTCTAGAAGGGTCCTCAGCAACCAAGGAGAGGATGTATATGTGTGTGAGGTCCAGCCTTTGCCTCCCAGGTCTGCAGTCAGGGGAGGATGAAGCTGTGTGGGGGTCTTCGCCTGGGGCTTAAGCCTGGGTCTAATCTTCACAATCTTTAGAAGAGTCTGCTGGATGGATTTTGCTTGAAGAATGTACTATTTCAAGGTTTCTGTGAATACTGGCATTAGCCTTAAGGCCTAGCTCACACCTTTTGTGCATTTTCAGTTTTGCAGAAACACACTACAGTCCATTTAACATGGTTTCCTATGGGTCATGTTTACATCTGTGCATTTTATGGAAAGGGCCTGGGACTTTTTTCTGGTTTTTGGTTCCATAGACTTCAATGGATCAAAAATGTGTATTGCAAAATGCACCTGGAATATGCAAACTGCAATCTGCATAGGTGTGAACCGGGCCTAAAAGACCGGTTCCTATTGGGAGGCCACCAAGAAAGAGCGGTCATTAACTTAAGCCAATGTAGCACCAATATTTAAAAAGGGCCCAAAAAACATCCCTGGGAATTACAGACCAGTTAGCCTAACATCAATAGTATGTAAACTCTTGGAGGGGATGATAAGGGACTATATACAAGATTTTAGTAATAAGAATGATATCATTAGCAGTAATCAGCATGGATTCATGAAGAATCGTTCTTGCCAACCAATCTATTAACCTTCTATGAGGAGGTCAGTTGCCATCTAGATAAAGGAAGGCCCGTAGACGTGGTGTATCTGGATTTTGCAAAAGCATTTGACACAGTTCCCCATAAACGTTTACTGTACAAAATAAGGTCTGTTGGCATGGACCATAGGGTGAGTACATGGATTGAAAACTGGCTACAAGGGCGTGTTCAGAGGGTGGTGATAAATGGGAAGTACTCAGAATGGTCAGGGGTGGGTAGTGGGGTCCCCCAGGGTTCTGTGCTGGGACCAATCCTATTTAATTTGTTCATAAATGACCTGGAGGATGGGATAAACAGTTCCATTTCTGTATTTGCAGATGATACTAAGCTAAGCAGGGCAATAACTTCTCCGCAGGATGTGGAAATCTTGCAAAAAGACCTGAACAAATTAATGGGGTGGGCGACTACATGGCAAATGAGGTTCAATGTAGAAAAATGTAAAATAATGCATTTGGGTGCCAAAAATATGAATGCAATCTATACACTGGGGGGAGAACCTCTGGGGGAATCTAGGATGGAAAAAGACTTGGGGGTCCTAGTGGATGATAGGCTCAGCAACGGCATGCAATGCCAAGCTGCTGCTAATAAAGCAAACAGAATATTGGCATGCATTAAAAGGGGGATCAACTGCAGAGATAAAACGATAATTCTCCCGCTCTACAAGACTCTGGTCCGGCCGCACCTGGAGTATGCTGTCCAGTTCTGGGCACCAGTCCTCAGGAGGGACGTACTGGAAATGGAGCGAGTACAAAGAAGGGCAACAAAGCTAATAAAGGGTCTGGAGGATCTTAGTTATGAGGAAAGGTTGCGAGCACTGAACTTATTCTCTCTGGAGAAGAGACGCTTGAGAGGGGATATGATTTCAATTTACAAATACTGTACTGGTGACCCCACAATAGGGATAAAACTTTTTCGCAGAAGAGAGTTTAATAAGACTCGTGGCCACTCATTAAAATTAGAAGAAAAGAGGTTTAACCTTAAACTACGTAGAGGGTTCTTTACTGTAAGAGCGGCAAGGATGTGGAATTCCCTTCCACAGGCGGTGGTCTCAGCGGGGAGCATTGATAGCTTCAAGAAACTATTAGATAATCACCTGAATGACCGCAATATACAGGGATATGTAATGTACTACTGACACATAATCACACACATAGGTTGGACTTGATGGACTTGTGTCTTTTTTCAACCTCACCTACTATGTAACTATGTAACTATGTAACTTTGATATTACTGGAAGGCTGCTACTAGAGAAATTGAACCTGCCAGCCCTTATTGTTGCTGACAGAGGAAGGCCGGAAACATTTTTGCTGTTTTATTATTATTATTATACAGGATTTATATAGCATCAACAGTTTGCACAGCCCTTTACAATCTAAAGAGAGACAGTACAGTTACAATACAATAAGATAGAAGAGGTTTAAGAAGGCCATGATCATAAGAGCTTACAATCTATTAGGGTGTGGCAAGTGGTACAAAAGGTTATAATTGTGGGGGATGAGCTGATGGAAGAGATAAAAGTTCAGTTAGTTGGAAGCATTATGGGCTTCCCTGAAGAAATTAATTTTCAGGGATTGCCTAAAGGCAGCCAGAATAGGAGATAGCCAGACAGATTGAGGTAGAGTGTTTCAGAGGATTGGAGAGGCTCTGGAGAAGTCCTAGAGGCAAGCATGGGAGGTGGAGAGAGCGAGCTTGAGAGCAGGGGGTTTTGGGAGGAGTGGAGAGGAAGGAGTGGGTGAAATTTCGAGACAGGATTGGTGATGTAGCTCGAAGCAGATGTGAGGATGGCTTTGTATGATTTTGTTGGTGTTTTGAATTTAATTCACTGGAAAAATGGAGGAGGGCACCAGCAGGGGAGGATATTATCAGCTCAGTTTTAGAGAGATTTAATTTAGGGAAGTGGTGCGACATCCATGTTGATATATCAAATCAGGGGCGGATCCAGAGTCTAGTCTCGGGAGGGGCACTGCCAGAAAATAAGTTTTTTTGGGGGCAATTTATCAGGGAAATGGCTGATGTTGGAGCTTCAATCATCACGACACCATGGTTATTATAGTGTCAGGATGTTTGAAACACATTATTTCTATTATTACATTGTTATAGAAAATGAAATAGTTCAACTCACCATAATGCAGAATCAGTGGGAGCCCCGAGTGTGTCACTTGCCACATCGCCTGCCACCAGATGCAGATTATCACTTGCCACGTCACCTGCCACACGTTGCAAATTGTCCACTATCACCTGCCACACATTGCTGATTCTCCACTTGCCACGTCACCTGCCACAAGTTGTGGATTGTCACTTGCCACGTCACCTGTCACACATTGTGGATTGTTCACTTGCCACGTCACCTGCCACAAGTTGCGGATTGTCCATTTGCCACGTCACCTGCCACAAGCTGCGGATTTTCACTTGCCACATGTTGCAAATTGTCCACTATCACCTGCCACACATTGCTGATTGTCCATTTGCCACAAGTTGCAAATTGTCCACCTGCCACCCATTGCGGATTGTCACCTGCCACAAGTTGCGGATTGTCCACTTACCACGTCACCTGCCACACATTGCGGATTGTCCACTTGCCACATCACCTGCCACAAGTTGCAGATAGTTACTTTCCTGATAAGGTGGGGAATGGGGATCGTCAATTCCTGCGTCCCAGTCTGAGTCAGGCAGCAGAGAGATGATGTAATCTCTCTGCTGCCTGCACAAGGAGTGAGGGCAGAACTGGGCGGGCGCCGGGCGGTGAGAGATGATGTCATCTCTCTTCTCCGCCACCCACCGATTGGCCAGTCCACCCACCGAGCCTTCCCGTCCATCCCCCCCTGCCGAGCCACCCGGCAGCTTCCCGTCCACCCCCCCTCTCAGTGTGACTGTACGAGCGCCGTACTTACACTTGCACTTACACGACTGTTTTGAGGCTCCAGCAAGCAGCTGCGTCTGACCTGTCACAGTCACGTCTGCTTTCAGACTCGAGTCCGACATGACTCACTGACGTCACTCATCGCTAGACGCCAGGCGGCCCTGGCGTTAACAACGAGTGCAGGGAAGAGGCTCCACCCACCTCCTCATCCTCCTGGTATCCTGCCAAGTCTCTCTCTCGGCGCCGCTGATCAAGTGAGTTTATCAAGTGACCAAGAGAGAAGGTGTATATAGAGAAGAGAAGGGATCCAAGAACAGAGCCTTGTGAGAACCCTACAGAAAGAGGTAACGGAGTGGAGAAGGAGACAGAGTTATAGGCAACAAAGAAGGAGCACTGTAATAGATAGGAGGAAAAACAGGAAAGACCTGACTCTTGGAGGGGAGGCCAAGGTAATGGAGTTTATTGAGAGGCAGATGGTCAACAATATCAAAGGCCTCTAAGAGGTGGAGTAGTGTATAGTGTAGTGGCCGTTGGTTTTAGCAGTTAGTGCATGCTTTAGGGCAGTGTGCATGCTCTGTGCATGCTTTAGAGCAGTGTTTCTCAACTCCAGTCCTCAAGGTGCCCCAAAAGGTCATGTTTTCAGGCTGTCCATTATTTTGCACAGGTGATTTGATTAGTTTCATTGCCTTAGTAATTACCACAGCCGTTTCATCAGAGGGAAATCCTGTAAACATGACCTGTTGGGGCGCCTTGAGGACTGGAGTTGAGAAACACTGCTTTAGAGGGGAAGGTGCCAGTAGATAGGGAGAGATTAAAAATGGATCATAGGGTAGAAGAAGAGGGTGACGATAGTCAGTGGTGGCTGGTGTTTTTTTGTCTTGGGGGGCTGCAAACAACCACCCCCGCCCGGGAGGACGGTCAGACATCAAAGCCCCACACTTATCCCATCTAGCAAGCGGGCAGGCAGCGTGTCCGGTGGGCGGCAGTTTACTTCCTTGCTCCTGCTGTGCATCTCCCTCCTCCTAGGTGTCCAATAGGATCGCCAGTCCTTTCAGCCAATCGAAAAGCGGGTATCAGACCCGCGCTTCCTGAATGGCAGAGGCGATTCAGTGTTAGAATAGCAAATATTCATTCACTATTCTAACACACCTGGGTGGTCTCAGAGCGCAATGCTCTGCCTCCAAATTCCATACTATTTTGAAGCCTATTAGAGCCTCTGGCTCTAAACATGTGCTTAAAAAAACCCTGCCACTGTTATTCATGCGACCGGTGTCCTAAAAGGGTCCGGAAGCAAGAATAGGGGGTGGCAGCAGCGATGGAAAGGGGAGGCGATGCCTGTGCTCCCTTAATGGACGGGCCGCCTGGCCGCCTCCGACGATAGTAGTTGCGAGGTAACAGGATCCAGAGACAATTGGTTAGGTGGGCATCTGAGAAAAGTTTGGTAAAATTTAGCAAAGGTTTGAGGTATACGTTGCCCTAAACCCTCTCTACCTAAAAATATTAATTTTGCAAAAAACAATTTGAGGCTCTGATGTCTGATTCTCGCTACTGGAATTAGCAAGTCTCTTGACTGTCTGCGTGCAGCTACAGGGCAGGTCACTAGCAGGGATGGCATAAATACCTGTTATAATCCTGTAGCTTCTTTGGGGGTCATTATAACAAATGTAATAAAATCTATTTTTTTTTTGTTTTTTATTTTTATATTTTCTTAATGGGCATCTGGATCTAGTTAGTGGAGACTTGATCAAGCCTCCCACCACCATGGAACTCTGCAGCATGAGATCACTTCAGATTATCATTATAGCAGTGATCTACTTTATCAGGGAAATGCTAGACCCTGCTGCTTTCAGCTCTACCATACTAACCATGACAACACCAGTAGCGTCACTTCACTTCCAAGTAAACACAGTGTACTGTGTTTACAGTTCCTGCTACTCCTATAGAGTACTCAGTAGCAAAGGCAGGAGACCAGGAGCAGATTGAGTCAGCTGTCAATTCAACTCCAGGGCTTAGTGCAGGACCGGCTTAGTGCTTGGGCCTGTTATTGACAGCCGGTGCTTTTAGCACTGAAGCTGCTGTAACATAGCATGCAGCCTGCTGTGCAACAAACTTGATTAGAGCACACTAAATGCAGGAGATTTGCATCCAGTCAGCTTGTTGGTTACCAAGGAACAAGGCAGTGTATAGCCTGACTGCAAGCTTGTCAATGTTATTGTTTCTCTGACAGCTTCTAACTTTTCCTGAAAATAAATTTGACACTACATGTATGGGAGAGAGAGAGAGAGCGGCACCACTCTGAGTGCACATTCAACTCAATTGATTAGAGGTTACAAGCATGTGTGTGTTTAAAGATCAGTCCATGGGGGTCCCCTGCGTCTGTCTGGGTAGCAGTGATCAGCAGTCCCAGCTGCTCCGGTGGTCTCCGAAGATGGATGAGATCAATGCAGCAGGCACGTCAGCCATGATTGACAGGGGGTGTGGTAGAGCTCACCTGCAGAGTATGCATGCTCCTTCATCAGGCATGTGAAGGAGCATGCATGCTCCGAACGCAAGCTCTACTACGCCCCCTGTCAATTACGGCTGACGTGCCTGCTGCATTGATCTCATCCAGCCTCGGAGACCACCGGAGCGGCCGGGACTGCTGATCACTGCTGCCCAGCTGGACGCAGAGGAACCCCCAGGGACTGATCTTTAAACCTCTACTCAAATGTGAGTTGAATGTGATTCAATAAAACTCTATGCTTTAACCCTAATGCTGCACTCAGAATGGCACCTCTCTCTCTCATTTGCATACAGAGTTTTCTTCTGCTCTAGCCAGCTGGCTGCCTACACTGACACTGACCAGAACCCTTAACATAGGTCTGGTTTCAGTAGGATATGATCTTTGCCTCTTAGCGAATATTCTGGACTGTTGGAACTGTTTTAACTTCACTAGTTGCCTATCTAGTTCTCCGTTTTTACCCTACTTCTGACACTACATGTGTGAAGGCCCAAGAATGTGGTCATGTGATCTCTGCTGGATAGAAAGACCACTCAATCTTAACTGTGACGGTCTCCATCACAGGAGATTAAATGACTAGGAGCCTACATTTTTAACAAAAAAAAATCTAGGACCTAAACAGGACCTGAACTCAAAAAAATAATGATTTGCAATCCTAGAATACCTTCAAAAAAATAACAGTGCACCTCCTGGTATTTGAGTGTGCCTACAAACTCATAACTTTATGTCTTATACAGCGTATAATCAAAGGCCCTTCACTGCCAATTTCATAAGATCTAGAGTGAGATTTGGTGGTATCACTTTTGTGCTGCTTAATACCAAAATATGGCACAACAGTGACATTACCAAGAACTGGACGTCCCTCCAAAACTAATGAAAAGACGAGAAGAAAACTGGTCAGGGAGGCTGCCAAGAGGCCTACAGCAACATTAAAAGAGCTGCAGGAATATCTGGCAAGTATTGGCTGTGTGGTACATGTGACAACAATCTTGAGTGGCAGGACGGAAGCCTTTTCATACAAAGAAAAACATCCAAGCCCAGCTAAATTTTGCTAAAAAAAAACAAAAAACATCTGAAGTCTCCCAAAAGTATGTGGGAAAATGTGTTATGGTCTAATGAAACCAAGGTTGAACTTTTTGGCCATAATTCCAAAAGATATGTTTGGCTCAAAAAAACAACACTGCACATCACCAAAAGAACACCATACCCACAGTGAAACATGGTGGTGGCAGCATCATGCTTTGGAGCTGTTTTTCGTCAGCTGGAACAGGGGCCTTAGTCAAGGTAGAGGGAATTATGAACAGTTCCAAATACCAGTCAATATTGGCACAAAACCTTCAGGCTTCTGCTAGAAAGCTGAACATGAAGAGGAACTTCATCTTTCAGCATGACAACAACCCAAAGCATACATTCAAATCAACAAAGGAATGGCTTCACCAGAAAAAGATTAAAGTTTTGGAATGGCCCAGCCAAAGCCCAGACCTGAATCTGATTGAAAATCTGTGGGGTGATCTGAAGATGGTTGTGTACAGGCAATGCCCTCGCAATCTGACAGATTTGGAGTGTTTTTGTAAAGAAGAGGGCAAATATTGCCAAGTCAAGATGTGCCATGCTGATAGACTCATACCCAAAAAGACTAAGTGCTGTAATAAAATCAAAAGATGCTTCAACAAAGTATTAGTTTAAGGGTGTGCACACGTATGCAACCATATTATTTTATTTTTTTATTTTTACTTCCCTCCACCTAAAAGATTTCAGTTTCAGTTGTTCAATTGAGTTGTACAGTTTATAGGTCACATTAAAGGTGTAAAATAAATTCTGAAATTATTTATCTGTGTCTAATTTTTTTACATCACCACAGAAACCTGACATTTTAACAGGGGGTGTGTAGACTTTTTATATCCACTGTATGATACAAACACTATATTACCAAAAGAATTGGAATGCCTGCAGTATTGAGTTGGCCCACCCTTTGCAGCTGTAACAGCTTCAACTCTCCTGGGAAGGCTGTCCACAAGGTTTAGGGTGTATCTATGAGAATGTTTGATCATTCTTCCAGAAGCGCATTTGTGAGGTTAGGCACTGATGTGGACGAGAAGGCCTGGTTGGCAGTCTCCACTCTAATTCATCCCAAAGGTGTTCTATTGGGTTGAGGTGCAGGCCAGGCAAGTTCCTCCACTCCAAACTCGCTCATCCATATCTTTATGGACCTTGCTTTGTGCACTGGTGTGCAGTCATATTGGAACAGGAAGGGGCCACCCCTAAACTGTTCCCACAAAGTTGGGAGCATGAAATTGTCTAAAACGTCTTTGTATGCTGACGCCTTAAGAGTTTTCCCTTTTTTAGACTTCAAATTCCCGTGTGATTGCCTTAGTGGTGGACTAACTCAGGAACCATTAAAAGTATTGGAGTCCAGGCACTAAAATCACAAAAAATTAACATTCCAATGGCCTGGTCATTCAACTGGTATCTCCCATATACAGTATATTCAAACAAGATGCAAGTATTTCTAAAGGTGGAAGACCTAAAAAACGTCTACAGATAAAAACAGTTCTCTGATAAAACATAGTTTATTTACATAAACAATAGGCGCCACACACAAATTATATGGGATACTAATTACGGAGAAGAGGTACCAACAATACACATCCAGCAATGAAGCCTACACATATAATTAGGGTGGAAATGCAGCAAAATGCTGATTATCTTAATAGAAAAATATAAAGACATTTTCTCTTCTCCCGCCTTGATTGTATTTGTACTGTAATTTAGGTCTTGAGTACACTGATGTTCCATGTAAAAATGAGAGCTCTTTATCATCTCCTTCACATTTTGAAGTCTAGGACAGTTATTGTTAAGCTATGGGTGAATTAGCTGACAGTCACTAATACTTTGCACTAATCTTCTTGCACAGGAATGCAAATGAAGACTTTTGTCAGCAGTGGCCGCTGAGTTTGAACATATTTCTCATTTCCTTCAAACAACTCAATAAAAAAGCATTAAGCTTCATCTCACGCTCCCAGACAAAATGAATCAGTCTTTGAAAGAGATATTGGGCTGCTACCTATTCTGTTCAAGGATTTACAAGCCAGAATCTCTGCAGACTTACCAGATGTATATCTCTGTGCTGCCATCCCATTACATTCTACAAACAAAATGAAAGGCAAGAACTGTCGGCTGCTGTTCTTAGAATAATCCACTTTTCATTGTTTTGAATATCCAGCTAACATGATGGTGATTATAAGACTATACAAATTCTAGTTTCCATTCTCTTCCATTACTCTTTTCATCATCATAAATATCCAACATTATTAAGGGGCTAATAAGCCAGATTCAGCTTACTACCTTGAGTTGTCAATCATTTTTGTGTGCATATTTTCAAAGTTAATAAACGTACTAAGAAAAATGCTCATTCTACCTGTATCATCAGGTCTATGCTATCATTGTGGCATCTCTGATTAAGGACCAGGGCAGCCAAGTTAAATTGGTTGTAAAGCCTAAATATTTTTCACCTTAATGCAGTGGTGGCCAGATGTAGCCCTTTGCTTGCTTTTATCCAGTCCTTTGGGCACCCCCCCCCCCACACTGTTAGCAACAGTGGGGCATAGTTCCTGCCACAGACACAGACAATGGGGCATTGTTCTTCCCATTGATACCAACAATGGGGCACTATTCCTCCCACAGCCCAGAAAATGACTTGCTAAGCTATTGTTGGACTTGCCAGGCTTCACAATTTTGTTGCACAACTGTAGCAAGTCCGCATTGCATGACTCCAGATCATCTTTCTTTGCAAACATTCTGCTGCAAGTTCTGATTTGTTATGCAATAGTCATCCCACCACAGGGGTCACTGTGACTTGCAGAGCTCTTGCTGTAGACTCTCCACTGCAACTTCGCTCTTGCTAGACTTGCCACGCACATTTGCTACAAATTCAAAGAGTGCAACTAGAACTTGTGCTTCAAGTGCTCTGCAAGTGTACAACTTGCCAGTAAAAATGTGCAACGAGTTAACAGGTTTACAATTCAACACTGCCACAAATTTGTGGCAAGTTATCTTTGCCATCTGGCAGACACCAACGATGGGGAACTAGGTCTCCCACTGACACCAACAATGGGGCACTTTTCCTCCTACTGACACCAATGATGTGGCACTATTCTTCCCATTATTAGCAACAATGTGGCACAATTGTTCCCATTGATACCAACGATGGAGAACTATTATTCCCATTGATATCAACGATGGGGCACTAGTACTCCTATTGATACCAACGATGGGGCACTATTATTCCCATTGATACCAACGATGGAGCACTATTACTCCCCCTAATACCAATGATGGGGCATTGTATACTCCCACTGACACCAGGACATTTTCTTTTCCCACTGGCAACAGTCTGGCCTCCCTAAAGTTGGAAGGACAATAAACTGGCCCTTTGTTTAAAAAGTTTGAAGACCCCTGCCTTAATGCATTGCCTGCATTAAAGTGGTTGTTAACCCACTTCTACTAAATGTTGCCATCCTCTCTGTACCATTATAAGAAGTTTCCCTGTGCCTGTGTTCTGCAAAAATTCTTCCCAATTGTACATGTATGAGCTCCGCTCCGGGCGCTCAGCTGATTTCTCTCCTCCCTTGTCTCTCTGGCTCACAGCTGTAGCGGACCAAGCCCTCCCGCTGACATCAGCAGGAGAAGAGGGGGTGAGAGGAGAGAGAGAGAGACGTGCGTCTCAGCTGTGCGGCGGGAACGGAGCTTATACAGGTACAATCGGGCAGATTTTTTACAGAACACAGGCACATCCCTTTCCACATCCTTTTCTCCCATACCTCTGGCCGTCCCTACCCCTTCCCCCCTTTCTAGTCTTCTTATCCTCTCCTTTTTCCTTCTCTTTCTTTATATATGAGTTACCCTTTTTTGGAAAATGTTTAGACAGTCTCTGGTGTCCACTATAATTGACTCTACGCCTGAACTCCCAAGAGGAGATGGAAGGCAATATTTTGAAACCACGTTGTCTGAGCATATCCTATCAATATTACAACTTTGGTTTGCTTATCTGGTATCCTACATGATGTTATATTGTACCCTTTACCTGTATTCTTTGTACCATTGTTGTTTTTATACAATGGATTCTGCCTTTTGAGTAAAATAAAAGATAAAGAAAACAAAAACAAAACATGGGCGTTATTCCTTAAACCCAAAATGATGAAAACATACATAGAATTGCTCTGTGCCCCAGCAGCCAACTGTGTGTCAGAAAGTATGTTTTATAGCACAAATAAAGCCTAAGCTATAAAGTCATGTATCCAATTTGCATCTATACAGATGCTTCAGGCTTGTTAGTGCTGGTCACTGCTAGATATAGTAATGGTTTCAATGGCACAGGGCTTTTGGTGAAAGGAGGTCCTCCACCAAATTACTATAACTATAGTCTAATTTTAAGAAGGCAATGCAGCACCTGAAAGTATAGAACATTTATTAAGGGTCTGGCAGTTTAGAAGAATCAAAAATCCTAGTTTCTTTGCCACACTATAATCAAAATGTAAATGGTTTTGCACTGAAAGAAGAATTAAAGGCCACTTAAACAGATGGATTTTAGTAACAAGAGAGAAAGATGTATCACATAAATACAACATGCAAATTTCCCAGATATGCCACATTAGCAATCCCTAGCTAATTCTTTTACAGTTCACCTCCTGATTGTTAATGAGATGATTTTAATTCATAGCAGCTTGCAGATTAAGGTGATAGCAACCAATGCGGATAACTACTTTGGCATTTATGACAATGTTGAATAGACAGAAATAGCTGAACCCTTTCACCTCCATCATGTTTTTTTGTTTTTATAACTGTGCTTTATCTGACACTATATATAGGATTCCGCGGGAGGAACAATTATTTAAACCACTCTGAATAGTTGGACATCTATAGTGGTCAGGGAGCAGTAAAGTAGCTGTGTTTCATGACACAGCCAATACAAAGGTAGTTATAGATGGGCTTATCTTACAGAGCTGGCCTCCTCCTTCTTACTGCCAATATCCTTAAATTCTCAAACCCTTACTTATATTCTCCACTAGTAAACATATGAAACAACTATTCTGTGCAAAGATCAGCACAGGAAGCTCTATCCTTGCCAAAATAAACCAAAGCCAAGATGCTGGTGTCAAAAATCACTGCTTTGCCTTTTAGAGGCTCCCTCAGGAGCTGTGTGATGCATGTCCAACAGGGAAAAAGGCACCCGGCAAAATCTCATCACAGTAGAATGTTATCTTAACCTGACTTAGGCCCATTTCACATTGGGGCGGGAGATGCATCGGCGGTAAAGCGCTGCTATTATTAGCGGCGCTTTACCGTCGTTTTAGCGGCGGTATTCGGCCGCTAGCGGGGCGGTTTTACCCCCCGCTAGCAGCCGAGAAAGGGTTAAAAACCACCGCAAAGCGCCTCTTTAGAGGCGCTTTGCCGGCGGTATAGCCGCGCTGCCCCATTGATTTCAATGGGCAGGAGCGGTGAAGGAGTGGTGTATACAACGCTCCTTCACCGCTCCGAAGATGCTGCTAGCAGGACTTTTTTTCCCGTCCTGCTAGCGCACCGCTCCAGTGTGAAAGCCCTCGGGCTTTCACACTGGAGACACAGCAGCGGCTGTTTCGGGTTGGTTTGCAGGCGCTATTTTTAGAGCAATAGCACCTGCAAACCGCCCCAGTGTGAAAGGGGTCTTAGTTAAAAGGCTAGAAAAAAAGAGTCTTGTGATAATAAAACATTAAAAAATTGCCTATAGTTTTAGGCAGAAAATGACTGACAGGGAAGGGTGATAACAGCATCCAAAAATCTCTCTCTGAATGTTGAGGGAGCAAATTCATAAAAAGTGCTCTTGTGTGGGGAAATGTGATTGTTCATTAGAGTGGGCAAAGGTTAGAGTCCCTGTTGGGGGGTATATCCCCTCACTTCCTATCCCAGGAATGGTTACCTAGATGGGAAATCTTTCAAATAGGGACACTGGACAGGGCTTCTAACTCCTTGCCATATATTTGTTAGGAGAGGCACTGTGGCCAGGCTATGGATATTCAAGTACATATTCTTAACAAGCAGTAAATGAACTTTACAACAAGTGCTCTCCCACCTCTGTAGCTGCAATCACTAATAACCAATTAATTCTCATACTTCACAGCAGATGCACTAAAGTCATTCAAGTTGTTCCCTCCGCTACTTAGCCTACCTGCTCCCCCTCCCAGAGCACCTTCTCTACGTTTAAACTATAACTACTGGTTATATTGGTGGAAGGCTGACAAGTAACGGCTTGAAGGGAGAAGGTGATGGACCTTTACTGCTAAGAGAACAACCTAAACAACTTTAGTGCTTTTGTTTAGGGGCTTTCTCCGCAGTGCCTGCAGCTAGAGGGATCAGTAAGAAAAAAGAAGAAGCTTTATTTATGGATACTTGCCTCAGGTACACAGAACAAAAAAAAGTCAAAAGCTGCAGTACTGTAGAAAAGGTGACGTGAAATCCAAAAAAGTGGTTAAATACTAAAGACCAGTGGCTTCCAAACTTTTTAAACAAAGGGCCAATTTATCTCCTTAGGAGGACCGCACTGCAGCCTGTGGGAGTAGAAAATGTCTTGGTGGCCAATGGGGGTAAAAAAAATAAAAAAATACCACCTCTGCTCAGTAGGAGGCAGAATAGTTCCCCATCATTAATCTCAGTGAGAGTAATAGTGTCCCGTTGTTGGTGTCAGTGGTAGGAATAGTATTCCATTGTTTAAATAAGTGGAATAGCGCTCTGCTGTTGTTGTCAGTGGATGGAATGGTGTCTCATCGATGTCAGTGGAAGAAGTAGTGGCTTGTATCAGTGAGAAGAATAGTTCCCCAAGGGATGGAAAAATGTAACCAAGAGGCTGCGTTTGACCCACGGGCCATAGTGTGGAGACCACTGTTTTAGACAATAAAAGATACAGTCACCTATATATGAAAAACACACACATTTTTATCACACCCTGAGGCAAATGTCATGTCCGCGAGTACAACTCCAAAAGCCTAAAGGAAAATATTGGCAATGACATTACTGAGAATGTGCTTGCCATGTCAGGTCACATGTGACCGTTTGAGTTTAATTAGCCAAGCTCTTGTCTAATGCTTAATACATTAGATGGTGTCACAGACTGCAAGAGACGTAACAATTATTAAAGGGAGAGAACAGAATTCATGTGCCTTCTCTGTGCATTGTATTACTCACTAATGATCCATTTATATATGTGAATAAATGCTTCAACATCATAATTATGAGATAATCTTGATGAGGTTTCACGTGACAAAACAAGTTTAAATGGAATGCAGACATCATCCAAAGCAAGACCTCTCATGCAAAAACATTTCCCAATATTCCCAACCTGAATAAAAGAAGAACTGCACAGCGATTGTCTTACAAAGCTCTCATGAGAAATGTCATCTCTGAACTTAGTATATGGGTGGTACTCCCGCGCTGTCAGCTAATAACTAAAATAGAGGCCCACTGCAGCAGGCACCTGGTCAGCTGATCCTTGGCAGATGAAAAAGGGTTAAGTGAGTAATTATGGTGCTGCCCTGCGGACTCTAAAATAGGTACTTAAGGTGAACTTGAATAAAGTGAAAGCGCAAACAGTAACAAATTTAATCTCAGAAATGATGAACAAGGTCTATAATAAAGTGCAAATCCAAATGACCCAACTGTGAATCTTGAAGAGTGACATATGATACATAAAACATACACATAAACAAGTAAGTTGGTGATAAAATGCAAGGTACAAATGATACCATGTGATACACTGCATAGCAGGGAAAAAACTAAACTTGGTAATATTGCAAAGCATTAAAATAAATGTAAATCCAACAAAAATGTCTGATGAGCCTCCCCTGAGCTCAAATACAAATAAACAAGATGTAGACCAGTCCCAAAAAAATAGATATAAAATACTGATTCAGCTCCTGTGCAAAATGAAATAAAGCAATCCAAAATGCCAGTGCAAGGAGCGTGCAGGCTTTAGGCTCCATTCACACTAGCGCGTTTTTTGATGCATTTTGCATTTTGCAGAAATGCATGGGAATTTTTTAACATGGGTTCCTATGGAACATGTTCACATCAATGCATTTTTGTACCTCTGCGTTTTTGGAAAGGGTCAGGGACTTTTTTTCATGCAAAATGCAGCGTTTTGCATGTAATAGAATTCAATGGACTAGCATCAAAAACGCAAGTACAGCAGTGTTTTTACAGTGTTTTTGCTGCGTTTTTGCTGTGTTTTGCGTTTTTGTTTTTTTTAGACTGTATACAGTCTTAAAAAAAACTGTAAAAAAAATAAAATAATAAAACCACAAAACGCAGTAAAAACGCTGCAAAAACGCTGCTCAAAAACATGGCAAGCACCACAAAAAACACTGCAGAAACGCTCAAAAGCAACATGCATAGATGTGAATCGAGCCTTACAGTCCCTTATCCCCTACCACTAGGAGAGTCTGCGGGCTTTACAGTCCCTTATCCCCTACCACTAGGAGAGTCTGCCTGTTGGAAAGACATGCCTGCAGTTTTAAGCAATATTATGCTATTTGGGATCTTTCTTCCAGTTTTACCACCCTGGAGCTAACTGGAAAGGATGCTGTCTGCACCCATTCTAAGGATCCATTGCTGCATCTACCCATAGAATGACCCTCTGAAGACCCTTGTTTGAAGCATCAGATCCAGTTCATGCTATAACCTTACAGCAGAAAGGTGAGGGGCTAGTGCACATTAAGGTGCCACCACAGTGGAATGGCCAGGCATTGCCAGTTTTGTTTCAGGGTTCACGATAAAGGGAATATCACATATTCATCATTTTTGGATTGCTTTATTTCATTTTGCACAGGAGCTGAAACAGTACTTTATATACATATTTTTGGGGACTGGTCTACATCTTGTTTATTCATATTTGAGCCCAGGGGAGGCTCATGGGAGGTTTTTGTTGGATTAACATTTATTTTAATGCTTTGCAATATTACCATGTGCTAAGTTTTGCTTTTTCCCTGCTATGCAGTGTGTCACATGGCATCCTTTGCACTTTGCACTTTAGCACCAACTTACTTGTGTATGTTTTATGCATCATATGTCACTCTTTCACAGTTAGGTCATCTGAACTTCTCCTCATTCTCTCTTGTGTATAAAAGCCATAGGGTGTTATAAAGACAAGGAGTGACATGACACACCCTGGTACTTCTTTCCTATGCCAAGGTGTAAAAAAGGGCAGACCAGTGTAGATTTAATAAAACACCGGTGGTTAAAGACCGAGATATCACTATGCATAGCCACTTTAAAGGTGAACTCCAGGGTACACAATATTGTCTAAATACATGAGGTATGAGTATTTTTACTTGGTGCTTGGTGTGATTTGTGTATTTCCTCCAGATCTGTGCTGTAATCCAGTGTGAAACTTTCTTGATGCAGGAGCCTCCTGTAACAAAGACCAGTCACTGCTGCTCTCTTACCTTGTACAGAGTGACTGGTCTTGTCTCTGCCCCTCCTGTAGTTTCCTGCAGGCAGCCTGTAGTAGGAGGACCTACCTGCATCTTTGTTCTTTGCACAGACTATGTGCAGCACAGTGAAGATATCACTGATAATTTTGCAAACTAATATCTGGATTTGGTCTACTCAAAGTGAATTTACATCTTTTGTGGCAGTTAAAGTATTAAACTCTCATAAAAAAATATAATGCTTGCACTATGCACTCTTGTAAAAAACTATAATGCTTGCAGGCAAGGTTTTTAGACTGAAAGAGACTTTTGTGGTCTCTTCTGTCATTGATGCCTCTCCTGGTCTGTCAGCATTAATATAATCTGAGCTGCACAGCTTAGACCACATTTATGGTGCCTTCTGTGTGCTGTAGTGGAGTGACGTCATTTTGGCCTGGCGATTCAAGCGGCCAGAGAGTGTGAACCTGGAAAGAAGACTGGGTGAGGATGGAAGCAGTGACAGCTCAGCACTGGAGGGATATGTTTGAGAATGGAGCATACTAGTACACCATGGAATCAACCTGCAGGGAGACTATCTACATATTATTTTTTTTATTTGTGGAGTTCAATACCGCTTTAGGGACTATATTTCAATGAAAGCTTGTGTGCCTAAAGTTCAGCTTTATAGATAGCCACACACACAGGAGCAAGAGGAAAGTGTATAATGTTGTTCAGATGACAGAGCAGTAACTTAAATTTAGTGTAAATTCAGATTTAAATTAAAGCAAAATCAGAGGAAATTATACATATTTTTCCCAAGTAAGTTTATATAATAAAAATTCATAAAGGCTTAAAGCTGAACTCCAGGCAAAGGAGGTAAATGCACAATTCAAATACATACTGAATACGGGAGTTTAAAATGCAGTAAGGTTCACTAAATTTAAAGTTGAACTCTATTAATTTAGTTCCTTTTTAAAATGTGCCAGCTTACTATGGGTTAATTCTAACAAGGCATATACCAACTCGTGGACTTATCGCTTTCATTTACAATTTACATTTTTACTGCTGCTATACTGTGGGTTATGTACAGACACTCTGCTCATTCCTCCTTTCCCCTTGCACAATTAGGGAGAGTTTTGTATTATGTGAACCCAATCACAAAATACAAAGCCTTCTGTGACTGGACAGCAGAGGGGGGAGTGGCTGCTGTGGGAGAAAGCAGCATCGCTCCTGATGGAGTGCCAAGAATCACATCGATAGCTGTACTCCTGGAGTTCAGCAATTATTAGTAAATAAAATAGTTAAGTTCATGACATGGCATACACCCCATTGGACTTACCTACTGTAAGCCAGCACATGTTAAAAGCTGGCTATATTCCTTCAGTTCAGCTTTAGGTCAGCACTTTTCATTGAACAGAAAGAATACATTAAGACAAAGGTGATTTCTTTTTAATGTGATGCCAGTATGTAGGAAATGCATTAAATTTCCTGTTCTAGGGAAGGAAATACGTTTGTTTGCATCGGTTTAACCAAAGTATAACTAAAAAACAAAAACAAAAAAAGAACTTAGATACAAAAAAAGCAAAAAAGTCTAACAAAGTCAGTAATGGCTTATGCAGAGCAAAAAAGGTATAATCTGTTCTGCGAATATTGCATATTCACATTACCTTTGTGGTTCTGTAGATAAACCGCTCCTGGCTTCCAATGAGGTCCGTGGGTAATAACTACATAATGAGAAAGAAAGAGAAATCAGATTTGATTTAATGACTTCTGACCTAAGACCAAAATCATTAAAGGTTCTTGGTGACTTAGTGATTTAGTGGAGAATAAGAGTAATGTTATGCACGGCATGAAAATATGCATCCATGATTTTTATAGTGTCTCACTATAGCTTTCCACTATATAGAATCAAAAGAACATTGTCCATGCCCTAGTATCGGCATACTTTCCATGCACCAAACAGCATATCAAAATCACAATGTAAATAAAACCATCAATGCTGATTTTCTAATCTATGTAAAAATTTTAAAGTAACATACGCTCTTTAAGACCCCTTTCACACTGAGGCATTTTTCAGGTGTTTTAGCGCTAGAAATAGCGCCTAAAAATTGCCTCCCATTCGTTTGCAAGAGTGCTTTCACACTTGGGCAGTGCGCTTGCGGGACGATAGAAACAGTGCTGCTAAAGCGCTGCTAAAGCACCACAAAAACGACCGGCGCATTAGCGTGGTTTTAGCTGCAAATCAGTGTGAAAGGTGTCTAATAGTGTGGAATAGTATAAGCTCAACTCTCTAAAAAAAATAAAAGAGTAGAGACATGCTGAAAATGCATTTATGCAATAAATGCAATATATTAATCAAGAATAACAAATCATATTTCAGGGCTTGACTACTAAAAAACCCAGTACCCCTGCAGTCTGACCCAGACCAGACCTTATTTAAGGCAGCTACTAGACCTACCTACAGTTCCCAGCACACCTCATTTGCTAACCCTCTCTGCCAGTCACTATAGTGTCATCAGATCAACCAAATTACTTTGTTTTCCTTTCAAAACCTTTGCAGGTTTCTATTGCAGTGTGTATCTCTACTGGGAGGGGTCATACTTTCTATTTTTGCTGGTAACATAAAAGTGATGGGAAAGCAAACATTTTGCAACTGTCAAAAAATAGTATTATAGGAAAATCTTCCAATAATGACAACTGTTTAGGAGGATATTTTTCTCTTACTATGGGGAGATTGAATCAACTATCGTGGGAAAAAAGTAGCAAAATAAAAAATAATACAGCATTTACAATTGCTACAGAAGCTATTTTGTAACTGACTTATTAAAAAAATAATTTTCTTTTTTAATCTGCAGTGCTGACATTTTCTGTACCGTTCAATGTGATATAGCAACCAGGAGGCATTCTATACACAATTGGTGTACAGAACGCTCTCAAAAATGTAATTTCCTGCTAGTGTGATTGGCTCGCTGATTTTCCCAGAAGTTTGCACTTAGATACAAGTTAGATTTTAGGCACCCTCTATCAAAAATGTCATTTTTAGTGACATACTCCTAAAGGGTTAATCACTTCTAAAGGTATTACTCTGAAATATCTAAGTACTATGCAATTTCTGGAACTGGACAGGAGACCACTGTCCCTAATGTTATGAAAAAAATAAAGTGGTTGTAAACCCTCTCCTATACCCAGTGAAATGAATAGCCTCAGAAGATACACAAAGACGAAACAAATCCTCCTACACAAGTTTTACATTTATATCTGCTGCCTTTCCCTTTCTACATTCTTTGAAAAGTTGCAGATCCTGGAAATCTTTCTTCCTGTTTCAGCAGCAAATAGAGGTGGGTGTGGAGGCCCGTCCATTACAGGCACAGGGGCGCTGCCCCACTATCCATGCATCTGGCCCCCTAATCTATATGCGGTGTGGCGGATGCATGGATTCCAATGTTTTTTTTTTATAAGCACGTGATTAGAGCCAGAGGCTTGAAGAGGCTTCAAAAAAGGGTTGGCTTGGAAAGCAGAGCACTGCGCCCCGAGCACCCCCATTTGTGTGACAACAGTGAATGAATATTCGCTATTGTCTCCCTCATTCTCCTCCCGGCCATTTAGAAAGCCCCTATCGGCCAGGGAATCTTAGGAATCCCTGGCCAATCGTGTCTCAAGACACCAGACTTTTCCTTCCCCCTGCCTCCATAAGGTAAGGCATCCGCCAGGGGGGTTGGGGGGTGTGCCGGACGATCGCTGCCATCCGTGTCTCTCACGGGAGGGGGTGGTAACGGCTGCCGTCCGTCTCCCGCGCATGGGGGGGGAGTAATGTTAGTTTGCGTCGTTCCCCCCAAAGGCTTAAGCACCGGCCGCCACTTGTGTGAAGCCTGGGCTTACATTGTGTGAGAGCTGATTGGAGGAAAGGCACACACGCCCAACTCCACATAGGCAGAGGAACAAAGGAACATACAGAGCTGTAGTCTGAATAAACCATCTCTCTGCTTAGCTACCTCTGAGCTCCTGCCCCGATACAAATTTTTAGCTAATGTTTTCTTGTGTGTCGGAGAACTTGTCAGAAGTGACTCTGCCGATAACAGAGAAATGGAGTAGCAGAAAGGCACTGAGAGCTTTGGAGAGGGATAAGGGAGACCCTCCCTTCTAGATTGTAAGCTCTAACGAGCAGGGCCCTCTGATCCCTCCTGTATTGATTTGTATTGTAAGTGTACTGTCTGCCCCCATGTTGTAAAGTGCTGCGCAAACTGCTGGCACTATGTAAATCCTGTATAATAATACTACTACAAATATATGTGCCTAGGTAAAATTTCATGAATGGGGTTTACAACCACTTTAAAACCGACCTCTTCCACCTCACACTAATGTATCATTACATTCAAGCAAATACATTTTCCAATTCTATTTGATGTCACTTGTCTTAGACAATACGCTTGTTTGAACAAGAAACTCTTGTCCTCCTGTCTCCTGTTTTTGTAAATGTTTTGTTTTGAGTTTGTAACCTGTACACGGTTATTATTTGATGTCTGGTGCCAATTTATTAATAAAAACAAAATGTGCGGTTACTGTAGGGGAAGGGGGTGATATGGGAAATCATGAATTAGTATATACTTCAGTCTTGTGGGAGGCATGGTCTCTCATTTCATGCTGGACACTTTATGGATCACACATGGAAGCCATGTCACTAGCACTGGGATCGCCTGGTACCCTCACTTCCACCACTTCCCCTTTGGGGCTTCTTTTGTTTGTTTTTTCGTTACCTCAGTTAGTTCCTGAATTTCTGGACAGGATTGATCTGTCGTGATCTCAGGATGTTTTACCCCATCACTTTTTGTTTGCTCTGGTGTGAGGGTCTCTGGTGGTCTTCACTACACTTCTTTCTCTCCCTTCACCCTCACATTGACCCCACCGCTACATGCTCTATGCTCCTTGTAAGTCCAACTTTACATTTTCCATTGACCACTCAAATTTTACATTCATACAGATTGGAACATTTGCAGGCATTTCTATGCAACTCATCACGGGCACCTCCCATCTCTCCCCTCAATTGTGTTGTTTTTCCGCATTGGCTGCCCGCAGTTATACGCCCCCACAGCTCCCGGCAGGGATATTTTCCAGCTTTGCTCAACCATCAGGCTTTAGCATTTTATAACCAACTTTAGAGCTGATATGTAAGTAACTCTGGGGTGTTTGGTTTTCTTCTCACCTTACATCCCTATTTAATATCATTTTCATTTGAGAAATTTGGAATATTTTTTATAGCTATGCACTCTGCACTTGTTTCTGAAGAAGTGGAACTTCATCCACGAAACACGTCATGCTTTTAAATGCAGTTTTTCATTCAATCATGCGTTTACATCATACTCTGTTTTTTTATTTTATGTATCATGTGCAATAATGGCATTTTTATTTCATGTCTAATATATGCCCAGCAGTTCATTATCTGCTATGCACCATGTCCCATGTGCATTTATATGTATAAACTTCTTCTTTATTGCGCAATTTATCCATTTATATCTATTTTTGTCCAAACACACATCTCACTCAAAGTCCCAAATCCCCCTCTTCTCTTAATCATTAATTTCCTTAAGAAGTTCCATGCTTGGCCTACCCCATCTGTGATTGGTAGATTTCCAAAGTCAAAAGAGACCATGTTGTGGCAAGGTTGAGAAAAAACCTGAAGGGTGAGAGATCATATAATGGATCTCTCTACAAAGTGGGTGAATGGCAAATTGTGCTGTTGACCCTACTCCCTCTGGGAGTCATCAAGCTTTCCTCTTCTGCTGGGTTAGGATGAGAAGAAAAAATTGGTGGTATTCCATGTGGAAAGAGCACCTTAAAAGAAAGTGTTCCTATGGGAACCTCATCATAATGTGCAACTGATGACTTAATTAAGGACTTGCTGCTTTTCATTCTACACATAATATAATCTATTAAATAACATTCACAGGTAAACTAGAACTGTGTGGACATGTATCACGTCATACTCTCCATAAAAAACACCTTTTCTGGAGGCAATGTGGTTACTTCAGCAAAGGTAGGAGGTTGACTAACTCCACAGAGACATCAAGAGTGCAAAGATGGTTAGGACCACTGGAAAAGCACATGGGACCAGATATCTTGGGTGTGATCTGGCAACTTGGAAACCTTTACATTTGGGAAACAAAAATTCCCCTGAAGAAAACCCAAAAAAAGAAAGCAGGCTGCATTATGTGTGGCTCAAATGGAAGAAGCACCAGTGGAATGCCCATTAACCTGAGTCACTGACGATTGTGTATGCATCTGGAATGACCATCACAAATATTATCTAGAAAATAGTTCATACAGAAAGCCTATCAACTGTGTAGGACATCTTTATCCATTTCACCACTGACCTCCAATTTTTATACTGCTGGGTGATAGATGAACACTCAAGCCTCTGCTTAGAGAAAATCAAGTATTATAGGGTAAGCATTATTGAATGTTATACAAGAAAAGGAAACTTGAAGTAAGCAGCCGAACACCAAAACGGGAAACCAATGATAGACTTCTTTATTGTAGTAAAGACAGGTACAGTCACAGGATTCTAACCGATAGGTTAACACGTTTTACATATCTTGTGCATAATCATAATGAGGGGTCAGTTGTGAGGCCAGTGTTAAAATAGGGGAAAACACACTCATTTACAGCCAAACTCAATCAACACAAATGACCCCTGCTTGACAAGCGTAGAAAAATACCCAATGAATTAAAACCATCCAAAATGGCACAATGCACAGAAAAGAAAAGCATATATTCAGGGTCATATATAACAATAAACACCTGACAGAGACATGAATACATTAAAAGCCAGTTATCAATAAAAGAAAAAAGGAACAACTTTACAGACTCCCATTCCATGCCTAAAATCCACAAAAAAAAAATGAACAAATAATAAAAATGTAAACCCACCGGAATGGTGGATTGATGGAGATCATCAGCTGCACAGGAGGGGATATAAGCATTGGACCCATTGTCACTCACAGAAATGAGTGACATCCCACCCAAAGTTCTCAGAGTTGGACTGAAAGTGCTAGTTGGTGTTTTAGTTGAAAAAAAATCACAATATCTGTAATGCCTTCTGGTATTGCTCATGTACTATGGATATTCGATGCAATTTGTATACCATGTATATTCTTACACTCACTGGATGCAATTATTGTATGCATTGAAAGAGCAATTTTTCAATAAAAAAAGTTTTGACTCAAAACAAAATTTCTCAGAGTTCTTAGGGGATACAGGTCTGCAGTTGGAAAATCCAATAAACCTCCCTCCTGCACAGGAGACAAAAAGCATCTCTACCTCTCCTGGGAACACATACTTTCTCCACCACCACAGGTTCCCAGCATGGCAATCATTAAATGTAGCGCCGCTTTGGTAGAGTGGCATTTCTCAATACTGTAAAGGTCTCCTACTGTCTTATATAAGACACTAAGTGCTGGTTCACACCAGCACAATTCCAGTGCCGGTTCCCGCATCGCATAGAACTCGCAGGTAGTTCACACTGCCCAATGCGAACCACTGCGGGAGTCAATAGAAAGTTAATGACACTCTCAGATTGGATCGCATATCGCAGTGCAAACTGTCATATGGTGCAGGAATCAGATCGCATGGGTGTGAACACCCATGCGATCGGATTCCAGTGCGGACCAAAAGCAGGGTCCCTCACCATTTTGGTGCGAATGCAATGCAAATTCAGCCAAACAAAAAGTATAGCTGAATTTGCATCACACAGACATCGCATGTGATCTCCACAGCTATAACGGCACACCATTGTGAACCCAGCCTTAGTGTGATATTAACCTTAAAGTGGTTGTGAAGGCAGTTTTTTTATCTTAATGCATTCTATCACTTAAAATTTGTAGCTTGTTAATAATTATGTGTGTGAAAAGGCCCTGTCTTCTGCAGCTCTCTGTCAAGAGTTCTTATCATCAAGCTTGAGCAGCTTGTTCTTTTCAGATAAAAGTAGAAAACAATAGGCATCATTGAGACCATTTAATGGCCAGTTAGCTGATGATGTTAGGAATAAGAAGTGTTTGTTGGTCTCTTATCCATAGCCCAACAGAACCTCATTCTAATGTACAGTATCTCCATCATAGAGTACTGTAAGGTGAAGATTATTGGTTGGGTATACAAAAAGGTACACTTCAACCAAAACAGAAAAATGAAACCATGAGCTATGAACAAGGTGCACAGCCTCCATGCTCTGAAATTAGATTTTTCAATTACTGTAGTTATTGCTATAGTGTAGTGGCTGATTAACTTCTGTTGGTAACCTGGTGGTCTAGAAACCTCATTTAATTATCTGTTTGTGATGCCAGAGAGCCGTTTCCAAATATACCCACTGTATGCTCCTTGTCTCTCACATACTTGAAGTTTAATAAAAGAATAAAGAAGCTTCTCACACTTGCCAATCAGGTAAGACCTGCTTTTGTAAGTTTGAATCGAAATCGGGATACAGAAGAATTAAAGCGAGAAAAAGAGAAATGGGGGGGATTTGCGCAGTACCAGCATTAGGAAGTAGACCAATGTTCTCACACATCTCTGAAATCTGGTTTAGGTAAAACTTTACTCTCTGAATCAACATTATCTATTTGTAATTCTTATGCTACCTACCTTAGTAGGCCAACACGAATATAAGCCGAGGCACCTAATTTTACCACAAAAACTGGGACTCGAGTATAAGCCGAGGGTGGCTCATAATATACATTCTATCAGTGCCCATGAAATGCAGCCTGCCAGTGCCCATCATGTACAGCTTACCAGTGCCCATCATGTCCGGCTAACAGTGCCCATGAGGTACAGCCTACCAGTGCCCATCAGGTACAGCCTGCTAGTGCCTTGTAATGCGATGTCACGCTGTGTGTCAAAGCTGGATCCGAATCGCTGTGCAGCCGCTGTAACAATGTCCTGCCTCCTATGACACACGGCAGAATGATTCCTAGCATTGGATCAGTGTGCTGTCTATCACAGGAGGCGGTCTAGGAGGCGGGACATCGTTACAGTGACTGCACGGCGATTCAGATCTCTGACACACAGCATGAGATCACACTACCAGGCACTGGGGAGGCTGCACATGGCACTTGTGAGAAGAGCAGGAGGGAGGGGAAACTGACAGGGGCGCACCAGGATGATACATGTGCAGCACCATGCGGGACGGCCCCGCCCCTTTTTCAGCTCCATTTTCAGGACTTTTTTCTTTTAAGTGGGACCCTCAAACGGGTATAAGCCGAGGGGGGGGGGGGGTCAGCATAAAAAATATGCTGAAAAACTCGGCTTGCACTCGAGTATATTTGTTAGATAGGAAGGTATATTATACTTACGGGTTTTAATCTTTTAATCAATATGATGTCCTACATACCAGAATTCTTCATGGGTATTTTTATTCTATCATCTGGGGGAGAGAAGAAGGGGCTTAGCTAAGCATGCCCTCCTAGCCTGCATGCCTGACCTTGCAAAAGTGTACCAGCAGCCCTTTTATTGTCCTGCCTATGCACATTTTTTTCTTGATTTTCACAGTAAGGGCAGATGGATTCAAGTAAGTAACTGCTGCATGAATCATCTGCCTTTAGTCAAGATCGGCGCAGCTAGAAATGCTGTGGCCATCTTGAGGGGCAGGGTGTTTTTCAAAATGATTTCTCAACAAAATAAAGCACAAATACATTAATGGATGGATGCGTTTGCTTTGCATATTAAAAATGAAAATGAAAAATAATTGCATTTTTGATTTGTTTGCTTTAATTGTACTATATCCATGGAGGAGCAGCATTTTCACTATTGAGCAGGTGGGTTAGAACTACAGAACAAGGGGGTATGTGTTCTGTAATTCACAGAAGTAACCTGTGCTGGGCAGATAAAACCCATTGGGATAGCAGTATGACGGAGCTACTGTGATGTCCGCTCAATACAGGAAGTTACCAGCTTACTGAATTTCTGACAGGATCAACAAGTATTGCAACAGGTTTGTACTTATGGAACACACACACTGAGTATATAAGTGGAACGAATATTCAGTGTAACCACACCCAGAAGTCCTGATCTCCCTAAAGCACACCATACACTGTACAATCTGATTGTACAATCTCCTTTATATCTACCATCAACTATGTAGTGCAAATGCCTGCCAGATTAGATACACATTGATTAGATAGATTAGGTGTGTCCTCCAATTTTATAGTTTTGGTAAATCTATAGAGCTCCTAAATCTGCAAATGTATGCTATGTAAAAAAGAGGCACTAGTCCCAATAATAAATACTGTTCAGATACAATAATAATAATAATAATAATAAAATAATAATGAGAAATGGTGGAGGTAGTTTGGAATGCTAATTAAATTGCAGCTAATACTGATGGGGATGGTGCAGATAACCCCAACAAGAGAGGAAAGGGATATCCAGGCAAAATCGAATGAGACCAAACAGAAAAGATTGGCACAAGTACTCCCATAGCGGAGTATATTATTGTTGCATTTATTATTTAAAATATTTAAAAAATGTACTCACAAACAATATTGCCAGTAGACAGCAAAGTCCCAAGTAGCAAACATCACAAAAGGACAGAAAAGGAATCCATCAGCTTGGTGAAACTGCCCTGGCAACAGGCGGGTAACCGCACAACAAATGGGATTGATACAATGCTGCGAGCGTCCACAGCGAGAGAATGGTAACAGCACGCTGGGCTTTCTCTTTTCCAAGTAGGACATCAGAGGGTTGGAACACATTTTGAGGAAGACACATTCCCATTATCAGCCTACTCTGCCAGACTACCTCTCACTATTTTAGGGGCCGGTTTACATTGCAGAACTGTGCGGGAGAGGTGATGTGAAGTGTAGTTTATTATATCACACTGCTCCCTTTTTTTGTTTAAACTTTATATTAAGTGTACAGACACTTCATTTATGTCACTGCACAGCAGCGCGTCGCGCCGCGTTGACTGTACGGTGTCATGCGGAATCATGAAGAGTAGTGTGATATTATGCAAAAGTTTGCATAATATTGTACTGCTCTGGAAGTGCAGTGTTCTGAACATGACACACAGAACACAATTGCTTTCTGTGTGTCTTTGCAGTTACCTACATTGCTCTATGAGGAAAAATGCAGGTAATTGTACCTAGTGTAAATGGGCCTCTCCAGTACATTTTAGTCAACTAAAATCTCCAGTACATTACAGTCGACTAAAATCGACTGGGTTTAGTTAGATTTCTAATGCTTTATTTAAACATTAGTCTAGAATTGCCGAACTCATGATATACTCCTGAAGTAAAAATCTAATAACATGTTATTATTTATGGTATTAATGTTTGAACATGCAATACAGACACAGATTTAGCACTGGTTCACACTGCCGTGACTTGCCATGCGACAAGGTCTCATGACAAGTCATGCCTCCATTAACGGCAATAGAACCACTCTAATTGGTGCGACACAAGTCGCTCAGACTTAGAAAAAGGTTCCTGCACTACTTTGGGGTCATTCATCATGACTTGCATTGACTTCTGTTAAAGAAGTCCTATGCAAGCCGTGATGAAGTTACGCAGGGATGTCGGCTTCAAAGTTCTATGACTTTGAAACCATGCTGGTGTGAAATGGCACTAAACTGTTGTGATATACTTTATAAATAAAACCAAGTTTCCAGTGGCGGCCGCTCCATTTTTTTAGACACGCATGATTAGAACCCGAGGCTCTAATTGGCTTCAAAAAAAGGGTGGGCTCTGGGACGCAGAGCACTGTGCCCTGAGCCCACCCAGTTGTGTTACATTAGCGAATATATTATATTAAATTATATAATATTCGCAAATGTCTTCCTGCTTCTCCTCCTGGCCAATCAGAAAGCGGGTAATGAGACCCGATTGACCAGGGAGGCTGAGGACTCTCGACCAATCAGGTCTCAGGACCCACTACCTGTTCAGCCAGGAGTAGAAGCAATGGCCCCAGCTCTTCCCTCGGCAAGCTGGAGCGAGGAGCAGTGGGCGGAGGGATAGCAACAGCCGCTTCGAGGAGCCCTACCTCAGATCCGGCACCACTTCATCATTGAAAGGTAAGCCCACGGAGTGCCGCCTTCCCGTCCGACCCGGGACCCAGATGTATGTCGCCCCCCCCCCAAAACTAATTGACCACCAGCCGCCACTGGAAGTTTCATAAACAAACATACTGCTTTTTAACAAACAGAAGTGCAACTTTAAAATAAATAAAAACCTAATAAACTGTAAACTCTAATAGCTGTATTGCCATTGCACATATAACCTGAATATATTACCAACATTAAATATTAAGAAAAAAAAATAAGAAAAGCCTTTTTCTTATTTTTTTCTTTCTGTCAGCAGCTTAGTAGGTGCCCCCCTACTTATTCTTATGTGGTAGTGCAGTGTTAATTTTGACATCAAATTTTGATTTAGGTTTAATCATAGTCTTTTGACTGAAATGCTATTTTAGTTTTAGTTATATTTTAGTCAACTAAAATAGTGTTAATTTCGGCAACGGAAATATTTTTTGAGAGAAGAGCTGGGGCCACTGCCTTATAGGGGCCATAATTAATCAGTTAAACTAATCTACTAATTGAAACAACAAGAAGAAGAATACAAATTAGAAACTCTGTTAAAATGATTTTTTTTTATATATGCAAACAATGTGTCATTTGACCAGATATCTGTTATATTTGTTACAACACAAGAAACATAGGATGGTAAGGTGTTGTCATCCTAGAAAGGAAAATATAAAAATGGGGGGATGAAAGCTTGGAGCAAAAAGTATAAAATCATAGATCAGCAGAGCAAAAAACAATATCTACATGTTTTAGCCAATTAACACCATCACCTAAAAAGATATTATTTTTGCTCCAGAATATCATTTGTTGCATGAAATCTGCCATAAAACCTGCTACTATAATCTGTATAGAGATTTATAGAGCCCAAGCAGGTCATGTAACAATTCAATGAATACAAAATAGAATACATCAATGAAGAAGGCAAGGGAGGATACTCTTATTTGTACAGATGAGATCTGGGACAAAACACATACAGTAGTACATGATCAGCATATATATCACATATACCTCACTGTGAAAATAATATCCTTCCTACTCTATTGACCTAAACAGGAGCTCTTTTGCAACGAAAATGCTTAGGTTTAGTGGAAAAACTGTTGCAGGAATCACCATAAGATCACACATACATGATTAGCTGTACTCTAATTCCATCTGTCAGCTTCAAGTACCACTGAAGGCACTTATTAAATTAAAATAATAAACATGTTTTACTTACCTGCTCTGCCTTCCGAGTACCCCCCTAGCAAGCCGCTTGATGGGGGTTACTCATGTGGGCTCATTCCTGAGCCACACTATGTGCATCTATTGACAAAGTGCGGCTCTGCCATGCCCCCGCTACCCCTTCACTGGATTTGATTGACAGCTCTCACTGAGTCCAGTGATGAGGGAGCACAGTGCTGAACAAAATCAGGCTCAGGCGAGTATTTAGAGAATGCATTAGAGTAGAACTATAGGCAAAACTCTTTTTTTCATTTTTACAGAGCAAGGTACTGGGGCTGTCAGATTTGTTTTCATCATGTGTCCCATCACGGAGATTTCCCTTCACTTCCCATCCCATAGCCAAACAGGAAGTGAGAGGAAATCTCTGCAAATTAAAGGCATTCCTTTGGGACCCCCAGGTCACCAGAACTAGTGTCCCCATAGGAAAAATTCCCATCTATTACTTTTCTGGGAACAACCCAAAATTTGGGATTTTCTTTTACTTTCAATGATAATGATAAACACAAAAAATAGAGAGGGTAAAGTGTTACTAAACTCAGGACCCTGCGTTCACTATATCTGGTCTCCCACAGGACACAGAACATGGAAATGCATTATTATTTTAGTAAATATAAACTGCTAAATACCTTTTCTCATCAGCAGTATATAGCAGTCTTGTGACTTCTATCAGTGTCTGGTTAAAGCTTAAAGGAGGAGTTTTCATTCTACTCTGACTATTCTATGAGGCTGCAGGACCCCTGACCCTCTGTCTGGACAGTGCTGATTGGCCTTGTGCTGATCACATGTACCAACCCAAGGAAAAAAAAACCTCTCTAGCAATACACAACAAACTGAGCATGTGCAGAGTGACTCCAAAGACTCTGTACTATCAGTAGATGGATTGGGGACAGTAAAAGAAGGGGAAGATCAGAGAAGACAGGATCAAACAGCTTTTTTTTTTTTTTTTACGCAATGCTGAGAATTAACCCCTTAGGTTTCACAGTGAGTGTATCAAGCATGCTTTACTGTATATACAGACTGATTTTAATGTTGTGTGTTTAGTAACACTTTAAGCACTCCAACAGAGGCACAGAGCTGAAAACTGGCATTCTAACCCCTCTCCACTCTGTCCAAAACTATGAAAAAAGTTTTGCCTTTAGTTATACTTTAAGGTTAAAAAAAAAAAAAACTTTTGCCTTTACAATAATTTTAATTATCAGCACTGCATTTGGGTGTAAATGTGCTGTTAATAAAGAAACTATTTAGACATTTAGGTTAGGTTCATGTGTGGTTGATGTTTTTTTTTGCACTGTGTTTTACGTGTTTTCATGTGTATATTTCATGCCTTTTGCATTTATTGCTTTGGGCAATGGCAAGCTATGTGTTGATGTTGCTAGGAGGAGGTGTCAGTTGTCATGCAGGAAAAAGCAGCAAAATCATGTAAAAAACATGTGAATATAATTTTTTTTGTAAATTCAATTGAAGTCTAAGGACCAAAAATGCAATGTGCTGCATGTAAATAGGACTCATAGAAATAATGCTAAATGGATTACAGTGCATTTGCTCAGATCTGCAAACACACTATAAAACGCATAGATGTGAACTTAGCCTTAGAGACTTATGGTCTCTAATTCGCAGTAGGTTGATAGAATCTGATTTGTTTGCCAAACTTTATTGCAAATTGACATGTATACACTAGGTTAGTCAATCCCTGAGACAAGGTAATCACAAATAAAAAATAAAAAGTATTCAGAGAATGTAGAGCATGCAGCACTGATTGTGGATGATTCCTCACTATCGCTGAGGAAGTCCTATGGACGATACGCGTGCGGGAGTTCATCTTAATGTCACTACGGCCACCTTACCAGCTTTGCTGTTACCAATCTTTCTATGCTTGATATCTTAGCACTTGGATTAAGTGCTATTTATGTGAGTACCCGTCTTTTAATAAATGCTACTTTTTACTAGTCATACAGAGAGCACTAGATTTTTTCTTTATGTTTCATGTTGCTGTGGGAGAGTCATAAGGCTTATCTGCGGAGTCTGAGAGGTGTCCATCTTCCATCTACAAGTTTACCATTACCACCGGAGGTGGTGAAAGCTCTCATGACCTTCCTGTTAGCTCAGGGGTCTAGTCAGCAAGGTGAGCAGTTTGACTAAACAAATGGTGTGAGCACGGATCAAGGATCACCTTAAACTTTTGCATGAAGCACCCTATATCACCAGTGACGTCTGTGTGCCTCTTTATTTACATGTGTTACTATTCATGAACATATGAACTTTATTGAACTTTTTATTTAGTAAACCTAGCGCTGCACTTATTTATTTACTTTGATTGTGGATGATCACCTGCATCACCTGTTGATACATAGGTTTCTATGTATACAAAAAAATGTGCCTTTAAAATATCCCAGTATTTAAGCATAAGTCACAAATAATACTCGTAATGTTTGTAATGTATGTATAATAATTTTTATTTGTTGACTTTAGCAGGGTGAATGTAACATTCGATCCCAAGAGAAATAGTCTTAACAAGTTTAACAAGAAGTTTCAGCACTTTTGACCAACCGAGAATATAGTCCAACAGGCTAATAGCATTTGACCAGAAGAGGAAATAAAATGCGCGAGACCCGTGCACTTTGTACAAAGCGTATAGGTATTTCTTTGCGAACATCCAAATCATTGGATGTTTGGCTGAGTAAACCTCTAGATTCAGTGGAAAGTGAAACATTTAGTAGCGGTATTCATACCACCATAGCTCAGGGGGCAGGCACCCGCCGGTGTTCTCATTCCAGCTGATAATCTTCAACTGTCATCTAGAGATTCCTGGCTAACAGGTAAATGTAAACAAAAGGGCAGGAATAGTGTATAAAAAAAATGCAAAAAAGCATTGGGTCGCCCCCACCCCCAAAATCTATACCAGAACCCTATTTGAGAATGCACCCTGGCTGGCCAGGAACGGGGGGGGGGGGGGGCAAGTGTGCACCCCTTCTTGAACTAGACCAGGTCACATGGCCTGAACATGTTTAGGTCTATAACAATAAGGGGGCCCCAGATACTGCCCCCCAAGTGAGTAAGTAAAGGGCCTCACCTAGAAGTATGGCAGCAAAGAGGCCTCTCTGCACTGGATCATGCATCTGATCTGTGATCCAGCACCTCCAGGTAGGAGGCGCATGCCACCCCAGCTGTGCTGTGATTTGTTACAGCACAAGCCGATTAGTGGGTCCCAACCAGTGATTGATGGTGGGACAAGCCGATTGGCAAAACAGATGACAGGACAGACACTGATTCTAAACCAGTGTTTCTCAACTCCAGTCCTCAAGTAGCCCCAACAGGTCATGTTTTTAGCATATCCCTCAAATGAAACGGCTGTGGTAATTACTAAGGCAGTGAAACTGATCAAATCACCTGTGCAAAATAATAGTAAGCCTGAAAACATGACCTGTTGGGGGTACTTAAAGTAGATGTAAACCCAATGTCATCCTTTCTAAACTACTGCCATAGGGGTTATCTATAAGGATATACATGCCTCCTGCATGTATCTTTATCTGTCAAATGTCTCCCCTCTGTCTGTTATTAGACACAAAAAACTACAGATTCTGTGGGTGGGTCTGTTGTCTGGAGCTCGGTGGGTGGAGTCGTGATGTCAGTAGACTCCCCGCCCACCTCTACACTCCCCTTGTCAATATGCATTTTCTCCTGTGTATTTCTTACACTGAACTTCTGCTATGATCTCTAACATCCAGTGAAAAGACAGGAAAGTAACCAAATGACTTCAGCATGCCAAATCATGCTGAGGTGTGGAACAGCCAATCCTTGCAGAGCTGCTGAAGAAAGGAGTGAGGGAGGGAATTAAAAAATAATGCCTGTGTCTTAGGCTAGTGCACGAGATGTAAATCACCTGTCACTCACAGCAAGGGGAGGATTTGACAAAGTTTTTCTCAGTTTGTCAAGATTTTTCTCACTGAACAATAAAAGAGGATTGCTCAGAGATGGATTAACTCTGTGTGGCAAGACTGGCCTCAAATGATAGGAAATCTTATAATCTACAGTATGATATAAAAAAAAAAAAATTCGGGTTTTACATCCACTTTAAGGACTGGAGTTGAGAAACATTGTTCTAAACAACACAGAGCTTTGTCCTGACAGCTGTGTTGTGCCGGTTTTTGTTTCCCTGCTGAGGGGATAAAAACCGGCACACAGTAAAACACACCAAGCATCTTTAGGCACACAGTTAACACCTTCCTAGCCAGTGTCATTAGTACAGTGTCAGTGTATTTTATTAGCACTGTTCACTGTAATAGTGGTCACTGGTGATGTCAGTGTCAGTTGGTGTCAGATTGCCCACCGTACTATCACAGTCCGGCTGTAAGTCGCTGATCACTGCCCTTACTAGTATAAAAAAATAAAAATCCCAGTATATATACCAGTTTGTAGATGCTATAACTTTCTCACAAACCATTTATTATATGCCTATTGAGATTTTTTGACCAAAAATATGTAGCAGAATACATTTTCGCCTACATTTATGAAGAAATTCTATTCTTTAAATGTTTTTCTTAGATATGTTTTATCACAGAAAGTAAAAAATACAGTGTTTTTCCCTCAAAATTTTCAGTCTTTTTTTCGTTTATATAAAAAAAATTCCCAGTGGTGAGCGAATTCCACCAACAGAAAGCTATATTTGTGTGAGAAAAAATTATATAAAATTATATAAATTTACTTTGGGTACAACTTTGCATGACTGTGCAATTACCAGTAGCCCAGTGCCGAATTGCAAAAAATGGCCTGGTCAGGAAGGGGGTGAAGGGCAAGTGGTTAAAGCCTCATAATGTAAATAATGCTCCTGATCTTGAGCATGACTTGTAATACATAGACCATTTCTAATCCATGATAAAATTCTAGGGGGTCACCTCTGGCAAGTTACTGTAACTGGAAGCACCCACTGTAGTTGGAGAATCATCTAGTGAGCATTACTCTCCCCCCGCCCCCCCCCCCCCCCCACACACACACACACACACACACACTTTTCCATGTGTCTTCAAAGAAGAGTAGAAGATTTTTTTTTAATGTTGTTCCTGGGGATGATGATATGCATGTTGATGGTTTTGTATTTTCTGTAGATTTGGTATAATACATGCCCTTCAACTGACTAAAGTTATTTATAAATCTGTAATCACCTGCAAAGTAACTAAACCACATAAACTGCTCAAAGATGATCTCACACTTTACACAACAAAGAAGAAAATTGTTATGCTAGCCACAAAATTTGGAACAAGAATTAATACAATAAAAGTACTAGAAAAGAACACGTGTTATTGTCCCTGCTTCTATTACAAAAACATACTGAGTTCTACCAAAATCAGGAGAGTAAAACCGACCCCATGCAAACGTACACTGGAGCTCCCCTAGACTTTAACTGTCCTGGCTGCAGAAAAACACTAAACGCGGCATTTTCCCGCTCTTAGCATTTGAACGTTTATTCATTTCATTGAGTTTCATTGAGCAAAAGTACTGGCCACAGAAATTAATAAACGCCCAAGCGCTAAACATGGCTAGCAATTAGGCGCATTTACATGCATTTGTGCTGCTTTTCTGTTTTTTGGGTTTTTTTTGCCAAAACGTTCCTCTCCTGAATGCGTTCAGAAGAGAGAAGTTTAACTGCTCCTAAACTAAGGTAAAAGCTTAGTGTGCATGAACATATAATAGGCTTTTATTTCAGTTTAGGAGAATTAGCAAAAAAAAAAAAAAGCTCCTAAACTCACATGAGGCCTAATACAGAGTTGTAACACATATAGACTCTATGGAGGAACTGTATTGCTACAGTCCCAATTCCCCAAAAGTTGGGATGCTGTGTAAAATCTATGGACATATAAGCATGTAATGTTTTGGAAATCTTAAACCCTTTTTATTCACAGCAGAAAATAGAAAACATATCAAATGTTTAAACTGAAAAAATGTACCATTTTAGGAAAAAAAGGTAATTTTGAAATTGATGGCCGCAACATGTCTGCTATGAGATTTACAAATAATAGCTGTAATGGTCGTGCATACTGGGCACATGACAGGTTGCATGTGTGGCAGCCATGCTGTTCAGAATTCAGCCATTAAATTGTATTTATTGTCTTTTCTGTAGCGACCTTCCCCCTCCCTCCTCCTTTCAGTTCATCCAATACATAAACTACTAGTCAGGCCAGAACCTTCTTATCAGATTCTTTAGGGCACAGATGCAGACCCTCTCATGTTTATTAGCCGAATCCACACTTTAGTCCGGAAACCCTAATAAAAATGTCAGACTTACCCGCTTGAGTGACTGGAGTTTTAACAGATACCTACCAGCTCTCCCTGTCATAAATACCGTAGCAATACACATTCCTGATAGACTGGTTGTTAGCCAAGACTCTAAAACTTCAGTGTATTTCATAATGAAATAATACCAGCACAGTCAGAATAAGGACATACTTACATCCCTCAGTTAATTTGTAGCATTTAAATCCAAGCACCCCTATATTAGACGATATTTGGAACCACTGGAACACCTTATCCCTCCTGGGTACAGTAGACATCTGAAACAAGCCATATTTATATCCATTTTGAAGCTAATTTCATGCTGAACAATAATATGCAGGTTAGTACTGTAAATGTAACTTTTAGGTATTCAGAGATATAAATACTGTATTTATCGGCGTATAGCACGCACAGGCGTATAACACGCACCTTAAACTTAAGATGGAAGTTTCAGGAAAAAAACTTAAATTTTAAATAAAGAACTTTGAAGCAAAATAAGGGTTGGTACCCGTCAATGCAGCCTTATCAGTGCCCATCTGCAGCCTTACCAGTGTCCATCAATGCAGCCTCTAACATGCCCATCATTGCAGCCTGTTTAGTGCCCATCTGCAGCCTCTAACATGCCCATCATAGCAGCCTGTTTAGTGCCTATCTGCAGCCTCTAACATGCCCATGATTGCAGCCTGCTTAGTGTCCATCTACAGCCTCGTCTTTGCCGATCATTGCAGCCTCGCCAGTGCTGGATTACACAGATCTGCGATCTCCTGTGTACCCGGAGCTCAGTCACTCACAGTCCTGTCCGGCTCATATGATAAATAGAACAGTGGTCCAATGCCAGGCCGGGGAAGGGAGGGGGGGGCGGGACTGTGTGTGACTGAGCGCCGTGTACACAGGAGATCGTAGCTCTATGTAATCCGGCGGCGCTCGTCCCCTCCTTCCACTCCGAGGCAGCAGGAATCGGCATATAACATGCACACACTATTTCCCCCTGATTTTCAGGGGGAGAAAGTGCATGTTATACGCCGATAAATACGGTACTTATAGAAAACTGTACCTTGGATACAGTCATAAACACAGTGACATCCCAAGGCCACCCCTCAGCCGCTCTCTTTCAACACCCCCTTGATACCAAAGAAAAGTGGACTGCAACCACATTGTTCAGCTCTCGTGTACCATCAAATGAAGGAAGATCTGTCAAGAGCCAATGTATAAGCTTGTTCATTGATTGAAGTCTGCTAAAACCAGGACTTGCAAATACAGTATTTTCATTTTCAACTCCTTTTTTACTTCTCTGTTGCATTATTGTCTCTTTGTTTATTTGTAATACTTTTTTTGTGTAAATACTGTATTTGCACCATTTTAAACTTTTCCTCATTAAGCCATATTTTGAAAAGTGTTAAAAATGTCTCTAATCCTCTAACACAAACTCAAAGAATCCCTGTCTCTTGAAGAGCTCTATTATAGTGTAAATCTCCAAATATACAGTATCTCATAAAAGTGAGTACACCCCTCACAGTTTTCTAAATATCTTATATCTTTTCATGTGACAACACTGAAGAAATTTCACTTTGCTACAATGTAAAGTAGAGAGTGTACAGCTTGTATAACAGTGCCAATTTGCTGTCCTCTCAAAATAACTCAACACGGCCATTAATGTCTAAACCCCTGGCAACAAAAGTGAGTACACCCCTAAGTGAAAATGTCCAAATTGGGGCCAAAGTGTCAATATTTTGTGTGGCCACCATTATTTTTCAGCACTGCCTTAACCTTCTTGGGCATGGAGTTCAGCAGAGCATAACAGGTAGCCACTGGAGTCCTCTTCCACTCCTCCATGACGACATCACAAAGCTGGTGGATGTTAGAGACCTTTGATCCTCCACTTTCTGTTTGAGGATGCCCCACAGATGCTCAATAAGGTTTAGGTCTGGAGACATGCTTGGCCAGTCCATCACCTTTACCCTCAGCTTCTTTAGCAAGGCAGTGGTCATCTTGGAGGTGTGTTTGGAGTCATTATCATGTTGGAATACTGCCCTGCGACCCAGTCTCTAAAGGGAGGGGATCATGCTCTGCTTCAGTATGTCACAGTACATGTTGGCATTCATGGTTCCCTCGATGAACTGTAGCTCCCCAGTGCACTCATGCAGCCCCAGACCATGCTTGACTGTAGGCAAGACACACTTGTCTTTGTACTGCTCACCTGGTTGCGGCCACATACGCTTGACACCATCTGAACCAAATAAGTTTATCTTGGTCTCATCAGACCACAGGACATGGTTCCAGTAATCCATGTTCTTAGTCTGCTTGTCTTCAGCAAACTGTTTGGGGGCTCTCATTTGCATCATCATTAGAAGAGACTTCCTTCTGGGACAACAGCCATGCAGACCAATTTGATGCCGTGTGCTGGGTATGGTGTGAGCACTGACAGGCTGACTGCCCACCCCTTCAACCTCTGCAAGGCTGGCAGCACGCAAACATCTATTTTCCAAAGACAACCTCTGGATATGACGCTGAGTATGTGCACTCAACTTTGGTCGACCATGACGAGACCTGTTCTAAGTGGAACCTATCCTGTTAAATTTCTGTATGGTCTTGGCCACCATGCTGCAGCTCAGTATCAGGGTCTTGGCAATCTTCTTATAGCCTAGGCCATCTTTATGTAGAGCAACAATTCTTTTTTTCAGATCCTCAGCGTTCTTTACCATGAGGTGCCATGTAAAACCTCCAGTGAACAGTATGACAGAGTAAGAGCGATTACACCAAATTTAGCACACCTGCTCCCCATTCACACCTGAGACCTTGTAACACAAGTCACATGACTCCGGGGAGGGAAAATGGCTAACTGGGTCCAATTTTGACATTTTCACTTAGGGGTGTACTCACTTTTGTTGCCAGCGGTTTGGACATTAATGACTGTGTGTTATTTTATTTTATGGGGATAGCAAATTTACACTGTTATACAAGCTGTACACTCACTACTTTACATTGTAGCAAAGTGTTATTTCTTTAGTGTTGTCACATGAAAAAATATAATAAAATAGCATGTGTTACAGACGTTTATTCTAAAATCATAATTGTCATTGTTGACAATTATGTCAAGGGTTGAAGGGTTGCTAGGCCCAAATGCTATCTGGCCACAGTTTGGAGTTAAAGGGTTAATTCCTTAGTTAACCATTTCAGCCCCGGAAGAATTGCCTGCTCAAAGACCAGGCCATTTTTTGCGGTATGGCACTGCGTCGCTTTAACTGACAATTGCGCGATCATGCGATGCTGTACCCAAACAAAATTGATGTCCTTTTTTTCCCCACCAATGGAGCTTTCTTTTGGTGGTATTTGATCATCTCTGCATTTTTTATTTTTTGCGCTATAAACAAAAAAACAGCAACAATTTTGAAAAAAACACAATTTTTTGTACTTTTTGCTGTAATAAATGGCCCCAATTTTTTTTTAAAAAAGCTAATTTTTTCCTCAGTTTAGGCCGATATGTATTCTTCTACATATTTTTGGTAAAAAAAATCACAAAAAGCGCACATTGATTGGTTTGCACAAAAGTTATAGCGTTTACAAAATAGGGGATAGATTTATGGCATTTTTATTATTTTTTTTTTCTACTAGTAATGGCGGCGATCTGCGATTTTTATCAAGACTGCAACATGGTGGACACATTGGACACTTCTGACACAATTTTGGGTCGATTGACAATTATACTGCGATTAGTGCTATAAAAATGCACTGATTACTGTATAAATGTCACTGCCAGGGAAGGGGTTAACACTAGGGGGCGATCAAGGGGTTAAGTGTATTCCCTATGTGTGTGTTCTAACTGTGGGGATGGGACACACACACACACACATGTCCCTGTTCTGCCTCTTGTGCCCGCGATCGCTTGCAATGACCGCCGATCACGAGCATCGGCACCCCCGCTGTGCAGCGGGCACACGCACCTGCTATCCCGTTTAAAGGGACTGACGTATAGCTATGACGGTTCGCGGGATCGCGCCAACCTGCCGCAGTATAATGACGGTGCCTGGTCACCAAGTGGTTAAAGCGTAACTCCACTTTTGTTGAGAAAAAAAAACATTCCCCTCTGGGTGATCTATGTACATTGCAAGGATTATAACAAACTGTGTGGCTGTTTCCTAACCTTTGTTATTATGAAGAAATCCCTGTTTGTTCCTGTGTGCTGAGTGGTTCTAATGGGAGTGGTTTCATAATTAATAATCAGCTCACATGCGATTCACACTGCAGTGCAAATCACATACAAAGTCCGTGTGATGCGATTTCAGCCATACAGATAGTATGGCTGATATTGCATCGCATTCGGACCATACTTAAACAGGACCCTTTGTTTGGTCCGCACCAGAATCAGATCGCATGGGTGTTCAGTTCTTGGTTCCCCACTGTGCTCAGTGATTTGATCTGCTGACCCCTATGTCAATATTGTGTGATGAAGTGCTATAGGGCTGGTAGAAGAACCACAGAGCTCAGAAGGGGACCACGATTCAAAAACTCCAAGAAGATTCTGAATATTCTTCTGGCAGGTTCTTTTCATTACAACAGAGATTAGTGGCATTGCCATTGTATAACAGAATTTATCAAAAGGATAATATGGGTGTACACATATTTAATTCAAACATCTCAATAGAAGGCACTGAGACCTTTCATTGGGTACCTCATTTATTTTCCCTGTGCTGCCTAAAACAGTATGGCAGGGTTAAATAACCTTCCTGAATTGCAGCTGGTTTTGCCAGTCCAGACAGACTATGGCTGCTTATTTGTACGACATATTCTGAATACAAGGAATAGAAAGCAAACTAAAAATGTTATGATTAGAAACATAATGTAAAAAAACAAAAGCAATTAGTAGCAGCATTTAGAAAGAACCTGCTTTCACAAAACATAATTTAGTATGACAAAATACATCAATGGGTTATTGAGTTTTCCATTTATTTGCCTTTGGTGCTGCCAAGGAATTATGAATATTTGCAGCCCTTTTTTATCTAGCAGTTTACATGCTTCTTCGTCAGCTTTATTGTTTTATATGACAACATTTAAATGTAGGATTATTTATTTCTAATTAGATGCACTGCTTAGCGTATTCCTTATATGTTCATGTCAACTTAGTTTAATAGCTATAATAATTGAAGAAAATAAATAGACCACGCCATCATATCTATATTTTTTTAAAATAAATTAGTCCTTTGGTAAAAATGCACTCACTGCAGTTTTGTCAGTAAATTGGCTGTTGCCGCTGGTACTGAAGGTTCTAAGATTAAACTCTAAGGAGAAGTAAGGCCAATGCTTGTTTGGCCATACTTCTCATCTAGGTCACAGGAGTGCACTAATTTCTGCACCCTGTGACCCCAGATTCAGCTGACGACAGGCTGAAGCCCCCTGTCGGTTGATGTTAAAGAGCCAGTCCAGACTCTGCAAGGATCCAGACTTTAAAGTTGGGATACACCCAGATGCTAGACCGGTAGTAGGCTCAGCCTCTCAATGTGCTGCTGAGAGGCTGAGCCAGCTACTCCCTTCCTCTCCACAGTCACCATCCTCTGCTCAGTGAAGACCGAGAAGTGAGCAATCAGTGATCATGCTGCAGCCAAATACTATGTGGTGTATATATAGATATCTATATATATCTATATATATATATAGATATCTATATATATCTATATATATAGATATCTATATATATATATATAGTTGTGCTCATAAGTTTACATACCCTGGCAGAATTTATGATTTCTTGGCCATTTTTCAGAGAATATGAATGATAAAACAAAATCTTTTCTTTCACTCATGGTTAGTGTTTGGCTAAAGCCATTTATTATCAATCAACTGTGTTTACTCTTTTTCAATTATAATGGCAACAGAAACTACCCAAATGACCTTGGTCAAAACACCCCAGTTCTTAATACCATGTATTGCCATCTTTAACATCAATGACAGCTTAAAGTCCTTTGTGGTATTTGTGGATGAGGCTCTTTATCTTCTCAGATGGTAGCTGCCCATTCCTTTTGGCAAAAAGCACGTTTGAGATCTCCCCAGAGTGGCTCAATGATATTGAGGTCAGGAGACTGAGATGGCCACTCCAGAACCTTCACTTTATTCTGCTGTAGTCAATGACAGGTCGACTTGGCCTTGTGTTTAGGATCATTGTCATGTTGAAATGTCCAAGTATGTCCCATGCGCAGCTTCCTGGCTGATGAATGCAAATGTTCCTCCAGTATTTTTTGATAACAAACTGCATTCATCTTGCCAACAATTTTGACCAAATTTCTGTGCCTTTGTAGTTCACACATCCCCAAAACATCAGCGATCCACCTCCGTACCTTTCATCATAGGCCTTGTTGACTACTCTCCAAATGTAGCGTTTTTGGTTGTGGCCAAAAAGCTCAATTTTGGTCTCATCACTCCAAATGTCTTTTTGTCAGAAGGTTTGAGGCTTGTCTCTGTGCTGTTTGGTGTTTTGTAAGCAGGATACTTTGTGGCATTTGCGTAGTAATGGCTTTCTTATGGCAACTCGACCATGCAGCCCATCTTTCTTCAAGTGCCTCCTTATTGTGCATCTTGAAACACCACACCACGTTTTCAGAGAGTCCTTTATTTGACCTGTTATTTGTGGGTTTTTCTTTCCATCCCGAACAATGTTCCTGGCAGTTGTGGCTGAAATTTTAGATGGTCTACCTGACTGTGGTTTGGTTTCAACAGAACCCCTCATTTTCCATTTCTTGATTAGAGTTTGAACTGCTGATTGGCATTCTCAATTCCTTGGATATCTTTTTTATATCCATTTCCTCTTTTATACAGTTCAACTACCTTTTCCCGCAGATCCTTTGACAATTCTTTTGCTTTCCCCATGACTCAGAATCCAGAAACGTCAGTGCAGCACTGGATGAAAGATGCAAGTGTCTGTCAGGAGTCCAGAAACGCACTGACCTTTTAGACACACACACTAATTACAAGCAAACAGATCATCAGATCATTCAAACCCCTTTGTGTCAACTTGTGTGCATATTATCAAGCCAAAATCACCAGGGTATGTAAACTTTTGATCAGGGTCATTTGGGTAGTTTCTTTTGTCATTATGATTTAAAAAGAGTAAACACAGTTGATTGATAATAATGGCTTCAGCCAAACACTAACCATGAGTGAAAGAGATGTTTTTGTGTTTTTGTGTTATCATTCATATTTTCTGAAAAATGGCCAAGAAATCATAAATTCTGCCAGGTTATGTAAACTTATGAGCACAACTGTATATATTTATTTTAATCTTGCACTGCTCATTTAATTAATAAAATAGTTTAGCAAGAATGGGGCCAGGACTACCAAAAGGCTGCTCACCAAACAAACATCCAAGAGTCCAAGGTCTTTAATGATAAAATTGATCTATAGTAGAAAATCCAATGCCTTTTGGGGGCCAAAGACACTCCTTTACATCAGGGCTGATATATGATGGCATTGTCCAACTGTAACAGATCAGTAAGGACTTTCAGAGCACATATGGCAACTGCCACTGGCTGTCTCTTCATCTCTTCCATGTGAGAGTTGTGTCACAGTGCAATTTCAGATGGCATTCTGACACAAAAGTCTGGCACTCATGTGGAAGACACAGCTTGGGACAGTTGTCTAATGTTGTGTTGTAGAGGTCCTTGCCAATCAATTAAAGCCAGACAATGCTATCAAACATCAGCCCTGATGAATGAGGAATGTATTTGGCCCTTGAAACATGTTGAATTCTTTCTGTTATGGATTAATTTGATCATTAAATTCCTTCTAGCCCAGTTACTGTACATAAACGGCCGGGTGGGCCTTTCGTCATTCCGAGTGGACGTTCAGGAACAGGGGTGGAGCGGGGGAATCTACAAGCTGTGTGTGCAAGAAATCATTTTACACACAGAGCTGTCACAGATCCCCACACACAGTACGACCAAGCACCACATCTATTGGTGTCCTCAAACAGCTGTCCCAGTGCCCCCATAAACATCTGTACCAGTGCACAAAACATCTGTCACATTGCAATCATCAACATCTGTACCAGTGCACAAAAACATCTGCAATAGTGTTCCATTGTGACATCAACATCTGTCAGTGTCCACCAGTGGATGATCAACATCTGTCAGTGTACAAGTGCACAAAACATCTGTCAGTGTATCAGTGTGCCACCAATAAATACATAAAACATTTAAAGCACCCCCATGCTCGTGTGTAAAGGCAAACAAACACGTTTGTTCCATACGCATAAACACTGATCGCACCACACGTGAGGTATCGCCGCGAATGTCAGAGCGAGACCAATAATTCTAGCACCAGACCTCCTGTGTAAATATACCGAAGTTTGGTGCCATTTCACAAGCGTGTGCAATTTTAAAGCGTGATATGTTTGGTATCTATTTACCTGGTGCGACACCATATTTTTTTCTAAATGTGGGTATTATATTGTCTGAGTATTGAAATTCATTAAGATGTATTTATGCGTTAGTGTGTAAAATTGCCTTCGAAAAACTGCTGCGCAAATACTGTGTGATATAAAAATTTGCAAAACCCACCATTTTATTCTCTAGGGCCTCTACAACAAAAATATATGATGTTTTGGGGTCATTTTCTAGCACAAATAAAAATTTTTACTTGTAAAAAAAAAGTGTCAGAATAAGGTCTGGTCTTAAGGTGGATAATGCCTGAAGGTGCTCCTTGGATGTTGCTCTTCTCTATGTGGCCTGGCTATGAAAAAGTCTCATTCACGTGGTATCGCCATACTATGGATGAGTAGCAGAATGTGTTTTAGTGTTTAGTTGCAAGTATGCCTATGCCGTGTGTGAGAAATAACTTGTTAATATGACATTTCTGTGAAAATATATAATTAAAAAAAATTTAATTTCTTCATTTTCCAAAGAATTATGGAAAAAAATTACAACTTCAGAAAACTTGTCATGCCTCTTACTAAATACTAGGGATGAGCTTTATGTTCGGGTCGAACATGAGTTCAACTCGAACATTGGCTGTTCGCTCGTTCGGCGAAAACCGAACATTATAGGCCGTTCGTGCCAAATTCGAGCGCCGCGTAACGCCCCATAATGCACTGCGGGAGTATGATGTATGTATGATGATTGGCCAAAGCATGCACCATGACCTGCATGCTTTGGCCAATCCCAGCGCCCTCAGCTAAGAGAGCCATAATTGGCCAAAGGCAGCATGCCTTTGGCCAATCATGGCTCAGGGGGACTAAGTCCAAGCCCCACACAATATAAGGCTGCCTGCACGTCGGCCCCCTGTAGTGTGTTGTTGGTGTGGACGGAGAGAGAGTGTCATGTAGATTGAGCAGGCAGACAGGCAGGTTATATATATATATATATTCATATATACACACACATACACACAGACAGTCTTGTGTGTGTATATATATATATATATATATATATATATATATATATATATATATATATATATATCTACTGCATCCAGTTTAGCTATATCTGACTGCAGGCCATTCCTGGTGTACAAAAACGTACAAAAAGACACCCCTAGACTGTTTACTGAACAGTTTTGTGCCTGGCTGCCCTGCACTGATTGGAGAAATAACCTTTGTACATTAATAGCTGTTCCTTTTGGGGGTAGCACTGGCAGTTTTCGGTCCAATTGGGGAACTATCACATGTTTAGAAGTACCTCAGAAACTGCTGACTGACAGTGAGTAACAATCAATGGGTTAGAAAACCTTGCCAATATCTGTTGCTTCCTTTTAGATAAACCAATACCAGATATTTGTATTTGACTCATCCACCACTCTTCATATTCATAATCAGGAATGTTCCACTGAGGGTTTGTTTATGGAGACACTAATTTTGGTGTGTGGATCATGACTGCACATCTAATTTATCTCTTATATGTCTAATGCCGCGTACACACAAGCGGACTTTGCAGCATCAAAGGTCCGATGGTGTTTCCGACGGACTTTCGACGGAGTTACGATGGACTTTCGAATGACTGGACCACACACGAACGGACTAAAGTCCATTCGAAAGTCCGTTTGAACTTGATGATGTACGAAGGGACTAGAATAAGGAAGTTCATAGCCAGTAGCCAATAGCTGCCCTTGCGTCCTTTTTTGTCCATCGGACTAGCATACAGACGAACTGATTTTTCGACCGGACTCAAGTCCATCGGAAAGATTTGAAACATGTTCCAAATCTAAAGTCCGTCTGATTTTCGACAGAAAAAGTCAGCTGAAGGTCCAATGAAGGCCACACACGGTGGGATTGTCCAATGGATTCATTCCGTCGGACCAGTCCGGTCCAAAAGTCTGGTCGTGTGTACACGGCATCACTCTGTACTAAATGGGACTGGTGAAGTAAACCAAGGAATCAGAACTTCAGAAAGAGACCTTGTTGCCAGCATGAGAAATTGCAGGTGAGCGCATAGAAATATCAAGTATTTTAAATGCTTTTAAATGCTTGTTTACAGCGATTTTTCCATTCACAAATGAATGTTGTATTTACATACAAAGTGCTTTCAAACTTGGTATAAAGTTTGACTTCTTTAGGAGGAGCCAATTTCTTTCCTATGTTAGACTCCTTTCACACTGGGGCATTTTGCAGGTGCTACAGCACTAAAAATAGCGCCTGCAAAGCGCCCTGAAACAGCCCCGAGGGCTTTCACACTGGAGCGGTGCGCTGGCAGGGTGGGAAAAAAAGTCCTGCTAGCAGCATCTTTGGAGCGGTGAAGGAGCGGTGTGTATACCACTCCTGCCCATTGAAATCAATGGGGCAGCGTGGCTATACCGCCAGCAAAGCGCCGCTGCATCAGCGCTTTGCGGTGGTTTTAACACTTTTTTGGCTGCTAGCGGCTGAATGCCGCCGCTAAAACGACGGTAAAGCGGCGCTAAAAAACCGCTGTTTTACCGCCGACGTAGCCCCAGTGTGAAAGGGGCCTTATACATCATAGCCCTTTCCTCTTCTGCGAGTGTTTAACTTTTTCTGTGCTGACCCAGCTCCTATACTCCTCTACGCACCCCAGTACATGACCTTTTATGACATCTACGGTAAGTCTGCTGGGGCTGCTGATATCACATCCGAGATGGCGGCACCAAGCAGCAGTTTTTCGCTGGCCATACGCTGTTCAAATTGTAGCCAGCTCCTGATAAACAGAATGGAGTTGGCTCAGTGGGTTTCCCTGTCAACCGCCTTCTGCCTGCTGTATATACAGCTATATCTGACTTCAGGCCATTCCTGGTGTACTTTTTCTAATATACTTCAGGCAGGCAGGTTATTCAGTTAGCTGCAGTGTATTTAATATATATATACACATACAGACGGTCTTGTGTGTATATATATATATATATATATATATATGTATATATATATATCGGTATATACTCAGTGCTACTACTTTTCTGGTGGTGTACACAATACAGGACACCCATAGTTGTTATTAAACTTCTGCTGGTGTACACAGTACCGTGCAGCCATAATGCAGTTGCTACTACTTTTCTGGTGGTATACACAGTACACAATACATACAGTGCACCCATAGTTGCTATTAGACTTCTAGTGGTGTACACAATACCGTTCACCCCTAGTGCAGTTGCTACTACTTTTCTGGTGGTGTACACAATTCATACAGTGCACCCATAGTTGTTATTACACTTCTGTTGGTGTACACAGTACCGTGCACCCTTAGTGCAGTTGCTACTACTTTTCTGGTGGTGTACACCAGTGTTTCTCATTTCCAGTCCTCAAGGCGCCCCAACAGGTCATGTTGTCAGGCTTCCAGTTAGTTTGCACAGGTGATTTAATCAGTTTCACTGCCTTAATAATTACCACAGCCATATCATCTGAGGGAAATCCTGAAAACATGACCTGTTGGTGCGCCTTGAGGACTGGAGTTGGGAAACACTGGTGTACACAATACATACAGTGCACCCATAGTTGTTATTACACTTCTGTTGGTGTACACAGTACCGTGCACCCATAGTGCAGTTGCTACTACTTTTCTGGTGGTGTACACAGTACACAATACATACAGTGCACCCATAGTTGTTATTACACTTCTGTTGGTGTACACAGTACCGTGCACCCATTGTGCAGTTGCTTCTACTTTTTTGGTGGTGTACACAGTACACAATACATACAGTACACGCATAGTTGTTAGTACACTTCTGTTGGTGTACACAGTACCGTGCACCCATTGTGCAGTTGCTTCTACTTTTCTGGTGGTGTACACAGTACACAATACATACAGTACACCCATAGTTGTTATCACACTTCTGTTGGTGTACACAGTACCGTGCACCCCTAGTGCAGTTGCTACTACTTTTCACAATACAGTGTAGTGTGGTTTTGCTAAACAAAATTTACAGCATGTCCAGAAGGCCACCAAGGAGAGGCAGACGCTCACAGGCCACTAAAAGAGGGCAAGCAGGCTCTCATCCTCCTCATCCTCTGTCACCCAGGCTCAGGGTTGTTTGCCTGCCAATGTAGCCGCCAAAGTGGCCTATTCCATTGGCTCAATGTCAACAGTCACTTCTTCCCTGACCCCACCATCATGCACGGAGGAGTCCCCTGAACTATTCAACCACAGTGTCGGGTACATGCTGCAGGAGGATGCGCAGCGATTTGAAGGCTCTGATGATGGTACCCAGGTTGAGGAAGGGAGTAACGTGAGCCTAGAGAGAGGGGGTGTCCAAGAAGGTCAAGAAACTGGCAGTTATGTTCCCCCAGCTGCAGCATACTGCCAAATTTGCTCCAGTGACGAGGAGGGAGGGGATAATGAGGTCACTGACTCTACTTGGGTGCCTGATAGAAGAGAGGAGGAGGAGGAACATCTCCAATGAGACAGTATGTCCTCCAGGGGGCAGCTTAAGGGCAGCCACCCTATTGCATCACACTGCAGAGCTAAGCAGGTGCAGGGCACTGCTGATTTCCCGCATATTTTGAAAAGTTCTTTGGTGTGGGCCTTTTTTGACATGTGTGCAGCAGATCGCACCATTGTTGTTTGCAAAATATGTCTGAAGCGTATCAAGCGTGGGCAAAACAGCAGCCGCTTCGGCACCACATGCTTGACCAGACATATGACGACCTCCCATGCAGTCCGTTGGCAACAGCACCTAAAAGACCCACATCAAAGAACAAGGAGGACCTCTCTGCCGCGAACCGAACCTGGGTTCATCCCTACTAAATACCTTGGACTGTCTACTTTCCAAAAAGGGGTCATTTGGGGCGGTATCTCATTGAACTGTATTTTATGTGGATTCTCAACTCTGGGTTCTTTCTCTGTTTCTAAGTGGTGCCCGTCATGTTGTGGACTGCTGCCAAACCAGAACCAGTACATCCAATGACCCCTACAAAATCTGCAGCACCCAACTTGTTCTTATGTTTGGACTCTTAATGAAGCATATGTCACCTGGTGTCTGCTTTTGTCAGGGATTTCATTTTTAAAAGTTTAAAATGACAGACTCGCTTCAATGCAGAATAGTGGCCGGCCTATGGACCACTAGATACGCTTTAAATCAAGGCCTCACAGGCTGTCAACCTGCCAGGTCACTGTTGGGGAAGAGTGTGTGTGTTTGTGGGGTGGGGGCAAAATAAACTACATTGAGAAAATGAAAGTGTTTTGCTGTAAATATTGAAAATGAATTACTCCACTATGCCTGTAGCCACAGATATCGACGTGGTCTTGTTTAGCTGAACTTCAGGCAAGCAGCTAAAATCAATAATGAAATACATTCACGGACCAGCCATAACGTTATGACTTCCCACCTAGTATTAAGTAGGTTCCACTTTTGCTGCCAAAACAGCCCTGACCCTTTAAGGCATGGACCCCGCCAGATTCTTTAAGTCCAGTAAGTTGCGAGGTGGAACCTCCATGGAATGGACTTGTTTTTCCAGCACATCCCACAGATTCTCCATTTGATGGATACATGGAGAATTTGGAGGCCAAGTCAACACTTTAAACTCATTGTGGTGTCCTTCATACCATTCTTGCATCATTTTTGCAGTGTAGCAGGGCACAATTTCCTGCTGAAAGAGGCCACTGCCATCAAAGAATACCATTTATGTGGTACGTTTCGCGTAACATCCACATGAATGGCAGGATCAAAAGTTTCCTAGTAACACATAGCCCAAATCATCACACTGCCTCTGCTGGCTTGCCTTCTTCCCATACTACATCCCGGTGCCATCTCTTCTCCAAGTAAGTGACGCAGACGCACCCAGCCATCCACATGATGTAAAAGAAAATGTGATTCAAAAGAAGGGGCAACCTTTTTTCGTTGCTCCATGGTCCAGTTCTGATGCTCACATGCTTGTAGGTGCTTCTAGCTGTGGACATGAATCAGTATGGACATCCTGATGGGTCTGCGGCTATGGAGCCCCATACACAACAAATTGTGGTGCCCATTTTCTGCTTTCAACTCAAAGTTCAGGAACAACATGTTCACTTGCAGCCTTGTGACTTCTATCAGTGCCTGGCTGAAGCTTGTAGGAGGAGTTTTCATTCTCCTCTAACTGCCCTAAAGGGCTGCATGACCCCTGACCCTCTGTCTGGACAGTGCTGTTTGACTCTGTGCTGATCACATGCACCCTCCCAAGAAAAAAAACAAAAACCTCTCTAGCAATACACACCAAACTGAGCATGTGCAGAGTGACTCCAAAGGCTCTGTACGATCAGCAGATGGATTGGGGACAGTGGAAGAAGGGGAGGATCAGAGAGGACCGGATCAAACAGCCTTTCTACACAAGGAGGATTATGCCCCTTAGATTTCAGTGAGTATAACAAGCTTGCTCTACTGCATATACAGACTGATTTTGCGGTTGTGGGTTTCGTAACACTTTAACCTGTCAGTGATCAATACGTTATGGCTGATCAGTGTATATAAGATGACTTTTATCTATTAAAGGATTTCTGTCTATCGAGCCTTGATATTTACACTCTGTTATACAGCATTACCCTGTCTATCAAGAAAAGGAACCTCATATATTTCTATGCTGCAGTTTCACTGTCACCAACAGGTCCCTTCCCCACCCCACCCTGTGACTAAATAGCAAAAGGATAAGCAGTACGCTGATAACCTCATCTCTGTGTCACTCTGCTTTCTTCCATCAGTATGCCCTTTGCACTGCAGCACAACTACTTGACAGCTTGTGCTGTTTCTCTCTTGCTTTCTTAGCTCTGCTGTACAGTAATATAATGCCAAATCAAATTTAGATACTTTGTCCTGCAGTTCACATTTAACCTAATTTTTTTATCATTGTTTCACAATTTTTTACTTACCACTTTGAACATTGGTAAAATACCACAGCAAACAATACATTTCTGAAAAGCACGGGACTGGTATAATAAAAGGATGCTACTTATATTGTACATACCACACTAGTTGTGCAAATGTTTATCAAAACAATATTTTTCAAAAATACACAAAATATAAATAACAAAAATATAACACCATTTACACAATTCATACTAAATCTAAGAGATAAAACTGTAAAGAGTTAGTTAATAACAAATGTTTTTAAATGTTAAATTGTGCCCGATTGTGAAACTGGAACACCGAAGATAAGCTAAACTGTAAATAAGCAACTTATTCTAAAATCCTAGAGGTTGCTTTACCCCACATGTTTGAAGTAACAACTGATCCAACATGCTGCTGCACATAGAGTTGAATGAATATTGATTTTAAAATAAGTTTATTGAAAACAGTAAAGCACTGTGATGTGTTTTAACAACACACTGCCGCGTACAACGTACACCAGTGTGCATGTGTTATGTGCAACTTAACGCTTGTCTGCTGGTGTGAATGGACCTTAGTGTGTGGGTACACTAATGTGTGTAGTTCATATGTGTGTGTGTGTGTATATATATCTATATATAGATATATATACACAGTTGTGCTCATAACTTTACCCTGGCGGAATTTATGATTTCTTGGCCATTTTTCAGAAAATATTAATGATAACACAAAAACTTTTCTTTCACTCATGGTTAGTGTTTGGCTAAAGTTGTTTATTATCAATCAACTGTGTTTACTCTTTTTAAATCATAATGACAACACAAACTACCCAAATGATCCTGATCAAAAGTTTACATACTCTGGTGATTTTGGCCTGATAACATGCACACAAGTTGACACAAAGGGGTTTGAATGGCTATTAAAAGGTAACCATCATTACAAGCAATCTGTGATCTGTTTGCTTGTAATTAGTGTGTATAAAAGGTCAATGAGTTTCTGGACTCCTGACAGACCCTTGCATCTTTCATCCAGTGCTGTACTGAAGATTCTGGATTCTGAGTCATGGGGAAAGCAAAAGAATTGTCAAAGAAAGTGGGAAAAGATAGTTGAACTGTATAAAACAGGAAAGGGATATAAAAAGATATCCAAGGAATTGAGAATGCCAATCAGCAGTGTTCAAACTCTAATCAAAAAGTGGAAAATGAGGGGTTCTGTTGAAACCAAACCACGGTCAGGTAGACCAAATTTCAGCAACAACTGCCAGGAAAATTGTTTGGGATGCAAAGAAAAACCCACAAATAACTTCAGGTGAAATGCAGGACTCTGGAAACATGTGGTGTGGCTGTTTCAAGATGCACAATAAGGAGACACTTGAAGAAAGATGGGCTGCATGATTGAGTCACCAGAAGAAAGCCATTACTACGCAAATGCCACAAAGTATCCGGCTTACAAAATGGCAAACAGCACAGAGGCAAGCCTCAAACCTTCTGGCACAAAGTCATTTGGAGTGATGAGACCAAAATTGAGCTTTTTGGCCACAACCATAAACGCTACATTTGGAGAGGAGTCAACAAGGCCTATGATGAATGTACTGTGAAACATGGAGGTGGATCGCTGATGTTTTGGGGATATGTGAGCTACAAAGGCACAGGAAATTTGGTCAAAATTAATGGCAAGATGAATGTAGTATGTTATCAAAAAATACTGTAGGAACATTTGCATTCCAAAATGACAATGATCCAAAACACAAGGCCAAGTCGACCTGTCATTGGCTACAGCAAAATAAAATTTCTGTGTTTATTCACAAACTGGTGGCTATGTTCATTCAGAAAAGTGAAGGGACATACAGTTTACTATCCCCACTGTGTTCCCATATGCCACAACCCACTGTCTTTGCCAGTACATGCGGGGAGGAACAGCAGCAGGGATTGGGGGGCATCCAGGGGATACAGGAGGCGCACAGACAAGACACACACACAAACGGCAAGAGTAGACGGCAGGCACCGTAGTTGGGAGGATCAGTGACAGGCAGAACACACTGCGGTCACAGCTTCCCAGTATAGCTATGCCCAACTCTGAGCACTGGCATCTCTTGTGGCCAGCTGAAGCCTGGTCTTTGTTACATTCAGTTTCCTAATCTGTTAACTAGCTGCAATTCTGTAAGAATTTGTTCCAGACACAGTGACAGGTTCTCAAAAGTGGCGATAGTAAGAAACAAAAAAATTTTGTTGCATGCATTAGTACTGTTACTGAAACTGGTGCAAATGCTTGCCTTTATTAAGTGGAGATATTTTTAAAGGGAACTACTACTGGAAAAATCGGTTATCAAATTTCCCAAATAGTTTTAAAGCTGCTTGACAGAGGTTAAAGCCATCTGCCAATTTCGATTTAGTGTAAAACATTCTCATTATTGTAGCAGGATGATCCCGTGCTACTCGGTAAAATGGTGGTTTACACCAGATTTTGGGAGAAGCAGGCACACCAATGGTTCAGGTGAGTGCTTGCTTCATATTGCAGTCAGAATGAGCCAGAATCAGGGTCCCTCCCCCTCGAGTAGGTCAGTGTGTGAAGGGAGCCGTGAGGTGCTGGTGCAGCATGCCATTCAGGTTGAGACAGACCAAGGCCGAAGCCTGAGACAGAGTCCAGGAGGGACAAGCTCAGCAAGGGAGCTGTGAGGAAAGACACAAAGCTAAGATACAGCATCTGCACATAAACACTGGGGTGTGTTTGATGGTCAGGAAGACCCTGCAGAGATACTCGGAGCAGTAAAGCTGCAACAAGAGAGCCAGGAGGCCAAAGTTATGTTTTTACACTGCGCGGGAAGACCTATATGTATGATCTCTGACTGGTTTTTAAATAAAAGTGGGCTGCAATGCCCTAAAATACAGTGTTGGTCTGGCATAACTCATTGTAAACGCATCTACTGCTTGAGTTTAACCACCCCAATCTCACAGTATATAAAGGCGTCTATAAAATGAAAGCAGCTTGGCTTCCATGATCATTTTAATTTTGTACTAAATAAACATGTGGGTATGAAAGCCCTCTGTGTTCTCCTGGCTATGCTTGCTTCTATGAATCATTGTTTTCCTCTGATCACCTCTCTTCCCCAGAATCTTCTATTTTCTAAGGAAGCACAGCTATCTGTGAGAGCCAGCAAGTACAAAGACAGATAAGCACAGATGTACTGTAATCTCTCAGTATCTTGTCAGATTCAGGTGCAGCTGACTGGAGCTCTGTGCTGAAGGCAGAACAAAGTGGAAGAAGCTGTGCTAAACTCATGGCGACAGGAAACAATCCCTGGCAACAACATTATCGCTATTCACTGAATCATGTAAAGCCATTTTATCTCAATGTACCACTTACCTTATTCAATGAGATCGTTATTATCTCTGCACAAATAGGCTCTCAGCTTTTAATTGTTCACACATTTCTGGCTGGAGGCCGATACCCATTGATGTAATTATTTTATAATCAGAAACAAAAATAATTGCATAGTATCTATCACGCTAACAGACATAACAATAACAACAGAACTAATAGGAGGGAAGCTCTAATTTCTAAAAATGCAAGATTTTTTTTTTAAATAATAAATTCATTGTAAATCATCATCATAATACAAGAACGTTTACTTTAAAGAGGCTTATTAAACAAGACAGTGCAAAGTGCAATGTTGCTATGCAAAGTTCAACAATCCACAGCAACTGATTAGTTATGTCTTGTCAAAGAAAAAATAAAATATACTATCCCTTGTTGTTCCCAAGAGGATTATGCCTGTGTTTGCATAGAATATAGCTCAAAATAGAAAGGTACCACAATTGTATAAAAAAAAGTGCACTAATTCAGTATACATTAAAGATGCTATTATTATTCTGGCCAGTAATCCGCAAAGTGGTAAAAAAAGTAAATAAACACACTTATTAAACAAATAAACAATAATAGTACCAATGCCATGTGCAATGGTAAAATGGTATCCCAAGACTGGGTGGATGCTGCCTTCCTCAGATGGGGTAATGGAACAATGGAAACTACAAGAAAAACAAAATGTAAGGCGCGCACACCTAGTGCATTACCAATGATAATTTAATAGTAAAAAATTCATAAAAGTGTGTACTCACAAAGTGCAACTGTCAATGAGCCATAAAAATACAAAGTACATGGACATGCACAGGAACACAACACGGGGTAAAGCTGATGTTTTTATTCTCTAGGGTGTCTACTAAAAATATATATATAATGTTTGGGGGTTCTAAGTAATTTTCTAGCAATGAAAAAAATATTTTAACCTGAAACCAACAAATGTCAGAAAAAGGTTTAGTGTTTAAGCGGTTAAACCTTTTTCACTTACACACGAAGTCTATTTCATTGACAAATTGTTACAATGTTTATACTTAGTTCAACTGATAAGACCCCTTTTACACTGAGCTGCCCACGGGCGTCATCGGTATAGCGCCGCTTTACTGGTGTTTTAGCGGCGCTATTCGGCCGCTAGTGGGGCAGTTTTAACCCCCTCGCTAGCAGCCGAAAAGGGGTTTAATCCGCCTGCAAAACGCCACTGCAGGAGCGCTTTGCCGGCGGTATCACGGCGCTGCCCCATTGTTTTCAATGGGCAGGAGCGGTAAAGGAGCGGTGTATTCACCGCTTCTCCACCGCTGCAAAGAAGCTTCTGGCAGGACTTTTTGTGACGCCCTGCCAGCGCAGCGCCCCAGTGTGAAACCACTCGGGCTTTCACACTGGGTTTGCAGCTGAGGCTTTTTTCAGGTGCTATTTTTAGCGCTGAAGCGCCTGAAAAACACCTCATTGTGAAAGGGGTCTAAAGAATGTTGTGATTCCTGGCAGACTGCCCGGTTTTTCCCCGTTTTTTCCTTTCTTTTGATGGCTGTGGTTTCAGAAGAGCAGAGAGAATTCTTTGCATAGCAAGAATCGTGAAACAATTTAGTCAAGATCGCAATGGGAAGAAAATCGTGATAACGTTTCTTGACGATTAATCGTGCAGCTCTAGTTTAGATCAAAGCATATTTATGTGTTAGAATGGCCCAGTCAAAGTCCAGACCTAAATTCAATTGAGAATCTGTGGCAAGACTTGAAAATTGCTGTTCAAAGATGGTCTCCATCCAATCTGACAGAGCTTGAGCTATTTTCAAAGAAGAATGGGCAAAAATATCATTCTTTAGATGTGCAAAGCTGGTAGAGATATCCCCAAAAAGACTGGCAGCTGTATTTTCAGGGAAAGGTGGTTCTACAAAGCATTGACTCAGGGGGGCTGAATACAAATACACGCCACACTTTTCACATATTTATTTGTAAAAAAATTACGAAAACCATTTATCATTTTCCTTCCACTTCGCAATTATGTGCCACTTTGTGTTGGTCTATCATATAAAATACCAATTAGATACATTTAAGTTTTTAATTGCAACATGACAAAATGTGGAAAATTTCAAGGGGTATTAATACTTTTTCAAGGCACTGTATATAGACGATTTCATCTTAATATGAAATAACATATATGAATGGCTGTCATCTTTTGTCCAATATACTAACTGCAATGATCTAAACCTTGAGCTTTCGTATGTGAGTGGCTCTGAATTTATACATTTTTTGGATATTACACTGCAGGGTGAGTATGCCACTGGGATGGTAAGTACCTGGATATTCCAAAAACAATGTGCTGGCAACTGTCTTTTGCTGGCTTCCAGTTGCTGCTCTACACATACCATACAGTCTACCTGTTAAGGAATTTATCAGAGCCAACAAAAATTTGTTCTACCCTGGAGAGTTATTCACAGACGTGTGAAAATCTCCAGAGGTCTCAAGGAACGGGGGTACAAACACTGGCACTTTTTGAGGGTTAAACTCATAGCATTTCAGGTGATAGCCATAGAAAAATACATTCCACATTGGAGGGGTAACAACCTTAGACACATCTCACGTTGAGAAACCCGGTGGATTTATGACTTACAGTCATATAGTCCCTTGGGCCTTAATGTGGAATGGGACATTGTTATATAGACAATAGATGATATCCCTTTAACATAAATACATAGTTTACACTTTTTGCGCTGAGTATAGGGCTCACTATGTTTTTATTATTAATCGTTTTCCTTAATCTTCCTAATCATTGGTTACTGTTTACAATTTAAATAATTTTTAATCTTGCACGCCCACACAATTGTCAGTTAAAAATAACGCAGTGCGTGTCTCAAAAAGTGGCCTGGTCATTAAGGGGGTAAATCCTTCTGGGGCTGAAGTGGTTAAAATGTGTCCCCGTAGAAAATTGGTTAAGGTGCATATGAACTGCAGACAAATACAACCTTTTCTTGTCAAACACTACATTTTTGCTTTACATGCAACCGCATTTGAAAAGAAAATGCAGAGTTTGACTAAAACACCCATTCACATGAACCCTTATAGTTTGTCGAAACCCCTGTTACCATCACTTATGCTGGACAGCTTGGTCTATATGAAAATGTAAAGAGAAATAAAACTAAAGTCATGTGAAAGTCAAAGAAAAACTATAGTATATACTAACTGCTATCAGTCCATTTCTGAACAGGGTAGAAGTAGCATGCAGTGAATGTCCTTGATAACTGTCCCTTAAAATATTGAAAGTGATTGGCTAGGAAAAAAAACAAACTCATCTGAATAATGTTCCCATTAAAGACATTTAGGCAGAGGATATCTGCCTTGACTGGGAGGGGCTTACAGACATACAAACGCTTCCACATGTGGTGGTCAAAAGCCAGATGAGGCAAATGATTTTAGATTTAAATTAAGCATCTTTACATTTTTCTTACTGATCTGACTAGGGCCCTGGTGCCCAACCTATGAGCTAACAGCAGCATATGGCCCTTTGACCCCAGCAGGCATCGGTGTGAGTGTTGATTATGTAAAGGGACTGTAATAGCAGTGATCCCTAGCAGTCTCATGTAATATGTTTCCAGTCTCTTACAAAATGCCTCCCACCACACCCATAGCATGTTCACAGTTTATGACTATTCCCTCTAGTAAGTCAGCAGTCTATGACAGTCTGCATCATTACATACAGTATAATGAACATTAGTGCAGCCCATTGATGATGTTGGGGCCCAAGCTGGCCCTATTCCTCACAGGTTTATCCTGTTTTGCACATCACTGTGGCACTTTGCACCACTGCCTCATTACATTTGTCAGCACAGGAAGGTTGTTGGTTAGTCAAGAAGATATTTTATTGTCTACAAATTTTGCTTAAAGCAAATTGTCACTGACTACCAAAACTGTTCTTCATTTTTTGAAAACACAAATTGCTACTACTGTAACAGAAAATGCCTTATTCTTCTTGGAAGAAAAATCTGTATATTAATAACCTGAGAAAATGATGTTATTCCTGCATGCAATCACACTTGAATTAATGTAAAAAGTGGCAAAATATGTTAATTCAGTTCACCTCTTTTGCAAAGTTCTGATCAGCACAAACTAGGTAGCAGCTAGATCATTTTTACCACAACACAGTGCCACCTGCTGTGTCATTTTATTACTGCACTATGTGAAGTTCTAAATTCTCTGCAAAAAAATGCATTTTGGATCCGATATGTAAATGGCACAATAAATAATGCTCTATTGTGTTAAAATTAAAAGTGAACCACATGCAGTTTGGCCACTTCATGTGCTCGTGTTTGTTTTTCTGAAAAATACTCTTGCTCTTTAACCCACAAGCTGTCCCTTTACCTGTCTTGAGAGAATAAAAAACATTTACTATTATTTTACATAACATTCATATAGAGATTTTTCAAAAGGACACTAGACACCACAGTGCCAGTGTCAACACCCCCCTTTAGATGCTCCAAGTGATTAAATGACGACTGCACTCTGGAAGGGAAAATAAAAAGCGCAACTCTTGGAGACCTGACAATAGTCTATATGTGTATTTTAAATTATATTGTTAGCCAAAACTTTTCCCAGTAGGGAATAGTTAAAACCCCATTAAATGTTCTCTATAGGGAGATTTCACTGTTCCAGAGATACAAAAAGAAGTGAAAATCTTTTCAAAAAGCATTGGAAATCTCATCTTAGTTGTCACTCATACAAGTCTCTGAACTAGAGGATTTCTCCTGTGCTCAAGGTTGTGGTGACAACTGTAAAAGTTTGGATTTCCCACTTTTTGTTCAAGGGCGACAATGGTCACCAAGAAAAAATAAAGAAGTAAACTCCCCATCCATAACACTTCAATAAAAACCTGACAGAAGTTCTAACCCTTAGCTACTCTAGCCAAAACATAAAAGCTATTCCTAGAATTTTAATACTTTGTTTTGCACATTTCAAATACTCCGTTATAAAACGAATAAATGGCAATTAGATCATGGACTAGGCCAGGGCTTGACAAATCCCAGGTTGCCATTGGGACTAGAAATTGCGTCCTGGCGCCTGAGCTTTTGTCAGCCCATTCACTGTTGCAGGGATGCACAATCTGTATCGCCCAACGCCCAGGACCTGCACTTCCGGGCACCGGGCAGGTAGGTTTTTTCTACATTTAGCTCACTTGTCAGGTGGAAGCATTCTGCCCGGCTCCGCTGCTGCTCGATTGCTTCCACACACGCAGGTAAAGTGCACCCCTCAACTATGTATCCCAGGACCAGCAGAGCGGGTGCCGCAGGGTAGAGGAGATGGAGGAGACCGGACACACAAAACAGTTAAGTAAAACAATTAAAGTTACACCGAAGCAAATGAAATCCCATGGCTCCACAAACATTTTTAAGGCTCTCCCACCTGCTCATATACACACATACAAATGTAAACACGCGCTGGGGTGCCTACGCATGAAAACTTCATTTGTGATACACGTTACATGGCTAAATGAGTTTCAATGTAGAAAAATGTAAAATAATGCATTTGGGTGGCAAAAATATGAATGCAATCTATACACTGGGGGGAGAACCTCTGGGGGAATCTAGGATTGAAAAGGTAGATGATAGGCTCAGCAATGGCATGCAATGCCAAGCTGCTGCCAACAAAGCAAACAGAATATTGGCATGCATTTAAAAGGGGATCAACTCCAGAGATAAAACGATAATTCTCCCGCTCTACAAGACTCTGGTCTGGCCGCACCTAGAGTATGCTGTCCAGTTCTGGGCACCAGTCCTCAGGAAGGATGTACTGGAAATAGAGCGAGTACAAAGAAGGGCAACAAAGCTAATAAAGGGTCTGGAGGATATTAGTTATGAGGAAAGGTTGCGAGCACTGAACTTATTCTCTCAAGAGAAGAGACGCTTGAGAGGGGATATGATTTCAATATATAAATACCATACTGGTGACCCCACAATAGGGATAAAACCTTTTCACAAAAGGGAGTTTAACAAGACTCGTGGCCACTCATTAAAATTAGAAGAAAAGAGGTTTAACCTTAAACTACGTAGAGGGTTCTTTACTGTAAGAGCGGCAAGGATGTGGAATTCCCTTCCACAGGCTGTGGTCTCAGCGGGGGGCATTAATTTTTTCAAGAAACTATTAGATAAGCACCTGAACGACTACAACATACAGGGATATACAATGTAATACTGACATATAAACACACACATAGGTTGGACTTGAAGGACTTGTGTCTTTTTTAAACCTCACCTACTATGTAACTATGTTACATATCGCCGCACACAAACTGGCTTCTAACTTTTTTAGCCGGTTCCTAGATTCAAAGCAAATTTGTCAGGCCCTGCACTATGCTTTGCCAGGCCAAACAAGTTTAAATTGAATTTGTGACCAGGAATAATTCTTCACTGAGGAAATTCCCGGAGAAGTGCTCTTTTACTAAGACATAACAAAAGCGTGGTGATCTACATATAGGCATACAATGCAAAGACACTGCCAAACAAATCAAACTTCCTTACAAATCACTCCCTTTAGTAAAGAAAGCAACATTAGATGGCTACAAGCTACTTATTCCAAAATGACACACGCAGAAACCATTTACATTTATCTAGCACGTACAGTATCTCACAAAAGTGAGTATACCCCTCACATTTTTATAAATATTTTATTATATCTTTTCATGTGACAACACTGAAGATATGACACTTTGCTACAATGTAAAGTAGTGAGTGTACAGCTTGTATAACAGTGTAAATTTGCTGTCCCCTCAAAATAACTTAACACACAGCCATTAATGTCTAAACCGCTGGCAACAAAAGTGAGTACACCCCCTAAGTGAAAATGTATCAGGTGTCATGTGACTCATTAGTGTTACAAGATCTCAGGTGTGAATGGGGAGAGGTGTGTTAAATTTGGTATTATCGCCCTCACTCTCTCATAGTGGTCACTGGAAGTTCAACATGGCACCTCATGACAAAGAACTCTCTGAGGATATGAAAAAAAAAGAATTGTTGCTCTACATAAAGATGGCCTTGGCTATAAGAAGATTGCCAAGACCCTGAAACTGAGCTGCAGCATGGTGGCCAAGACCATACAACAGGACAGGTTCCACTCAGAACAGGCCTTGCCATGGTCTACCAAATAAGTTGAGTGCATGTGCTCAGTGTCATATCCAGAGGTTGTCTTTGGGAAATTGATGTATGAGTGCTGCCAGTATTGCTGCAGAGGTTGAAGGGGTGGGGGGGGGGGGTCAGCCTATCAGTGCTCAGACAATACGCCGCACACTGCATTGAATTGGTCTCCATGGCTTTCATCCCAGAAGGAAGCCTCTTCTAAAGATGATGCACAAGAAAGCCCACAAACAGTTTGCTGAAGACAAGCAGACTAAGGACATGGATTACTGGAACCATGTCCTATGGTCTGATGAGACCAAGATAAACTTATTTGGTCCAGATGGTGTCAAGCGTGTGTGGTGGCAACCAGGTGAGGCGTACAAAGACAAGTATGTCTTGACTAGAGTCAAGCATGGTGATGGGAGTGTCATGGTCTGGGGCTGCATGAGTGCTGCCGGCACTGGGGAGCTACAGTTCATTGAGGGAATCATGAATGCCAACATGTACTGTGACATACTGAAGCAGAGCATGATCCCCTCCCTTCGGAGACTGGGCCGCAGGGCAGTATTTCAACATGATAACGACCCCAAACACACCTCCAAGATGACCACTGTCTTGCTAAAAAAGCTGAGGGTAAAGGTGATGGACTGGCCAAGCATGTCTCCAGACCTAAACCCTATTGAACATCTGTGGGGCATCCTCAAATGGAAGGTGGAGGAGCGCAAGGTCTCTAACATCCACCAGCTCCGTGATGTCTTCACGGAAGAGTGGAAGAGGACTCCAGTGGCAACCTGTGAAGCTCTGGTAAACTCCATGTCCAAGAGGGTTAAGGCAGTGCTGGAAAATAATGGTGTCACACAAAATATTGACACTTTGGCCCCAATTTGGACATTTTCACTTAGGGGTGTACTCACTTTTTTTGCCAGCGGTTTAGACATTAATGGCTGTGTGTTGAGTTATTTTGAGAAGACAGCAAATTGACATTGTTACACAAGCTGTACACTCAATACTTTACATTGTAGCAAAGTGTAATTTCTTCAGTGTTGTCACATGAAAAGATAGAATAAAATATTTACAAAAATGTGAGGGGTGTACTCACTTTTGTGAGATACTGTATTATTGAGAAGCCAAGTGTGAAGCTAGCATAATATACAAGAGTGAGGATGAAGTTTATATCAACTAATCTGATTCCATGTCTAGTTCTTAGGTAGAAAATAAAAGCTAATGTTGGATTGTTTGGTATGACAAAGACCTCAACCTTCTCTGTTTTCAAGGGTTTATAAACCATCCCCAATATATCTTGAACTAATATAAAATAGTTAACTGAGCAAGACTTGGAAGCCCCCACTAAGTAACCATGAACTGTGCACTATACAAACTGTGATTGCTCCCTCCTGTAGACAGGAATGATCAGTCATATACTTTTTCTGGGTTTCTGAAACAGTGGAGCTTTTTTCTGCATCACAAGGCTGTGAATGGGGACCCTGTCCTAAGCAGTAGTTTCTTTGCCCCAAATTTAGTGCTGCTGGGCTGTAGTCAGCCTAAGCCTGGATTCATAGTTCTGCTTTCTGTCAGATTACCCTAACCTCAAGTCACTGTTTCCTTCTGTCTGCTGTTAGGGAGTACCCTTGGTAATAGCGGAAGAGGATCCAGTGACTCAGGTTATAAATATTTATGTTTCCCTGACAAACCACTATGAGGTTCACTGCTGGTGGTGCATGCTGGGGGGGGGGGATATACATATTTGGAGGCACCTTCTTGAAGCTATCTTGTTTCCCAGGCTTTGCTTGAGAAAAATGTGTATGTCTAGTGTTCCCAGACATTCTACCTGGGAGGAACTTTAAGAGAAAAAAAAGTGTGAGGCCTGAAGAAGCTTGCACTGCTTTATAGGAGGGTATATCTGGCTGGAGAGATTCTGGATTGGAGCACAATTGGAGAAATGTAATCTGCTAAACTATGCCCAGAGGGGTGGAGCAAAAGCTTGGCCATTACAGGGAGTCTGGTGGCTCATGAAGGGAATGTATTTAACAAACTGAAGAATACAAAATGCTAATTTCAACATAAAGGTCCTTTGATGTATGGACTTTATAAGTATAATAAATATTTACTTATAATTTTACTTTTTGGCATCCGGTGCCCTAATCCCTCTCTCCCTGGGTATCTTGTTTATAATAAACTCTGTTAGGCATTCCTAAATTTACTTTCACCCCAAAAAGAGTTAAAGATTCCTCCCTGAAGGAAAAATGCTATCCCAACGAGTGATCTGAAGGTTCCCCGATTGCCTTCAGAGGGTAAGGTATTGTAATATATGGTAATATGGTTTAATAGAAGGGAATGGAATAGCGGTAGTTCCCTATACTTCTTAAATGCCAGGTAAAGTTCAAATTTGCTGTATTCATGTGAGCAGCTGTGGAGTGCTGCTCACTTGAATAAAGTGCTGTTCACACCAGAACCTGAGACAGAAAACCCACGCTCCATGCACGTTTCCTGCACCATGTGCAAAATGCACTGCTGTTGTGATCTGTGGTAGGTGTCGATGTTAACTCATTGCAACCCCAAAGTTTCCAGACGTCGTGCATGCACTATTTTTGGTGTCATGCAGTGTGATTTGAGCCCATTTAAAATAAATGGGCTGAAATTGCTTCACACTGAACTACATGTGAATTCCTAATGTGAAGCTGCCCCTAAAGTGGTTGGTGGTTGTAAACCTCAGTCATGGAATCTGAGTAAAGCACATATATCTGCAGTGTTTACTTATCTCTCGCCAAAGCTCTAAATATTGTTTTTCTCTGATGCTTCGTTCCTCTGTTATCAGCATGTGTCACTTTCGACAAATTTGTTCCGACACATGAGATATATTTGTGCCAGGGGAGCTCAGAATATGGACATCAACATATTCGACAACACACCACTACCATGGACGGACCACCACGCTATCAAATTTAAAATCACCTTTAACACCACCCTCCAAAAACAGAAACACGCAACAACAACACACTGGAACAGATCTCAGAAGAGGCTGCACTCTGAACTCTTCAAAACCACATTATCAAACAAAATACAATCGCTAAACTCAAACCTCTCAACGGAACAAACACTCAACTCCCTAAACAAGGTACTACTACAAACAGCAGACTCAGTAGCGCCAAAACGCAGAACACTCATCCGCAAAAAAAACTCAAGATGGTTTAATGGCACCCTCACCCTACTCAAGCAGGAACGTAGAAGAGCTGAAAGAGCGTGGAGAAGGAATCCTACCAAGGAAAACCATACAGACTACAAAGTACTCACGGTGAAATACCACAAAGCAATCTTCACAGCCAAAAAAGAACATTTTTCGAATATCATCTCAACTGCCATAAACCGGCCGCGGGAACTTTTTAAAATAGTCGCCCAGTCAATGAACCCGTCCTGCTTAGAGCCCCCAGCAAACGATACTCAAGAATTCTGCTATGAGTTATCAAATTTCTTCATCGACAAAATCGATAACATCCGGAAATCTATCCAACAGAAAAAAACAACCAACCTCACCCAACCAAAGCAAAAAGAGGACTTCAACACGAACATCACACAACTGCCGGACTTCTTCTTGACCCCGATCACCACTGACACGACTAAAACCATTATGAGAAGCCTTCGAGACAGCACATCACCAAATGACATCATTCCCACGTAACTCCTGAAAGAATGCTCCGACATCCTGGCTCCCACCATAACACACCTCATAAATCAGTCGTTCAAAGAAGGGATTGTGCCAACCTCCCTCAAGCAGGGCACCGTCAAACCCCTGCTAAAGAAACCCAATCTCGACCCCAAGGACCCTAACCACCGCAGACTGATAACAAGCCTTAACACCATCTCCAAGATTATGGAGAAAGCGGTAGTACAACAGTTACAACACCACCTGGACACACATCAACTTCTGGACACTCTACAATCAGGCTTCCGCCCAGGCCATGGCACAGAAACGGCACTTCTAAAAATATGGGATGATGCCCTCGAAGCTGCAGATGACGGAGAATCATGTCTCCTGATACTGCTAGACCTTAGTGCAGCATTTGATACAGTGGACCACAATACTCTACTTGTCCGCCTCACAGAAGTTGCAGGAGCCACAGATTTGAGTCTAAAATGGTTTGCATCCTTCTTAGAGAATCGCTCTCAGACAGTGAAACTTGGAGCATTCACCTCTGACACCCAGACAATTTCCTTTGGAGTCCCCCAGGGTTCACCTTTCTCGCCAGTGCTATTCAACATCTACATCCGCCCACTCCTCAAAATCATCAAAAAATCAGACCTCTGCTTCCACTCATACGCTGACGATACCCAAATCTACTTTCGCATCACCGGACAAAAAGACCACCATCTTCAACTAGAGCAATGTCTCACTTTGATAGATGACTGGATGACCATCAGTTCCCTCAAACTCAACGATTTAAAAACAGAACTTCTCCTCCAAAACGCTAACCAAAATCCCAAAACCAAGACTCCATGGATATCTCCCACCATCTTTGGACAGACCATCACCCCGAGCACCAAAGCCAAGAGTCTCAGAGTTATCTTTGACTCAGAAATGACAATGGATGCACAAATAGGATCAGTAGTTAGCGGATCTCACCATCTCCTAAGCCTGCTAAGCAGACTCATTCCCTTTATCCCAGAAAAGGACAAAGCAGCAGTAGTTGGAACAATCATCAATTCCCGTCTTGACTACGCAAACTCACTCTAGATAGGCTTACCCCAATATCAGCTTGCTCGCCTACAGGCCATTCAAAACGCAGCGGCAAGACTGCTAACAGGAAAAAAACCCTGGGAGTCCATCTCCCCATCCCTGAGGAGCCTACATTGGCTAACAGTAAATAATCGGATCACATTCAAGACCCTCTGCCTCACCCACAAATGCATACAAGGAAACGCCCCTCAATACCTCCGAGAGAAAATAAAACACTACACACCCAATCGCAATCTGTGATCATCCAATCAAAACCTCCTCCTCATTCCCAAATACCGCTACAAAGCAAGGGGAGAATGCAGATTCGCAGTCCAGGGACCTCGGCTATGGAATACTCTTCCGACTCACATCCGCATGGAAGAAAACCATCTGGCCTTCAGGAAAAAACTAAAAACCTTCCTCTTCTAAGAAGCTGCTCAGACACAAAACGCATTAGCGCCTTGAGGCGATTCAGTTCGCATTTGCAGCGCTTTACAAATCATTCATTAATTCATTCATTCAGAATGGAGCTGGTCTATTCACAACACAGTTCTTCTGCTTCTTCTGCTCCTTCTTCCACTGTTCTTGGGGACAGTGGAAGAAGGGGAGGATAAGAGAAGACCGGATCAAACAGTCTTTTTTTACACAATGCAGAGGATTAGTCCCCTAGGTTCCACAGTGAGTATAACAAGCATGCTTTACTGCATACACAGACTGATTTTACTGTTGTTGGTTTAGTATCACTTTAAAGGATGAGCCAGCACAAACTTCTTTTCACTGAGAACTCTATTGGGCAAAACTCTGCACTTGATTTCCCAGGTCAGCTGAGGCCAGCACAAAGGGTTAGATGCCTAATTTGCGTAACATTCCCACTGCTGAAGAAGACTTCAAAATGAGCTGAAAAAATTTGAGAATTGGGTAGGTAGGCAGATCTCAACTATAGCTAAGGATAAATAAAAAAACAAACAAACAAACTGCTACCAACAGGGCCCTAAATTATATTTACACCATATTTAAAACCCGGATTTTAAAAACAAACATATTAAAACACATGGTATTTAGAAGTTATGTTTTGCTGTTTTAAATGCACAATTTTTTGCCTGCTGGCTGAATAGAAAACTTCATTAAGAATGTGGGAATCAGCTTCATTATTGTGTTCAGCTCCCACCAGACTAAACCCTGATGAGAATTCATTCCTCGGCTTTCAAGTATATTTTTAATGAGGCAGGAACTGCACCCATTTCATGTGTATTCAAAGAGAAAACAGCACGACTTTTTGTTATTGTAACTTTCATCAAGCAGCTGCAAGCAAAACAGTAATATTCCTATACCTTGCCGTATTTTCTCAGTTCGGAAATACTATAATTATCCTCAGTGCTTAATATATGTATATTTAGGAATGTATGTGTGATGAAGGCATTAATTCACAACAGCAAATTAAAATAAAACTACTGCTTATGCACAGTATGTCAGATGTTAAGGGTACCTTGCACAATAACAAATGACAGGATCCCTGTGAGGATAAAGCAGAAAATAATTCTTATTTATCTCATTATCATAATACGGTCTATAAATCTTTTTCCATTTCAGACATGGGGTCACAAAAAAAATAGCTCTAAAGAAGACATGTCAAACTCAAAGGAAATAGTGGGTCTAACTGAATGTAAATTTGCAAGGGGCCACACTTAAAGTGTCACTAAACCCACATCATAAAAAACTATCAATAAATGCTGTTTATACTCAGTCACTATGAGATTTGTTTTTTGTATTCTGCAAAAAAACTAGTTGATCCTGCTGTTCTCCTTCTGTTCATGTCCCCAATTCAGCTAGGGATTTTGCAGCTGTGGTGGCAACTCTGCACATGCTCAGTTTTCAGTGAGTTTCTATGCTGAACATTTATTTCCTCCCTATCACATCTGAGCAGCCCATGTGACTATAGAGTCACACATGTGGGTGTGAACAGACTGGTAAATGACAGTCCACTCCCTCCCTGCTCCTCCTCCATGCCCACTAACCAGCTAAACACAATAGGGGAAGTACATTGCATGTAGATTAATGGAGGCTTCACCTCCCTCCTATTCTCAGACACAGGCTGTACCTGGCAGAAATCTGCCTACACCAGGGTATATACACAAAATAAGAAAGATTTGATTTCAAATAAATATTTGAATGCCAATTTAAAACTGTTGATTAATATTATTTATTTTTACTCTGTATTAAATTTCTGGATTTAGTTATTAGAGTTGAAGGTAAAAAGCTTGTTACCAGTACTTACGTTAAACCAACTGATAGGAATTTGTTTATTCCTGTTGACAGCTGTCACCATCAGAATTGGCTGCATTCTGTCCTGCAGAGCTAATTTTTAAAGCTATACCACAATTGCATCAGCCTTCAAGATTTTGAGGTTCAAGCAATTACGGTTATTCAGGCCGACCTTGATCAGGAGATCCATAGGATACATGAATTGGACAGAGGTGAATTATTTCAAAATAATCCCCATAACAATAACTTCAAGGACCCAAATGGTCCCTTTTTATGTCCTTTTCGATTCAGCATTGTCAAATCAAAAACATCTTCAACAAACATTGGGATGTTTTGAAAAACGACCGCTTTATAGGACCATTATTGCCTGACAGGGCTAGTGTTAATTATAGAGGTGCTCCATCATTGAAGATGAAAATTGCTCCCAATGTTATTAATTCTCCTTCCAGACCTACCTTCTTTCATAGCTTGATGGGCTATTACCCATGTATGTCTTTATAACACTGACAGTTCTTTTATAACTGAGGGCGGGGCCACACAGTGACGTCGCCAGGTGACCCCGCCCCCTCTGACGCACGGGGACATCCCTATGGCTTCCCTGTAGCGTCAGAGGGGGGCGGGGTCACCCGGTGATGTGTGGCCTGCCCTCAGTTATAAAAGAACTGTCACCTGAGAGGACAGTCATTACGGCGGGTGCCTCCCATGGAGGTGGATCGGTGGCAGTGTGCAGGGTTTTTTTTTTCTCTTTTTCAGTTCGTCAGAGCGAGAGAAGAAGAAGATGAATGGACTTCGTGGGAGATTTTTATTTTTTTATTTTTTATTAAAGGACTTGTCCCCAAGCCTTGTCAGGTCATTTTTACCATTTTCACACTTTTTTTGTGAAATGGTAGGGGTACATTTGTACCCGTTACCATTTCACACGGGGGGAGGCCAGGATCTGGGGGTCCCCTTGTTAAAGGGGGCTACCAGATTCCGATAAGCCCCCCGCCCACAGACCTCCACAACCACCGGACAAGGGTTGTGGGGATGAGGCCCTTGTCCTCATCAACATGGGGACACGGTACTTTGCGGGCTACCCCAAAGCACCCTCCCCATGTTTAGGACATGTGGCCTGGTATGGTTCAGGAGGGGGGGGCGCTCTCTCGTCCCCCCCTCTTTTCCTGTGGCCTGCCAGGTTGCGTGCTCAGATAAGGGTCTGGTATGGATTTTTGGGGGGACCCCCACGCCATTTTTTTAAAAATTTTGGCGCGGGGTTCCCCTTAATATTCATACCAGACCCAAAGGGCTTGGTAATGGACTGTGGGGGGAATCCCATGCCGTTTTTTTCAATGACTTTTATGTGTATTGCCGGGACCGACAATTCATTATAGCCGCGAGTACTTTTAAATGACTTTTTTTCCTTTAGAACTGTCATTTTGTGCAGGGACTGTTGTAAACATGGGAAACATGCACCACTTTACAGGCATACTATAGACACCCCCCAGGTACGAAATTTAAAGGAATAATTCACTTTTATTGTTTCACTTTAAGCATTATTAAAATCACTGCTCCCGAAAAAACTGACGTTTTTAAAACTTTATTTTGCATTGATACATGTCCCCTGGGGAAGGACCCAGGTCCCCAAACACTTTTTATGACAAAAACTTGCATATAAGCCTTTAAAATTAGCACTTTTGATTATTCATGTTCATGTCCTATAGACTTTAACGGTGTTCGCATGTTCGAACAAAATTTTTGCCTGTTTGCATGTTCTGCTGCAAACCTAACCAGGGGGTGTTCGGCTCATCACTACTCCTAAAGGGATGCAGTTACTGCAGCATTTCTCATTATAACACTGGATTTGCACAGGTGATTATAATTCAGGAATCAGTGAGAAAGGTAAGATAGCAGTTTCTTCAGAACAAAAAGAGGAGTTATATGTTAAAAATAAAAAGTAAAGGAAGTATATGTAAATATATCTCATTCCTTCTACCCCCTTATACAGTGTAATCTTAGTCAGAGTCATGTTATTTATACAGTACAAATTGCCGAGGTGTGTAAATTGTATCCTGTCTGGATCTAAAGTCATATAGTTGCTGATCATATTATTTTACTGAATTAAAAATCTTACGCTGAAATGTTATCAATCATAATTTTGTTTCACAGCACTGAAGCTCAAAATTGTTCTTTATTTTTAACAAAGTGGACCTATACTTAAAGTGATTGTAAAGGTTCACATTTTTTTTTTTTACAAATAATAAACATGTCATACTTACCTCCACTGTGCAGTTCGTTTTGCACAGAGTGGCCCCAAACCTCGTCTTCTGGAGTCCCCCCCCGGCGGCTCTCCCCGCATCGTATAATTCCCAAGGAGAAGCGCTCTCTGGGGGAGTTACCTTGCGGGCGCACTCCCGAGTCCAGCATGTGCGCCCATAGACACGAATGCACGATTCGGCCCCGGCACCCGCGTCATTGGATTTGATTGACAGCAGCGAGAGCCAATGGCTGCGCTGCTATCAATCTATCCAATCAAGAGCCGAGAACCCGGAGCAGAGGAAGAGCGTGTCTCCGCCTGGTGAAATTCCAGGGCTCAGGTAAGTAAAAGGGGGGGGGGGGAAGGCGGTCACTGCCAGGTGTTTTTTCACCTTAACCACCTGACATCCGGCCGTAGCCGAATGACGGCTTCAGCGCGGATGTCAATTCCCGGGAGGCCGTCATATGACGGCCTCCCCTTTCCTCGCTCCCCGTGCGCGCTCACGAGCGCGCAACGGGGAAATTCTGTGTTGGCCGTGTCCCTTGGACACAGCCAACCACAGATCGCTGTAAACGGCCAATCACAGCGGCCGTTTACAGCGCGATCGCTGCCTCCAATGAGAGATGATCTAAAATGTAAACAATTGAGATCATCTCTCATTGCCGGTTCTCTCTCCTCACACAGAGACAGCGTGTGAGGAGAGAGAGAAACTGTCAGCGATCTGTGAGTCTGTACTAACATTTACTGTGCCTACAGTGCCCATCAATACAGTGCCCATCAACACAGTGCCCCATCAATACAGTGCCCCATCAATACAGTGCCCCATCAGTACAGTGCAGCATCAGTACAGTGCCAATCGGTGCCCACCTGTGCCAAATCGGTGCCCACCTGTGCCAATCGGTGCCCACCTGTGCCAATCGGTGCCCACCTGTGCCAATCGGTGCCCACCTGTGCCAATCGGTGTCCACCTGTCTGCCCAGCGGTGATTAGTGTCCAGCTGCACATCTGCACAATCAGTGACCACCTGTGTCACCTCATCAGTGCCCACCTGTGCCACCTCATCAGTGCCCACCTGTGCCACCTCAGTGCCCACCTGTGCCGCCTCAGTGCCCACCTGTGCCGCCTCAGTGCACATCTGTGCTGCCTCAGTGCACATCTGTGCCGCCTCATCAGTGCCCATCTGTGCCGCTCCATCTGTGCCGCCCCATCTGTGCCGCCCCATCTGTGCCGCCCCATCTGTGCCGTCCCATCAGTGCCCAGCTGTGCCACCTCATAAGTGCACATCTGTGCAATCTCAGCGCACATCTGTGCCGCCTCGTCAGTGCCCACCTGTGCCGCCTCGTCAGTGCCCACCTGTGCCGCCTCGTCAGTGCCCACCTGTGCCGCCTCGTCAGTGCCCACCTGTGCCGCCTCATCAGTGCCCACCTGTGCCGCCTCATCAGTGCACACCTGTGCCACCTCATCAGTGCACATCTGCACATCTGTTCCACCTCATAAGTGCACATCTGTGCAATCTCAGTGCACATCTGTTCCACCTCGTCAGTGCCCACCTGTGCCGCCTCATCAGTGCCCACCTGTGCCGCCTCATCAGTGCCCACCTGTGCCGCCTCATCAGTGCCCACCTGTGCCACCTCATCAGTGCCCACCTGTGCCACCTCATCAGTGCACATCTGCACATCTGTTCCACCTCATAAGTGCACATCTGTGCAATCTCAGTGCACATCTGTTCCACCTCGTCAGTGCCCACCTGTGCCGCCTCATCAGTGCCCACCTGTGCCGCCTCATCAGTGCCCACCTGTGCCACCTCATCAGTGCCCACCTGTGCCACCTCATCAGTGCCCACCTGTGCCACCTCATCAGTGCACATCTGCACATCTGTCCACCTCATTAGTGCACATCTGTTCCACCTCATCAGTGCACATCTGTTCCACCTCATCAGTGCACATCTGTTCCACCTCATCAGTGCCCCTCTGTGCCACCTCAGTGCCCATCTGTGCTCATCAGTGCCGCCTCATCAGTGCAGGCTTAGCAACCATGGCCAAAAGAAGCTTTTCCGCCGAGGAGGCGTACCAAATACTGTCCCAGGCCGACGAGAGCAACGGGGAGCTCTCTTTTTCAGATTCCCTTTCTGATTCCGAGTCGGACATAAACTATGAGCCAGTCCTCAGTAGTGAAACACTGAGTGACTCAGAGGAGGAAGAGATTCGGCCCGCCAAACGAAGGCGTTCTGGTGGGGAGGCAGTGGCATCTACCAGCACGGCAGTCCCGTCCACCAGCACGGCAGTCCCGTCCACCAGCACGGCAGTCCCGTCCACCAGCACGGCAGTCCCGTCCACCAGCACGGCAGTCCCGTCCACCAGCACCGCAGTGCCTCGGCAAGGAAGGCCAAGGACCCAAGCCAGCCTTCCCTATGCCCTGCAGAACCCCTTGTGGCTTCCTCCTAATTCAGGAGAAGCCAACATTCCCCCTTTCACTGCCCAGCCAGGAGTCCAGGTGAACACGGATAATTTTTCCCCAATAGATTTTTTTAATTTATTTTTTACCGAGGACATGCTGTCAAGTATTGTGGCCCAGTGCAACCTTTATGCACATCAATTCATTGCAAATAATCCAACATCCTACTATGCCCGTCCCTACGAATGGAGAGACCTAACGGTGGTGGAGTTGAAGGTTTTTTTAGGGCTCACATTTAACATGGGACTCACGAAAAAAAACACTTTGCTGTCCTATTGGTCAACCCGCCCCCTCCAACACCTGCCAATATACTCCAAGGTGATGCCCAGAAACAGATACCTCATGATATTGAGGTTTCTTCATTTCAACGACAATACCCAGTGCCCTCCCCGAAATGACCCAAACTATGATAGACTTTTCAAAATTCGGCCACTTTTAAATTATTTTTCTGCACTATTCCCCTTGCTGTTTACCCCAGACAAAAACATATGTGTGGATGAGTCCCTTCTTAAGTTTAGTGGCAGGCTTAAGATGAAGCAATATATTCCCAGTAAAAGGGCACGCTATGGGGTGAAGGTATACAAATTATGTGACCGAGTCACAGGTTACTTGTATGCCTTCAAAGTATACGAAGGGAAGGACTCCCAGCTGCAACCCCCTAATTGCCCAGACTACTTGGGATCAAGCGGGAAAATTGTTTGGGATCTCACATACCCCCTACTGGAGAAAGGCTACCACCTGTACGTAGATAACTTCTACACATCTCTGCCCCTTTTCCACAACCTGCATCGGATGAAGACGCCTGCATGTGGTACCATCAAAAAGAACCGGAAGGGCTTTCCTCAAAGTCTGGTCAATAAAAAATTGAGAAAAGGAGAAACGGCGAGTCTACGAAACAACGAGATTTTGGCAGTGAAGTGGAGAGACAAAAGAGATGTATACATGTTGTCTTCAATCCACGATGATACCTTCATGGAAGTCCCCAGAAGAAATGGCCCCATACAGAAACCTAAATGTGTCTTTGACTATAATTTGTTTATGGGGGGAGTCGACTTGAATGACCAGATGCTGGAACCGTACCTTGCCACAAGACGGACATACCATTGGTATAAGAAAGTCGCAATTTATTTTTTTAATTTGGCCATCTACAATTCTTATGTCATTTATCGAAACTCCACCCAAAACCCCAAACGCTTCCTTGGCTACCAGGAAGACGTTTTCACTGCCCTTACATTCCCGAACGGCCCCCCAGAAAATATCCGATCTGATGTTCTAAGTCGACTCTCCGAACGCCACTTCCCAGATAAGATCCCTCCCAAACCAACAGGCCAACGACGGCAAAAAAAATGTAAGGTGTGTACCAGAGCTGGATTCAGAAGAGACACATCTTATTATTGTGCAGAATGTCCTTCTGAACCAGGCCTCTGCGTAGGTGAATGTTTTCGTCGTTACCATACTTTAGTAAATTATTAGTAAAGTATGGTAAACGTAAGCCTCCGTTCCTGCAATTTACCCTCACACCCCTTATGCCACTGCCTCCTCTGTAACTGACCCTGGCTTGTTATTTGACCACGCTTTTGCCTAACGATTCTGCACATACCTCTGCCTGATCTGGAACTGACCCTGGACTGTTATTCGACCATGCTTCTGCCCAACGATTCTGCACATACCTCTGCCTGATCTGGAACTGACCCTGGACTGTTATTCGACCATGCTTCTGCCCAACGATTCTGTACATACCTCTGCCTGATCTGGAACTGACCTTGGACTGTTTGACCATGATATTTGCCTGCCTCTTGGACTGATCTTGTACCCTGCAACTGGACTAGTGGGATTCAACACAGGGGTCTCACATATGTGAGGGGCTCCAGAATTGTTTTTCTGGATGAAGAAAACAATTTATTTTGTTTTCTCAATCCTAGATTAGGGTCTGGAGACTCGGAGGCTTCAAAGAGATTTGGGTGGGAGAAGCCTCTACCCCTGTCCCCATTCTGTCCTGAACGAGGCCCTACTTCTGCCTGTAGGACTTACTGCCGTCACGCCTCTGCCTGTTGCACTGACCACACCACATGGACCTGCCTACTACCAGGACCAATATTTTTGGCACTGCGGACAATATCTCTGCCTGCACTGACCCTGGACTTTATATGGACAGTAACCCTGCCTGCTGCCTGGACAATTGTGTTCGCCGCTGCTGACCAAGTCCCTGCCTGCTGCCTGGACCAGTGCTTTCCTCCTGCGTACAACTACAGGTAATCTTTTTTGTTTACGCTTTGCTCAGCATAATGTATTTTGGGGTGTAATTCTTGGTATGTGCATGCTATGTGTCCCTGGAACACCTGACGGTGTTTCTTGCATGTTTGGCCTCTGTATGTGGCCAGGCAGTGAAAAAGTCCCACACATGTGGTATCGTAATACTCAGGAGGAGTAGCAGAATGTATTTTGGGGTGTCATTTTTGCTATCTAAATGCTATGTGTTGGAAATATCTTATAAACGGACAACTTTGTGTAAAAAAAAATGTGTTTTCATTTTTTTCCACATTTTCCAAAAACTTCTGGAAAAAAATAAACCATTCAAAAGACTCATTATGCCGCATAGATTATACGTTGGGGTGTTAGCTTTCCAAAATGGGGTCATTTTGTGGGTGTTTCCATTGTCCTGGTGCTCCAGGGCCTTCAAAGGTGTAACAGGTGGTTGAGAAATGTGATGTGTAATTTATGCTCCTAGAACACCTGATGGTGCTCCATGCATGTTGGGCCTCTGTATGTGGCCAGGCAGTGAAAAAGTCCCACACATGTGGTATCGTAATACTCAGGAGGAGTAGCAGAATGTATTTTGGGGTGTCATTTTTGCTATCTAAATGCTATGTGTTGGAAATATCTTATAAACGGACAACTTTGTGTAAAAAAAAATGTGTTTTCATTTTTTTCCACATTTTCCAAAAACTTCTGGAAAAAAATAAACCATTCAAAAGACTCATTATGCCTCATAGATTATACGTTGGGGTGTTAGCTTTCCAAAATGGGGTCATTTTGTGGGTGTTTCCATTGTCCTGGTGCTCCAGGGCCTTCAAAAGTGTAATAGGTGGTTGAGAAATGTGATGTGTAATTTATGCTCCTAGAACACCTGATGGTGCTCCATGCATGTTGGGCCTCTGTATGTGGCCAGGCAGTGAAAAAGTCCCACACATGTGGTATCGTAATACTCAGGAGGAGTAGCAGAATGTATTTTGGGGTGTCATTTTTGCTATCTAAATGCCATGTGTTGGAAATATCTTATAAACGGACAACTTTGTGTAAAAAAAAATGTGTTTTCATTTTTTTCCACATTTTCCAAAAACTTCTGGAAAAAAATAAACCATTCAAAAGACTCATTATGCCGCATAGATTATACGTTGGGGTGTTAGCTTTCCAAAATGGGGTCATTTTGTGGGTGTTTCCATTGTCCTGGTGCTCCAGGGCCTTCAAAAGTGTAATAGGTGGTTGAGAAATGTGATGTGTAATTTATGCTCCTAGAACACCTGATGGTGCTTCATGCATGTTGGGCCTCTGTATGTGGCCAGGCAGTGAAAAAGTCCCACACATGTGGTATCGTAATACTCAGGAGGAGTAGCAGAATGTATTTTGGGGTGTCATTTTTGCTATCTAAATGCCATGTGTTGGAAATATCTTATAAACGGACAACTTTGTGTAAAAAAAAATGCGGTTTCATTTTTTTCCACATTTTCCAAAAACTTCTGGAAAAAAATAAACCATTCAAAAGACTCATTATGCCACATAGATTATACGTTGGGGTGTTAGCTTTCCAAAATGGGGTCATTTTGTGGGTGTTTCCATTGTCCTGGTGCTCCAGGGCCTTCAAAAGTGTAATAGGTGGTTGAGAAATGTGATGTGTAATTTATGCTCCTAGAACACCTGATGGTGCTCCATGCGTGTTGGGCCTCTGTATGTGGCCAGGCAGTGAAAAAGTCCCTCACATTTGGTATCGTAATACTCAGGAGGAGTAGCAGAATGTATTTTGGGGTGTCATTTGTGGTATACACATGCCATGTGAGAGAAATAAGCTATTACAATGACAATTTTGTGGGGAAAAAAAAAAAAAAATCTCAATTTTGCAAAGAATTGTGGGAAAAAAATACAACTTCAAATAACTCACCATGCCTCTAACTAAATACATTGAAATGTCTACTTTCCAAAAAGGGGTTATTTGGGGGGCATTTGTACTTTCCTGCCTTGTTAGGGTCTCAGGAAATGAGATAGGCCTCAGTACATCAGATGTGATAATTTTTTTATGATTTGCACCATAGCTTGTAGACTCTAAAACTTTCACACAGACCAAATAATTTCCACAAATTTTTGGTTATTTTTACCAAAGATATGTAGCAGTATAAATTGTGGCCAAAATTTATGAAGAAAAATTACGAATTTGCAAAATTTTATCACAGAAATTAGAAAAAATGTGTTTTTTTTCAAAATTTTCGGTCTTTTTTCATTTATAGCGCAAAAAATAAAAAACCCAGAGGTGATCAAATACCACCAAAATAAAGCTCTATTTGTATGAAGAAAAGGACAAAAAAATCATTTGGGTACAGTGTTGCATGACTGAGTAATTGTCATTCAAAGTGTGAGAGCACTGAAAGCTGAAAATTGGTCTGGATAGGAGGGGGGTTTAAGTGCCTAGTAAGCAAGTGGTTAATGCATAGGATACATTAAGGTGAAAAAACATAAGGGTTTATAACCCCTTTAAGCACTTCAGCATCGGAAGATTTGGCTGCTGAATGACCGGGCCATTTTTTGTGATTCGGCACTGCATTGCCTTAACTGACATTTGCGCGATCGTGCGATGCTGCATCCAAACAAAATTTACGTCCTTTTTTTCCCACAAATAGAGCTTTCTTTTGGTGGTATTTGATCGCCTCTGCGGTTTTTATTTTTTGCGCTATAAACAAAAAAAGAGCATCGATTTTGAAAAAAACACAATATTTTGTACTTTTTTCTATATTAAATATCCCCATTTGTTTTTTTTAAAAAGCTAATTTTTCCTCAGTTTAGGGTGATATGTATACTTCTACATACTTTTGGTAAAAACAAATCGCAATAAGCGTATATTGATTGGTTTGCGCAAAAGTTAAGACGTCTACAAAATAGGGGATAGTTTTTTTGCATTTTTATTATTATTTTTATTTTTTACTAGTATCTAGTAGTTTTATCATGACTGCGACATCATGACATCGGACACTTTTTTGGGACCATTGGCATTTCTAGAGCGATCAGAGCTATAAAAATGCACTGATTACTGTAAAAATGTCACTGGCCGGGAAGGGGTTAACACTAGGGGGTGATCAAGGGGTTAACTGTGTTCCCTGGGAGGTGTTTCTAACTGTAGGGGGAGGGAACTGACCTAGAGGAAGTGACGGATCGTGGTTCCACAAACGCTGTGCCTGCTATCCCGATCCTGCGAGCCGATGTATAGCTAAGGCTCGTGGGATTGTGCCGACCTGCCGCAGTAAAATGATGGCGGCTGGTCGGCAAGCGGTTAAAGCAATATTAAACCCAAAGGCAAACATTTATTATATTGCAGCTTACCAGTTCCTAGACGTGATGACGGCCTTAGTTTTCTTTTTTGGACTATCTTTTATTTTCATCTGGTGATCCTGCCAGTATGTCTGTTTTTAAGCAGAACATGTTGTCCTGCAGATATATCAATTACAGGCTGCATCCTAGGTAAATATGATTTTTGAAAAAAAAAATCTTAGCAATGTTAACACCTGAATTTGTTTTAATTTTTGCCATTTGCAATCTCCTCCGACTGGAAGTAGGGATGGGAGCACAAGGAGGCAGTCAGTTGTACTACCGTTTTCATGTGCTAACAAAGATCATATGCTGACTGACAGAGACATTACCTCAGTAATCTGCTGCCTCTCCCAACTTTAGAAATTTAGAAAGAGGGACACCTTAACCAAATGCCGACCAGTCCGCCATAATGTCGCAGTCACGATAAAAATCGCTGATTGCCGCCATTACTAGTAAAAAAAAAATATTAATAAAAATGCCATAAAACTATCCCCTATTTTGTAGACGCTATAACTTTTGCGCAAACCAATCAATATACGCTTATTGTGATTTTTTTTACCAAAAATATGTAGAAGAATACATATCAGCCTAAACTGAGGGAAAAAATGTTTTTTTTATATATTTTTTTGGGGGGGGGGTATTTATTGTAGCCAAAAGTAAATAATATGTTTTTTTCAAAACTGTCGCTCTTTTTTTTGTTTAGAGCGCAAAAAATAAAAACCGCAGAGGTGATCAAATACCACCAAAAGAAAGCTCTATTTGTGGGAAAAAAAGGACATCAATTTTGTTTGGGAGCCACGTCACACGACCGCACAATTGTCAGTTAAAGCGACGCAGTGCCGAATTGCAAAAAGTGCTCTGGTCTTTGGCCAGCTAAATGGTTCGGGGCTGAAGCGGTTAACAAGACGAGGACCTGTGGGTGTGGGTAAATTGCACTGAGCAATGGGTCTAGTTATGCTTACCATACACTATACGAAAAATTGGCCCAAATTTGGTCATTTAGACCATTTCCTTTTTTGACCAGTTAATAGGCACAAATCGGTAATCGGTTGGGACCTTTTTGAGCCAAAAAAAACAAAGGACAAGTTTGGAAATTTTCCGCCAGAATGATCGATAAATTGAAAGGTTAATGTGGTTCCCGTCCAAACAGTTTGCACTAGGTATATGTGAAAAAATGAACAAAAAACAGATACATTTATGTCCATTGAGCGATTTATCGGTCATTACATGATGGCACCATCGTTTACTCTCGCGACCGAATGTTAGTTTTTTCGAAAATGGGTTTGAACGATTTTTTGTATAGTGTATGGCCAGCATTATATACATTATATGCAAAGCCACTGATAAGGGGGTAGCACTTGCCCTTCTGTACAGGGCCCAGGCCCCATAAATTCAACAGGGGGGGCCCAGAGCAGCAAGAGTGGGCGCAATTACTGGAACCAATCCCCCTGTGTTTACTATACTTCAGCTTGTGAATGAATAGGGAGCCTCTGTACAGAGTGCTTCTTGTTCATTCACTCTGCGGCTGAGGCATCTGTGTTTTCAATCTTTTTTTCTGTCTCAAAAGTAAGAGCTGTTAAAAAAAAAAAAATAAAAACAGACTAAAATTTAAAAAAAAAAACCAACATAATTAAAGTGGAGCTCCACCCAAAAGGGGAATCTCCGCTTGTTTGAACCCCCCCTTTCACGGACACATTTGGCACTTTTTTTGGGGGGAGGGGGAGTGGGTACCTGGTTTTGAGTCTGTGGTCTCATTCAAATGTAGTCCTGTTTTTGCGGCAGTCAGAAATTGACACTTGGTGCTGGAAGGAGCATTCCAGCACACAATGGCCGGCCATAGGATGGGTCTGCAAGACACAGGGACAGGCCTGCAGAAATCAGGAAAGGTTGGAAAGTACAGTGGGGACAGAAAGTATTCAAACCCCCTTAAATTTTTCACTCTTTGTTATATTGCAGCCATTTGCTAAAATCATTCAAGTTCATTTTTTTCCTCATTAATGTACACACAGCACCCCATATTGACAGAAAAACACAGAATTGTTGACATTTTTGCAGATTTATTAAAAAAGAAAAACAGAAATATCACATGGTCCTAAGTATTCAGACCCTTTGCTCAGTATTTAGTAGAAGCACCTCTTTGATCTAATACAGCCATGAGTCTTTTTGGGAAAGATGCAACAAGTTTTTCACACCTGGATTTGAGGATCCTCTGCCATTCCTCCTTGCAGATCCTCTCCAGTTCTGTCAGGTTGGATGGTAAACGTTGGTGGACAGCCATTTTTTAGGTCTCTCCAGAGATGCTCAATTGGGTTTAAGTCAGGGCTCTGGCTGGGCCATTCAAGAACAGTCACAGAGTTGTTGTGAAGCCACTCCTTTGCTATTTTAGCTGTGTGCTTAGGGTCATTGTCTTGTTGGAAGGTAAACCTTCAGCCCAGTCTGAGGTCCTGAGCACTCTGGAGAAGGTTTTCATCCAGGATATCCCTGTACTTGGCCGCATTCATCTTTCCCTTGATTGCAACCAGTCGTCCTGTCCCTGCAGCTGAAAAACACCCCCACAGCATGATGCTGCCACCACCGTGCTTCACTGTTGGGACTGTATTGGACAGGTGATGAGCAGTGCCTAGTTTTCTCCACACATACCGCTTAGAATTAAGGCCAAAAAGTTCTATCTTGGTCTCATCAGACCAGAAAATCTTATTTCTCACCATCTTGGAGTCTTTCAGGTGCTTTTTAGCAAACTCCATGCGGGCTTTCATGTGTCTTGCCCTGAGGAGAGGCTTCAGTCGGGCCACTCTGCCATAAAGCCCCGACTGGTGGAGGGCTGCATTGATGGTTGACTTTCTACAACTTTCTCCCATCTCCCGACCGCATCTCTGGAGCTCAGCCACAGTGATCTTTGAGTTCTTCTTTACCTCTCTCACCAAGGCTCTTCTCCCCCGATAGCTCAGTTTGGCCAGACAGCCAGCTTTGGGAAGGGTTCTGGTCATCCCAAACGTCTTCCATTTAAGAATTATGGAGGCCACTGTTCTCTTAGGAACCTTAAGTGTAGCAGAAATGTTTTTATAACCTTGGCCAGATCTGTGCCTTGCCACAATTTCAGTCTCTGAGCTCTTCAGGCAATTCCTTTGACCTCATGATTCTCATTTGCTCTGACTTGCACTGTGAGCTGTAAGGTCTTATATAGACAGGTGTGTGGCTTTCCTAATCAAGTCCAATCAGTATAATCAAACACAGCTGGACTCAAATGAAGGTGTAGAACCATCTCAGGGATGATCAGAAGAAATGGACAGCACCTGAGTTAAATATATGAGTGTCACAGCAAAAGGTCTGAATACTTAGGACCATGTGATATTTCAGTTTTTCTTTTTTAATAAATCTGCAAAAATGTCAACAATTCTGTGTTTTTCTGTTAATATGGGGTGCTGTGTGTACATTAACCACTTCAGCCCCGGAAGGATTTACCCCCTTCCTGACCAGAGCGTTATTTGCGATTCGGCACTGCGTCGCTTTAACTGACAATTGCGCGGTCATGCGACGTGGCTCCCAAACAAAATTGACGTCCTTTTTTTCCCACTAATAGAGCTTTCTTTTGGTGGTATTTGATCGCCTCTGCGATTTTTATTTTTTGCGCTATAAACAAAATTAAAGCGACAATTTTGAAAAAAACGCATTATTTTTTACATTTTGCTATAATAAATATCCCCTAAAAATATATAAAAAAAAACATTTTTTTTCTTCAGTTTAGGTCGATCATATTCTTCTACATATTTTTGGTAAAAAAAATCACAATAAGCGTTTATTAATTGGTTTGCGCAAACGTTATAGCGTTTACTAAATAGGGGATAGTTTTATGGCATTTTTATTAATAATTTTTTTTTTTACTAGTAATGGCGGCGATCAGCGATTTTTATTGTGACTGCGACGTTATGGCGGACATGTCGGACATTTTTGACACATTTTTGGGACCATTGTCATTTATACAGCGATCAGTGCGATTAAAAATGCACTGATTACTGTGTAAATGACACTGGCAGTGAAGGGGTTAACCACTAGGGGGCGGGGAGGGGTTAAGTGTGTCCTAGGGAGTGATTACTAACTGTAGGGGGATGGGCTGTGTGGCTGACGTCACTGATCTCTGCTCCGATGACAGGGAGCAGAGATCGAGTGACACTTGTCACTAGGCAGAACGGGGAGATGCTGTTTACAACGGCATCTCCCCGTTCATCCGCTCCATGAGGCGATCGCGGGTCTCCCCGCGGCGATCGAGTCCGCGGGACCCGCGACCCGACTCACGGAGCTCCCGGCCGGAGCGCGTGCGCGCCGCCGGCGGCGCGCACGCACGGGCACGGCGGGAAATTCAAATGGACGTACAGGTACGCCCATTTGCCCAGCCGTGCCGCTCTGCCGACGTACATCGGCGTGCGCCGGTCGGCAAGCGGTTAATGAAGAAAAAAATGAACTTAAATGATTTTAGCAAATGGTTGCAATATAACAAAGAGTGAAAAATTTAAGGGGGTCTGAATACTTTCTGTCCTCACTGTATGTCTTTCACTGTCAAGTCACAAGCTTCTGAAAGAAAAAGACTTACCTAAAGTGGTTGTAAACCACAGGCATGAAATATGAACAAAGCATATCCCTCTATAGTGTGTACCGTATTTATCGGCGTATAACACGCACTTTTTTCCCCTTAAAATCAGGGGAAAGTTGCAGGTGCGTGTTATACGCCGATCCCTGCCGATCCGGAGCTGTCACTTCTTCAAAATCGCGGACCGCGATTTGAAAATGGCGCCGCCGGCGCCGAAGTACACAGAGCCGGTCCTCGGCTCTTTCCGGCGGCTCTCGTTTACTTTCGGCTCCACTCGTAGTCCCGAGCGGAGCTATCCGAACCTACTCGGATAGCTCCGCTCGGGACTACGAGTGGAGCCGAAAGTAAACGAGAGCCGCCGGAAAGAGCCGAGGACCGGCTCTGTGTACTTCGGCGCCGGCGGCGCCATTTTCAAATCGCGGTCCGCGATTTTGAAGATGTGACAGCAGGGACAGGGGATCCCAGGCTGCACTGGGGCAAGGCTGCACTGGGGAAGGCTGCACTGGGGAAGGCTGCACTGGGGAAGGCTGCACTGGGGAAGGCTGCACTGACATGGCTGCACTGACATGGCTGCACTGACATGGCTGCATTGACAAGGCTGCACTGACAAGGCTGCACTGACATGGCTGCACTGGGGAAGGCTGCACTGACAAGGCTGCACTGACAAGGCTGCACTGACAAGGCTGCAATGAAGGGCATTTAAATGTAAGTTTTTTTCCCTTCAACTTCCCTCCTAAAAGTTATTTTTCCTTAAAATTCCCTCCTAAATTGGGGTGCGTGTTATACGCCGGTGCGTGTTATACGCCGATAAATACGGTACTTCTCTCAAACAAGAGCACTAGATGTCGATTCTGTCTGTTGTCTTGATCCTCTGCTATCTGCATGAGTCACTTTTGACAAGTTTTCCTGACACCAAGAAGCAAAAAGGCGATAAAAAGTGGGCTCCAGCACATAGCGTGTGACTGACAGCCTCAGCTCTGTTCCTGTGTGAATAGGGTGTGCTCCTTCCCTTCAATCAGCTTTCAGAGCTCTCCTTTGTGAGCCCTGCAGAGTGAGACTTCACCATTTTTATCCATCATAGTTATCCATCTTAAGGGCCGTACACACGATCGGACTTTTTGACAACAAACATGCAAATTAGCTGTTTTGGAGCAACATCCGACCGTGTGTACGCTCCATCGGACAAACTTTTTCAGTTTTCATTAGACTTTTGTTGGCTGTGCGAACGGACAAACGTTCCAGCAACAAAAGTCCGATGGAGCAAAGTCCGATTGTGTGTACACAAAGCCACCTGACTTTTGTACAAACTACAGTATGCAGCCGTGAGAATGTTTACAGTGCGATCGGAAGGCGCTGGTTCTCGGCGGCAGGGTACTGTACATCTCACGCTAGCTGCAATAGGAAAAACACATTTTCCTACTACAGCGGGCACAAGAGGGAATTCCCCTCAGGGGGAATACCAAGCCCTTCGGTCTGGTATGGATTTTAAGGGGAACCCCCTATGCCGAAAAAACAGCGTGGGGGTTCCCCCAAAGTCCATACCAGACCCTTATCCGAGCACGCAGCCTGGCCGGTCAAGAAAGGGGGTGGGGACGAGTGAGCGCCCCCCCTCCTGAGCCGTACTAGGCCGCGTGCCGTCAACATGGGGGGTGGGTGCTTTGGGGGAGGGGGCGCCCACCCCAAAGCACCTTGTCCCCATGTTGATGAGGACAAAGGCCTCTTCCCAACAACCCTGGCCGTTGGTTGTCGGGGTCTGCGGGCGGGGCGCTTATCGGAATCCGGGAGGCCCCTTCAATAAGGTGGCCCCCAGATCCCGGCCCCCCACCCTATGTGAATGAGTATGGGGTACATCGTACCCCTAACCATTCACCTAGGGAAAAAAGTGTCAATAAAAAACACAGTACACAGCTTTTTTAAGTAATTTATTAGGCAGCTCTGGAGTCTTCTTCCGACTTCGGGGGTCCTCTTCCGACTTCGGGGGTCTTCTTCCGACTTCGGGGGTCTTTCCGACGTCTTCTCCCGGTGTCCGCATTTTCTGCCGGCTCCACCGCTATCTTCTGGCGCTCTTTTGCCATCGGTGGCCTGGACTTCTGGATCATCTTCTTCCCTCTTCTCTTCCAGAGATGGTGACACGACGCTCTCTCCAGCCGGAATGCTCTCTGTGTGCTCCGCAACGGACTTATATAGGCGGTGACCCCGCCCCCCTATGACATCACAGTCCCAGGGCATGCTGGGACTGTGAGGTCATAAGGGGGCGTGGTCATATGACCCCCGAAGTCGGAAGAGGACCCCTGAAGTTGGAAGAAGACTCCGGAGCTGCCTAATAAATTACTTTAAAAACCTGTGTACTGTGTTTTTATTGACACTTTTTTCCCTAGGTGAATGGGTAGGGGTACGATGTATCCCATACTCATTCACATAGGGTGGGGGGCTGGGATCTGGGGGCCCCCTTATTAAAGGGGGCTCCCGGATTCCGATAAGCGCCCTGCCCGCAGACCCCGACAACCAACGGCCAGGGTTGTCGGGAAGAAACCCTTGTCCTCATCAACACGGGGACAAGGTGATTTGGGGTGGGGGCACCCCAAAGCACCCACCCCCCATGTTGAGGGCATGCGGCCTGAGAGGGCTCAGGAGGGGGGGGCGCTTGCTCGTCCCCACCCCCTTTCCTGACCGGCCGGGCTGCGTGCTCGGATAAGGGTCTGGTATGGATTTGGGGGGACCCCCACGCATTTTTTTGGCGTAGGGGGTTCCTCTTAATATCCATACCAGACCTAAGGGCCTGGTATGCCCCTGGAGGGGAACCCATGCCGGTTTTTTATTTAAAATTTGGCGTGGAGTTCCCCCTCAAGATTCATACCAAACACAGTGCCTGGCATTGGCGGGGATCCAAGTCGGATCCCCGCACCAGTGTCAACACGGCTCACAAGGTGTCAATCTCGCCAATAAAAGTGGCAAGATTGACACAATATCAGACAACAATACACAAGTTGACCAAAGGGTGGTGGTAAAGAGCTGAAATACCACGTGATATGGTGAAAGTTGGCTGGAAAAGTCCTGTCGTCTGTATGCAAGACAAACTTTTGGGCAATGCCCTTTGTACAAAATTCCAAGGGAAAGTTTGTACAAAGTCCTATTGTGTGTATGAGGCTTTAGAGTGACTGTTTACATAGCTTGAAGTTACCATTTGCCTATGGGTATGCTTTAATATTACATTTTAGCTAGAATAAAATCTAGAGAAAGGAACAAATTAAACTTTAGTGTCTGCATAGGGATTTAATTTCCACATTATTTTGTAAAGAGACCTTTTGCAGCATTTACAGTGTCAACAAATTTTGGGTATGTAGCAGCTTTGCACAATATTTGGGAGATATTTTTTCCTGTTCTTCTGGGCAGGTTATGGTTTGCACTACAAGTTTTCCCTTCACTTGCTGTCCCAGAGACACAGCAGGAAATAAGAGGAGAGTTCTCCAAAGTGAGGGGATATTCCATTTCATACAGCTGTCACAAGAACAAGATTCAACTATAGAAGATACCCTTCACTAAGGAGGAGTAAATCTGCAAAGATCCAATTCACCAAGGGTTTGATGACTCAAACAAATATTTATGAACCAGGTATCCCATTGTGATCCCCAGTAAAGACAATCGGAGGTGAATTTTTATTGAGCAATTGTGGCTCCCTGTGGAACTTTTGGATAAGATATTGCCAAACAAATAGCATGGAGAGTCAAGTGCTGTAGTGTTGCACTGTCCTTAGGCCTGCCTGTCTGTCATGGTCTTTTTTTGGGGAAAATGTGTATGCCTAACTATTATTTTTACTATTGTAATAAGGGGGTAAGGTGACTATAAGCAATGTGAGGTGCTTCTCGTGCACACTGTTTTTGCACAGCGATGCAGTGGTAAGCAGCTCCTGCTGCTTAAGGGAAAGCAGGGCCTGCTTCTCTTTTAGTAAATATAAACTGCTAAATACAATTTCTCATCAGCAGTATATAGCAGTGATTTCTATCAGTTCCTGGTGAAGCTTGTAGGATGAGTTTTAATACTGCACTGAGCTGTCCTATGAGGCTGCATGGCACCTCACCCTCTGTCTGGACATGTCTGGACAGTGCTGATTGACCCCGTGTTGATCACATGCACTCTCCCAGGAAAACAAGAAGAAACCTCTCTAGCAATACACACCAAACTGAGCATGTGCAGCCTGACTCCAAAGGCTCTGTCTTATCTGGACTTGTCAAGGGGGACAGTGCAGGAAAGGAAGGATCTGTGCATACAAGATCAAGCAGCCCTTTTACACAATGCAGAGTATTAACCCCACAGTGACTATAACAAGCGTGCTTTACTGCATATACAGACTGATTTTACTGTTGTGGGTTTAGTAACACTTTAAAGTAAAGCAAAAAAAGGGGGAAAAAAAAGAAAAAAACAATAAAAGCTGCGGGGAGGGGGGTGGCGCAAGAGCAAACAATAACACTTGTTGCTTCTGAAGCAACAGTAGTCTTTACAAGGGGTTATGTGAATTGTGTGAATACATTTGTGAACACAGAGAGGGGGTCATACAGAACAGGCACCACTGCAATCCACAGCTTAGATTGGCACAGTTAAGGCGATTGTAAACGATTACCTTATAAAGCAACCCATTCAGTTTAAAATAGAAATGATAGGCCAAACGTGTGTATACATATAACAAAAAAAAAGATATATAAATACCATTTTTCCCTTTTTTTTTATATGTGATCACATTCCCTCTGTTTTCAGCTGCATAAGAGCTGCGGGGAGGAGAAGCAATAGTACACTGATTTTCCCAGTGAAAGCTTGTGCCGGGGAGGGGGGGGGGGGTTGGTGGTGTCAGGACAAGTCTGATCACTGGAAGAAAGAATGCGGAGTTCACAGCATAGCTAGAGAACTGACCATGGTGTGGTGTGTTCTCCTGCCTAGCATGGTAAGTTATTAATAGGAAAGCAGAGAACTGGCAGGAGCTCCAGGGATTTCACACAATGGAAGCAATACAAAGAGAACAGGATACTTTTTCATACAAGTACATGGTACAGCAGGCACATATCAGGAATATGAAATGTTGGGTTTATATGTTCTTTAAGATTAATAGGGTAATAAGAAAGCAACACATACTCTGTAGGGGTTACCCATCACATAGTTCATTGGACGCCAATAAGGCTGACTAATGTATGAAGCACTGGTTTAACAAACCTACAGCAAGACAATTTAAAGCGATTGTAAAGTCTCGTTTTTTTAGGTAAAAATAATAAACATGTTGTACTTACCTGCCCTGTGCAATGGTTTTGCACAGAGCAGCTCGGATCCTCTGCTTCTCGGGTCCCTCTTCAGCGCTCCTGTTAAGTGCCCCCACGGCAAGCATCTTGTTATAGGGGCACCCAAGCCGAGTCACATCTCCCTGTGTCCATTCAGACATGGAGCCATGGCCTGCCCCCCCCCTTTCTTTTCTCTTTGGCTGGCTGACTTTGATTGACAGCAGCGGGATCCAATGGTGCCGCACTGCTGACTCCAATGAGGAGGAGAGTCCTGGGCAGCTGAGACATTCCTACAACATTGCTGGATCTAGAGGGGGCTCAGGTAAGTATTAGGGGGGCTGCTGCACATAGAAGGCTTTTAATCTTAATGCATAGAATACATTAAGATAAAAAACCTTCTGCCTTTACAATCACTTTAAGCACAACATAAATCTAGCACAAAAACAAAGCTGACCATTCTGCATTAACCCCTACTGTAATAGGTGTGTTTTGAAATGCTGCAAATTCCTATGCATTTGCAAACCATAATGCCTTTTTCTGTTATGTTTGCATCAAGTAAATTCATCATTTTATGCTTGACTAAACACTACCTTTACTAAACACTAATGACAAGAGCTCACATGTTCTCTTTAAGGTAAATCTGTTGGCTCACCTCACCTTCTAATTGGCTTAAGATCTATAGAGAATGAACCTCCAAGAGCTTACTTGCCTGCTCAGATAATCTTCATGATGCATAAACTCAGGCACTCTATTATGCGGGTGTCAACCCCAACTTCTGTTGTCCAAATTTGGCCCACCTTTTACTGCTCTCATGTCTTCCTACTGGTTAAAGTGGCTCTTCAGTCATTTTTTCATCTTTCCATCTAATAAATCTTCTGCCTTTGTTGTTTCAACTTTGGATAGTAACACATTTTTTTCTGCCAGCAAATACCTTATGCAGCCCACTTCCTGTTTGTTGTCTGGTCATTAACCTAGGCTTTTGACATCATGCATAGCTCGCTCTCTCACTCACGTGAGAGTTTGCCAGGAAGGGAGGGGGGATGAATCAAAAGAGGGCCAATAAGAGCTGCAGAGCTAAAGGTGTGCCTCTGCGTGCCTGTGTAAATACAGGAAGTGAACAGGCAGCAGCTTCAGCTGCCCACAGTTAAAATGGTTGCAGTCAGACTTAGTGGAGGGAGATTTCTGCAGTATATTTGGCAAGTACAGAATCACAGTATATATAAAATAATATGCAAAGTGGTTGGAGGAAAGCTTCAGAATGGCAAAGATGTTTTGATTACAAATTATGTGAGCAGACTGCAGTTCCTCTTTAATGCATATGGCAACCAGTAGGAAGGCAAGAGGCTGGGAGGAGGCAAATTGACCATGCAAGAGGTGGTTAACATTTCCAGAATATTGTACCTAAGTTTAAGTTTAGCTGGGCAATCTGAACATAAAGTGAGCATGTAAGCAGACAAATCAAGTGCTTGTTTTATGGAACTAATCAACCTTAAAGAAAGCAGAGACCACCATTTCTGATTTCTATTCTAAGTATATACTTATTTCTGGTCTGTCACACAAAGTCAGTGGGTCCACATAATAGCCAGTCAAATAGCAGAGCTCAAGAAAGAAAGGCGTTCTTTAATTTTCATTTTAATATATAAACATGAGGGGAACAAAAAGAAAAAAATTCTTAAAGCCATATCCACCTTTTGAAAATAAATAATGCACCAACAATGATAGAACGTGCATTTATTCAAGTTTTGCATTTGGGCCTGCAAAGCACTGCGACTGTGATCAGTGCATCACTGATGCAATGTACAGGTTCTTGCATTGTTAACACCCAGCCACAGCAGAGCCACATTCAACACAGATGTGACTGGCAATTCAGGTAAAGGGGGGTTGGGTTTAGGAGCCTGGTGTATGCAAACATTCTTCATGTCTCACACTAAATATGGGCATAACATACAACATGGTCAAAAAGTTGAATATTCCTTTAACTGCAGATTATTTTATGCTAGAAAAATCACTCCTAAATGCAGGCTTGTACTATAAATATATAAAATAGAACGTTTCTCTAACATTTCCTAAATGCTTTTCAGCCATCATACCCATGAGAGTTGCACAGGAGATCTTACAGAATTCGTAAAGAGCTCTTTAAATATTTCATCTGACAGTGCAGCATCAATATACCTGAAGAATATAGAACTCTTTTGAAACAAAAGGCAAACTGAGTTCTTTGAACTCGCTGTATGCTTATGTCTCATTAAATTTACGTTCAGGTTTTGGATATCTTAAGGTGATCAGCAGAGACACTTATTATTCTCCTTTATCAGAAATAGAAACATGATTGCCAAGGATATGTTGAAGTTGTGTTTTCTGAATATTCTCTCTAGTGGTGATACAGTAACCCATCTTATTGGAGTGACTAGTTTGTGCCTATTTAACAATGCAGTGTTAAAAGCTATTGCATTTCATAATACAAAGTAATCAGATTTCACTTTCTGTTAGCTTAGATCAAAGGAACTGAAGATGAGTTTCTGAACCTTACTTGTTACTGTTTTCCTCATTTAAAGTGTAATTAATTGGGGGGATTTCTCCACATATCTTGTCTTGGTAAAAAGAGGACGTGAGTGAATCTACCTATTCTTCTACCAATTTTTCTACCATAAAATAATAGACAACCAGAGGCTTTAATCTTTCTTCAGTATGGTGGAAACTAGTGTCATTACACTTTTTTTTCATCACAAGGACCACTGTTACTGTAACAGAAGGTCAGGGGAAAATTTCCCCAACAAACACAACAGCAATAAAAACCTTTTATACTGTGGTGGCAAGGAGGAGTGCTGGACTTTTAAATGTGATTGTATTTATAGTAGATATTGAAATGGTCCATGTGGGTTTTTACTGCTTTCTAATCTCATGGAGACTTTAGATCACTCTTTATAGAAGCATGAAACGAGGGTAGAAGATGAAGGGGGAAAAGCTGTTCAAAGCCTAACTGCTATTCAATTAGATAAGATTAAACAATGGCCATGTACATGAGATTTTAGTCAATTATACGCAGGTTGACATATAATTTAAATTCTACAATATCACCCCCATAGCATTTTAAAATAATGCAAGAATATACCATAAAGTTTGTAAGTGTGGTTTTTGAATGTAATATATATATATATATATATATATATATAGGATTGTAAAGGCAGAAGTTTTTTTTTATCTTAATGCATTCTATGCATTAAGATAAAAATGCTTCTGTGTGCAGCAGCCCCCCTCGGCTCCCCTAACACTTACCTGAGGTCTCTCTCTGTCCAGCGATGTCCGCGGTTCCCCTCGGCCGTCCCAGATTCTCCTTCCTGATTGGCTGAGCCACAGCAGCAGCGCCATTGGCTCCTGCTGCTGTCAACTAAAGTCAGGGGAGAGAGGGGGCAGGGCTCCATGTCTGCTTGGACACAGGGAGCTGCGACTAGGCTCGGGTGCTCCCATAGCAAGCTGCTTGCTGTGCGGGCACTCAGCTGGGAGGGGCCAGGATCACAGAAGAGGGACCCGAAAAGAGGAGGATCCAGGCTGCTCTGTGCAAATCCACGGTAACAGAGCAGGTAAGTATGACATGTTTATTGTTTTTATAGAAAAAAAAAAACAAGACTTTACCATTACTTTAAAATGGTTTTAAACCCTTTACAACCACTTTTTGCTACAAGTATATAATTAGGCTTACCTGTAGCTACACTGGATAGCTCCTAAACCTGCACTGTTTAGGAGATATCCCCTGTATTTGCATGTGCCGACGTCATCGGCACATGGGCACTGAAGCAATGGGACGTACGTGTCGTTGCTTCAGTTAGACTGTGCCATTACCGACGGCACCCGCACGCATACGCGGGAGTGACGTCATCGCGGCTCTGGCCAATCACAGCGCCTGGGGCCCGCGATACCTGGAAGTAACTCCGGGAGCAATGTCTGCCACCGGAGTGGTGAACGAGGACCGCTGCAGGGGCTTCGATTTCAGGTAAGTAATTCATAATGGGCTAGTATGCTATGTGTACTAGCTCATTATGCCTATGTCTTCCAGGTTTTTGTTTGTTTTTTTTAGGGTTTACAACCACTTTAAGACTACTGCACAGAGAAGACTGGAAGTGCACATCTGCTATATTCTAATTAAACTAAGTCATTATTTAAATTGTTATTGTTCCCTAGTGAAAAACAAAATAAGCTAAACCAAAATATCCCAGAACCCAAGGGAATTCACAGAGATTGCATCTGTGGTTTCTCAGTGAGCTTTTTTTTGCTTCTAAACTAGGAATTCATTTTTTCCTTGTCCAGTTTTAAATTGTCATCTGATTACCCTAATGTTCATATATTAATGTGGTTCACTGGGAAAGCAGCAAACAGCCATTTGAAAACAGCTTTTACTTAAAGTACAACTAAAGGCAGCATGCTTATTGTAATAAACCCATCTATAAACACATCAAAGTTACACAAGGTAATAAATATAACAAACACGTTTATGATTTTCCTACTATTTAGATGCAATTATGGTTTCTAATCCCCTAATCATTCCTCCTGCTTGATAATTCTAGTGATGGTGGGAGGAGTTCAGCAGAGCTAGCATGTCATTGACTTTCACTGAGCTAGCTTCTGCACGTCCCACAGGGAACTACATTTCCCATGAGTTTTTATGCCTTGCATCATGCCCAGTCTATTTTACATAACACACGCTCATCTGTCAATCAATAGCTGGGTGTGTGTTATGTAAAACAGAGTCAGCACAATCTGAAGTGACAAGCTCAGCAGAGATAGGAAGGAGTGGGGGGGGGGTTTAGGCAGGACATGGGTCGGAGTGGGCAGGGCATGTGCGGGGCATCACGGGACGGTCGTGCAGGGGAATGAGCGAAGCCTTAACAAATCCTGTGTGTCAGGGAACTGCAGACAGCTGCCTGGAGGCGAGGCCCAAGCCTGGAGAAATAATCTCCTATGCAGATGAGATAAGGAGTGTGAACTTATCCATCGGAGATTGTGCAGGCTGGTCTGGGGTGTAATAAGTGTACATGGCTGAAATCTCCACATAAAAAAAGAGAAAAACAGAGAAAGTGATTCTATGGGCAAGGGGTGGGAACCAGAAAATAGTTAAAATATGTAGAAAAAAGTACAACATTTATTGGAGTAGCAATATACAATAGAACAAAAAAAACAATGATAACACAGTTCATTACTAAAAGCAAAGAATGATGGTCAAAATGTGGTAAACACGGCTATATCCTAGGTCACACAGTTGATCTCACGGTAGGAGGCCAAAGTATGTGTGTTTGTGTAGGAAATCCCAACATGTTTCGGAATACAAACTTAATTCCTTCTTCGGGGGATAATTTATAGCAGGCTGTGTTATCTGATAATGTAATGACAAAATATCAGTAAAAACAAATATACTTATAATATATACAAACAGTTTATAACAATATGGTATGAACTGAACAGGCATTAGAATCTGAAAAATACTCACTTGACGACTACCTTTGATATTTATAGAACCTGGTTCATAGGCATTGTCTCTCCATAGCATCCCATTGTATATAAAGAGGGGGAGTAAACCCCTGGGAATAAAATATGGTAATATTTCAAAATCCCAAACAGAATGTGTGCAAGATGAAGAGAGATGAGGTGGCAAATGTTGCTGCTGCATATATGCACACTCACGAGGATCGACAAAAAAAAGGGGGAAGAAAAGACCCTAGCAGAAAATAATATAAAAATATATAGTATAACCAATTATATACATGAGAAGCATATAAATGCACAATCAGGCAGTTTTCATTATCATGGGAGCAGTAGTAGACAGCAAAGGATAGCCATGTCTGTAGGGAGAAAACAAGCAGCCCAAGTTCAAAGATGAAAACACTGAGGGTGAAAAAGCTATAGAAAATGCGGTGTCACAAGAGCTATAAAAAGACAACATAGCAGAAAGACCTCTCTGGAGAGACAAAATTAATCCAGGTACAACTTACTTATTGTACATATATCGAACCCATGTCCTTGCTTCAGAGGGCTGTGGAGTCCCAAGTTCTGCAACTTGTAAGTAATGACTCTACCTTATATATGGATGGGGAGTGCACATTTATAAGGTGAGTGAAAACCAATGCCGAGGGCAATGGATGTCAGGTGATCAGAGGGCTCATCAGGTGAACGTTCCACTCCATCACCTGCATCCTAATTAGGCTAGGGGACTCGTCATCCTGACAATCCCCCGGTGTAGGCGGCATCCAGCGTCACCACGCACAGCCGGCGTGATGACATCAGACTTTGCAGAGCCGCCGACACGCTAGAGAGGCGGTACGTCCTGGTAAGGTGGAAAAAAACATGCTGCGCATGCGTGAGTCGGCGAGAAGCACAGATTATCACAGATGGCAACAGACTAAGCCCAAAACGGTGCCCCAAAATGGCAAAGTCAACAAAGGGGCCTATGCGTGCCGGGGAGCACCTGATAAGTGTGGCAGCCAAGTATATACCATAATATCAAGAACATTATAGAACTTTATTTTGTCCCCATAAAAGTTGCACGGGATGCTGAATAAGGAGACAAGACCAAACCTAAATAACAAAATCATATACAGTCATATACAAAAGAGCCATGCACAAAAATACATTAAAAATGTTACATAAACAATGTATATGTAGTGGTACCCTCATAGGGGCTGCTGACCGACTCTATACCCCTCTGGCTACCCCGACTCTGCAGATCCTTTCTTACCTCTGACACCTCGGGTTCCATATTGTAATGTGATGTTATCAATGAGAACCACACACAGAGTTACTGAACCACTTAAGTAATTTACTGTAATAAAATTTGAACATCAGAAAAGATGCGATTAAGCATAAACAATAAGTAACAATTGACAACACTCAATACAAACTTGAACGTTATAAATCAAATAGTTACTGTAAGGAATGTATGCAGACAGGTGCACAATAGGATAAACGCTCAATATCCTCCAAAACTTATATTAAGCGCCTTCCTACTGAAACCTCAAAGCACACAAACACACACACCAAATCTGCAGTATAATGTTATAAACTTGCAACAGTAAAATACAATATCTATGTGTATCTTGTACTCAAGGGCTCCCCCTAGATTGTAATGCAATGTTCCAAATGCAAAGTGAATTGTGATGCTTTATAAAAGATGATAAAGTTCCTTGTCTTCAGAATCTTCAGCTAGCTTAGGGTATTAGACTGCAGTATTTGTAAATCCAAACAGAGAAACAAGTAGAAAGCAAATTGTAGGATAAATGCTACGCTGGCAATTGTGTACTTGCAAATATAAGGCACAGATATTTACTTTCTCCTTAGCAGAAACAAATCCTAAAGTTCAACTGTATGCAGCTTGTGAATAAATGAGATCACTTCTGTGGGACTACAATTCTCACCAGCAGTCTGTAACTAACTCACACAGCAACAGTGCACTTTACTGATCTGGGCAAGTGCCCACTCACCACAACAGGCCCAGGCACTGTAAGGCTCTTTTCCCTGATATCTCAGTCCGATCCAAGGCTGACGCCGTCACACCGCACTGCTCCTTTCGATGGCTTATGACTGTAATGCAGGAAACCACAAGAAATATTGCATCCTCAGGTCCTTTCACACGCTGGTCCAGCTGGCTGTGCTCTGGAACACCTCAGAGGCCGATCGATTCCGCTACGCACCTCACAAGCCACAGTCTCCCGGTCACACACACAGACCCCACTGCAGACAGGTATTGAATGGCGTTCCAAGAGACCGGAAAAATGGCTGCACTGTTCCTTTTATTCCTGCTCCCAGCATGCAGCGAAGTAACTTGGCCTTGTGGGTCTGTGACTTGTCATTGTGGGTTTAGTAATTCCCGAAGCAAAGTTAACACGAGTCATTTCCTCATTAAACTACATCTCCCACAATGCTTTATAACGCTGCTCCACAGAAACTAAACAAAAGTCTTAATAGCATTAGAAGGATACTAGAGGGAGCCAAACTCATTTGTAATCACCACAACTGTAATGCCTATATTAGCAAAGCATGGCTACACATATATAGAGTAGCAACTTACAAAGAGATACACAGAACATACAGAATACAGACATTTTGTTGAAAGGACTTCCAACATACCCAATTTGCTAAAGATAAATGCTGCAAGGAATCAGCATAGTCAAAAGGAGCTCCTACAGATTATAAAGCTAGATAGAAAGAAGGAAGACATAACTTACAGAGTAAATATGTAATATGGACAAACCATGAGGACATGGTTATTAGGACCGAGAGAGGCATGTCACCAAAGACACAAATGTGCTCTCGAAGCCCCCAGATGAAAAGCCCGGTAGAAAGGGTTTGATGTTGAAAACTTCATTTAGGCCAGGGGGTAATGTGGCATTTAGATCTGATATCCACCGTAACTCACGTTGTAGGAGGAGCTTGTTAAAGTCTCCTCCTCGTGAGCTTGAGTGTACTTGATCCACCACCAAGATTCTCACTTTTGGAAAATGGCCATCATGGACTTGTGCCACATGTCTCCCTAGTGGGAGATCGGGATCATTAGTTTGCATGGCAAGGATATGGCGGTAAATTCTTTGCCATAGTTTTTGTATGGTTTTAACTATGCAGTAATAACCACACCCACACTGTAGAAGATATACAACTCCCATTGTTTGGCAATTGGCAAAATGTTTGGGGGTGAAAGTCCAACCATTGGGTAAGCACATGTTTTTGCGAGTGTCCATATAACGGCAATATGTACAGGAACCACACGGAAAAGTGCCAAGAAGTTTGCAGGGGTCGCCACGTGACTGGCCTTGAAATTCACTTTGGACCAGAATGTCACCTACAGATGTTACTCATCTTTATGTAACCAGAAGGGATGAAGGAACAAAAGGGCCTTTGCTCGGGTCTGATGTAAGTAAATGCCAATATTTGCTGATGATCTTTTTAACTTTGATATGTTCGTTTGAATATGTGGTGATAATTCTAGTGCTATCATTCGCTGATTGCTGTATAAATGTCAATGGTTTCAAAAAAGTGTCAAAAGTGTCCGATCTGTCCGCCGCAATGTCGCAGTCCCGATAAAGATCACAGATCACCGCCATTACTAGTAAAAATAAATAAATAATAAAAATACCATAAATCAATAACCTATTTTGTAGGCGATATAACTTTTGCGCAAACCACTTAATATAAGCTTATTGCAATTTTCTTTTACCCAAAATATGTAGAAGATTATATATGGGCCTAAACTGAGGAAAAATGTATTTATTTATTTTTTAATTTGGGGTATTTATTATAGAAAAAAGTAAAAAATTGTGGGTTTTTTCAAAATTGGCGCTCTTTTTTGTTTATAGCGCAAAAAATAAAACCCGCAGAGGTGATCTAATACCACCAAAAGAAAGCTCTATTTGTGGGAAAAAAAGGAGATCAATTTTGTTTGAGTACATCGTCACACACCCGCGCAATTGTCAGTTAAAGGGACGTAGTCCGTATCGCAAAAAATGGCCCGGTCAGGAAGGGGGTAAATTCTTCCGGGGCTGAAGTGGTTAAGCCTAACAGAGCAATAGTGTTATTCTCTCTCCATTCAGCACCTTAGAGATGGTTGGGGTTGTTCAGGCACATCTGACCTCTCTTGGTGCCTATAGAATGTGATATTCAGTGATTTCAAATTATCATTCACTCCTTTAAAAATAATATTCTGAATTTCATTTAATTGGGGATGTTCTTTAAAACTAGTGCAATGGCTTTCTGACTTTTCAAATCCTAATACAGTCCACAATTGATCACTGTATGGATCTCTGTGTTTCAGGCAAAAGTGTGTCTTAATAACAGAAAACAAATTACCTTGATAAGGAGCCTCCTAAATGCTCTTCTCCTCCAGAGTGCCATACATTACACATTAAACTCCATAGAATGTTCACTGAGTAATATATGTCTTCATATCTTGTATTACTGCAAGAGTTCACTCACCAAAGTGTACACAATGTTGAACAGTACTGGAAAAGAATCTGCGCAATAACAGAGTAGAGATACACAGCTTTATTGACAACACTAATCATGGACTTTTGCTACAAGTCTGCTGACAGGACGGAAATGAAATAACCTAAGCATATGTTCACATCAATGCTGGCTGCTTGTAGAACATTGAATGCTCACATTGCAGTTTTTCTATCTCTGTAACCTTCCTTCGTCTGCGCTCGTTAGAGCAAAAAAAAAAGAGAGATGCAATGCTAAAGGTCTGTAATACTGCAGACAATGATGGTTTACATATTATAGCAAACCCACCACAAGCATAAAGATATCTACTTCTGATCTATCACACCATATCCCAAACTCAGATGTTTTTTGTAAAAGAATATCATACAGTATTTTGAAGATTTTTCATCTAGATTTAGAGTCTGTACCCAGGGCTACAATAGTACTAAGAAAGCCTCATGGGTCTGACATGTATCCCCTATGCATGTCATCACCTTTCAGAGTATATGTACTGTATGGTTCGCTTTTATTTCAGAGTGTGATGGTGCATGCACATATGCTTTGTACTTATAGAGATGTACCTGGACCTCAAAAAAGACACATTACATGCTGGACACAGATAACACTCATGTTCATGAACTGCATATATGTCATAGATAGGCTCTTAGAAACATGTTGGATAAGAAAATACCCCCATCTAGATGGAAAACACTTACTTAATATAGCCAGGGGCAAAGAATGACCACCATCTCCGGTTGTCTCAGGCTATTTTTACAAATATATAATAGACAGATATAAATAGATCAGGTGGCTGTCCAAATGGCCCAGTTTGTGTATAAGGCTCAGCACTCCACCAATCTACCTGTCTGAGTTGCCCCCCAACTGGTAACAAGTCTTATCTTTTTCAATCCAGAACCCATATAGCCCTATCTTAATATGTAATTGGGGTCAAAGTAGCTCTCCAATAATATCATAAATCATAAAAAAGTGCACAAAATAATAAGTGCAAAAAACAAAAAGGAAAACCTAACTTGTTTTATTGCACCCCATGCAGCTTCATCAGGGGTAAAATAACAAACTGTGCCAGTGCATGTGCTCAAATGAAAGGAAAATCAAAAGGGAACCAGAGATGGTGGTCCTTCTTTACCTCTGACCATACTAAGTGAGGGTTTTCTCACTACATGTGGGTATTTTCCCATCCAGAATTTTCCCAAGAGCCTATCTATGACATATGTCCATGAACTGCATATAAGTGTATTCTGTGTCCAGCATGTAATGTGTCTTTTTTGAGGTCAAGGTGCATCTTTATAAGTACAAATCATATGTGTATATGCTATCACTCTCTGAAATAAAAGTGAAAGATACATATACTCTGAAAAGTGGAGTCCTGAACCACACAGGATAGACTCTTTCTGGGTTAAATATACCATGTATTTATACAACCAGCCTGTAGGAAAGCCCACATCTAATGATGACATTGATTGACTTAATAAAGCTAGCCAAAGGCAGATAGCAGGGACCAGCTGAATTTTGATCCATGTGTAACCATTCTTGTTCATCAGAAGTTGATCATTAGATCAACCTCTGTCGAACCAGAATGTTGGAAAACTTTTGTCAATCTGTGTATTCTGAGAGTCCTGCTATCAGAATACAATGTCCCAGTGGGGGAGGGAGGGATCTGAGTGGGCTGAAGGGAAAAAAAAAGAATCATCTATTGCCAGCTTTAGAGATGAGACTATTTACATTACATTTTCACGCTTCTCACTAAGCCACAGAAACATTCACTACTCCTTTAGAAAATTAACCTGGTGTTTTGTCCAAAATGTACCAATGGTTCATTTATATTACCATGTTTAGTGATCATTTTTACTAGATTAAACTTTTTAGTGGTAAAAGACCTGACAACTAGCAGGAAAGTGGACCTTCTATTGGTTTGCGTTAAAGTGGCCCTAGCATGAGATATATTTTTCATGTTAAGAATGTCTGCTAAATCAGTATTTTATGGGTACTTACTACTTCTGATTGTTTTTTTTTTTTCTGCAGAAGAAAAGCTCAACCTTTGATCAGGCTTTATACAGTAAGGTGACCAGATTTTTAAAATGAAATCCGGGGACATATTTTTTTTTTTACTTATAATGGCAGCAATCGAGGACTCTTTGCCCGTCTCCGCCGCTGCTGCCCACCTCACAGCCTGTCAAGTCTAAAGCCCCATACACACTATCAGATTTTCTGCTGATTTTTTTCCTTCAGATTTACCAAAACCATATAATATGAGGTGAAACCTTAGGAGTTTCAATTTGTATGCAATCAGGCAGGCCCTGGCACTACATGGTTTTGGTAAATCTGAAGACAAAAATCAGCAGAAAATCTGATAGTGTGTATGGGGCTTTACTCTTCGGGCCCCGGCTACTACTGGGTGGGGAGCAGAGGAAGATCACTCCACCAGGGAAAGCAAGGAGATAAGCAGGCAGGTGGCTGGCCGGGACTTCTGCCAAGGCAGAACATGCGAGTGGAGCTGAATGAGCATGCGCCCGAAACTGAAGAAATAGTCCCTCCGCTCCGACCAGCACATGATCATCAGAAAGGGGCACAGATAATGGTAAAAAATAAACCCCCATAAGCTAGTAGGAGCGGCAGAGGAGGGGGGGTGCAATTCAGATTTTTTCTCTTTATTCTGCACGGGCTGTCTTTGAAATTGCCCCAGCCCCTGTTCAAATCCAATCCGGGGACAAAACTGGGGACAGATTTGGTCCGGGGACAGTGTCCTTAATCCGGGGACTGTCCCCAGAAACAGGGGATGTCTGGTCACCCTATTATACAGTATAGTCAGGTCAGGAGTGAGATGCTGGCTTAGAGTTGACATAACCATGAACATGCTGGTGCCTGTGTTTACAGATGTCTATATGAGCCTATTGCATGCAGTCCCTCACTTTGTGATTTGCTACAAAGATACAATGTTGCAGTCTGATCACTGGGGGAGAGAAGACTGATCAAATTCTTGCTTTGTCCTGCAGCAGATTGATGACAATGTCTCTTTAATATGGCTTATAAAAAGGTACAGATTTTTAATATCATTTTATTGCTGCTGTACAAATTCCTGAGATTCACTTTAAGCTGTGTTATTGTTATCTGCTATCAGCAATGTCATACTAACAGAGGTCGATTATGTGTGAAGTTGAGTGGAATTTAGGACAGAAAATGTGATGTGCCTAACAAAATTTACAGTATAGGTGAATGATGCTCTGCAGAAAAGGTTTTAATGAGTATATCTTTTATATAGACTAGCTGGCCAATATCCATTCAAGCACATTAACAATTTGCCCTGGCATTGTTTATAATCCACTGTAAAAATATAATTTTTAGGATGTCAAAAAGCAGAGCAATTTGTATAGGTGGGGGTATTGGATCCTAACACTTCTTATTTGGGATTAGGCAGTGTTGCAATGTTATCTTTAAGGTAAGAACTATGCCACATGAATCCATGGCCATCAGCTAAGATAGAGAATGAGTAATCTAAATGTGCCAACAGACATTAGATGAGTCTGGCTTTTTTTTTGTTGGCTAGCTCATGCAGAAACCACACATCAACCTGATCTACTGTTCTCAAGAATGACTGAGCCCCTAGCGCTTATGCGGGGCTCCATAGGACAGTACAGAGGGCTGTCTGTCTTTCCCATTCTCTCTCCCCCTCCTGTTTTCTTGTTTTAGTTTGCTCCGAGTAATGGCAGAATGTGGTACACCACAGCAATGGGTCCCGATTGGCTGAATTAAGCCGGGCAGAGGTTATAAAGCCAGCGGCTTTCCTGCTATGTTCACTGCCTGAGAAGACCCTTGCTGGAGACGGAGCCCTGTGCTGCTGCAGGCAGTGTTACCTGAGAAATGGAAGAGCTGTTGCGCCTCCTTATTCACAAAGTTGAGGGCTGCGGAGGGGCGGAGTGGCTGTGGATTTGTTTGGAAGAAGAGGCAGTCCCATCTGCATTAGCCTCTGCTGATATGGAGCATGCCCAGTCTGTGCTTATTGAAGATATGGAGAATGGCAGTCGCCCAGCTCCCCCTACTGCCCAGAAAAGAGGTTGCAAAGGTAACAGAAGAAGAGATTGAGAAGGGAAGATTCACCCTCTTCCCCTGTAAGAAATGATTAAAGCAGGCAAGGTCACACTCCTCAAACAGAGCCAGAAATGGATCATCTCAGCTAGCTTCTGCGGGCATTTCCAGTGAGGTGGCAATGTCTGGGCAACCTGTTAGCGTGGACCGCAGTTCTGGTGAGAGAAATTATTTCAATTTTTCTGAATTGGGTAAAGTAGTTGTTTTTTTAGCCAATGTACTTGCCAAATTGAGTGAATCTTATAATATTGGTACTGTATGGAATGGCGGTGGCTCAGGTGGTACAATTATGTCCGATAATGCTGTTTTTTCACAGGGTAACCCCGTCACTCCATTGAGTGTTAACCCTTTGAATACCACTGCTTCTAATTTTGATAAATTTCCTGTTACTGCTAATAATACTAGTGTTGTTTCCACTATGCCTGCTTCTGTTTTAAATTCTACAATCTTAAGGAGGCTCTTCCCTTTGAATTGTCTCCTCTGGGCTATCATCTATCTTCCACTGTTAAAGAAAAAATATGGCGTAGAGAATTAATATTTTATCATTGCTCCTGTTGTTTAAAGAATTCTTGTTGAAATTTGCTAAAAGAATTGATGACAGGTCTGAGGAGGATAGGAGGAGGGCAATCCCCCGGACCATTCACAATTGGCTGCAGGCCTTTTGTATTTTCTCTTCTGTGATGGGTGAGCATTTTCCTGAAAAATGCTCAGGATTGTTCCAACACCTGGATATAGTGGCTGAGGCATACCGCCACTTTGGAGGCATTTCTTGGTTCAGCTAGGATGAGAGCTTTAGACAAAAGCTCTTAGTTCACCCATCTCTCCACTGGGGGGTTAAAGATGTAGTGCTCTGGCTGAACCTGATGCTGCCACAAAGACCTCAATATACACAGAGGCCTCAAATAACCAATCCTCAGCTTACTTTTCGTAAGGGAGTGTGTTTCTCATATAATGATTCCAAATGCAGATTCTCATCTAACTGCAGGTACAAGCACGAATGTTCATTCTGTGCAGGAACACACCCAGCATCCCGCTGTTTCAAAAAATCCGCTAGTACATCTCAGTCAAGAGACAGTAATGCAAAAGGCATAGACGCCAGTGAAATTGTCAAAAATGCAGTTCTGGCTAGAACAATACACAGACCGCAAGATGGCGGATCTACTGTATGAAGGATTCAAGTCTGGTTTTCTAGTCCCTTCTTTTGTAGGTCAGGGTTGTCTTCCTGTTAAAAATTTACATTCTGTTCTTGAGCACCCTGATATAGTGAAAGAGAAGATCTTAAAAAAAATGCAAGAAGGTAGAATAGCTGGACCGTTCTCTTCCTTTATAAATTTGCTTTTATCCCCTTTTGGCCTGGTCCCAAAAATGGAGCCAGGTTCCTTTTGTTTGATTCATCATTTATACTTTCCTCATGGCAATTCCTTTAATGATGAGATAGAAGAATTTGAGTCATCGGTTTCATATGCTTCCTTTGACGAAGCTTTGTACTTGTTAAAACAATATGGCGAATCATCTTTAATGGCAAAAGCGGACATAAAATCCGCATTTCGCCTCTTACCTGTCAATCCCACGGGTTTTAATTCCCTTGGTTTCTATTTTGAGGATCAGTTTTATTTTGATAAGTGTATGCCCATGGGTTTTCCAAGTCTTGTTTATATTTTGAGGCCTTTTCAACTTTTATACAGTAGGTTTTGTCACAGAATTCCCCTCAGGGTAGCGCTATCCATTATTTAGATGATTTCTTTTTTATAGGTCCATCTGAAGTTCAAGTTTGTTCAGATATGTTGAATTGTTTTTTCAACATCTGTGAGTCTTTTGGCATTCCCGTAGCCCATGAGAAAATAGTGGGTCCAGTGACGGTCATTGAATTTCTAGGTATCACAATTGATTCAGTCGCAATGGAATTCCGTTTGCCAATGTCTAAAATTATAACAATTAGGTTAATCATTTCTAGTTTTCTGTCAAAAAGAAAGGTTCTTTTGCATGATGTTCAGTCCTTGTTAGGACTCTTCACGTTTGCGTCTAGGATAATTCCTGATAGCCAGAGTATTTTCCCGGAGATTTGCTCTAGCCACTAGGGGGCTTAAAAATCCTCTTTCCCATGTTCCTATTACCCGTCCCATTAAGGAGGATTTGAAGTTTTGGGACCAATTCCTGATCAATTTCAATGGGCGTACTTTATGGCAAAGTGATTTCATTAGAGGCTTCGACATCCGTTTATTTACTTATTCATCCGGATCGTTTGGTTTCAGTGCTTTCCTGGATGGTCATTGGTGTACTGGTGAATGGCCTGAGTCTTGGAGGTCTCCCAATATTAACCGTAATTTGGTTCTGTTAGAACTATTCCCTGTAGTGGTAGCTATTACCATCTGGTATCAATTCTTTGAGAATAAGAGTGTTATCCTTCATACGGATAATAAAGGGGTATTTTTTGCTGTAAACTGTTTATCATCTAAATCTGAATTAAGTAATCTTTCTGGCTTTTATTTCTCTTCACATTCTTTCAGGATAGGTGCGGCTACTGAAGCCAGCCTTCTTGGTTTCTCTAATGATGGTTTAAAATAATAGGGTCATTGGGATAGTGATAGGTTTAAAAATTGTATGTCCGTCCTGATCTTGTTGTCTAATTTCTTCCTAGGACCTACCAAGCATGTCATTTGGATAGTGGGACATTCCTTTATTTTTTGGGCCAAAAGGAGAGCTTCCATCAGGGATTTCAAAGCCAATCTCGGTTTGGATGAAGGACAATTTCAGGTCTTATGGTGGGGAATAAGGGGGTCGAGATGGAGAAACCTTAAGGATCATTTAATTTTCTTACTAGGACAATGGCCTTCTCCTGATGTACTTATTATTCACGCCGGGGCTAATGACCTGGGCAGGATTAAAACTTGGGATTTGATTTGTGAGATAAAGAGGGATTTATCTTCTTTTAAGCTGTTATTCTCTTTCAATGTCATAGTATTTTCAGTGATGGTACCACAACTTCTTTGGTCAAATGCAAGTAACCTTCATTTTCTGGATAGGATTAGGAAGCGTATAAATAGAACTATACGCAACTTAGTACTTTCTCGAGGTGGTATTTCTTACCGCCACATAGACCTTGAGGGTTTCCTTCCTGGTCTATACAGAGTTGATTTTGTACACCTGTCAGATGTCGGGTTAGACATTTTTGTTTTAGGCTTACAAAACATGATTGAGCAGGCCACGGCGTTTGGGGGGCTTCAGCCGCTCAGTTGCTGAGCGGCTGTCAGCTGATGGGGTTTCTCATCCAGTTCAGTTCTGGATGGACTAGGTGATAGTATTAAATAAATTATTTTTGGTTATGTAACTTTAACATTAATTATATTGCTGGTTATGGATTATTATTGTTCAATTTTGGGTTACCCTTTAATAAACGCCTTGGCCATTATAGCCAACATGAAATAAATTGTGTTATGTCTCTTTGAGTCCTTTGTGCTGTCCCATGACATGAAATTATCAGAAAGGTGGGAGGATCATTCCTAATGGCTGCGGTATTCCTTTGATTGTCTGCATGACGCTCCTCTGTTTCCCCAAACAAGAGTGATTGTGCAGCTATAAAGCACTAGCCCAAGATTGTGCATGTACAGTATAAATCCATTTTCTACAGGCTTTTGCCACCAGTGTTCCTAGGAACCCTGGGGTTCCTCAAGAGATGGCTAGTGGTTCCTTGAAGACAGATCCCTGGAGAATTGATCTGCCTACTGACCACCAGAGTAAGGGGCCACTACATATTTCACTGTGTTTATTTTCTGGCCATTACTGGTATTTGTTTTATGATTATTAAGGAAACCCTATTCATTTATCTAGAATTCTGTACAAAGCTCTTTTTCAAATTGTGACAGCGAGTGCAGGGAGAAGATCGGGAAGAGAGCTGCAGGAGCGGGAAACAATTTACATGTTCCCCATTTAAAACAGAGGGAAACATGTAATATGTTCCCAAAGGTGAACTTATCCTTTAAAGAGGAAGTAAACTTTCTCCTATTCTGTAAATATCTCCTAAACTTGCACCGTTTAGGAGATATTTACTGTATACTGTGCTGATGACATCATCAGTGCATGTGCTCTGAAGGAACGGCTGCCCGTGCCATTTCTTTAGAAGCCTGTGCCGTGGCTGGTGGCTCCAGCGCGCAAGCGGGGGGAGTAACGTCACTCGGCTCTGGCCAGTCACGCAGCCGGAGTCTGTGGACCCGGTAGGAAGACGGGCGAAGATGGATGCGGCCTCCAGCAGGGAGGACGCGAGCTTCGTTTGCAGGTAAGTTGCACATAATGTGCTAGTATGCAATGCATACTAGCACATTATGCCTTTACTTTGCAGGTAAAGATTTTTCTTCCTCTTTAAGTGATGTAATACGATAATAAGGCCAATCAGCACTTGAAATTATGAAATCTGATTTGCTGCTTTGGGTTATACTGAATAAGCCTTTTTTTTTTAGAAACATATTAAAACTGTATATCATAATGAACAAACTGCAACATATCATGGAACAAAGCAGAACAATTAATAATACACAAGTGCAAAATCTTATTTACAATGTTTTGAGCCCGAAGGGTAAAAAGACAAAAAATGGCTTATTATTTGTTATATGAAAACAAAAATATGGGGCAAGACCAATACACCACATCTTGTTCTGCTCCTCAAAACTGGGCGCATTAATCAGCACTTGGCAGTTTTAATAATACTTATTGTAACCGTGAACAACTGCAGTAGCTTCTGGTCAAAATATGCAATTGTAAAATTAATATGAGTAGCAGACATATTCATTTTATCTAACCATCTTTAACAATTGAATTGTCAGCTGCTTCAAAAGTCTGTTATGTCAATCAATTAAATTCGGAGCCAACTTCGTCTGTTTTTCCTTTTTTGATTTTCAGTCCATGCCACTAAAACGTGGATCTGCATTAGCTGCTTATCTTTTGTTTTCTTTTAATGCATGGCTTTTTTGATTAAGGCTGTGTTCACACTGGTACAACACGACAGTCATAGGACTGTGGATCGAACGTTGCCCTGCGACTTAAAGTCTGACTTCCATGCGACCTCAATAAACGGGATCCAACTTTAAACTCCCGACAATACCAGACACAAAGGGGAAAATCCACACCAAATTAAATAAAATATAACAGCACAGGGACCCCCTTCCAAGACCGTACCAGACCCTTCGGTCTGGTATAAATTTTGAAGAGGTACCCCCACGCCAAAAAAATGGCGTGGGGTCCCCCCATAATCCATACCAGCCCCCCACCACAAAGCACCTTGTCCCCATATTGATGGCTCAGAATTTACCCTCACAGAGCTGCTTCTCACTCCCAGACCTGCCACGACAGTGAGCTTCTCTCTATATGGACCTCCTCCATTTATGGACATTTTATCTATTGTGAACTTTTACCTCACTCTAGTTTCCCATACTTGCACCAAGTTTTTTATCATTTGTTTTGTATGTATATATATACACACACACACACACACACAATACACACACAATACACGGTGCCTTGCAAAAGTATTTACCCCCTTGGCATTTTTCGTGCTTTGTTGCCTCACAACCTGGAATTAACATGGATTGTTTGAGGATTTGCATCATTTAATTTACAGAACATGCCCACAACTTTGAAGATTTTTTTTTTATTATTATTGTGAAGCAATCAACAAATAGGACAAAAAAAAGCAGAAAAAGTCAATGTGCATAACGATTCACCCCCCTAAAGTCAATATGTTGTAGAGCCACTTTTGCGGCTATCACAGCTCCAAGGCGCTTTGGATAAGTCTCTATGAGCTTGCCACATCTTACCACTGGGATTTTTGCTCATCCCTCCTTGTAAAACTGCTCCAGCTCCTTCAAGTTGGTTTCCGCTTGTGAACAGCAATCTTTAAAAGTCTGACCACAGATTTTCTATTGGATTGAGGTCTAGGCTTTGACTAGCCCATTCTGAAACATTTACATGTTTCCCCTTGAACCACTCAAGTGTTGCTTTAGCAGTGTGTTTGGGGTCATTGTCCTGCTGGAAGGTGAACCTCCGTCCTAGCCTCAAATCACACACAGAGTGGTACAGGTTTTGCTCAAGAATATCCCTGTATTTAGCACCATCCATCTTTCCCTCAACCCCGACCAGTTTCAAAGTCACGACTGCTGAAAAACATCCCCACAGCATGATGCTGCCAGTGGTGCCTCTGCTTAGGTGTTGCTGCCTCTGGGGCCTTTCAAAAAGGTGTGTATATGTAATGACAGATCATGTGACACTTAGATTGCACACAGGTGGACATGATTTCACTAATTATGTGACTTCTGAAGGTAATTGGTTGCACCAGAGCTTTTTATGGGCTTCATAACAAAGAGGGTGAATACATACGCACATGCCAACTATCAGTTTTTTTATTTCTGAAAAATAGTTTAATGTATATATTTTTCTACTTTTATTTCACTAACTTAGACTATTGTGTTCTGATCCATCACATATAATTCATATTTAAAAAACAATGAACCAAAGGCTGTAATGTAACAAAATAGGTAAAAAACCAAGGGGGGTGAATACTTTTGCAAGGCACTGTATATATATATATATATATATATATATATATATATATATATATATATATATATATATACACACACACATACACACATGATCCTGCACTTCTGGGTCTGGGGCGTGCATGCGCGCCGGCAGAAACCCTCTCCAGTGCATGTTTTTAGCAGTGATCACTGTATTAGTATCACTGGTCCCCAAGAAGTGTCAGTTAGTGTGCGATTGTCCGCCGCAATATCGCAGTTCCGCTATAAGTTGCTGATAGCCTCCATTACTAGTAAAATAATTCAAAAAATAAAAATATCCCATAGTTTGTAGATGCTATAACATTTGCGCAAACCAATCAATATACGCTTATTGGGATTTTTTTTTATATGTAGCAGAATACATGTTGGCCTAAATTGATAAAGAAATTCGTTTTTTTCATTTTTTTTAATTGGATATGTTTTATAACAGAAAGTAAAAAATATTTTTTTTTTTAAATTGTCCGTCTTTTTTTGTTTATAGCGAAAAAAATACAAACCGCAGAGGTGATCAAATACTACACAAAGAAAGCTCTATTTGTCTACTAAAGCAGTGCCATATCTCAAAAAATGGCCTGATCATGAAGGGGGGGGGTGTCATCTACCTTGCTTGTCATGTAAACCGTTTACCTCTGCTTAGTTAGGTATTTTGGAAAATGTTCAAAGTCTCATTATCCAGCTCATATATTGGGTATAACCTAATACTCCTTGTTACTCTTTGAATTCATTTAAATATACTCAAACTAAAATTTACTCTCAGTTTATGAGTATCACATAGTCACGTAGAAATCATACCCAAACTCGGAGGGGCCAGAATGCTCAGAATGCCCCTTTTGAAGGGCAACGCGTCTTAAACATGAATACAGCAGGTAAAACATACTTTTCCAGCAATCATAAAATCAGTTTGAGAGGCAAATTGATTATTATTATTATACATTATTTATATAGTGCCGACAGTTTACGCAGCGCTTTACAACTTGAGGGTAGACAGTACAAATACAATACACTTTAAAGCAGAGTTCCATCCAAAAGTGGAACTTACGCTTTAAGCACTCCTCGTCCTTTGGCATGTAATTTTTTTTGAGGGGGGAAGGAGTACCTTTTTTCTAGAGAGACTTCCTGTCCCACTTTCTCCTTCCGCTTCTCGGCCACCTAGGTGACTCCTCCTCTTCCCCTCCCTGCAATCTTCTGGGACACATCACAGGTCCCAGAAGATTGCCTGGCCAATAGCAGAGCGCAGTGCGCGCCCAGCCGTGCAGCCATAAGCTGTCACAGCCGGGTGCCCACAGTTGCTATGACAGTGCCGCAGAGAGGAGCGAGGCTCTGCGCGGCCGCATTGCTGGGCCATGGGACAGGTGAGTGTCTGTTTATTAAAAGTCAAAAGATACACTTTTTGTAGCTGCCGACTTTTAATAAACTAAAAAACGTGTGGAACTCCGCGGTTATACAGTAGGAATTTTGCTCGTTAGAGCTTACAATCTAAGAGGGAGGGTTAAGAGATACAAGAGGTAATAACTGTGGGGGATGAGCTGATGGAAAAAATAAATGTACATTTGTTAGGTGGGGGCCAGATAGGCTTCTCTGAAGAGATGAGTTTTCAGGGATCGTCTGAAAGTAGACAAAGCAGGAAATAGTCGGACAGATTGGGGTAGAGCATTCCACAGGATGGGAGAGGCTAGGAAGAAGTCCTGGAGGGAAGCATGGGAATAATCTAAAGCAGCATTTATACACAATGCAAAGTAATATGCTGTATTTTTTATAAATTAGGTTCGGTAGAACTTTAGGGTTCCAAAAGAAGTTGCCAGGGGTTCTGCAGCAAATCAGCATTACGGCGGATGTATATCCTGCCAATAATGTTTTTAATGTGCACTGATAGTGAGCATTGGCAGTGCGCATTGATACCCGATGCCTCCCCTGTAGTTCTTCTCCTGTGACCTCACAGCAGAGTGCAGCACTTGGAATAGAGGAGTGTGTGCAGGGAGCAGGAGCAGCAAGACTGTATGCCTCCCTCAGTGTCTGTGTATGGCAATGGGGGGAATATGTAGCAGCGACAGCACCTGGGATGGATGAAAGGAGGGTTCTGGTGAGAATTGTTGTTATATCAAGAGCTTGCCAATTACATCGATGTTGCGTGAGCTGTAGAACTGAGAATTTTTTCAGGGGTTCCCTGAGATCTCAGATTTTGCCAAGGATTCCTTCAGCCCAAGTTCACACCAGTGCGATCACAGACATTGCATGTGATTCGCACCCATACCTGTGGTGCTGATCAGATGTGATGTCTGTGAGATGCGAGTTCAGCCATACAGTTGTATGGCTGAACTCGCATTAGATTCACACAGATAAAAGGTGCAGGGATTTGTTTTTCCCCGCACTAAAATCATATCGCATGGGTGTTTTCACCTATGCCATCCGATTCCTGTGTGAGTTCACAGTTCTCACTGCGATCTGTGAACCGATCTGGGGGTGTCATTAACAATGTAACGATACCCGCAGCGGTTCGCAGAAGGCAGTGTGAACTGCCTGCGGGAGAGATGCGATGCAGGAACCAACACTTTAATCACACTGGTTCCTGCATCGCTACAGTGTGAACCTAGGCTGAAGGTAAAAAGGTTGAGAAACATTGGTATACAGTATATTGTGTACTTATCAAGAACAAACTCTGTGAGAAACGCTAAACTGAAATGACTGCAGGAAAACCCTACTTTTATATTTGGTAGTAGCTGAAGACCTCAACTCCTGTAGATTCACCAGCATAAATTGAATTTTCCATAAAACTAAACACAATCAAGGAGACACAGTTAAAGCAGGGTTACTATATAGTTCAGTGTTAATGCAACCTGATTTTGAAAAGGTTCATAAACGTAAATCACACACTTGCATATTAGAATATACCAAACCTACCAAAGCTGTATATAATACTTTGCTGTTATTGAAATTGCCCACGTTTACCACCATTTATATTTCATTGGCTTCAACATTTCTATAAATGCCCATTTTTATGTTATGAAGTCAGGAGAATTGCCCTCTTAGACAGTTGTCACCTAAATAGGTGTCCCCATTGAAACATTTCCTCTAACCTCATGTTCTAGGGACAGCTCTAAAAATTTGAATTTCCTTTCATTTCCTCACTTGTAAATAAAGTCACCAGTACAAATACAGTGCTGAATTTCCCCAATAGGGACAGCAACAGAAACTTGATCAAAGATCTTATCCTTCCATGCTTTATCAAAAAAAAAGATTCTGCCTAAAGACACCTTTAAAAACTGGAATTACTATTCTTAGGACAAATCGTGGTGTAATCCAAATACTTCTCCAAGATTACATCGGCATTAATACTGAGAAAAATATTGAATCAGCTATAAATATTGAGTGCTGGCAAAAGACGTTTTGCCAACTTGTGATGTTTGAACGTTTGAAGTGGTTAGTTTCCAAATGCTTCAAAACTGCTATTACTGAAGGACACCTGTCTAATCTATATTTGTATCATTAGATTACATTCACCACCAGTAACACTGAATTAGACAGGTTCAGTGTAAGCGGAGTTCCACCCACAAATTTTGTTTTTTTAAAAAATGTATAATATGTTATTTTGGCATTGGTTCATGTGTTAAATAGTGCCGCTTTAGTTAGTTTTAAAAATAAAAATGTACTTTATATTCCTTATGCGTGGGCGTTCCCATCTTGTGGGCAGACGATGCCCGCAAGCATAAACTTCCGGGTTTCGGTGCTGCTGAATAACCAGTATGCACCGCCTGTTCTCGCGCATGCGCAGTAAGGTCATTTAGCCGCGATTCTAGCCCTCAGCGCTGCCCACTGACTCCTGGGAAATGATGACACACATCTCATAGGAGCAATAGCAAACACAGGCGCCGAGGGAAATTATGTCAGACGCCACGGAAAGGAAGGGGGCAGATTACAAGGGACCCCATAGCAACAGCCCAGAACAACTGTAAAAAAAATTCAAATGTTTTTTCTGATGATTTTTTTCCTGTTGGTTAATGTAAAGTTAATTTTGTGGGTGGAACTGGAGCTTTAAAAGCAATAAATATTTTACAACAGTCACTTTTCTTGCAGTGATGTACTATCCGCTTCATCAGAGGCAGAACCTTATAAGTATGTGTGACATTTCTTTTGGGATACGGATGATTGCTATATTTACTTGTACTTTGTGACCTCCCTGACTAATTGTTCTCTGAGGAAAATATAATCCTGTAGCTAAACTGCACAAACCAGCATTATCCCTTTTATTTACATGCACAACACAGGCAGACATGAAGCTTTAGACCAGGGGTAGGCTTTTAAGACACTTTTAACTTTTAAGACGCGGAGATCCACCCTAACAACATGGACGAGATCAAAGATCACCGGGGTGCACCTTTTTATTCATTTATATCATTTTTTTTATTAGCAAGCCCCCAATGATATGTAAGGACATAGAATTCCTTCCAGGGCCATGGACCAAAGTGACCACAGTGTATGTAGTTGGGAGGTGGTAAAACTGCAGTTTAACTGAGGGGTTTTACTCTCTTCCAACCACTAGTGTGAACAAGCCTAACACAGAGGCTAGACGACTTTACAAGCACCATCAAAATAACCCCCTCTCACCGCAATTCACCCATATTCTGCACAATAGAGGTCTCCCCTAACTGCCCTTATCCTCACTCCCAGCTTACTTCTTCAGTACAGACTCCCTGTCCAGCACAGAGCAACCAGCTTTCCAACACAACCCCCCCCCCTCCCCCCATAGCACAGCCCTCCCTCCACACATTACAGACCCCGCTTCACAGTTCAGGTGCCTCAATACAGAAAAAACCTCATCGCTTCCCTCCTACCCACCCCCTTGCAAAACTACAAGAACAGAACACACCCAGTTCAGAGTAAGAAGTTTGAAGTAGTGGAGGAGATCTGCTCTGGCACTGAGCCAATTCTCTCACTAAAGCAGCACAGCAGGTGTTGGCTCAGTGGGGCTGTTGCGGCCCCCTCACAGTTTTTTCTTTGTGCTACACACTACTAAACTTTGGCAGCCGCAGCAGCCCCAGTGAGCCCACATGCGCTGTGCTGCTTCAGTGAGGGAAGTAGCTCAGTGCCAGAGCAAGTCTCCTCCACTGCTTCGCTGCCCGCCTCACTCCTCCCCTGCTGGGTTCTCTCCTTCCTGGTCTGACAGCAGCCCCAGTGAGCCCACACCTGCTGCTTCAGTAGCTTAGTGTCTGAGCAAGTCTCTTCCACCACTCCGCCCTCCTGGCTCTCTCTTTCAACGCTCCGCCCACCCAGCTCTCTCCATTAGCGCTCCGCCCGCCTCTCTCCTTCAGCGCTCTGCCCTCCCGGCTCTCTCCTTCAACACTATGCAAGCCTGACTCTCTCCTCCACAGCAACCCCAACCACCTCTCTCCTACACCTCTCCCCCGCCCAGCTATCTCCTCCACCGCTCCGTCCGCCCAGCCCTCTCCTCCACCACTCCGCTTGCCCAGCTCTCTGCACACATGGCTTCCATCTTATGTGTATAGCCAAGTTTGTGAAACCATAAATAAATAAATGAGCAATGGTAATAGTTATTATGACACACATAATGTATTTCAAGGCGAAGAAATGAGCATATATTCTTATGTTTGAAAAGGAGACTCCGCAGCTCTATAAAATTTCAGTGATATTCCTTATTCCACATAAACAAGTCATTTTAACTAATCTGTTACAAACCTTAAAAAGCCAGGTGAAAAACACAAAATTATTAAAATTGCTTACTTACAGGATTTCTTCTTTTCAAAAAAATTTTACTTACTTGCAATGTGCCATTTAACATCCTAGGGCATTTGACCATTCCAGGAACAGTCAATTGTTTAGCACAGACAAAGCCCCCCTCCCTCCTGCCACTTAATAGTCTTCTATTCTTGAAATGTCTAATTACTGTTTGTGCTGGACCAGCTCCTCTGGCCCTCACCACCCTATACAGCCTTTTATGTTGTTGCCATTAAAGAGGAAGGAATACCATAGAGCAGTGATGGTGAACCTTGGCACGTCAGATGTTTTGGAACTATGTTTCCCATGATGCTCATGCACTCTTCAGTGTAGTTGAGTATAATAGTAAATGTAGTTACAAAACATCTGGGGTGCCAAGGTTCGCCATCACTGCCATAGAGTGACAGCTGAAAGCAGCACCCAGCAGCAGCTTCAGGTATTTTGAATATTTACACAACGGAGGGTTTGACAGGTAATTATTATGCCATCCTTTCTAAACTACTGCCATAGGAGTTATCTATAAGGATATACATGCATCCTGCATGTATCTTTACCTGTCAAATGTCTCCCCTCTGTCTGTTATGAGACCCGAAAAACTGCACATTCTGTGGGTGGGTCAGTTGTCTGTAGCTCGGTGGGTGGAGTCGTGATGTCAGTAGACTCCCCGCCCACCTCTACACTCCCCTGTGTATTTCTAACACTGAACTCCTGCTGAACTTCTGCTATGATCTCTAACATCCAGTGAAAAGACAGGAAAGTAACCACATAAAATCATGCCAAATCATGCTGAGGTGTGGAACAGCCAATCCTTGCTGAGCTGCTGAAGAAAGGAGTGGGGGAGGGAATTAAAAAATACTGCCCATGTCTTAGGCTAGTGCACGAGATGTAAATCACCTGTCACTCACAGCAAGGGGGAGTATTTGACAAAGTTTTTCTCAGTTTGTCAAGAATTATCTCACTGAACAATAAAAGAGGATTGCTCAGAGATGGATTAACTCTGTGTGGCAAGACTGGGCTCAAATGATAGGAAATCTTATACTCTACAGTATATAAAAAAATATTTTTTTTTTGAGTTTACATCCACTTTAAGTAACACATATAATCATTTGGGAAAATTGTTATTTAAATTGATCGCCAAGTGACAGGGTCCCATTAAAGAAAAAACATTATCAATAGTCATCTGTAATTATATGAATCTGCACTTTTTGATTATTATAATAGTTCAGCCTAAGGTGTCAGGGATTATTTGACTTTTATTTATTCTTTTCCTGTAAGGGCTCACATGTCCAGCTTAACAACAGGCTGTGAGGCGGTCCTTTCTCTTATCTTACCCCAGCCCTAATAACAAATACTCAAATTGTTATACAGTGGGTATAGAATATAATAATTACCCCCCCCCCCCCTTTAAAATAATCACGCTGTATTGCTTTGCAGCCTGAAACGAAGACATACACAGTTTTTGTTTTTTGTTTTCCAAGTGAAAGATATAACACCACCAAGTTGGAAAAAGGATCGCCCCCCCCCCCATTATTCAGTATTTTGTCAAACCACCTTTTACTATAATTACAGCCTTAAGTCTGTTGGGATATGACTCTACCAACTTTGCACATCTAGACTTTGCAATATATATATATATATATATATATATATATATATATATATTTATATATAGACAGTCTCTTATATATATATATCCACTGCATCCAGTTTAGCTATATCTGACTGCAGGCCATTCCTGGTGTACTTTTTCTAATGTACTTCAGGCAGGCAGGTTATTCAGTTAGCTGCAGTGTATTTATTACATATATACAGCCAGTCTCGTATATATATATATATATATATATATATATATATATATATATATATATATATATATATATATATATATATATATATATACACACTGCATCCAGTGTAGCCAAGCCTATATCTGACTGCAGGCCATTCCTGGTGTACTTTTTCTAATATACTTCAGGCGGTGTACACAGTACACAGTATCGTGCACCCATAGTGCAGTTGCTACTACTTTTCTGGTGGTGTACACAGTACACAATACATACAGTACACCCATAGTTGTTAGTACACTTCTGTTGTTGTACACAGTACCGTGCACCCATAGTGCAGTTGCTACTACAGTTGCTACTACTTTTCTGGTGGTGTACACAGTACATAATACATACAGTACACCCATAGTTGTTCTTACACTCCTGTTAGTGTACACAGTACCGTACACCCCTAGCTACTACTTTGCTGGTGGTGCACACAGTACACAATACATACAGTACACCCATAGTTGTTCTTACACTTCTGTTGGTGTACACAGTACCATGCACCCCTAGTGCAGTTGCTACTACTTTTCTGGTGGTGTACACAGTACACAATACATACAGTGCACCCATAGTTGCTATTAGACTTCTGGTGGTGTACACAATACCATTTACCGCTAGTGCAGTTGCTACTACTTTTCTGGTGGTGTACACAATACATACAGTGCACCCATAGTTGTTATTACATTTCTGTGGGTGTACACAGTACCGTGCACCCATAGTGCAGTTGCTACTACTTTTCTGGTGGTGTACACAGTACACAATACAGTGCGGTGTGGTTTTGCTAAACAAAATTTACAGCATGTCCGGAAGGCCACCAAGGAGAGGCAGACACTCACAGGCCACTAAAAGAGGGCAAGCAGGCTCTGTGTCTACAGTCGACAGTGCTGGTTGTGGACACGATGCATCCTCAGCACATGGCTATGGGGCACGCTTGTCCTTTTTTTCTGCAGCTGGCCATGTTATTGAGCCACAATATGCAGAAGAGTTGGTGGAATGGATAACAAATCTGCCCTCATCCTCCTCATCCTCTGTCACCCAGGCTCAGAGTAGTTTGCCTGCCAATGCAGCTGCCAAAGTGGCCTATTCCATCGGCTCCATGTCAACAGTCACTCCTTCCCTAGCCCCACCATCATGCACAGAGGAGTCCCCCGAGCTATTTGACCACAGTGTTGGGTACATGCTGCAGGAGGATGCACAGCGATTTGAAGGCTCCGATGATGGTACCCAGGTTGAGGAAGGAAGTAACGTGAGCCTAGTAAGAGGGGGTGCCCAAGAAGGTCAAGAAACTGGCAGTCATGTTCCCCCAGCTGCGGCATACTGCCAAGTTTGCTCCAGTGATGAGGAGGGAGGGGATGATGAGGTCACTGACTCTACTTGGGTGCCTGATAGAAGAGAGGAGGAGGCACATCTCCAACGAGGCAGGATGCCCTCCAGGGGGCAGCTTAAGGGCAGCCACCCTATTGCATCACACCGCAGAGCTAAGCAGGTGCAGGGTGCTGCTGATTCCCCACATATTTTGAAAAGTTCTTTGGTGTGGGCCTTTTTTGACACCCGTTTGCAACATATGTCTGAAGCGTATCAAGCGTGGCCAAAACAGCAGCCGCTTGGGCACCACATACTTGACCAGACATATGACGACCTCCCATGCAGTCCATTGGCAACAGCACTTAAAAGACCCACATCAAAGAACAAGGCGGACCTCTTCTTGCTCCTCATCAGCTGGGATCTCCAACCCCACTATACCTCCAGTCCTCTCAGAAACCTGCACTGAGAGGAATGAAGGTATAGAAATAGGTGTCCCAAGCAAGTACTTTCGGCCAATCTGCCAGCGGTACACCAACATCTGATTTTAGCAGGCAAATTTCCCTACCCCAGTTGCTAAACCATCAAAAGAAATTCGGTCCCAGCCATCCACATGCTGAGCGTCTGAATGCTAGCTTGGCCAAATTGCTAGCACTGCAACTGCTGCCTTTTCAGCTGGTAGACTCTGCCCCCTTTTGTGAATTTGTGGAATGTGTAGTACCTCAGTGGCAGGTTCCCAAACGCCATTTCTTTTCACAGAAGGCCATTCCGGCTCTCTACCAGTATGTGGAAGGTAATGTCTTGGCCTCGTTGGACAGGGTGGTCAGCAGTAAGGTGCATATTACCGCTGACTCATGGTCCAGCAGGCATGGACAGGGACGTTACCTTTCTTTCACGGTGCACTGGGTAACTCTGCTGGCAGCTGGGAAGGATGCAGGACAGGGTTCAGTATTGTTGGAGCTTGTTCCGCCACCACGCCTCCAAAATGCTAGTAGTTGTGATTCTGCCACAGCTCTCTCCTCCACCCCCTCCTCTTCTTCTTCCTCTGTGGCCTCTTCCTCTGCAGATTTGTCCTCTGAACTAGCGGTGTTCAAGGGGCTACGCAAGCACTCAGGCAAAAAGATGCCATGCGGTGCTTCAGTTGGTCTGCTTAGATAGTGATACTGTCCCTCTTGTCTTCCTGTAAGAGTACATGCTTCATGGAATAATGGACAGTGCACTTGAGGCAGAACAGCGGGAGAAAGAAGAGGACTTCCTTACCTCTCAAGGCCCCCTTTTTCAAGATAGTATTCCTGCGGGCCCGCCGATCACACAGGAAGAAGAAGAGGAGGAGGATTGTGTTAGCATGGAGGTGGAGGATAACACTCAGCATCAGCAGCAGTCTTCAAGGGATCGTTTTCAGTCCCAAGAAACCCATGGAGTTGTACGTGGCTGGGAGGAGGTAGTTGAGGATCATGTGATCCTTAGTGACCCAGAGGACTCAGGATTGAATACCTCTGCAAACTTACACTGCATGGCCTCCCTGATCCTGCAAAGCCTGCGAAAGGACCATAGGATTTGTGGTATCAAGGAGAGGGATCATTACTGGCTGGCAATCCTTCTTGATCCACGTTACAAGGGTAAGGTTGCAGAACTTATCCAGCCTTTGCAGAGGATGAAACATCTTCGGGATGCCTTGCAGAAAGGTTTGTGCAATGCGTTTCCAGAGCCTGGGAGGTTACAATTTCCTGGTGCTGGACAACGTGTTGCTGAGGCCTCGTTTACTCACAGGAAGAACAGTGGAGAAGGTGGCCAGCTGACCGATGCCTTCAGACAATTCTTCAGTCCTCAGCGCCAAGGTCTGATCGGTTCTAGCAACCATCGCCAGCGTCTGAATTACATGGTGCAGGAATATCTAGGGGCAAGATCAGACTTGGAGACCTTTCCAACAGAACATCCACTGGGTTACTGGGTCTTGTGAATGGACCACTGGCCAGAGCTTGCTCAATATGCAATTGAGCTACTGGCCTGTCCTGCATCCAGCGTTCTTTCTGAATGCACATTCAGTGCTGCTAGAGGCTTTCCAACCGATCACAGAGTGCGCCTGTCCACAGACTCTGTTGATCGGTTCACATTCATAAAAATGAATCAGTCTTGGATCACAAGCTACCAAGCACCTGATGCTGAAGTAACCGATTGATTTTTCTATGGATGTGGGATCCCTTGAAGACTGCATATGCTGAGTTACTATGCTATTATGCTGAGTGACTATCCTATTCCTCCGCAATCTTCATGATAATAGCTTCTAAGAATATTTTTGGTTCAGGGCACCACCACCACTGCCTAAGGCCCAATTTTTCTGCCCCTGTTTAACAGGGGCATGTAACTAAAATAATTGATATAATATTGCACAGCAGGGCACTGATGGGTGGCACTGATAGGTACCACTGATAGATGGCATTGATGGGCACTGATAGGTGGCACTGAGGGGCACTGGTAGGTGACACTGATGTGCAGCACTGTTGATGAGGCACTTTCACAATATTTCACAGCAGGACCCGTTCCAGCGCCCACCAAGAGTAACTGTGAGGGCTTACAGTGTTCTGGTACCACCAACACCTAAGGCCCAATTTTCCACAGAGTGTATAGGGCAGGCTGTATAGTATATACAAGCGGTCCCCTATTTTCAAACATTCGACTTACAAACGACTCCTACTTACAAACGGAGGGAGACAACAAGAAGTGAGAGGAAATCTACCCCTAGGAAGGGAAAAATTTGTCCTGTAAGAGTTAATATGGGAAAAAGGTGTCTCCACTGATGCTTTATCACCAATCGTAGTTTCCCTAATAACCCAAAATTTTCAAAATCCAATTGTCATTGGGACAGAAAGTGAGGAGAAATCTTCTGAACAGGGGCACAGACAGCAAAACAAACTTTACAGGGGTGATAACCCTTCCCTATGTTAGCCAAAAAGCTTAAAAATAGATTTTTTGGCTGGAGCTACACTTTAAAAATGTACCTGTTCCAAATTACAAATAGATTCAACTTAATAACAAACCTACAGTCCCTATCTTGTTTGTAACCCGGGGACCGCCTGTATACTGCTGTACAGAGTATATAGGGCCTGGGGGCCCCACGCCTTTTTTTTGTAATTTGGATGCAGGGTTCCCCTTAATTTCCATACCAGACCCAAAGGGCCTGGTAATGGGCTGGGGGGGGGATCCATGCCGTTTTTCTCAATGATTTTCATCTATATTGCCGGGACCCGACATTACATTACGGCCGCAAGCAGTTTTAAATGACTTTTATTCCTTTAGAAATGTCATTTTGTACAGGCATACTATAGTCACCCCCCAGGCACGATATTTAAAGGAATATTTAACTTTTATTGTTTCACTTTAAGCATTATTAAAATCACTGCTCCTGAAAAAAACGGCCGTTTTTAAAACGTTGTTTTTTGCACTGATGTCCCCTGGGGCAGGACCCGGGTCCCCAAACACTTTTTATGACAATAAATTGCATAGTAGCCTTTACAATTAGCACTTTTTATTTTTCATGTTCAAGTCACATAGACTTTAACGGTGTTCGCACAAATTTTTTGCCTGTTCCCATGTTCTGCCGCGAACCGAACCAGGGGGTGTTCATCCCTAATCAGTAACAAAGACTGTGGAAGATCTATAGGTGAAATAAATAAATCACTACTTCACAATAATCAATGCATTGGAAACTGTTGCTTAAATGAACTAAATTAACTACTAGGTTGGGTTTCAATTAAGAATTATTATTATTATTATTAAGAATTAAGGCTCGCCAGTTCCTTAATGTCTTGCAGGGCAATTTTATGGGTCAGATGGTAGACGCACCAGCTAGAAATAAAACATTACTGGATCTACTGATTACCAACAATACAAACCTGATCACGGATGTGGAAATACTGGGCAATTTAGGTAACAGCGATCACAGGTCAGTTAGTTTCAGTATAAATCACACAAATAGGGAACATAAAGGGAATACAAAGACACTGAATTTCAAAAGAGCCAACTTCCCTAAACTACAAACCTTGCTAAAAGGCATAAATTGGGATAAAATATTAGGAACAAGGAATATGGAGGAGAGATGGGTTTGCTTTAAGAGTATATTAAATAAGGGCATTAGCCAATGTATCCCATTGGGTAATAAATTTAAAAGAGCGAAAAAAAGTCCTGGATGGCTTAACTCCAATGTAAAAATGCATATAAAAGCAAAGGAGAAGGCCTTTAAAAAATACAAGGTTGAGGGATCATCCTCAGCATTCAGACTTTATAAAGAATGCAACAAGAAATGTAAGGGTGCAATTAGGATGGCTAAGATAGAACATGAAAGACACATAGCGGAGGAGAGCAAAAAAAAATCCCAAGAAATTATGTAAACAGTAAAAAAGGGAGGACAGACCATATTGGCCCCATAAAGAATGAGGAAGGACATCTGGTTACAAAGGATGGGGAGATGGCGAAGGTATTGAATTTATTCTTCTCCTCAGTCTTCACAAGTGAATCAGGGAGCTTCAGTAACCAAAACTGCAGTGTTTATCCTCATGACACAACACAGGAAGCACCTCCATGGTTAACAGAGGACAGAATTAAAATTAGACTTGAGAAACTTAACATTAATAAATCACCTGGACCAGACGGCTTGCATCCGAGGGTACTTAGGGAACTCAAGTCAAGTGATTGCCAGACCGTTGTTCCTAATTTTTACAGACAGTCTACTGACTGGAATGGTACCAGCTGATGTTTAAAAAGGGCCCAAAATACATCCCTGGAAATTACAGACCAGTTAGCCTAACATCAATAGTATGTAAACTCTTGGAGGGGATGATAAGGGACTATATACAAGATTTTAGTAATGAGAACGGTATCATTGGCAGTAATCTGCATGGATTTATGAAGAATCATTCTTGCCAAACCAATCTATTAACCTTCTATGAGGAGGTGAGTTGCCATCTAAATAAAGGAAGGCCCGTAGACGTGGTGTATCTGGATTTTGCAAAAGCATTTGACACAGTTCACCATAAACTTTTACTGTACAAAATAAGGTCTGTTGGCATGGACCATAGGGTGAGGACATGGATTGAAAACTGGCTACAGGGGCGAGTTCAGAGGGTGGTGATAAATGGGGAGTACTCAGAATGGTCAGGGGTAAGTAATGGGGTTCCTATTTGATTTGTTCATAAACGACCTGGAGGATGGGATAAACAGTTCAATCTCTGTATTTGCAGACGATACTAAGCTAAGCAGGGCAATAACTTCTCCGCAGGATGTGGAAACCTTGCAAAAATATCTGAACAAATTAATGGGGTGGGCAACTACATGGCAGATGAGGTTCAATGTAGAAAAATATAAAATAATGCATTTGGGTGGCAAAAATATGAATGCAATCTCTACACTGGGGGGAGAACCTCTGGGGGAATCTAGGATGGAAAAGGACCTGGGGGTCCTAGTAGATGATAGGCTCAGCAATAGCATGCAATGCCAAGCTGCTGCTAACAAAGCAAACAGAATATTGGCATGCATTAAAAAGGGGATAAACTCCAGAGATAAAACGATAATTCTCCCACTCTACAAGCCTTTTCCGGCCGCACCTAGAGTATGCTGTCCAGTTCTGGGCACCAGTCCTCAGGAAGGATGTACTTGAAATGGAGCTAGTACAAAGAAGGGCGACAAAGCTAATAAAGGGTATGGAGGATCTTAGTTATGAGGAAAGGTTGCGAGCACTGAACTTATTCTCTCTGGAGAAAAGACGCTTGAGAGGGGATATGATTTCAATATACAAATACCGTACTGGTGACCCTAAAATAGAAATAAAACTTTTTTGCAGAAGAGAGTTTAACAAGACTCGTGGGCACTCATTAAAATTAGAAGAAAAAAAGGGTTTAACCTTAAACTACGTAGAGGGTTCTTTACTGTATTGCCCCGTACACACGGTCGGATTTTCCGACGGAAAATGTGTGATAGGACCTTGTTGTCGGAAATTTCGACTGTGTTAGGCTCCATCACACATTTTCCATCGGATTTTCCGACACACAAAGTTTGAGAGCAGGCTATAAAATTTTCCGACAACAAAATTCGTTGTCGGAAATTCCGATTGTGTGTACACAAATCCGACGGACAAAGTGCCACGCATGCTCAGAATAAATAAAGAGATGAAAACTATTGGCCACTGCCCCGTTTATAGTCCCGACGTACGTGTTTTACGTCACTGCGTTCAGAATGATCGGATTTTCCGACAACTTTGTGTGACCGTGTGTATGCAAGACAAGTTTGAGCCAACATCCGTCGGAAAAAATCCTAGGATTTTGTTGTCGGAATGTCCGAACAAAGTCCGACCGTGTGTACGGGGCATAAGAGCGGCAAGGATGTGGAATTCCCTTCCACAGGCGGTGGTCTCAGCGGGGAGCATCGATAGCTTCAAGAAACTAATAGATAAGCACCTGAATGACCGCAACATACAGGGATATACATATGTAATACTGACACATAATCACACATAGGTTGGACTTGATGGCCTTGTGTCTTTTTTCAACCTCACCTACTATGTAACTATGTAACATACAGTATCTCACAAAAGTGAGTACACCCCTCACATTTTTGTAAATATTTTATTATATCTTTTCATGTGACAACACTAAAGAAATGACACTTTGCTACAAGGTAAAGTAGCGAGTGTACAGCTTGTAGAACAATGTAAATTTGCTGTCCCCTCAAAATAACAACACACAGCGATTAATGTTTAAACCGCTGGCAACAAAAGTGAGTTCACTGCTACGTGAAATGTCCAAATTGGGCCCAAAGTGTCAATATTTTGTGTGGCCACCATTATTTTCTAGCATTGCCTTAACCCTCTTGAGCATGGAGTTCACCAGAGCATCACAGGTTGCCACTGGAGTCCTTTTCCACTCCTCCATGATGACATTACAGAGCTGTGGATGTTAGAGACCTTAAGCTCCTCCACCTTGAGGATGCCCCACAAATGCTCAATAGGATTTAGGTCTGGAGACATGCTTGGTCAGTCCATCACCTTTACCCTCAGCTTCTTTAGCAAGGCAGTGGTCATCTTGGAGGTGTGTTTGGGGTTGTTATGTTGGACTACTGCCCTGCGGCCCAGTCTCTGAAAGGAGGGGATCATGCTCTGCTTTAGTAATGTCACAGTACATGTTGGCATTCATGGTTCCCTCATTGAACTGTAGCTCCCCAGTGCTGGCAGCACTCATGCAGCCTCAGACCATGACACTCCTACCACCATGCTTGACTGTAGGCAAGACACACTTGTCTTTGTACTCTTCACCTGGTTACTGCCACACAAGCTTGACACCATCTGAACCAAATAAGTTTATCTTGATCTCATCAGAACATAGGACATGGTTCCAGTAATCCATGTCCTTAGTCTGCTTGTCTTCAGCAAACTGTTTGCAGGCTTTCTTGTTCATCATCTTTAGAAGAGGCTTCCTTCTGGAATGACAGCCATGCAGACCAATTTGATGCAGTGTGTGGCGCATGGTCTAAGCACTGACAGGCTGACCCCCCAACCCCTTCAACCTCTGCAGCAATGCTAGCAGCACTCATACGTCTATTTCCCAAGGATCAACCACCCTATGCAGCCCCTCACCCTGGGACTTACTGTACCACAAGTTTACAATGTTGTAGTCTGATCAATTAAAGAGTAGCTTCTGTATGCTCTGGAAAAACTTAAACACTTAAAGCGGGGGTTCACCCACACCACCAAAAAAAAAAAAATATTAAAAGCCAGCAGCTACAAATACTGCAGCTGTTGACTTTTAATACATGCCCACTCACCGGTCCCAGGGTCCAGCGATGTCGGCGATGTTCTCGGCAGCTGCCGCCGCCATCCTAGGTGAGGGAATCAGGAAGTGAAGCATTGCGGCTTCACTTCCCAGTTCCCTACTGCGCATGCGTGAGTCGCGCTGCGCGTCCCTAGTGGTCCCCGCTCTCTCCTGGGAGCTGTGTGTTCCCAGCAGACAGCGCGGTCGGGACGGGAAGAGGCATAGACTCCCATGGGAGTCTATGCCGGAAGTGGGTGCAAATACCTGTCTTAGACAGGTATCTGCACCCCCCTCCCCCCTGAAAGGTGCCAAATGTGACACCGGAGGGGGAGAGGGTTCCGAAAAGCGGAAGTTCCATTTTTGTGTGGAACTCCGCTTTAAACCCCCCTCCTGCCCAGACAAACTTCCACCTTTCAGCGCTGACGCACTTTGAATGACAATTGCGCGGTCATACAACACTGTACCCAAATGAAATTTTTATCATTTTTTTCACACAAATAGAGCTTTCTTTTGGTGGTATTTAATCACAGCTGGGATTTTTATTTTTGCTAAACAAACAAAAAAAAGATGGAAAATTTTGAAAAAAAAAATCATGTTACATAGTTTGTTATAAAATTTTGCAAGCAGGTAATTTTTCTCCTTCATTGATATGTGCTGATGAGGCAGCAATGGTGGGCACTGAGGGCACTGATGGGTGGCGCTGGTGGGCACTGGTAGGCGGCACTGTTGTGTACTGTTCGTGGCACTGGCAGGTGGCACAGGTGGGCACTGAGGAGCTGGCGGCAGCTCTCCGTGATCGGGACAGATGTCCCTCTCACAGCCGCCGGTGATCGGCTTTTTTTTTCTCCTCACGCTGTCAGTGCGAGGAGAAAAAATAGCCGATTACTGGCTCTGTTTACATCACAAGATCAGCTGTCATTGGCTGACAGCTGATCATGTGGTAAGGAGTCGGGATCGACCCCTTACTCCGATCTGTGATCAAGCGAGTCTCATAGACTCGCTGATCACAGTGCGCGTCACGCACAGGAGGATCACAGGCTGCTCGGGCACGGGAGGACGTCAATAGACGCACTCCCAGCAAAGCAGGCCCGCGCTGTAGCTGTCATTCGGCTATAACGCAGATCTGAACAGGTGATAGACACTCACCTGTCCAAGGATCTATAGCTATCCTCATCCAAGCTTATTCTTCACTAGTCTTTGGGTCCCTGGCGCCGGTATGAACTGTGGGGGAAGGAAGAGCAGAACTTCCCCTTTTGAATGAAGTTCTGCTTTAAGTAAAGGAGACTGAGAAAAAGCTTTCTTCTTACTCTTGTTGTAAACTGTAACATATCAGGGATTTATTCATGCTGACAAAATTAAAGTAAAGTTACTGAAATGTCCACTTTAATGAGCATGTTCGATATTACTGTCAGGCTTGAGGTTGTTAAATTCATATAAAATAGACTAATTTTCCTTTGCACCAAAACATGTTTTTTTTTTTTTTTATAGCCTATATGTATGACAAAAGTTCTTGGCCTTAAAGTGGAAGTAAACCCTTTGTATAAAGTTGTACCTACAGGTAAGCCTATAATAAGGCTTACCTGTAGGTACAGTGAATATCTCCTAAACCTGCACGGTTTGGGAGATTTTCACACTGTATGCAGCTGGTGATGTCACAGGTATACTGTCCCTTCAGAACTCCGTGCTGCGGTCAGCGACTCCCGCGTGCATGCGTGGGAGTGACGTGATAGCGACGCGGCCAATCAGATGGTCAGAGGACGTGAACCCGGAAGGAAAAGGTGAAGATGGAAGTGCCTGTCAGCGATGACAGCGCGGCACTGGAAGGCTTCATTCTAAGGTAAGCATTTCATAATGTGCTAGTATGCGACGCATACTAGCACATTATGCCTTTACCTTGCAGGTTTAATTTAAATAAAAAATTGGTGCAGTTTACTACCGCTTTCAGTAAAACTTTGACCTAATATGCATTTCTAGAGCTCCAGTAGTGTATATTTATTCAAACAACCATTCCCGCAAGTCATGCTTAAGTGTTCAATACCACCATAAATTTTATTCTACAGAAAACCCATAAAATTAAAAGTATACAAAACACACAGAATTTTAACTTTTGCAACCCCATCAAGTGCAAAACTATCTGTGATCTACTCTGTAATGTACAAAATGCAATATGCAACATATTTACCCCATCTATTGAAAAGATGGAAGCATGCTAATTTTCATCGCTAATAAAATAGACCAAAGCAATATAAATTTTATTTTGTAGTTCTAAACATGAGCAATCCCCAACTTACAGTAATGTAGTTATGGATGATTAAGAAAAAATACTGGACTGAAATGTAAACAGTAGATCAGTTTTCTGAGGAGAAATGGTTGGCTAAAAATATGTAAAACCTCCAGAATAGCAAAACCTAGCATCCAATGTTAAATGGTAAATCATTAAATGTTAAATTACTGAATTATTCTAAGTATCCACCTAAACCATATAACTTAAATATGTTGCTTATTACAGGGATGAGTTGGCAACCCTGCTGTATGCGCACCAAAAGCATACTCATCAAAACACTTAAGAATCTGTATCAATGGGTTTTATAGGTTTAATTGCCAATATAAACCCATTGAGTAAATTAAAATAAATATCAATTTCCCAAATAAATCCTGTTATATATGTAGAAAAGAATAAATAAAAAAGTATTGAAAAAAATGATTAAAACTTGTGGAATGTGAGCCTATATAATTAATAACACCATGCACCAAATTTTCAGATAGGTAATAGGGTATGCAGAATATTTTGAACTAAGTGTTAGCTGGTACCAGTAGTCAGTGTGTATGTATATATATATATAAAATCACTTCTGGAAATATACCAATATACCAATCACCAATTATTGAAAGCTAAAGAAAATGAATATTTTCCTAGAAATACAATTTCTATAAGGATATGACTGGTAACAGAAAGTAAGAAGACAAGGCCCTTGTAAATACAATATACGCATTGTTGTAAAATAGGTTTTAATGTTCATTATATCTTAATAAAGAGGGTCCAAAAAACAGGTTTATCCAACACGACGTACAAGAATGAACCCAATGTCCAATAAACTACTCAAGGCCTCCAAATCAGAGAAAGCTTTGCTGTATAAACTCCAGTACTACACAGCAAATTGCATGTACTCTCATATAAAGAAAACTCTTATATTACTTATATTATTCTTCAGAGAAAAAAATGTGTATTTAAACACAAGTGTTTGACAGCAGCATGGTATAGTAGATACTGTAAGGCAAATATATCCTAAGAGCATTTGTAACTAAGTAGTTTAATATCTCAAGTGTCCAGATGATTATAAGTAAAGAAACACCCATAGTTCATCATCTTTAGTACCTACAATGTTGGAAAAAAAATAAAAACATTTCAAGTGGGTTCTTCTAGATGTATGTATCAAGGTGGCAGCTCTCAAAATATATAAGTTGTAGCTACACAGGCAAACATTTACACATGGATGGCTGAGCTTCAAACACCTGAAAACAACACTCAGACCAAAGACAGATCTTTAACGATTGGATACTGTCTCATGACTGTAACTTAATACCAAATTTGTGCATGTTGTAGTTCAAAATGGCTTCATAGAGTGCTTGGAAATGAATATGCCCATTTCCAAATGCAATTTGTGACATCAACATTGTTATCACATACCATCATCATCTATAATAGCGTACATATCTTGACCAGATATAATTTAGTTACGGTATAGATTCCTATTGGCATTTGCTAGATAATATATTTACCAGATCGATATTCCTTGCATAAAAACAGTCTTTACTTCAAAACCTTCATACTAATCATACAGGTATGTAGGCAACAAAGACCCAACATAGAGGTAAAACATGAATATGGACAACTGATAAACAAACCTGATGCCAATTCTGATGTCTGGTCATTTTACAATCTGACCAGGAGCAGAATTGTGTGTTTTAATTCATTACTTTGTTCCCAAAGTCATCATGGAGCAGTACACTTTGAAAAAATAACCTAAAGAAATGTCTAGCTAATTATGACAAAGCATTTTCCTCCACTAGATTTACCAGCCTTAACCAAGCACAAAAAATGTCATCAGATCATTGCTTACATCCTTTCTTTCCTGGAAAATCAGCCTAGCCTTGTCTACAATTTCAGCCAATATTGATAATGCGCAGCAAGGTGAGTTGTTAGAGCCTTAATCTTTCTAAACAAAAAAAGAAAAACAAATCACTTTGCCACAACCATTTGTTTACCATATAAACGTAGCACCTAGTATATTTCAATTATATTTGCTCTGTGTGACGTTGCCATGCATTTCTTTCATGGAAGCAAACGTGCACTAACATAGAAATACTCACAAATAACACCTTCTGCATGCCATGTTCAATGTCGTTGGGTCGGTCAGCTTCGGATGACTTGATTATAAAGCTTAATAGATCTTTAGGCAATATGAGTGCAGAGATCTACAGCCCCGTCTGCTCATTCAGTCTTATCCTCAGTGGAGAGACACACACCAGTCAACCTGTGATGTAACCATCTTCAAGGGCTGCGTTATACCAACCCTCTGTGGGGACTTGTTAGGGAAAAGGAAAAAATAAATCAAAACAGCTAATCTATTTGCACAAAAATAAGAAATGCCAAATAAATATCAGGTTTAAAAAAAAAAAATAAGGGGTTGTTTTTTCCTCTGTTACAACAGGCAGAACAGCCTTCATTGATGAGCTGCTCTACACCCTGTGTGCGTGTTTTGCCTCAGCTGGAAGGAATGAATGAGAGGCAGAGGTAGAGCTCACCATCTTGTCTCAGCATCATAGTACAGTCCAGAGCACCAGCAGCTGATTGGCTCCCAGATCTCCATAGTAACAGCAGCATCTGTGCTGGAGAATATTCACTCCCATCTGCAATTTAAGCGTGTACACAATGCATTGAAGTGATAAGGCAAGCAGGGTTTAGCCTTAACTGAGAAAAAAAAAATGCTATACATATAAAAAGACAAGCTCAAACAATACCATTTCATAAAATCACAACAGGTTTGAAGCCTTCCAACACTTGGCAGCAAAATAGAAACCATGGCAGCCCTCCAGATATGGGTTGATCTGACCACAGTCCTGTTAAATAATTAATCTGATGTTCTATTTCTATTCTGAGTATTGACAGAGCTGGGGTCATTGCAGAAGTGCCGTAGTCAGCATGAGGGGTGACTTGAGAATCTAGGTCACAAGATGATAGCATATAGTTGCCAGTTAACACCTATGTCTCTTTACCACAATGTGTAAAACAGAAATACAGCTTGCAATGTCCATAGCTCACAGGCCATATGTCTGTACTAATAATTCATTTTGATACAGAAAGAAGCAAAATATAGAGCACTTGTAAGATCTATTCTATCCCTAAATAACAAGATTTTTTCCCAGAAAAAAAAACCTATTTTACTGTTTCCTTTTATCATTTCAGACAAAAATTTTGGCTTTTTATGCCCTAAAGAACAATTATAAGTTATCATTTTAGTACTCTATCCTTTAGCATTGGAACCCTAAATTATGCACCGTATAGAATTCAAAACACAAACCACATACAAGGCCATCCACAACATCTCCCCCCAGCTACATCACCAACCTCATCTGCAGATATCGCCCAAATCGTCCTCTCCGCTCCTCCCAAGACCTCCTGCTCTCTAGCTCCCTTGTTACCTCCTCCCGTGCTCACCTCCAGGACTTCTTCAGAGCCATTCCCATCCTCTGGAACTCCCTGTCCCAGTATGTCCGGTCAGCCCCTACCCTGTCCACCTTTAGGCACTCCCTGAAAACTAATTTATTTAGGGAAGCCTATCACACATCTACCTAAGAACTGTACCCGAGCCACCTCCATCAGATCATCCCCCGCAGCTTTTATCTTTTGTACCCCCTTCCCCTACCTTTAGATTGTAAGCTACACAAGCAGGGCCCTCCTGTCCCTTTGGTATTGAACTGTATTGTAGTTCTACTGTCCCCTCTCTACATTGTAAAGCACTATGCAAACTGTTGGCGCTATCTAAATTCTGTATAATAATAATGTTTTGACCCACTCAAACTGAGATCCACAATCCGTTAAGTGTGCCCCTAAACCTGTGCAGGCAAAATCGCATACATGTATGTGATTTTGCCTGCACGTGCTGCCCAGCGCAGTATATGTACTGTGGCTGGTCAGCAAGTGGTTAATTTAGACAGTATGTATTGTAAGCTCATTTGCATTGCTTATTTGACTACCATATTTACTATTTACTATATTTACTATATGTGTGCTTTAAAGCATATGTACAGTATCTCACAAAAGTGAGTACACCCCTCACATTTTTGTAAATATTTTATTATATCTTTTCATGCGACAATGCTGAAGAAATGACACTTTGCTACAAAATAATGTAAAATAGTGAGTGCAGAGCTTGTATAACCATGTAAATGTACTGCCCCCTCAAAATAACTAAACATAGCCATTAATGTCTAAACCACTGACAACAAAAGTGAGTACACCCTTAGGTGAAAATGTCCAAATTGGGCACAAAAGGTCAATATTTTCTGTGGCCACCATTATTTTCAGCACTGCCTTAACCCTCTTGGGCATGGAGTTCACCAGAGCTTCACAGGTGGCCACTGGAGTCCTACTCCACTCCTCCATGACGACATCACTGAGTTAGTGGATGTTCGAGAACTTGCGCTCCTCCACCTTCTGTTTGAGGATGCTTCACAGAAGCTCAATAGGGTTTAGGTATGAAGACATGCTTGGCCAGTCCATCACCTTTACCCTCAGCTTCTTTAGCAAGGCAGTGGTCATCTTGGAGGTGTGTTTGGGGTCGTTATCATGTTGGAATACTGCCCCGCGGCCCAGTCTCCGAAGGGAGGGGATCATGCTCTGCTTCAGTATATCACAGTAAATATTGCCATTCATGGTTCCCTCAATGAACTGTAGCTCCCCAGTGCCGGTAGCACTCATGTAGACCGAGACCATGACACTCCCACCACCATGCTTGAGTATAGGCAAGACACACTTGTCTTTGTACTCCTCACCTGGTTGCCGCCACACACGCATCTGAACCAAATAAGTTTATCTTGGTCTCATCAGACCATAGGACATGGTTCCAGTAATCCATATCCTTAGTCTGCTTGTCTTCAGCAAACTGTTTGCGGGCTTTCTTGTGCATCATCTTTAGAAGAGGCTTCCGTCTGGGAAGACAGCCATGCAGACCAATTTGATGCAGTGTGCTGGGTATGGTCTGAGCACTGACAGGCTGACCCCACCAACCCTTCAACCTCTGCAGCAATGCTGGCAGCACTCATACGTCTATTTCCCAAAGACAACCTCTGGATTTGACGCTGAGCACGTGCACTCAACTCCTTTGGTCAACCATGGCGAGGCCTGTTCTGAGTGGAACCTGTCCTGTTAAACTGTCGTATTGTCTTGTCCACCGTGCTGCAGCTCAGTTTCAGGGTCTTGGCAATCTTTATATAGCCTAGGCCATCTTTATGTAGACCAACAATTCTTTTTTTAAGATCCTCAGAGAGAGTTGTTTGTCATGAGGTGCCATGTTGAACTTCCAGTAACCAGTATGAGAAAGTGCTCCCCTTTCACACCTGAGCCCTTTGCAACACTAATGAGTCATATGACACCAGGGAGGGAAAATGGCTAATTGGGCCCAATTTGGATATTTTTACTTAGGCGTGTACTCACTTTTGTTGTCAGCGGTTTAGACAATAATGGCTGTGTGTTGAGTTAATTGTAGCAAAGTGTCATTTCTTCAGTGTTGTCACATAAAAAGGTATAATAAAATATTTACAAAAAATGTGAGGGGTGTACTTACTTTTGTGAGATACTGTATGTGTGTTTTTTTTTCTTGGATGCCAAATGCAGGCTTAGTGTTATTTAGATTGCAGGCTGTCCTCCTTATTCAGTTATTTACAGACATGGAACAAGTATGTACATATCAGGTTTCCCAACACCAAGTGGTGAAGTATGAATAAAGAGCACACATGGTTAAAAAGAAGTCAGGAATGGCAACTCCTACATTTAACAGGTTCATTTTCATTTATTAAGCTGGACAACTGCACCTTTAGGGCCCATTTACACCTATCCTTTATGACGCTTTAAGGTAACTTGTATTATAAAAATAAAGTTCATACACTTTACATGCATTAGCACTTTGCAGTGCCATTCATATTGAGCAGTGAGTGGTATAGTGTCTTTTCACATTATTTCTATTTTGAGGGGTGCTTTATTGGATTTTACCTCGATCAAGTATGTATCCAATTCCAGGATTCAATATATACTCTCCATCAAATTCATGCCTTATACTCAGTCTAGAAGAGTTAAACTTGAGCGTTTGTAACATACTGTATGGACGCTATCTAGATCTATTGATTACTGTCTCTTTAGATTACTCTTTTCTATGAAACTTTCATAAATCAAAATATCTCATCATAATCTTCTTTAGAAAAAACTATTTTCTCTTTGTCTGTTAATGGAATCCCTTGATGTAATATCTCGTAAAACTAGTCAGTTCTTGTCTGGCTTCCATAAGTCCATGTATCTCGCTATTACCCTCACTCAAATTCTTCTCAGTTACCCAATTCCCTACAGACTTCCTCTTCTACAACAACATTCATAGAGGAAGAGCCCAGTGACAAAAAATAAACATCTACAGATAAGGATGTTTAACTATGATCCTCTCAAAAGTTATTATATACTGTATTTCTGTCTGAAAACTAGGATTTGTACACACTTTCTCTCCAGACTCAACTTGCTATTGGACTTCTATAACTACAATATCTTTCACTATTGCCTGCACTCAAACGCAAATCTTCTATTGAACTCTTCCTCTAATACATTATAATGCATACATGTAAAGCATCTACCTAACTAAAATGCCATCAAAACAATCTGCACCACAAGGTTACCTTCAGACTGTGGGGTTGATTTACTGACACTGGAGAGTGCAAAATCTGGTGCAGTTCTGCGTAGAACCCAATCAGCTTCCAGATTTTTTCGGCATAGTGAATAAGCTGAAGTTAGAAGCTGATTGGCTACCATGCACAGCTTCACCAGATTTTGCACTCTTCAGTTTTAGTAAATCAACCCCCATGTCTCCTTAACCACTTGCCGACCGGCGGCAGGTCGGCTCTATTGCGCGAAACGATGTACCTGTACGTAATTTCATGCAATAGCCAGCTGGGGCACGCGTGCACACACTGATTGGCCAGAGGGGGAGCTAATCAGCAGGTTCGGTGGACGCAATGTCTGTTGGCCACCTGCGATCGCTCCCCAGAGAGACAGAACAGTGATCTGCCTACGTAAACAAGGCAGATCGCTGTTCTGACAGGGATGAACAGAGTGATCTTCTGTTCCTGCTAAGCAGGAACATGGATCTCTCTGTTCATCCAGTCAGTCCATCCCCCACACAGTTAGAAAGCATCACCTAGAGACACACTTAACCCTTTGAGCGCTCCTGGTGTTAACCCCTTCCCTGCCAGCAGTGCCGGGACAAGATCATTCAGAGCCCAGGGCGAATATGCCCAACTGCACCCCCCCAGCCAAGATGTGTCAGCAAAAATCCCCCCACAAAAACACTGTGCACTAATCTGCATGCTTATCCCACTAAGCATAAATCCCCCCCCCCTCCAAGTACAAATCCGCTCCCCTGCTGAAATCCCCCTCTCAGCACAAATCTTTGCCCCCTATCACTCAAATCCCCCCAGCTCAAATGCACCCCCCAAAAAAAAATCACTCCTCCTAGCACAAATCCTCTACCCTTACAATTTCCCCTCCTAGTACAAATCTTCTCCCCCATACACTTCAAATTTCCTCCCAGCACAAATTTCCCCCAAATCCCCCCTCCCAGCACAAATCATCTTCCCCCCCAACCCAAATCCCCCTAAATCACCACTGTAAGCACTCCCCCCTGCCCAAAGTTTCCCTCCTAGAACAATACTTACCCCATGCCATCCCCCAAATTCCCCCTTCCAACACAAATCCCCCCCCAATCTTCTTGTGGTGCTCCCCCACATCACATGATACCACAGTGCTCAGGGCAAATGCCCCTCCTGCCCATCCTTTGTCCCAGCCCTGCCTGCCAGTGTCATTAGTACAGTAACAGTGCATATTTTTAGCACTGATCACTGTAATGTCATCGATTCCCAAAAAAGTGTCAAAAGTGTCAGGTCAATTTGTCCACCGCAATGTCGCAGTCCTGCTAAAAATCGATGATCGCCGCCATTACTAGTAAAAAAAAAAAAAAAAGTCATAAAAATATCCCATAGTTTGTAGATGTGACAACTTTTGCACAAACCAATCAATATACACTTATTGGGATTTTTTTTACCAAAAATATGTAGCAGAAAACATATTGGCCTAAATTAATGAAGAAATTCGATTTTTTAATTTTTTTATTGGATATGTTTTATAGCAGAAAGTAAAAAATATTGTTTTTGTTTTCAAGATTGTTGCTCTTTTTTTTGTTTATAGCGCAAAAAATAAAAATCGCAGAGGTGATCAAATACCACCAAAAGAAAGCTTTTTGTGGGAAAAAAAGGACATCAATTTTATTTGGGTACAACGACTGCGCAATTGTCAGTTAAAGTAACGCAGTGCCGCATCACAAAAAATGGCCTGGTCATAAAGGGAGTAAACCTTCCAGGGCTGAAGTGGTTAAACATAGAACTGCTTTATGCCATAGTCAAGGCTAAAACTCAGGTCTGGGCTAAGCTCTCCCTGGGGATATTTGGTAGAATTAACTTAATAAAAATGATTTTATTGCCTAAGATCTTGTACCTTCTGTGGCACTCCCTAGTGTACCTGCAGTCAAAACATTTTAAGCGTCTGGATTCTCCTCTAAATTCCTTTGGTGGAGCAATAGACACAAACTCTCCTGGCACACTTTGAAAAATCCGACTGACCTGGGAGGAACCTCCTTGCCAGATTTTGGTTTATATTACTTTGCAGTGCAGTTATCTCACTACTATTTGGATAAGCTGGACAGCTTGCGCTTTGAAGCCCTAATCTGCCTACTGAATCTACTATTGGGTCTCATCCCCTATCTGCTGTGTTACAAGATTTACGGGGTTCAACTACACATAGGCATGGTCTTCTTTATAATTTCCAGTGGGTTTGGGATCTGGCCTCGACCAAATTGCAGCTCCCAGCCCTCCATGACTTTACGCCCCTTTGGGGAAATAAGCACTTGCCTGAGTTCCTTTCTTTGCCTAATGTTAAATTATTGACTTTTTTAAGATCTTAAAACATTTGACCAGTTAAAGGATACTGTGCCCTTCCTAATGCTGTTTTTTGGTATGTCCAATTAAAGCATGCTATGCAGGTTCAGTTCCCCTCTGCCTACCCACCACCTCTGTCTAATCCCCTCAAAGATGTGCTCCTGGGTGCGGAGCCCCAAAAACGGATCTCCAACCTTTGCAACTCACCTTGGGCACTAAGTTAGCTTATCAAGTAAAGGTGCATTGAGATGTGGATATAGATGAAGAATGGGGCAAGGTTTTGAACAACTGTACACTGGTGTCCCCTGTCTGATTGGTTAACACAATTATATATAGAGCTTACTTAACTCCTATTAGCCTGTCCAGATTTTGCCCTGACCACAGCTCACTTTGTCTGTGTTCTTTAGCCTCAGGTACATTGTTTTGCCTACTTTGGCCTTGCCCTATTGTACAGAGCTTTTGGACGTCTATGGTACGTTTTCTCTAAAACACCATGGGATACCCATTGCCTCTACACCCCAAGCAATGCCTGTTTGGCTTTTTCCCCAATCTTGATATGGATAAGTAAAGTTACTAAAACCTTTTTACATTAAACTCTATTCCTTGGCCAAAAGTTGATTTGGGTTGGATGAGGGCCTCAACTTCAACACTTGTTTCTTGGATTTGGAATATTAACCACTTAAGGACCGAGCCTCTTTTTTAGATGTGTTGTTTACAAGTTAAAAACAATTTTTTTCCAAGAAAATTACTTAGAACCCCCAAACATTATAATTTTTTTTCTAACACCCTAGAGAATAAAATGGCGGTCTTTGCAATACTTTGTCACACCGTATTTGCGCAGCGGCCTTACAAGCACACTATTTTGGAAAAAATACACTTTTTTGGATTATAAAATAAGGCAACAGTAAAATTAGCCCAATTTTTTTTATACTGTGAAAGATAATGTTACGCCGAGTAAATTGATACCCAACATGTCACACTTCAAAGTTGCGCCCGCTTGTGGAATGGCGACAAACTTTTACCCTTAAAAATCTCCATAGGCGACATTTTAAAAAAATTCTACAGGTTGCAGGTTTTAAGTTTTTTTTCTTATTTATTTTACCTTTTATTTTTTATTTTTACGCTGTTTAAAAAAAAAAAAATGGTGTCACTTTTATTCCTATTACAGGGAATGTAAACATCGCTTGTAATAGAAAAAAAGAATGACAGGACCTCTTAAAAATGAGATCTGGGGTCAAAAAGACCTCAGATCTCATATTTACACTTAAATGCAATAAAAAAAAAATTGTCATTTAAAAAAATAAATTAAAAAAATGGCCCTTTGAGAGCTGTGGGCGGAAGTGACGTTTTAATGTCGCTTCCGCCCTGCATTGTTATGGAGACAGGTGGGGGCCATCTTCCCCTCACTCGTATCTATGCCCAGCCAGGGTGAATATTCAATTGGTTCTATCGGCAGTGACGGAGGGCACCAGAGCGCGGCGGGAGGGGGGCCCCTCTCCCGCCGCTGTTAAAAATGATCTTGAAGCAAAACCGCCGCAGAGACCCTTATCAGAAACCGGACCGCCGGCTGAACACGAGAATACTGGGGTTATGGTAGCTAGCTGCTGCCATAACAACGATATCCCCGTCAAAGTAAGGATGTATATCGGCGTGCGGTGGTCCGGAAGTGGTTAATAATAATCTACCATATAAAAAGTTAATCTATGGTCATAGGGGTTGTCCTGCAAAGTATGAAAAAATCTTGGATAGATCGCTTCAACATCCAGGTACATGTGAGTTATATCCTGGGGAGGGAGGTGTATTGGCTCCTTGAATGTTCTTTACCTCTCTCCCCAGTTTGCCTGTCTACCTGTGAATCAAATTTTTATGTGCTTGTTACTTTGTATGCTCTGGTTTTCATGGTAATTCTCTCTCCCTTAGTGCTCCAAATAACCTTAAGCCAGTCATAGGTGGAGCTGTCCCGACCAGGAGAATGTTGATAGTGGATACAGCCACTGGCAATAATCACATAAAAAATCTGACATGCTGGTTTACCCAAGTTAATCGATCAGCCTGCCCATACATGGTTCGAATCTTGGCTGGTCCATGCTGAACCGGCCAAGACTTGAACCGTCTATGGCTAGCTTTAGACACTCACAAGCTAATCCAGGGGTTCCTGGTGGGTGCCCTTGCTTTTTGATTTTGTATGTTAGGAATCTAGGATGGAAAAAGACTTGGGGGTCCTAGTGGATGATAGGCTCAGCAACGGCATGCAATGCCAAGCTGCTGCTAATAAAGCAAACAGAATATTGGCATGCATTAAAAGGGGGATCAACTGCAGAGATAAAACGATAATTCTCCCGCTCTACAAGACTCTGGTCCGGCCGCACCTGGAGTATGCTGTCCAGTTCTGGGCACCAGTCCTCAGGAGGGACGTACTGGAAATGGAGCGAGTACAAAGAAGGGCAACAAAGCTAATAAAGGGTCTGGAGGATCTTAGTTATGAGGAAAGGTTGCGAGCACTGAACTTATTCTCTCTGGAGAAGAGACGCTTGAGAGGGGATATGATTTCAATTTACAAATACTGTACTGGTGACCCCACAATAGGGATAAAACTTTTTCGCAGAAGAGAGTTTAATAAGACTCGTGGCCACTCATTACAATTAGAAGAAAAGAGGTTTAACCTTAAACTACGTAGAGGGTTCTTTACTGTAAGAGCGGCAAGGATGTGGAATTCCCTTCCACAGGCGGTGGTCTCAGCGGGGAGCATTGATAGCTTCAAGAAACTATTAGATAATCACCTGAATGACCGCAATATACAGAGATATGTAATGTAATACTGACACATAATCACACACATAGGTTGGACTTGATGGACTTGTGTCTTTTTTCAACCTCACCTACTATGTAACTATGTAACTAATTACATGGTCAATCGAACCTCTGTATAGACTTCTATACTTGTTTGGTCCTTTGTTGTCATATAATGTCACAGATTGCTATTGTTTTTGTATGTCTTGTGAATATCCTTTTGCATATGCGTCAATAAAGCATTTTGTTTCTTGAAAAATAAATGCCATCAAAACTCCAAAAATTCCCCCAAAAACCAACATGTTTCACCACCTAAGTTAGCAGCCTCATCAGGAGTAACAAACCAAAAAAACATGCTCAGACAAAATTAAATGGTGCCTCCATCATGTGCCAAACATTCTTATATAGGATCCATTTAGCCCCAATTGGTTCTGCTGTTTATTTGCTTCATCATGCACATGTATTCTGACAGTTTCTTATGCCCGGCATCATTATATCACGCATGAAAATGCATGTTTTTCCGTGTGTGACATTGTCACACTCCAGCTGGAAAGCTCAATTGACGGTACCTAGATTTATTAATTTGTGCTACAACCACAAATATATACGCTATGTCTTGAAACACATTTTGTCATTATAATATTTATTGTCTCTACTTCAGTGGGGAAATGATCAACCATATATCAGTTATAATCTCTCAACTTTTCACCTTCATATACTTTTCGTTTGTCAACTCTATATATTCTGGGTATAGGTAAATCCTTCATTCAGACCATTTGGACTCATGGAACCCATGAGTAAAAATACACACTGCTTCCTTCTGTAATAGACATTCATTTATGTTTCTTTATCTCTAGTCTGATTTTACTATTTCAAGTCCCCAGAATTGCAGGACATCTGTTTTTTGGCCATGTTTTTCCAGCATGTGACGTGGAATTGGTTTAACCCTTTTAAGGGCAATATCTCCACTATGCTCCAAAACTCTTCTTTTCTTCTCTTTCTCCTCTTCTTTTTGTTTTTTTTCACATAGGAGTAGTCTACATGGGCATCTTTCCACATATGCCAATCCAGATGAGCTTCAATTCAGGAAATAATCAATTATCCTTTGTTTTTTTGGATTTTCAAAATCTCTCACAATAGACAAATTAACAGGCTTTGTAGTGGCCACATCTGTATGATTCATTTGACTCAACAAGCAATTTCTACTTCACTCTTTTTTACTAGTCCGGGATTTCATTAGGTGACTGTGTACAAGTCAGTCACGCATTCCAGGCGTTCTTTCAAGTCCTTGTCCTATGTCAGGATTCACCAATATTTATTTAAAAAAAAAAATCTATAAATGCTATTAAACTCTACTGAAAAGTTTCCGATACCCAAACCAAATCCTTTGATCCTCAATTTCTGTCTCCATTAATAGTTAAGGGATGGTGAACCCGCGCAGTGAACATAAAGCCTTAGTTGGTTAAATTTGGAACTGCTGCCTCCCAACAGGCAGTCACCCTAAAGTGGGGACAGCTGAGATATATTAAAAATGGTGGAAGGGTTTGGCGCTGTTCCTATTTAGTTTCCTACCTCCATATAGGTTACTTAGATTAAAATAAAATAAATTAGATAAATTCTTAGGTGCACCGTGCATATATCAAATATTAAATACAATATGGATTCCCAAGTATACTGTGCATGAGTCAATTAAATATTCTGCTGCAATATTGTGCAATCATAGGTGATACTTAGACATAACTTAAATGCTTATTGCTAGGGGGGAAAAGAAAGGGGGGGGGGGGAGAAGAGAGTGGGATAGGGAAGTGGGGAGGGGGTGTAGGAAGTCTGTTCCTGTGGAAAATACAATAGCAAGATAAGGTGCAAATGTGCTGGTGCAATCCAAAAGGCAACAGTGGCAAGATAAGGTGCAAACGTGCTTCAAAATTCTTTAGTAAGTCTCTTGTGCCATATTCTTGTGCTATGGTGATAATCCTTCACTTATAATATCTCTTTGCTCTGAAAGTGCAGCCACTCACCAGATCACTTCACCCCTGCGGGGGTAGTAGGCAGTTACAGTTTTATCGCCACTGTACAGCGATCGCTGGCGGGCTCAGGATCGTGGTACATCATATATAAAGAGAGAGGGAGTGCCCATAGCGTAAAATTGCTTTAAGAAAGTTTTATTACACAAAATGAAAGGGTACTCACACTTTTACAGTAAAAATCAAGCGAAAAACGTCAGAACCGTCATAAATATCCTTCAGCGCTGGTACAGGAGGTGATGTTTGGGAAGCACAAATTAGGCCACGCCCTACGCGTTTCGTCGTTAGGACGTCTACGGGAGCGTGACCTGTGTTGTGTCTTCCCATCCTTATATAGTGTGTGTGGTGTCCCCTTGTTAAATTTTCCATTGGCATCCATTTTCCCGCGGACCGGAAGTTCGTCCGCGGCCATTTTGTTTGTATTTTGCAGACAGAAGTCCGACTTCCTGTGTTAATAGCAGTGGGACTACTGGTGGCCATTTTGCCTGAGCTATTTGTAGACAGTAGTTCAAGTTACCTGTCTCTGTATATTTGTATTGCATAGTCCGGCGGCCATTTTGCCTGTGTTTTTGTGGACAATGGAGACCGGCGGCCATTTTGCCTATGTTTTTGTAGACAATGGAGACCGTAAATAATTCCCATTGTTTGTATTGTATAGTCCGGCGGCCATTTTGCCTGTGTTTTTGTGGACAATGGAGACCGTAAATAGATCTCCCTATTGATGTCAAATGCAGATATATGGTGTTAAATCTATCACACACTATAAAAGGTTTATTGTACATTAATCGGCTTGCTTTATATGACGCTAAAAATCAAAAAATTATACTAAATTCAACATGATTTAAAACCCATAAGAAATACATGAAGAAATTTAAAAAATACATAAAAATCAATACAAATAAAAATTGAGATTAAAATTAAAATCCTGAGGAGCACATAGAGGATCGTGAGGAATACTTAAATGAGAGCTTACTAAATACATATCGTTCTTAAATTAAAATAGGTAAAATAAATTGGAAAAATTGGAAAAAATTAATTAAATAAATAAAATGGCATTATTGTGTAACTGGAGAGAGAGGGGGAACATATTTTTACTAATTTTAAGGGGGCTTGTTGTATATATTAATCTTTTGGGGTATCCGCATTTATACATTATGTATCCTCATTTTTAAGAGTAATTACTTCTATAGTGCGTACGTGAGAAAGGAATCTTAGATTTTTTTATATATATTGCATTTCTTTATGGATATTATGTCCCATACATGGACTATATGAAGAAGATATATGTAAAAAATTATAAAAATAGTATAAAAATATATATATATACTGGTATAAAATGGCTTAAGAAAGACAGGGAGAATAAAACGGGAGGAGAAGGGTTAGTTTCGAAATCTGTATTATACTATTCATGCGTGTATATATATATACTAGAGGGTGTACTGGGTCTATTGGTTATTTTTCATGTTTATATCCTATTGCGGTACTTTCTACTCATTTATAGGGAAGAAGGAAAGAGGGGATAATTAGATGTCAGAGTATTTTTGTGTCAAGAGTATAGGTGCTCTATGTCTCCCATTTTGATATGAATATTAATAATTTGTTAGGAAGCAGTTGAGGTCAAGGTCAATGTTCATGCCCATAGGCTGCAGGGTATCTAATAAGAATATCCACTTGGTTTCGTTTTGTGAGACCTTAATTTTTTTATTTTCGCCTCTCCAGTGACCCTTGATTTTATCTATTGCGTAAAAGGTCATCTGCGCCGGGTCTCTGTTGTGGTAATCTCTAAAATGCCTGGACACGCTATGTTTGTTAAAACCTTTCTTAATGTTTTTAATGTGTTCTCTGACTCTGACATGCAGCTCTCTCGTTGTCCTTCCTACATATTGCTTCCGACATGGGCACTCTAACACGTAGGTGACGTGGGTACTGTGGCAGGTAATGAGCTCTCGAATATTGAACTCTTTTCCATTAGCAGTAGACCTAAATTTCATTGTTTTCTTGCTGGTTCTTTTACTGGTTCTGCAAGGTAAACATTTGCCACATTTAAAAAACCCTTTTAAACCTTTTCCTATTTTTATCTCCCTAGGTGGATCTATTGCATTGTGTACCAGCTTGTTCCTCAAAGTTGGTGCTTTTTTGTAGATGAAAACTGGTTTCCTAGGCAATATGGAGTTAAGGGTCCTATCAGATTGTAAAATGGGCCAATGTTTTTTGATTATAGTCTCCACATGTTTGTATTGTCTATTGTACCCCGTTAGGAAAGCTACTTCCGGTTTTTCATTTTTTGTTCTTCTATGTTGTATTCCTGTTTCGTCTAACATTTTGTTTCTGTCCATTTTCCCAACGGTGTGTTTCATTGCCACTAGGTCCTTTCTTTTATATCCCTTTTCCACGAACTTGTCTATGAGAGTGTCCGTTTGTCTCTCATAATCGTGTTTGTTAGAGCAATTCCTATATAACCGCATGAACTGACCCTTAGGTATATTTCCTAACCAACGGGGATGATGACAACTGCTAGTTGGGATGTACCCATTTCTGTCCGTAATTTTAAAATATGTTCTTGTTTTCAGCTGTCCATCCTCTTTATATATTTGTAAGTCCAGGTAATCCACAGTCTCTTTGTTCCAGTTTCCTGAGAAAGTCAATCCATAGGCATTACCATTGATCTCGTTGAAGAAATTCTGTAATTCCTCTATCGTACCCCCCCATACCATGACAATGTCGTCAATGTACCTCCTGTATAATTTCAGATTTCTTCTTTCCTTACTGTAAATTTGTTCCTCCTCCCATTTATTGAGTAGTAAATTGGCTACGCTGGGGGCATACTTAGCCCCCATGGCTACTCCTTTTATTTGGGAGTAGAAGTCACCCTTGTGCCAAAAATAGTTATGGCTCATGGCCAATTTTAGTCCCTCCAAGATATAATTGATTTGTGTTACCCTTAGATCCGTTAGCGTGTGTAAAGCCCATTCGACACCACTAATGCCATCTTTCTGTACGATGTTGGTGTACAGAGAATTTATGTCGACGGTTACTAGTATGTCGTTATCATTTATTTCAAAGTTGTTTAATTCCCCAATTAGCTGTTTACTGTCTCTCAGAAACGATCTACCCTTTTTAACTAGGGGCTGTAAGTAGCCGTCCAGGTATGCTCCCAACCGGGAGAACAGTGAATCAATGCCACTGATTATCGGTCTGCCGGGTGGGTTCTTTTGGTCTTTATGGATCTTTGGTACGTAATATATAATTGGAGTTTTGGCTATTTCAGGGGTTAGATATTTGGCTTCTTTTTTTGTTAGAATCCCCATTTCTTCTCCTTTTTTGACACTGAAGACCTATGTCAAAAAAGGAGAAGAAATGGGGATTCTAACAAAAAAAGAAGCCAAATATCTAACCCCTGAAATAGCCAAAACTACAATTATATATTACGTACCAAAGATCCATAAAGACCAAAAGAACCCACCCGGCAGACCGATAATCAGTGGCATTGATTCACTGTTCTCCCAGTTGGGAGCATACCTGGACGGCTACTTACAGCCCCTAGTTAAAAAGGGTAGATCGTTTCTGAGAGACAGTAAACAGCTAATTGGGGAATTAAACAACTTTGAAATAAATGATAACGACATACTAGTAACCGTCGACATAAATTCTCTGTACACCAACATCGTACAGAAAGATGGCATTAGTGGTGTCGAACGGGCTTTACACACGCTAACGGATCTAAGGGTAACACAAATCAATTATATCTTGGAGGGACTAAAATTGGCCATGAGCCATAACTATTTTTGGCACAAGGGTGACTTCTACTCCCAAATAAAAGGAGTAGCCATGGGGGCTAAGTATGCCCCCAGCGTAGCCAATTTACTACTCAATAAATGGGAGGAGGAACAAATTTACAGTAAGGAAAGAAGAAATCTGAAATTATACAGGAGGTACATTGACGACATTGTCATGGTATGGGGGGGTACGATAGAGGAATTACAGAATTTCTTCAACGAGATCAATGGTAATGCCTATGGATTGACTTTCTCAGGAAACTGGAACAAAGAGACTGTGGATTACCTGGACTTACAAATATATAAAGAGGATGGACAGCTGAAAACAAGAACATATTTTAAAATTACGGACAGAAATGGGTACATCCCAACTAGCAGTTGTCATCATCCCCGTTGGTTAGGAAATATACCTAAGGGTCAGTTCATGCGGTTATATAGGAATTGCTCTAACAAACACGATTATGAGAGACAAACGGACACTCTCATAGACAAGTTCGTGGAAAAGGGATATAAAAGAAAGGACCTAGTGGCAATGAAACACACCGTTGGGAAAATGGACAGAAACAAAATGTTAGACGAAACAGGAATACAACATAGAAGAACAAAAAATGAAAAACCGGAAGTAGCTTTCCTAACGGGGTACAATAGACAATACAAACATGTGGAGACTATAATCAAAAAACATTGGCCCATTTTACAATCTGATAGGACCCTTAACTCTATATTGCCTAGGAAACCAGTTTTCATCTACAAAAAAGCACCAACTTTGAGGAACAAGCTGGTACACAATGCAATAGATCCACCTAGGGAGATAAAAATAGGAAAAGGTTTAAAAGGGTTTTTTAAATGTGGCAAATGTTTACCTTGCAGAACCAGTAAAAGAACCAGCAAGAAAACAATGAAATTTAGGTCTACTGCTAATGGAAAAGAGTTCAATATTCGAGAGCTCATTACCTGCCACAGTACCCACGTCACCTACGTGTTAGAGTGCCCATGTCGGAAGCAATATGTAGGAAGGACAACGAGAGAGCTGCATGTCAGAGTCAGAGAACACATTAAAAACATTAAGAAAGGTTTTAACAAACATAGCGTGTCCAGGCATTTTAGAGATTACCACAACAGAGACCCGGCGCAGATGACCTTTTACGCAATAGATAAAATCAAGGGTCACTGGAGAGGCGAAAATAAAAAAATGAAGGTCTCACAAAACGAAACCAAGTGGATATTCTTATTAGATACCCTGCAGCCTATGGGCATGAACATTGACCTTGACCTCAACTGCTTCCTAACAAATTATTAATATTCATATCAAAATGGGAGACATAGAGCACCTATACTCTTGACACAAAAATACTCTGACATCTAATTATCCCCTCTTTCCTTCTTCCCTATAAATGAGTAGAAAGTACCGCAATAGGATATAAACATGAAAAATAACCAATAGACCCAGTACACCCTCTAGTATATATATATACACGCATGAATAGTATAATACAGATTTCGAAACTAACCCTTCTCCTCCCGTTTTATTCTCCCTGTCTTTCTTAAGCCATTTTATACCAGTATATATATATATTTTTATACTATTTTTATAATTTTTTACATATATCTTCTTCATATAGTCCATGTATGGGACATAATATCCATAAAGAAATGCAATATATATAAAAAAATCTAAGATTCCTTTCTCACGTACGCACTATAGAAGTAATTACTCTTAAAAATGAGGATACATAATGTATAAATGCGGATACCCCAAAAGATTAATATATACAACAAGCCCCCTTAAAATTAGTAAAAATATGTTCCCCCTCTCTCTCCAGTTACACAATAATGCCATCTTATTTATTTAATTAATTTTTTCCAATTTTTCCAATTTATTTTACCTATTTTAATTTAAGAACGATATGTATTTAGTAAGCTCTCATTTAAGTATTCCTCACGATCCTCTATGTGCTCCTCAGGATTTTAATTTTAATCTCAATTTTTATTTGTATTGATTTTTATGTATTTTTTAAATTTCTTCATGTATTTCTTATGGGTTTTAAATCATGTTGAATTTAGTATAATTTTTTGATTTTTAGCGTCATATAAAGCAAGCCGATTAATGTACAATAAACCTTTTATAGTGTGTGATAGATTTAACACCATATATCTGCATTTGACATCAATAGGGAGATCTATTTACGGTCTCCATTGTCCACAAAAACACAGGCAAAATGGCCGCCGGACTATACAATACAAACAATGGGAATTATTTACGGTCTCCATTGTCTACAAAAACATAGGCAAAATGGCCGCCGGTCTCCATTGTCCACAAAAACACAGGCAAAATGGCCGCCGGACTATGCAATACAAATATACAGAGACAGGTAACTTGAACTACTGTCTACAAATAGCTCAGGCAAAATGGCCACCAGTAGTCCCACTGCTATTAACACAGGAAGTCGGACTTCTGTCTGCAAAATACAAACAAAATGGCCGCGGACGAACTTCCGGTCCGCGGGAAAATGGATGCCAATGGAAAATTTAACAAGGGGACACCACACACACTATATAAGGATGGGAAGACACAACACAGGTCACGCTCCCGTAGACGTCCTAACGACGAAACGCGTAGGACGTGGCCTAATTTGTGCTTCCCAAACATCACCTCCTGTACCAGCGCTGAAGGATATTTATGACGGTTCTGACGTTTTTACCATTTCGCTTGATTTTTACTGTAAAAGTGTGAGTACCCTTTCATTTTGTGTAATAAAACTTTCTTAAAGCAATTTTACGCTATGGGCACTCCCTCTCTCTTTATATATGATGTACCACGATCCTGAGCCCGCCAGCGATCGCTGTACAGTGGCGATAAAACTGTAACTGCCTACTACCCCCGCAGGGGTGAAGTGATCTGGTGAGTGGCTGCACTTTCAGAGCAAAGAGATATTATAAGTGAAGGATTATCACCATAGCACAAGAATATGGCACAAGAGACTTACTAAAGAATTTTGAAGCACGTTTGCACCTTATCTTGCCACTGTTGCCTTTTGGATTGCACCAGCACATTTGCACCTTATCTTGCTATTGTATTTTCCACAGGAACAGACTTCCTACACCCCCTCCCCACTTCCCTATCCCACTCTCTTCTCCCTCCCCCCCCCCTTTCTTTTCCCCCCTAGCAATAAGCATTTAAGTTATGTCTAAGTATCACCTATGATTGCACAATATTGCAGCAGAATATTTAATTGACTCATGCACAGTATACTTGGGAATCCATATTGTATTTAATATTTGATATATGCACGGTGCACCTAAGAATTTATCTAATTTATTTTATTTTAATCTAAGTAACCTATATGGAGGTAGGAAACTAAATAGGAACAGCGCCAAACCCTTCCACCATTAATAGTTAAACCCGATTTTATTTTCTTTGCCCTATAATAGGTTTTCATAAGGAACTTTTCAGGATAGCCTCTGGCCTTAAATTTGTTCCATTTGTTGGTTCTTCAAAATCCTTCCTTGTTGAGCAGTTACGTTTTGCCCTTACAAACTGTCAGACTAAGATTCCTTTTTTTAAAGATGCTGGATGGTAGCTGTTCCAATGAAGGAAAGTATTGGTTGACTTGGGTTTACGGAAAATTTTAGTCTGCATCATGTTATTCTCATCTCTGTAGATAGTTAAGTCCAGAAAATCAAGTTTATCTTACTGGATATTACTAGTGAAGAACATTTGGTTGTTATTACGGACAACTCCAATTTCACCATTCTTCTCTTTGAAGCCCCCTCATAAGGTGAAAACATCTTCGATAAATCGAACCCATAAAGAAACTAGGGATATGTATTTAGCCCATTGCTGTGCCTTTCTGTTGATAAATTGCTTCATTAAATAGGAAAAAATAGTCCCATAAGAGAAATAAAGCATGATGTTGGGTGATGGGATGGACAGTCAGTGCGTGAAGGTCACTGTTAATATTCGTAAAGTGTGACCGCAACACCAAAGTCCGCACCTCGTGAGTCACTCTCTCCCTAAGGGTATACACTCACCAGACTACTAAAATATAGAAGCCTTAAAAAGGTCAAGGGCATCCGCCTGTTCAGGATTCCATCCCTTCAATCCAACACTAAATGAGTGGTTGATCACATGAGAAAGAGAAACACTCCACATAGCGTAATCTCGTTTCAACTAGTTTATTGTTTTTGTTAGAACAACCACCCCCCTTATGATTACACTTATAAGACACAACATTTAAAACAACAAAGTAGTATGAATCAATCTGTCACAGTTCAGGAGGAGACGCCTTCCTCTATCTCATGCATCCACTGCTTGGACAGTCTCAGGCTAATTCTCTCCACTCATGACACACTATCTTCATTTCAAGAAGCTGCTAGGTCACGCCCTAGGGTAATCATAAGGGGGGTGGTTGTTCTAACAAAAACAATAAACTAGTTGAACTAGTTCTCATGTGATCAACCACCCATGGAGTGATGGATTGAACTGACGGAATCTTGAACAGACTGATGCCCTTGACTTTTTTAAGGCTTCTATATTTTAGCAGTCTAGTGAGTGTATAACCTTATATGAAGAAGAGTACATGGCCAATGCTGCTGCTGTCTAAACATCTATTAAAAGGAGAGGGAGAGAGATGCAGCACTTCTTATGCTAGATCTTTATTTACCAAAAAGGTACATGGTGAACCAACATAACAGGTCCTCTCTATGTAGACAATCATTCTGTAAATGTTGATTGCATAAGAAGTACAAGCTATCTCTGTGAGTGAGGTATCTCACCACCAGTCTACGACAAGCTTTTGGGCAGTAACACATAATACAGTCCAATCATCCAATTCACTACATTTAGATTTGATTTTACAGAAATAACATGTATCATGAATTACACGTTTTAATCAAATTATATATCATCAATTACAATTGCTTTACATATCTGCTGATCTTTTCTTCTCTCTTTTCTCACCTTATGGTGATTGTTAGGAAATGAAGGTTCATCTGCTTGGTTCAGCCAACAGTGCTTGTGTGGCTCTGTAGCCAGACACTTTCCACCAGATAGTATACACACCAAGTGATAAGAGTTCACCGCTCTAAGATAATCATCTCTACCAGTATCAGCTGTCTCCACAAAGGGCTGGGTGCCAGCTCTGGTTGCAACAGGAACATGAAAACAAAACACTGGATAGCCGCACTCCAAATGTTTACTTTTTATTTAAAATGAATGTCCAAATTGGGCCCATTTAGCCATTTTCCTTCCCCGGTGGCATGTGACTCGTTAGTGTTACAAGTTCCCATGTGTGAATGGGAAGCAGGTGTGTTAAATTTGGTGTTATTCTCACGCTCTCATACTGGTCACTGAAAGTTCAACATGGTACCTCATGGCAAAGAACTCTCTAAAGATCTGAAAAAAAGAATTGTTGCTCTACATAAAGATTGCCTAGGCTATAAGAAGATTGCCAAGACCCTGAAACTGAACTGCAGCACGGTGGCCAAGACCATACTGCAGTTTAACAGGACAGGATTCACTAAGAACAGGCCTTGCCATGGTCGACCAAAGAAGTTGAGTGCACATGCTCAGCGTCATATCCAGAGGTTGTCTTTGGGAAATAGACGTATGAGTGCTGCCAGCATTGCTGCAGAGGTTGAAGGGGTGGGGGGTCAGCCTGTCAGTGCTCAGACCATACGCCGCACATTGCAAATTGGTCTGCATGGCTGTCGTGCCCGAAGGAGGTCTTTTCTAAAGATGATGCACAAGAAAGCCCACAAACAGTTTGCTGAAGACAAGCAAACTAAGGACTTGGATTGCTGGAACCATATCCTGTGGTTTGATGAGACCAGGATAAGCTTATTTGGTTCAGATGGTGTCGAGCGTGTGTGGCGGCAACCAGGTAAGGAGTACAAAGACAAGTGTGTCTTGCCTACAGTGAAGCATGGCGGTGGTTGCAAATTGCAAATCACTTTAAAGATTTTTATTCAGTTTTATATAACCTCCCGGATCAACTGTCCGTAGATAAGTAAATATCTTGCAGATTCTTCTCTTCCAAAACTATCTCCCGAGGAAAAAATAGCACTCAACAAACCTATATCTGAAGATGATGTTAATATGGCTCTTAAGAGTTTGCCAGTTGACAAGGCTTCGGAACCTGATGGGTTTACCCTACTTTAGTTTAAAACGTTTAGGCAAACCTCAGCCCCAAAATTTGTATCCCTTTTCAACTCAATATTACAGGGCAATCCTATCCCGAAGGATACTTTCCATGCACATATCACTGCATTAAAGCCTGACAAAGACCTCTTTGGCAATAAGATTTCTTCCCTATTTGGGGGGGGGAATTATTCACGCAGATCAGTCAGGTTTTGTGCCTGCCAGTTAGGCAAGGGACAACACTACCAGAGCTCTCAACATTATTCATCTTTGCACTCCCAGAAATGCTTCTCCCTAAAGATGCTGGGGAAGCCTTGATAGGGTAAGTTGGAGATTTATGAGGAGTATTTTCCAGTACATTGGGAGTGGGATAAACATAATAAAATGGATAGAAGCCCTGTATGATTATCTGATGGAGGCGGTTAAAGCCAACGGTGCATGATCTACTAGTTTCACATTGGCAAACGGTACACGCCTCTCACCACTTCTTTTTATGCTCACCTTAGAGCCTTTCTTGAGATGCATCAGATGTAATCCAGGTATAACAGGCGTATGGGCAGGGAAGACATCTCAAAGTAGCTACATTTGCAGATTATCTACTTTTCTTTATAACTAACCCGGAAATATCCTTAATCACATTTAATTAAAGAAATAAACTATTACTCACAATTGTCAAACTACAAAATTAACCTGGCAAAATCTGCGGTGATGAATCTTACAATTCCACAAGGTAGAACCCCTGTACTGGAATCAAGTTTCCCATTTAAATGGGTAACCGAAAGACTTAAGTATCTAGGAGTATCGCCCACACGCTCTTTAACTAATACGTTTCAGGACAACTTCCCACAATTGTTCGCTAACATCAGAAGTGAACTTAGGTGATGGCGGAACCTGACAGATAGGTGGTTTGTCAGAAATTATATTCTGAAATTGAATGTAATGCCCCGGCTGTTGTACCTTTTTCAGACCCTACAGGTGGCAGTTCCAACCAATTTCCTAAGACAAATCAAGTGCGAGTTTGCACAATTTCTATGTGCAGACTGTCCACCTAGGATCAAAGCAGACATACTTACCATGCCTAAAGACTGTGGGGGTATGGGATTTCCAGATCCACTCTGATATTATGAAGCTGCACATCTACAGTAGATATAAAAAGTCTACACACCCATGTTAAAATGTCAGACAAAGATAAATCATTTTAGAACTCCACCTTTAATGTGACCTATAAACTGTACAACTCAGTTGAACAACAAACTGAAATCTTTTAGGTAGAGGGAAGCAAAAATAAACTAAAATAATATGGTTGTATAAGTGTGTACCCCCTAAACTAATACTTTGTTGAAGTACCTTTTAATTTTATTACAGCACTCAGTCTTTTTGGGTATGAGTCTATCAGCATGGCACATCTTGACTTGGCAATATTTGCCCACTCTTCTTTGCAAAAACACTCCAAATCTGTCAGATTGCGAGGTCATCTCCTGTGCAGCCCCAAAGCATAATGTTGCCACCACCATACTTCACGGTGGGTTTGGTGTTCTTTTGGTGATGTGCAGTGGAATTATGGCCAAAAAGTTCAATTTTGGTTTCATCAGACCATAACACATTTTCCCATTTTGGGAGACTTCAGATGTGTTTTTGGAAAATTTGGATGTTTTTCTTCATAAGAAAAGGCTTTCGCCTTGCCACTCTACCCCATAGCCCAGATATTCAAAAAAGGGGCGAGTGTTGTCACATTTTATCAGAAACCATTAAATCAGGCAGTGACAGAAGTACAGTTAAATCACATTTGTTTAATAATAAAAGTAAAAAGAATAAACGTAGTCAAAACATAGCCAAAGTTCAGTAACCGGAATGGATAGTCAGCCAAGCCAGAAGTCAGGGATCAATGTAGTGGAACAGCAAGCAGGATCTGGAGCCAGAAGGGATGTCAGCAAAGCAAGTCTTTAACAGGATCGCAGGACATAGTTTCTGTGATGTGACCAAGGCGAAGGCAGAGCTCCTCTGGACTGGAGTGCTTAAGTAGGCAGGACTGATGAGCAGGATATCATCAACAGCTAAGTAACTTTGGAGAGATAGGAGCTGGCAATTAGCCGACAGCTAAGCGGCCAGCTAAGAGAAGGAAGGGCTGAGCCCTGCCCTGACACATGTACCACACAGCCAGTACTTGCCAGATATTCCTGCAGCTTGTTTAATGTTGCTGTAAGCCTCTTGGCAGCTTCCCTGACCAGTTTTCTTCTCGTCTTTTCATCAATTTTGGAGGGACGTCCAGTTCTCTGTAATGTCATTGTTTTTCCATATGTTCTCAACTCGATGATGACTGTCTTCACTGTGCTCCATGGTATATCTAATGCCTTGGACATTCTTTTGTACCCTTTTCCTGACTGATACCTTTTAACAAGGAGATCCCGCTGATGCTTTGGAAGCTCTTTGAGGACCAAGGCTTTTGCTGTAGGATACAACTAAGAAAATTGTATTTGGGGTTAATTAGAGGCACTTTAAATGATGGCAGGTGTGTACTGACTTCTATTTAACATAAATTTGAATGTGACTGCTTAATTCTGAAGACAGCTACATTCCCAGTTATAAGAGGGTGTGCACACTTATGCAACCACATTATTTTAGTTTTTTATCTTTACCCCCCCCCCAAAAAAAATATTTAATTTGTTTGTTTTTCAATTGAGTTGTACAGTTTATAGGCCACATTAAAGGTGGAAAAGGTTTTAAAATGATTTATCTATGTCTCACGTTTTTACATCACAGAAACCTTACATTTTAACAGGGGTGTTTAGACTTTTTATATCCACTGTATCTCATATATAAGGGTAAAGATCTGGATATCAATTGAACAGTCCATCACGTCTATCCCTCTCAGGGCCCTTCCATGGTTTTGTAATAAATGTCCTACCCAAGTGAAGAAACACCCTATTTTGAGTACTGCCTGCAAATTTGCCCGATTGAAACCTGGGATGATACATTTTTCATTGCTGTCAAATATGACGCCAGTGATTGGAAACCCAGATTTTCCACCAGGTTATATAACCCTATATTTCACCAATTTATTGAAATGACTAAGATCAGACTGCAAGATTTTAGGGACTTGGGAAGATTGAAAATCACAACTGATATTCAATCAATGACCTCGCCACCCCCTCGGATATGGCAAGCAGCCCAGCTACGGCATTACCTCTAGTCTCTATCATTTGATTCATTGACAGCAGATATGCCTACTGCCTTTGAGCAATTATGTGCATCAAGCCAAACTATCAGATCTCTAGGTCATATGCAGAATTGATTACACCCCCCGGGATCCTTTACCCCATCTTATATGTGTTGGAAAGAGATTTGAATACAACAATCTCTGCAGAGCAAAGATATTTTATTTTTCATTTTATACACAAATCATCTATTTCCTCCAGATTGCAGGAATCAGGGTATAAGCTATTAACCTGGTGATATAGATCACCAGAGAAGTTGCATTGTATGTTCTTGAATGCAGATTCTACTTACTGGCATTGTAGAGCATAAAGAAACGCTCTTTCATATATTTTAGACATGCTCTGGAATATGTCCTGATTGACAAAATATATTTATCTTGATTAGGGATATTACTGCTCTTTCTTCTGACCAGAACCCAGCAGCTTGCTTACTACACCTTAGTCCTCTCTCAAAAAGTAAATGTCAACAATCAGTGGTGAGGCATCTCTTAAATGTGGCTAGGGCTTGTGTGTCAATGCATTGGAAATCCTCATCCCCTCCTACCGTAGCCTTTTAGATTAGATTAGAGCAGTAAATTAAATAATGAGAATAGAGGAACTCACGCCATCATTGAACAGGCAGGGAGCCCGCTTCTGCAAAACATGGTCACAATGGATTAACTTTACTTTATCAACAAGATACCAGGTATTTATTGACCGCTGACTTATGTTTGTGTAGGTAGCAACACGGTGGAATATGTTAATCTAGTATATTAACTCTGGGAGGGTGAAAAGAAGAGGGAAAGAAAAAAAGGAGAGATTGTTTTATTTTATTTTATTTTATTTTTTTTTTTTGAGGGGGGAGGGTTTGGTTAAAAGGGGGGGGTAGGGGAAAGAAAAAAATTTAAATCAGAGGGGCTCTGCAGTTCATTCCCGCAAGTAATATATATCAATAGTCAAATGGATTTTTGGAAGTTTAGAGCCTATCAGACCCAAAGGTTATTTATGTTATTCTTACTTTTCTTCTTGGTCCCTCCTAGGATATAAATAGTATATGTTGATCGGTGGGTACATTTCTGAATAACTGTATGTTAAATATTGTTTATAGTAGTTCGGGGAGAGCTTTTCCTGCAGACGGAACAGTGTCAGACTATCATGTTTGCTGCCCTTTTACATGGGGCCAAAAATTACAGATATAAGATATTATTTCATAGGCAAGGCGGAGCTGCTTTTTATACAATTAAAAGCAATTGGTAGCACAAAGGTAACTAATCATTAAATTTGGTAGCTCGAGTAGTTGAGTATATTTAATAGTTGCTATTGAATAAGGTACCTAGCTGTTTTTTGTACTTACAGTGGGGACGGAAAGTATTTAGACCCCCTTAAATTTTTCACTCTTTGTTATATTGCAGCCAAAATCATTTAAGTTCATTTTTTTCCTCATTAATTAACACAGCACCCCATATTGACAGAAAAACACAGAATTGTTGACATTTTTGCAGATTTATTAAAAAAGAAAAACTGAAATATCACATGGCCCCAAGTATTCAGACCCTTTGCTCAGTATTTAGTAGAAGCACCCTTTTGATCTAATACAGCCATGAGTCTTTTTGGGAAAGGTGCAACAAGTTTTTCACACCTGGATTTGGGGATCCTCTGCCATTCCTCCTTGCACATCCTCTCCAGTTCTGTCAGGTTGGATGGTAAACGTTGGTGGACAGCCATTTTTAGGTCTCTCCAGAGATGCTCAATTGGGTTTAAGTCAGGGCTCTGGCTGGGCCATTCAAGAACAGTCACGGAGTTGTTGTGAAGCCATTCCTTCGTTATTTTAGCTGTGTGCTTAGGCTCATTGTCTTGTTGGAAGGTAAAACTTCGGCCCAGTCTGAGGACCTGAGCACTCTGGAGAAGGTTTTCATCCAGGATATCCCTGTACTTGGCTGCATTCATCTTTCCCTCGATTGCAACCAGTCGTCCTGTCCCTGCAGCTGAAAAACACCCCCCACAGCATGATGCTGCCACCACCATGCTTCACTGTTGGGACTGTATTGAACAGGTGATGAGCAGGGCCTGTTTTTCTCCACACATACCGCTTAGAATTAAGGCCAAAAAGTTCTATCTTGGTCTCATCAGACCAGAGAATCTTATTTCTCCCCATATTGGAGTCCTTCAGGTGTTTTTTTTTAGCAAACTCCATGCAGGCTTTCATGTGTCTTGCACTGAGGAGAGGCTTATCTCTGCCATAAGGCCCCAACTGGTGGAGGGCTGCAGTGATGGTTGACTTTCTACAACTTTCTCCCATCTCCCGACTGCATCTCTGGAGCTCAGCCACAGTGATCTTTGGGTTCTTCTTTACCTCTCTCACCAAGGCTCTTCTCCCCCGATAGCTAAGTTTGGCCGGACGGCCAGCTCTAGGAAAGGTTCTGGTCGTCCCAAACATCTTCTATTAAGGATTATGGAGGCCACTGTGCTCTTAGGAACCTTAAGTGCAGCATACATTTTTGTAACCTTGGCCAGATCTGTGCCTTGCAGCAATTCTGTCTCTGAGCTCTTCAGGCAGTACCTTTGACCTCATTATTCTCATTTGCTCTGACATGCACTGTGAGCTGTAAGGTCTTATATAGACAAGTGTGTGGCTTCCTAATGAAGTCCAATCAGTATAAGCAAACACAGCTGGACTCAAATGAAGGTGTAGAACCATCTCAAGGATGATCAGAAGAAATGGACAGCACCTGAGTTAAATATATGAGTGTCACAGCAAAGGGTCTGAATCCTTAGGACCACGTGATATTTCAGTTTTTCTTTTTTAATAAATGTGCAAAAATGTCAACAATTCTGTGTTTTTCTGTCAATATGCGGTGTTGTGTGTACATTAATGAGGAAAAAAATGAACTTAAATGATGTTAGCAAATGGCTGCAATATAACAAAGAGTGAAAATTTTAAGGGGGTCTGAATACTTTCTGTCCCCATTGTATGTATTACATTGAGCTTGTGCTTTCAGGCACTCTGCCCCCCTCTTTCTTTTGGCTGAATGGTCTTTTTCCACCATGTCAGGATTCAAGCAGCTTGGGCCCCTATGGTGGTGGAGCTTTCATAAAACAAAAAATTATAATCAAAGTTATACCGTGTATATATATATATATATATATATATATATATATATATATATTTATATATATATGTATTTCCTACATACCACAGCTGTACAATTACATACTTTCAGTATGTAGGATTATCTTAAATACGTTTAAAGCAAATAAAAATATTACCAAATGCTATTAACATGCATTTTACATGTATAATTTCAGGGGAATGTGTTAATTGCCATTTGGCCTGTCACAGTTAGTACAGTACTGTTTGCATTGCTAAATACATATATACGTGGTAATGGCCAGCAAAAAGAACATTTATATCATGTTGAAAAACCCACAATTCTGGTTTCTTCAATGAAACAATTATCATTTGCACTCTTTGAATTTTCACTGAATTCATAAAAAAAAAAAAATCTCGTTCTAGTCTTTAGCTATAGGATCACATAATCTTAATTTGTTTTCCCTTGACATTATCTCATATAAACCTTATATGAAGCTGGCCATACATTATACAATTTTCTCGTTTAATTTCCTTTAGATTTATCTTCAACTATGTAGTGCAAGGGCCTGCTTGATTGCACAGAAATTGAAAGTCTTTAGGTTTGACCTTATATTATATGGTTATGGTCATTTAGACAGTTCGCTAGCTTTTGGTCATTTAGACAGTTCATTAGCTTTTCGGTCAGTTAATGGGCACAAAATCGATAATCGTTGGGATGTTTTTGAGCTGAAAAAACGAAGGACAAGTTTTGAAATTTTCTGCCGAATGAACAAAAAAATTGAAAGGTTAATGTGTTTCCCGTCCGAACTGTCTGCACTAGGTATATGTAAAAAAACAAAAAATGCAGTAATTTATATCCACTGAACGATTTATCGTTCATTACATGATGGCACTATTGTTTGCGATCACGGCCGAATGTTTGTTTTTCAAAAATGGCTTTGGCCGATTTTTCGTATAGTGTAAGGCCAGCATAAGTCTTTCTTTTCATCTAATTCTCTCCTTCAATGTATTATTTTTGTTACAATCTGTCACATAACCTGTGTCCTTGAATAACTCAATACCAATATAATATCTGAACCATGCTTTATCATTTTCATATTATGACTTACTTTTCTTTTCATTAAGTCATTAAGGTGTTTTACTATAGTTTAAAATGCTTTTATGTAACTGAGCTAATAAAAGAAAATTAAATAATACTATAAAAAAAGCCCTAAAGTGATTGTAAACCCTTCAATATACCCAGTGAAGGGACTATCCTCAGGTGATACACAGAGATTAAACAAATCCTCCTACATAAGTATCTGTCTATCTGCAGTCCTCTCTTCTCTACATCCATTCAAAGTGCAGAATGTATAAGTTTGTCTGAGAGAGCAGAACAAGGGGGGCAGGGAGCTCAAGTTACACTCTGCAGAGCTCAGTGAGGAGAGGTCTGACAGCGGATTGGAGGGAAGGGACACGCCCCTTCACACAGCTCACAGGAACAGAGCTGAGGGTATCAATCAGCTGGAGCTCCCTCCCGTCACCATTTTCCTCTTGGTGTCAGGAAAAATTGTCAGAAGTGATTCATGCATCAAGTAGAGAAACAAAGAGGCAGACAGAAATGACACTTAGTGCTTTTAATTGAAACAAGTTCACACTAGAGGGATAGGCTTTGTTCATATTACATGAGTAGAACCTGCATTTCCTTTTTACATTATGGAGGCTTTGTACTCGTGCAAATGCTCCGATACTACAGCCGACACCTTCAAGTTTGCAGACTGTAACTACTGCCTTTATGGAAAGGGACACAGGAGGACACCGCACAAGGGAGCGGCAGTGTGAGACGTAACCAGACCGCAGAAGCTCTGGCAAGTGCTCTACCGGGACATCACCAAGGGCAGAGGCAGGTAAGCTGGGCATCATGTGTAAAAAATAAATGCATTCAAGGGCAAAATAGGTATCGGCGAGTACTTGACAAAAAGTACTGGTACTCGGTCTTAAAAAAACTTGTATTGATACATCCCTAGTTTAAACCATGTCAGGTTTATGGTTATCTGGGGCTCAGTTAGAGTGACTTCCCCTCACTTTCTGTTCTGGGACAAACATTTACCAGATAGGAAGCCAGGGAAACCTACAACAAGGAAACAAATGCTGACAGAGGTTGTAGGATTCCCATACTTAATTTTTAAAATGCCTTTTTTACTTCTGTTTTGTGTTGTTGTTAGATATAACTTCACATTTCCAGGCCTGGAAAAAACAAACAGAAAGTGGAGGAATCTCTTCAACAGTAAACCAAACCTAATCCATCCCCGCTCTATCCGAAACAAAAAAAAAATAGTTTTTTTTGTTCTTTAAGCTTAGATGCCTAGGCCAGACAGAAGGTCTACGAACTAGGAACACTCATAGGGTGCACACATTTTTAGTTCTCTGCTGCAAAGCTAATTAACAAGGGGCATTTTACATTTCAACTTGTAAAGTCAAATTGCATTCATGAAGGGGTAAACAGGTTACCATAGACATGCAGATAATTTCCTGAGAACAAAAGGCAGGGAGACCATCCTCACATGACTCCAACAAATATCAGGGCCCCTATAGATACTCTCTTGACACTGACAGTTGTCTGTGAGTGCTACTTCATATCCTTCAAATGCTTACAAGTTCCTAATCTTGCCTGAATCTCTTAATTTTACCCTCTATTACAATGGAAACAGACTAAACATCAAGTGCATTATTCCTTTTTATTAAGCTGCCTATGGGCACTCTTATAATAGATCTGGAAAGGCAATCTTTGTGTAGTGTCCCTCTAGGCCATTATTATTGTGCCTCCTATACAGTACTGTGCAAAAGTTTTAGGCAGGTGTGAAAAACTGCTGTAAAGTAAAGTTAGATTAAATATGCTAAAATGAATATTTTAATTGTTTTTTTTTTATCAGTTCAATTTTTTTATCAATTCACAAAATGCCAAATGAGCGACCAGAAGAAAAATCTAGATCAAATCAATATCTGGTGTGATTACCCTTTGGCTTAAAACCAGAATCAGTTCTTACACTTGCACAAAGTCAGGGATTTTGTAAGATTAGAGTCAGGTATATGAATCACCAATTATACCAAGAATTCATTATAACTTGAAACACAGTCATTAACAAACAGAAACAACTTTGAAGTAAGCTTAGAAGGGCCAAACTCTGCTACTAGGGTGAAGTTGTAGAAGACAGTTTCATGTCACAGGTCATACACCATGGCAAGACATACGGTAGTTATACTGCATCAGAAAGGCAAAAGATGTCAAAGCAGACTGGGGTTTTAAGATGTGCTGTTCAAGCTCTTTTGAAGAAGCACAAAGAAATGGGCAACGTTAAGAACTGTAGACGCAGTGGTTGGCCAAGGAAAATTAATGCAGCAGATGAAAAACACATCATGCTTACTTGCCTTCATCAGAAGATGTCCAGCAGCGTCATCAGCACAGAACTGTCAGAAACCAGTGGGACCCAGGTACACCAATCTATTGTCTGAAGAAGTCTGGCCAGAAAAAGAATTGGAAGAACTGAAGAATTGCAGCCAAAAATCTATACCCCTGACATGGATGTGGCTAAGTGACTCAACTATACCCGAAAACATAGGAACTAGGGTGCAGAAAAATGGCAGCAGGTGCTCTGGACTGATGACTCTAAATTTGAAATATATGACTGTAGTAGGAGGCAGTGTGTTTGCTGAAGGGCTGGACAGCAGTACAAAAATGACAGTCTGCAGGCAACAGTGAAGCATAGTGGAGGTTCCTTGCAAGTTTGGGGTTGCATTTATGCAAATGGAGTTGGAGATTTGGTCAGGATGGTGTCCTCAGTGCTGGTAAGTACAGGTAGATACTTATCCATCATGACATATAATCACGGAGGCGTGTGATTGGCCCTAAATTTATTCTGCAGGACAGTGACCTCAAACATACAGCTAATGTCATTACTATGTTCAGTGTAAAGTAGAACAATGAGTCCTGAAAGTGATGATTTTGCCCTCACAGAGGCCTGATCTCTACATCATTGAGTCTGTCTGGGATTACATGAAGAAACAGAAGGATTTGGGGCAGCCTACATTCACAGAAGATCTGTGGTTAGTTCTCCAAGATGTTTAGAACAACCCACCTGCCTTCAAAATTTGTGTGCAAATGTGCCTAGAAGGCTAAGGGGGGTCACACCAAATATTGATTTGATTTGGATGTCTCTTATGTTCGTTTACTTTCCATTTTGGTTATTTGCTAAAATAAACTATTAACTTTTATTTCTGAAAGCATTTTTAACCACGCAAATATACTGTAGCAGGGCAGCTCTATTGCGTGAAATAACGTACCTGTATGTTGTTTCATGCAATAGATACTGCAAATTTGCCTTCACTAACCTCCCCAGCATTCTATCCTGGGCCCATAACCACCTAGCCTAGTCACTTAACAATGTATTTTGTCAGCTCCATAGTAGTGCTTTACCCTAAACACCCCCTAAAATGTGTCCAAATGTTATTTGTGTGCTTAAATTCATGCAGAGTGCCAGAGGCTTTTTTTTGTGGCCCAAAATCATTTGGAACCCTCCCTTCCCCCCAACCGCTAAATCAACCTATACCAATCCTCTATCTGCTGACTTTGCCAAACCCATACACACTATACCTACCACTTTTGTGGTCATATTTATGGATGAATTCCCCAAAGCATGTAGTGAAAGGGCCTGCCAGAATACTTTCAAATGGTACTGTTTAAAGTTTTGTTCTCCTATTATTATCTTGATAGGTAATTGCAGGATGTAAAAATGTGCTTCCATTTGTACAATGTGTATTTATATATTTGTATTATGACACTTCTTACCTGTCCAGTGGGCTGCCAATAGTGTAAGTAAGGAGGGTCTGGCCAAAGTAAAGCACATTATTTATGCATTCAGCTCTCAATGAAGTGGAGAGGGATTACCTGTCCAAAACATACCCCCCCCCCTAAAATGTTTACAATGGGCCATCAGAGGGGGTAAGGAATCTGATAAGTGGGCCTTATATTTTAGCCTTTAAATACTCCTTAAAATAAATGTTATACTGATGTTGGCCAAGAATGTTTGTGTCTAATCTGCTTGCAATGTTTATGTGCAAAATGACTAATTTTTTGTTCTTGTTTGACTCCACAGTTTCCTTCAACGCCACAGGAATGGCAGACTGTGGCATCCCACTTTGCCCAGCGGTGGGACTTTCATAACTGCGGAGGGGCAATCGATGGGAAGCACATTCACATCGTCCCACCACCCCATTCGGGATCATACTATTATAATTACAAGGGGTTTAATAGTATTGTGTTGATGGCGGTGGTGTCGGAGACATATGATTTTTTTTATATGTGGACTTGGGGAGGAATGGCCGGATGTCGGATGGTGAGTCTTTGCCCTTACCGAGTTCTACCGACATCACGAGAGTGGTGGCTTGGGATTGCCACCTCCGTAGGAGAACGTGGAAGGACTGCCATTTGTCTTTGTCGCAGATGAGGCATTCGGTCTGGGTGACCATGTGATGAGGCCATTCCCCCAGAGGACCCTCACCCCGGAGAAGAGGGTTTTTAATTACCGGCTGGCCAGAGCCAGAAGAGTCGTAGAGAATGCCTTTGGGATCCTGGCCAGCCGGTTCCGCCTATTTCAAATAGCCATAAATATGGCGGAATACAAACTAAACCATATCATTTTATGTTGCTGCATCATGCACAATTTTAAAAAAAGACATAATGCAAGTTATGTTGCCTCCATTGGCCTGAGGCCGGACTTTCAGAAACTCCAATGACGGCCCTGGAAGCTGGCCATCCTGGCTTGCCCCCCTAAAGCACCCGTGAAGCGCGAGAAAAATATGTTGAATATTTTACGGGTAGGTGGACCATTGCTATGCCAGCACATTTTGAATAAATTTTCTCTTTTATCAGATCAAATCTTGATTTTCATTTACTGCTTGGGTTTCTTTTAGTTGTCTCCTAGGTTCTCCTAGTGCACTTGTAGTGCCAAGTGGTTTTCCAATTATTAAATAACACCCATTGTCACTGTAAACACAAACTTAACACAAAAACTGGTATTGATCATTGAAAGAAGAAGCTACACATTGTTGAGTATAAAACCTTTTACTCCGTGCACATTCACATGTGCGCTTTTTTTTTTTTCAAAATTGTATTTTTATTGGGATATCAAAGAACAAGTACAACATTGTAACAAAATGTACATTACACTATCAATATAAGTGCATTATAAACAATCATAGTAAAAAGGGAAAGCAAAATGGAAAGTAACAAGTATAAGTAATAAGAAAGTGTTCACAGAAACAAGGCACATGTGTGTATTGGATCAAATCCTTATCAATGTACGCAGTAAGCCTAGTATGGGAAAGAGCCTAGAACCTTGAGGTCAGTTCAGGCCATATACACAGGCAGTGTAGAATTCAATTAAGATTAGGGCGTGTTTGGTAGCATGGGGGTCCCGAATTCCGAAAGGTCCCATGGTTCCCATATTTTACTAAATTGGGGAATGCAGTCATGGACCGAGGCCGTCAAAAACTCCATTGTCCGTATCTCAGTCACCAAATGTAGAAATCTGGACCATGGAGGAGGTTTATTGGATAACCAGAACAATGGGATAAGCCTCTTGGTGGCTAGTAATATATAGGATATCAGTTTGTTTGTCTTTTTAGATACCCCTAAAGGAGGTAGACCCAATAGGTAGTTCAAAGGATCCATCGGAAGGGACACCCCCGTCACCTTTTGTATAAGGAAATGTACATCATACCAAAAGGGTTGAATCAAGGAGCATTGCCAGAAGATGTGAAATAGTGAGCCTATATCAGTTCCACACCGCCAGCAATGCTGCGGAACTGATGGATCATACTTATGAATTACATCGGAAGTTCTGTACCAAAACATGAGAATCTTAATGGTTGTCTCCCTCTGAGTGACACATTTGGAAGATCTAAAAGTAGAGGACCAAATCCTATCCCACATCTGTATTGTGACAGGACAGCCCACTAAATGAGACCACCTGCGCATGTAACGGTGCAATATCTCTGTGATTGGAGTCGACTCATGGAGGATACGGTAAATACAGGAAATTGAATGCAATTAATGAGGGCCTTGAGCACCCAAGTATTCAAAAGTAGTTGGCTTATCTAGGGTCAGGGATGGCGATTTAGAGTGAAAGAAGCGTCTAACCTGTAAGTAAAAGTGGAAGAGTTGTGGTGGTAAATCAAATTTCTCACTTAAAGTGTTAAAGGTATGCAGCTTCCTCGTTATGGGATGAACCAGGTTCCGGAGCTGGAAGAGATGAACATTTATCCATGGAAAAATCCTGCCTAGGGACATAATATCTGGAATGAGAGGGTTGAATAATACATTTACAAGAGGAGAGCAGGGGGACATAAGGGGATAGCGTTTGAGGCAATTACGCCAAATGGTTAAAGTTAGTGCCATTGGCCCAGTACACTGACGTTTATATATAGGATCTAAAACAGGGGGGGCACCCCAAACCAAGGCGCCCGGATGGACCGGGTAAAGTACCTCCTTCTTGGCAGACCATTGGTTTGGTGCATGAAAGGAAGTCCAAGAGGTAATGGCCTTTAAAGTGGAGTTCCACCCAAAAGTGGAACTTCCAATTATCGGATTCCCCCCCCCCTCCGGTGTCACAGTTGGCACCTTTCAGGGGGGAGGGGGGTGCAGATACCTGTATATTACAGGTATCTGTACCCACTTCCGGCATAGATAGCCGCAGAATCTGCGGTTATTTACGCCACTTCCTGTTCACCCCCCGCTGTCTGCTGGGAAACACACAGGTCCCAGAGACAGCAGGGACCAGCCGTATTGCGCTGCGCGACTTGCGCATGTGCAGTAGGGAACCGGGAAGTGAAGCCGCATGGCTTCACTTCCTGATTCCCTTACCGAAGATGGAGGTGGCAGCACCCGAGGACCGAGAGACGGTTCGGCCTCGGGTGCCGACATCGCGGGCGCCCTGGACAGGTAAGTGTCCATGTTTTAAAAGTCAGCAGCTGCAGTATTTGTAGCTGCTGACTTTTAAAAAAAAAAAATTCGTAGCATGATAATATTTAGTGATATCCGGAGCTCCCAAACCTCCTCTGGATCTAATGGAAAACATCATGGAGCTTGCTATGCGGTGAGCTCTGCCATTCCATATAAATTTTAGAAAAATACTGAAGTGTTTTTAGTTGTGAAGCAGGTACAGCTACTGAGAGAGTTTCAAAATAATAAAGCAGCCTGGGTAGGATAGACATTTTTGAAACATTAATTCTGCCTAAGAGAGACAGGGGGTATTTGGTCCAGTTCGACAGAGACTTTTTAATATCCAGTATCAGAGGAGGGAAGTTAGTGCTATAAAGGGAGGAATAGGAACGGGGTAAGTTGGATACCCAAGTATTTGAGAGAGGTATTACACCATTTATAAGGGTATGATTCTTTGAGTTGGGATAATAATGGCGTTGGAATGTGTATAGGAAGGGCTTCAGTTTTAGAAAGGTTGACTTTATACCCGGAAATAGCACTAAAAGAGGTCAATAATTTATGTACTGAAGGAAGAGATATCAGTGGGATAGTGAGCAAAATGCAAATAATGATAATTTATATTCCCCCTGTCTCATCACCACCCCACGTATATCTGGATGAACACAAATAGACTCGGCTAGGGGTTCTAGGCACAGGATAAAAAGCAGTGGCAAAAGGGGACAACCCTGCCGAGTTCCATTTGTCATGGGGAAGCCAGGAGACAGAAAGGACGACATTTGCACCTGCGCTGAGACATTTGAATATAAGGCCTCTAAAGCTTTTAAAAAAGGACCATCAAAACCATATATTTTTAAGGTGGCAAACATGTAGGGCCTCACATGTGCGTTTCATTTGGCGGTAAAAAAACTCACATTTTTTTTTTTCAAAGTTTTACCTTGAAATTTCTGAAAAAATAAACAGGCATGTTTACAAACATAACATACACAACTCTGGAACTTACAAAGTTCAACATTGCAAAATAGAAGGCAATATCAGACATTTTATATGTGTGAAAAAGGTCTTGATCTTGCCTTCATCAGATGGGGTGAAGTCACCCCTGTAAAAGGCAAATTTAGAAGATGCACACAAAATGTGAGTCAAAATGGGGATTTCCTTTCTGATCTCATACCTAATGTCAACACGTGCTATCTCCCATCATGGGGGATCAATGGACGTGTTTTTGGGGGTGCAACCACTTCCTCTCACCTACTAGAGTTTTGGGAGGAAGGGGTTGCTCCCACAAAATGCGTACATTGAAATCCCCTGATGGTAGATAGCACATGTTGACACACTGTGTGCATTTTCCAAATCTGGCTTAAACTGTATTAAAACTTTAGATAAAATTATTGTAAAAAAATAAATAAATTCCAGGAATCTTTTTAGGATTTAAATTCTCTCTAGTACATCAATCATGTTCTTCAATCTTTGTTCAATCTCCTTGGTTTTGTCTTTGATAATGTCCAAATCACGACTACAAAACATGATTTCCTGGATCATCCGTTGTGCACTGTCACTGGTGAAATCACTGGATTTTGGTACCACAACCTGAACATCACCTAAAATAAATATACACACCATGTATTATAAATATGCAGGCATACATCTATTACCTGAATCTGTGGTGTCCGACACTGACCTGTTGTCCTTCCTCCACATGCTCAGGTCGTGCCCTTTATTCCCCTTCTTCAGGAGGTGGGGGGTCCCTGGTGTCCTCATATTTTCCGAGTCCTTGCTCCTTATGAGAAAGAAACAAAAGGTATACTTAGCACACATATATTTGAGTCCAGAAATAGGAATATGAAACATTGCTTGGAAGTGGGGTACAATTGTCTGTTTTGGCAGAGTTCCAGGCTGAAGACATGATTTTTTCCCTTACCAAAGCTGAAATACTTTTTTGGACAAGTTTCACACATGTAGACACCCCAAGTATCCACTGGAGTACCTGTGTAGGACACCCTAAAAAGTTTGTTCTTGTGTCCCACACTAGTGCTCCTGAGTCCAGATGTGTAAACAGCTGCTGAGTGTCCTCTCCTTACATTACACTGAATCAAGTTTGTAATTCATTCTAGTTTGAAACACATCTAGACAACAATGTCCTAAAATTCTTTGAATACAAATTATCAGGACCAAATGTAGGTAACCCTGTATCTGGCAAAAACATCGTATTTATTTGCAAATGAACGATGTTTACTCCGACCGATTACTGTGCCCACGAACATGAAAGTAGCCATTTTAAACTGTCCAACAGTAAAGAAAAGCACATGGCGCAGCATGCAAGTAATAATAATAATCATAACACACAACTACTTACTTTTTAGAAGCACTTTCTTGATCCTTCTGTACTGATCGTGCTCCCTTAATTTGAGGTCCGACCAGCATTTCCTTAATTGCTCCTTGGATCGTAGTACCCCAAAATTCTGGCGCAGACTTTGGGATTTCCTCCTCATTACTGCTATTATGCACCTGCTGTGTCTCCGCCATGTTCCTCTCCCCCACTGCGACGAAAGAGAAGGGGCGGGGAATATTCTAGAAAGAACATCAGGGGCAGGCAACGCACGTGTGCGCAGTGTATATAAAGCTAACACGCATGTGTCGTACCTACGTTCTGTGTGCGGAGGAAGGAGGAACGGAAGCGACAAACGTAATAAGGAAGGTAACATTTTAACTTGGGACATGAGTGGCCTATACTGATTCTAGATTGAGGCCTATATTGGGATAAGATTAGGAGAGTTTAGCCTGATATTAGAGTTTTTGTCTTTTGTTTGGTCTTGCAGCAAAAATTAAACAATTTAAAGACCCAGACTTACTCGGCAAATTTATAGACAGATACAAGGATATGCACAATTTGTGGGAGGTAAAAAACCCCTTATATCGCAATAAACCAGCAAGGAAGGCATCGATGGAGAAACTGGTGGAATTTGTCAAGACTCGGGTCCAACGCAGACCTCGAGTTTGTGGATAAGAAAATTGGTAGCTTGAGAAGCACGTATAGGAATGAGCTTCCGAAGGTCCATAAGTCCATGAGGTCAGGAGCAGCAGCAGCAGATGTGTATGTACCGAGTATGTGGTACTACAACAGGATGCATTTTCTAGAAGACCAGATTGAAGCCAGGGAATCACTTTCCACTCTACTAGCCCCCCTTCCATCCACCCTACCCTCAACCCCAGCTGAGGCTTCCGAGGACCAACCTGGGCCTTCCATCCTGGAAGAAATTGAAGAGCCCAGATGGAGCCAGGTATAGTATATTGAAACATATTTTTTGTGGGAAAATGATTGTTGTTAACTATATGTTATTATTGATAACAAATGAATGATTAAAACAAAAAGTGTTTTACATATCAATAGACAGTAGGGGCCAAAAATGATTGGGACAAGAATGAAAAATGCTGGGGTCAGAATTATAATCTTTTCTAGTTATTAACATTCAATTTGCAACAGTCATGAACTGAAAATTGTGTGTGATTGATGAACCAAAAACTAAAACTATTTCCCTTTTTCATACACAGGAAGACCTCAGCCAGGACGAGGCTCTGGAATGTGGCAAACAGGAGCAGGCGGGGGGGGGGGAGGGAGTGTCAGCAAGGAGGTGGGGGTTAGTGTCAGCTAGGAGGTGGCAGGGCCCAGCTTTGCCCATTCCCAGGTGCCTCCCCTCTGCCTTCCAACCAAAAGGGGAGGAACGTGGAGGAGGCAGCACTTGTCCTCATTAAGGAGGCTAATGACGCCATGAAAGTCCCTCTCGACGCTGGAGAGGCCTATGTCTACTATCTAGCCTCAAATATGCAGAAAATGGAGGAGGGCCAAATCCTCAACTGTGAAAAGATTTTTTTAGGCCATTCACAAGGGGTTGAGGGGGCAAACGACCGATGATGTCCACCTATGTACGCTCGCCCATCCTCCTCCTCCTCCTGCCACAAGTCCACCTCCAGAGCCACAGCCTGCAGGGAAGGCTGCAGGGAAGGCTGCAGGGCAGCGTGGAGGGAAGGCTGCAGCGAAGAGAAGAAAGTGATTGCCTGGGTTCAGTCTGGTCTGACAGAAGACGCAGGCTGTTGTAGTACCACAGCCTGGGGACATACATGACATATGCTGCTGTTCCTGATCTCTGGGAGTCCTGAACCAGATGGTGCTCCTATCTATATAGACTTCTCAAGCTACCAATTTTTTTATCCACAGATTTGATGTCTGCCCTGGGGGCCAAAGGCTTTGCAAATTCCAGCTGTTTCTCCAGCATTGCCTTCCCTCTTTATTTTGTTATTATGAGCCAGAATAAATGGAGATTTTTTGATGTGAAAATACTTGCCGATGTGTTTTTCTTCAAATAGGACAGTTTTTTGGTGAGTAGGCAGGTACGTTTCAAAAATACAATGTCAAATTAACAAGGGACACCAAGCAACCTACTTGTGGTTTACAAATACAAGATAGTAATGGTGTTGTGGAAACGTGACATACAAAAAAAGTAAAAATATGGAGATGACTATAAAACAATAAAAACAAAAAAAATACAACAGGAAATCTTGATGAAAAAAAAAAATTACTATAAAAAAAAAAACATTATTATGGAGATCTGGCTTTAAAAACAAAAAAGATTAGTCAGGAGATCACGAGAAATAATAAAGAAATAAGTTTGTGAGAACTCTGTGTGAATATGAGCAGCAAAACAACTTCATTCTTCTAGCATTATAAAGAGGCTGCATAGAAAGATTAAAAAATTTGCAGTGTGACAAATGTGCCATCTCCATTACGAACGGTCCTTTTAGCCTGACTGAGCGGCTCCGTCTCATACTTGATTCTGAGCATGCATGGTTTTTTGCATGTCGGAATTGCATACACACGAACGGAATTTCCGAAACTTTTTCCGCCGGGAAAATTGAGAACATGCTCTCAATCTTTTGAAAAAGAAAAAACTGCGCTAATCGGCTAAGTCAGTAGGGTGGACAAATCCCCAAGCTGCAATAAAGTGGGATAAACACAGAAATAAACAAAAAAAACAAACAATAAGCCAAAAAAGACAGTTGGCTAATACCCCAGCCTGGGTTGATGGTCCTGTATGGAGTGTAGACCTCGCCGTCTCCTCAGCGTGGGTTAGCAAAAATGCCAATTGTTTAAGTGTAAAAAACAAAAACATACATAGCGTGATACCGTCAAGGTAGAAAATAAAAAGAATTATAAACCAGGAATAGTGATATTCGCTATATAAACAGCCAGGGTGAAGAAAAAATATAAAAATTAGACATCCAGTGAAAAGGATAAATTAGGATGCCCTATCACCAGACAAGAGATCTCCTTACCAGATATAGGCAAAAAAGGGCATTTAAAGTAATGAAAGCGAAAATCCATCCAGTGGGAGAAACAATACAAGTGGGGCCGTCACCGTACAGAGAGCCCCCTTACCAGATATCAAGTTAGACTATGCAAGTAACAACACCAACAGGATGCCAGGTTACGATAGAAGACTTGTATGAGATGCAGATCGATCGCTCAGCAGATAAGGGAAGGATTCCCGGAGCCATAATAAACATCAGATGATAACCGAAAAGAGATATATGTAGACCAATAGTGTAATATCGTCAACACTGGTTTATTAGATAAAAAGAGTAACACTTGCATACAAACGATAAAAAGCTTGCATAATATTTTAAGCCGGCCGGGATAAGCAAACACGTCCCGTTCTCCTCGACGAGACAGCGTGGTGACGTCAGCACATACCTCCTCAGACGCGTTTCGTCACAGCTAACATTGTCAATGGGGAACGGGCAGCTCGCTGAGTCACCACCTCTTATATAGCCACGCCTTGGTCTGAGTCCCGGATGTGGATGTGTAGTCGCCATCTTGGTAGTGGGCAACTAATACCATAACATAATAAAAAAAAACTTAATACAAACAGTCTGATCTACAGACAACTGTATATAGGCTAGTATCCCGTATAAACACAGCAAGAACGTAAAAATAAGAAATATATATATGAATATATATATATTATCACATGCAATCCGTCCCCCAATGGGCATAGAAGGAATCGTGATAAATAAAAAAAAAGACATTTCATCAAATTAAAAATAAAATATAAAAAATAATTAATTAGAAATCCCTGTGTCGCCATATATTGAACATAAGAATACCCACCAATAAAGGATAGGGAAAAAATTTGATATAGAGAAAAACAAAAATAAATAAATGAATAAATTAAATGGCCCATATGTTAATATAAATAACAGGGATAATTGGGTTAAATTGATAGGCCCCCATGAAAATAACTAGTACCCTAAATTATAAATCAAATTAAATTTAAATTGCAGATACAAGATTGTTCAGTTATTAGACCAATCAATCACTACAAATAAATATGCAATAGTAGTGGTAATCACATCACGAACACATCAAGAATAACACTCGCGACATGTTCGTGATATTCCATGAAAAACCATCAAAAATTCGGTAACAAACACTTGAGTGAGTAGATAAATCACCACATCCGTGTCTCAGATCGAGTTTATAAAATATGAAAACCGAAATTAGGAGTTATCAATAAATGCATTCACATTACAGCCCATAAGCTGACTAAAAAAACTTACACTTCTTATGGGTGGATCTAGAATGTTGGGGTATATTCTGTTCCTCAGCGAGGGGGCTCCCCTGAAGATTACCTGTGGCCTTTCGGCCAGAATCTTTCCCAACACTCGATCATTACGAACTATATGCCAATGTTTGGACACCATTTGTTTAATATTCCTATGTTGTAATGAATAGGTGGTTAAGAATGGAACTCCTTGGGAATACATATCTAAATTCCGAGGTGGCTTTTCCAAAAGAAGGTCTGATCTATTTATTAGTTTAACAGAATCCAAAGCAGTCTTTAAACTGTCTTTTGTATAACCCTTTTCTAGGAATCTCTGGGTGAGAATCTCGGCCTGCTCCAAAAAAACACTTTCTCTGGAGCAGTTTCTCTTGAGTCTCATGTATTGACTTTTTGGAACTGATCCGAGCCAAGGCCTATGGTGGCAACTGCTGGTGGGGATAAATGAATTCCTGTCTGTCGGCTTGAAATAAGTGGAAGTGGCAATACGACCACACTCCACTTTAATTTTCAAGTCCAAAAAATTAATATCAGTCTGACTCATTTCATACATGAGCTCAATTCCTCTTTGGTTATCGTTAAGAAATGACATGAAGGACTGGAGTGATTGAGCATCACCCTCCCATAGGAGGAGGATGTCATCTATGTAACGGATTCACAGGACTAACTGGGGTATGTCCCGGGCATAGATGACATCCTCCTCCCATCTGGCCATAAATAAGTTGGCCAGGCTGGGGGCATATTTGGTCCCCATAGCAACGCCTCTATTTTGGTTATAGAACTGGCCACCGAACCAAAAATAATTATGAGTTGCTGCAAACTCTAACAACTCCAACAAAAAAGAAATCTGGACAGGATGAAGGCCAGTTTCTGGTTTCCTCACCCGGGATTCTGAGCTTCATCCTGTCCAGATTTCTTTTTTGTTGGAGTTGCTAGAGTTTGCAGCAACTCATAATTATTTTTGGTTCGGTGGCCAGTTCTATAACCAAAATAGAGGCGTTGCTATGGGGGCCAAATATGCCCCCAGCCTGGCCAACTTATATATGGCCAGATGGGAGGAGGATGTCATCTATGCCCGGGACATACCCCAGTTAGTCCTGTGGATCCGTTACATAGATGACATCCTCCTCCTATGGGAGGGTGATGCTCAGTCACTCCAGTCCTTCATGTCATTTCTTAACGATAACCAAAGAGGAATTGAGCTCAAGTATGAAATGAGTCTTTCCTTTTATTCTAGGAACAACTCTTTCAGTAACGAAAGTCATCGGGACAAACCAGTGGTAAATCTCTCCAGTGGGGCCACCATTCAGCAACAAAAAATTGACAGACAGTCCAAACCCTCCCCATGCCATCTGCAATTAAAAAAAAAAGTTTTCTTTCATTGGGGATATTTTTTCTCACTTGCCTCCCCTGTCATGCTCATACAAAAAATGGGGGTGCGATAGTCACCAGAACAGGAAGGTACAAAAATAATGTCAGATATTTTAACCTTTCCTCGCTCTGGTAAAAATGTATTTGTAGTTTTTATGTCTCTGTTAAAAATATTTCCTACCAGTTTCTGTCCTAATCAGAAGTACAGGTGAAATTTTCTCAATTGGAAACAGACCACAGTAAAAACCTGACAGGGATTGCAGATTTTCCCCAGTATTTCCCTAACTAAAAATATTTTTCTGGCTGGAATTATGCTTTAATTTTAGACCCGGGGATGTTGAATATGAAAGAGAGAAAACTATGCTTCAAGGATGATATTTTGCTACTTCCAGCTTTGTCATACTGTCAGGTCCCAATTTCCACAGTCACCTAGCTTCTAGACTGAGCAGCGGATTATCCCTGGTGATTTAGGTAAACCTCTTTCGACCCTGTATGGCGCTCTCCTATCTGTTGACTGACATAAAATTGAAAAGTTGTGGGAGTATTGGAAGGGTGATATTTTACCTTTGGAGGAGGAGGACTGTTAGGTGCAGGGACCTAAACTGGTAGTCTCATCCAAGTATAAGCTGATACAAGTTAAATTGCTGCATCGGGTCTACTATACCCCCACTAGGTTGCATAGAATATTCCCAGATTGAGATTCTATTTGTCCTCGTTGTAGACTCCATTAAACGTTTTGGGAATGCTCTTATATTGCAAAATACTGGGCTGAGGTCTTTGAGGAGATAAATTTCAGGTTACAACTGACTCTCCCGCTGTCTCCATTCTTAGCACTACTGGGTATTCAAGATGATGAACCACGTTCTCATCACACTAAGCTATTAAAATCCCATCTCTTTTACTATGCTAAAAAATAAATTTTGATGAAATGGTCATCCTCAACCCATCCTGGGTGCCCTTCCTATGTACAAGCTAATCTATATCAATTGGGCTGCCCCTGGAAATTTGATAAGGTGTGGTTTTCTTTGACCTCAAGATGAATGGTTACCTGTACTATTCAGTGTCTGGGTATGTGATTTGGGTGTTGAGCCTGGGGCATCCTTCCTCCCTCTTTGCCCTTTCTTTTTGTCCACCCGCCCTTTCCTCTTCCCTTATCTATGGGTATAGCACGACTCTCCCCCTTATGTTGAGATCTTGCTGTGGTTTATGCCTGTATTTCGTACATGTTTTGTTATGACATGTCTGATTTTTTGTACTTCTGGTTTCTAAAAAATGTTTGTATTGCTGTTCTCTTTCATGTCTTATGTACTTCTTCTCTTACAATATAATGCACTGAACCATGTATTGTGTTCTGTTCTGCTGTATTTGTGGCAAACTGAAATAAAGCACCCCTGTTTTGTAAAAAAAAAAAAAAAACTATGCTTCAAATTTTGGACTGGGGATGTTTATTATCAAAAAGAGTAAATGATGTCTTCAATAAAAAAGATAAGAAAAATAGGCAGAAGAGCTGAAAACTTAACTTGCAGGGATGTTGTTGTGGAAAAATATGTGGCTGTGTCCTGAAATTGAGAGAGAAAAAAATTATATTGCAGTTTACCAAACATTAGATGTGGTCTTTGCATCAGCTCTCTTTTCTTAGTTTTTTTTTTTTACCTCTGTTTTCACCTGGTGATCTAGCCAGTAACACACCTCCTATATTACTGAGACGCAACTCTAGAGGAAGGAGCAGGGGAGGCACAGCAGAAAGCAGCATTGTCAGTTCAGGGGAGGGTAGTGTTAAAAGTATTAGCAGATTTTAAAGATTTAGATAAGCTAACAAATTGAGGCCAAACCACAGCTCCAAATCACAAGAGTCTCCTCCAAAGCAGGGTACTGAAAGATATACATTGACTGTAGAGCCCATCTATTAAGGCTCAGGCAGGTAAGAGCATTAAACCTAATACACACTGGCCGTATGTCGGGCGGCATCTGCTGGTTAAATAGAAACCGGCCAACATTTGGCCCATGTGTACTGCAGCCAGTTCTGTTAAAGGGGCATTAGTGCAAAAGGTCTGGCGATTGGATCCCAATCAGCACTTTCAGCCAATGGCTGAGAGCGCTGATCGGCGTGTTCTGGCGGGGAGGCAGCCCCCTGTCAGAACACAACAGCACAGCAGGGGAGATCGATGTACTAATATTGCATAGCTAGTACAGTAGCTCCTCCTGAGCTGTCATTTTTTTTTTTGTTCAGCCCTGCTGGGTTGACCAGAAAAAGACTAGTAGTGTGTACCAGGCTTTAGGCTTAATCAAAGTGTCCAGCAAGAGTTGGAGGCAAGAGGTGGAAGCTGCAAGTGGTGGATGCACAGATTTTCATACTGCAGGTTGTTACATATATCACGCAATAGAAGGCATCGACAGCCCACTGTACTCGGGAACATCAAGCATGTTGTAGAACAGGGATCTCCAAACTTTCTAAAATAAAGGGCCAGTTTATTGTGATTCAGAATTTAGGAGGGCTGGAGTGTAGCTAGCGTGTGCAGAAATTTTCCTGGCATTAGTGTGAGTAAATCGTCACATTTGGTATTAGGGGAGGAATAGTGCCCCATTGTTGGTGTCAGTGTGAGAAATGGTGCACCATTGTTGGTGTCAGTAGGCAGAATAGTGGCTCATATCGGTGGAAGAAAAAGTGACCCAAGGGCCAGATACAGTGCCTTGAAAAAGTATTCACACCCCTTGAAATTTTCCACATTTTGTCATGTTACAACCAAAAATGTAAATGTATTTTATTGGGATGTTATGTGATAGACCAACACAAAGTGACACATAATTGTGAAGTGGAAGGAAAATGATAAATGGCTTTCAAATGTTTTTACAAATAAATATCTGAAAAGTGTGGCATGCATTTGTATTCAGCCCCCTTTACTCTGATACCCCTTACTAAAATCTAGTGGAACCAATTGCCTTCAGAAGTCACCTAATTAGTAAATAGAGTCCACCTTTGTGTAATTTAATCTTTGGTTAAAACAGCTGTTCTATGAAGCCCTCAGAGGTTTGTTAGAGAAACCTAGTGAACAAACAGCATCCTGAAGGCTAAGAAACACCCCAGACATGTCAGGGATAAAGTTGTGGAGAAGTTTAAAAGCAGGGTTAGGTTGTAAAAAAAATATCTCAAGCTTTGAACATCTCACGGTGCACTGTTCAATCCATCATCCGACAATGGAAAGAGTATGGCACAACTGCAAACCTACCAAGAAATGGCCCTCCTTCTAAACTGACCAATGGGCATTAATCAAAGAAACAGCCAAGAGGCCCATGGTAACTCTGGAGGAGCTCCAGAGATACACAGCTCAGGTGGGAGAATTTGTCCACAGGACAACTATTAGTCATGCACTCCACAAATCTGGCCTTTATGGAAAAGTGCAAGAAGAAAGCCATTGTTGAAAGAAAGTCATAGGAAGTCCCGTTTATAGTTTGTGAGAAGCCATGTGGGGGACACAGCAAACATATGGAAGAAGGTGCTCTGGTCAGAGGAGACCAAAATTGAAGTTTTTGGCCTAAAAACAAAACGCTGTGTGTGGCAGAAAACTAACACTGCCCATAACCCTGAACACACTATCCCCACCGTGAAAATGGTGGTGGCAGCATCATGTTGTGGGGATGCTTTTCTTCAGCAGGGACAGGGAAGCTGGTCAGAGTTGATGGGAAGATGGATGGAGCCAAATACAGGGCAATTTTAGAAGAAAACCTGTAATGCCGCGTACACACGGTCGGAATTTCCGACAACAAATGTTCGATGGGAGCTTGTTGTCAGAAATTCCGACCATGTGTAGGTTCCATCGGGCATTTTCCGTTGGAATGTCCGACAAACAAAATTTGAGATCTGGATCTCAAATTTTCCGACAACAAAATCCGTTGTTGTAAATTCAGATCGTGTGTACATAATTCCAACGCACAAAATTCCACGCATGCTCGGAATCAAGCAGAAGAGTCGCACTGGCTATTAAACTTCATTTTTCTAGGCTCATCGTATGTGTTGTACGTCACCGCGTTCTTGGCGATCGGAATTTCCGACAACATTTGTGTGACCGTGTATATGCAAGACAAGTTTGAGCCAACATCCGTCAGAAAAAAAAACATGAATTTTGTTGTCGGAATGTGCGATTGTGTGTACACGGCATTAGAGTGTGCAAAAGACTTGAGACTGGGGTGGAGGTTCACCTTCCAGCAGGACAACGACCCTAAACATACAGCCAGAGCTACAATGGAATGTTTTAAATCAAAGCATATTCATGTGTTAGAAAGGCCCAGTCAAAGTCTAGACTTAAATCTAATTGAGAATATGTGGCAAGAGTTGAAAATTGCTGTTCACAGATGCTCTCTATCCAATCTGACAGACCTTGAGCTACTTTGCAAAGGAGAATGGGCAAAAATGTCACTCTCTAGATGTGCCAAGCTGGTAGAGACATACTCAAAAAGACTTGCAGCTGTAACTGCAGTGAAAGGTGGTTCCACAAAGTATTGACTCAGGGGGGCTAAATACAAATGCACGCCACACTTTTCACATATTTATTTGTAAAAAATGTTGAATGTTGAAAACCATTTATCATTTTCCTTCCACTTCACAATTATGTACCACTTTGTGTTAGTCTATCACATAAAATCCCAATAAAATGCAATTATGTTATGGGTTGTAACATGACATATGGTGGAAAATTTCAAGGGGTATGAATACTTTTTCAAGGCTAACAAATGGCTACAGTTTGGAGACCACTGTTGTAGAACATTTATATTAGGCACAATGGTGGGAGTACATGAATATCCCAACGCGGAATTTTAAACAGAACATCCGAAAGCTTTTTGTATTTCAAACGTAGCAAAAAAGAATCACTAGCAGCCCAAAAGCGGGATTGAGAAATGCAACTTTTTCAACATAGTCGAGGTCATGACGATAGTCCAGAAGCAGTTTGGATGAAGAAAAACAGCTGCGCAAATATAGCAGCTTCTGTATAAACATGTAGAAATGAGAGTCGCAGGTGATCAACGGGTACACAAAACAAGGGTGACTGGAGGTAGTACGCAGAAAGGTGGATTACACCTCTGCTGCTACTCCAGGCTGTTGTGCTAGTAGTGAGGCCTCATTATGATCCAGCCAGGGTGCATCTGAGGCAGTATCAAGAAATGGGTCTGGCCCAAAGCTGTGACCCGCAGCCTGGCTGGATTTAGCATAGCATAGGATAATCAAAGTCTTTGTAGGTGCTTTTTAACCTCAAAGAATTTGGCATGTTTGTGTTGGAACACAACCGGTGGTCAAAAGGTGACCCCGCCCCTTATGAGGTCACAGTCCCATCATGCCCCTGGACTGTGACGTCATAAGTGGGTGGGGTCACAGGGTGACATCACCTGGTGACCACACCCCATGCCTATATAAGTCGTTGCGCACCTCGCACACAGCATTACAGCTGGAGAGTGTGTCATGTCAACATCGGAAGAAGAGAAGAGGGAACAAGATGACGGAGAAGACCGGGCCACTGCTAGCAAAAGAGCAGCAAAAGAGCAGAAGATAGCGGAGGAGCTCGGCAGAAGAACCGGAGAGTGGGAGAAGAACCGGACACCGGGAAAAGAGGCCGGAGAGCAGGAGAAGAACCGGACACCGGGAGAAGACGCTGGAGAGAGCAAAGAAGTCAGAAGAAGACTCCCAAAGTTGGAAGAAGACCCCCGGAGCTGCCTAATAAATTAGTTTAAAAACCTGTCTAGTGTGTTTTTTTATTGACACTTTTTCCCCCAGGTGAATGGGTAGGGGTACGATGTACACCATACTCATTCACATAGGGTGGGGGTCTGGGATCTGGGGGCCCGCAGACCCCGACAACCAACGGCCAGGGTTGTCGGGAAGAGGCCCTTGTCCTCATCAACATGGGGACAAGGTGCTTTGCGGCCTGGTATGGTTCACAATGGGGGGGGCGCTCGCTCGTCCCCACCCCCTTTCCTGACCGGCTGGGCTGCGTGCTCGGATAAGGGTTTGGTATGGATTTTGGTGGGATCCCCACGCCGTTTTTTCGGCATAGGGGGTTCCCCTTAAAATCCACACCAGACTTAAGGGCCTGGTATGCCCCTGGAGGAGAAACCATGGCGTTTTTTTTATTTAAAATTTGGCACTTCGTTCCCCCTCATGATTCATACCAGACACCTGTCAGCAAGCTTGTCGCTCATCGGGAAAGGAAAAAACGTAGTTTTCCTTTCCCGATGAGCGAGCCAGCGCGAGATGCACAGTACCCTGTCGCCGAGAACCAGCGCGATGGGATCGCGTTGGAAACACATTCTCGTGGTCAGGTACTGTAAGAACTGTCAAACAGCAGAGCCTGCAGTAAGCGGTTAGCCTTCGTTGACTACGGAGCGGTCTTTTTTTTTCGGGTCGGCAGTGGCGTCGTGATTGACGATGGATCTACATCGGGGGACATTTTTTTTTTTTAAATGGAATTGTTAAAAACTCTTGTACTGTCTTTATTCACTTTTACACTTTTTTGTTGAATGGGTAGAGGTACCATGTACCCAATACTCATACACATTGGGGGGGGGGATCTGGGGGCTTGCTGAAGGGGGCTTCCAGATTACGATAAGCCCCCCACAACCACCGCCCAGGGTTGTCAGGAAGAGGTCCTTGTCCCCATCAACATGCTGTTTTTTTTTTTTTTCCACTTAAAATCCATACCAGACCGAAAGCGCCTGGTATGGACTGGGGCATTTATTTTTGTTTAAATAGCTGGGCCAGCTATTTCAATCATGAGTCAATTTAAATGTGATTTTATTCATTTTTTCTTCTTTAGAAGTGTAATTTTTGCTGCAGCAGGTTCTATACATGCTACAGATGCGCCACTTTACAGGAAGACTAAGGGGAACCCCCAGGCACTATATTCAAAGGAATTTCTCATTTTATTGTTTCACTTTAAGTAAAAACCCTTGGGTCTGATATGGATTTTAACGCCACACAAAAAAAATGGCGTGATACTTATCTAAGCATGCAGCCTGGCAGGCCAGAAAAGGGGGGGCGAGCAAGCAGCCCCCCTCCAGAACCATACCAGGTCACATGCCTTCAACATGGGGGGATTCCTGCTCTGGGACAGAATGCCCCTTGCCCCCCACCCCAAAGCACCTTGTCCCCATGTTGATGGGGACAAGGGCCTCTTCCCAACAACCCTGGGCGGTGGGAAATTATCAGAATCTGGAAATCCCTTTAACCAGGGGGCCCCCAGATCCTGGCCCCACCTATGTGAATGAGTATTGGGTACGTTGTACCCCCACTTATTCAACAAAAGAACTGCCTGAAATAAATAAAAACACTAGACAAGTTTTTGACAAGTCCTTTTTGAAAAAATAAAAAAAAAAAAAAATCCAATGTCCCCCGATGTAGATTATTATTATACAGGATTTATATAGCGCCAACAGTTTGCGCAGCGATTTAGAACATGATTGCAGACAGTACACTTACAATACAAATCAATACAGGAGGGATCAGAGGGCCCTGCTCGTTAGAGCTTACAATCTAGAAGGGAGGGTCAAGTGGAAACAAAAGGTAATAACTGTGGGGGGTGAGCTGATGGAGAAAATCAAAATACAATTCGAATTTGAAAACTATTAGAATTCGAAAACGATTCAAATTTCGTCCATTTTTTTTTTTTCGTTAATTCGGTACTATTCTAATAATGAAAATTCATCTGAATTTTAATTCGGAAGGAAACGAACCGCACATGTTTTTAGAAGACTCCATAACAACATGTTAGCTGTGCACTGCACAGAAAATTTGTGTGTGTTTGGAGAACACCCAAACAGACGAAGTTTAAGTTAAAGTAATGGGTGAATTGTATTTATGATTACTACTTTTTAGCTTGTCAGTTACATAAATACACATCTTTCATTTTATTATCCGCTTCAGTCCACTACCCCAATGGCCCGTACACACGATCAGAAAATAGGACAAAAAATACCACTTTCAAAGCAATCGCATAATATTCTGATCGTTAGTACACAGCTTTTCGTTTAAATAGTACAGTTGTCGTTCAAAAATACAAATACACTACAACACATTACATCATTTTTATTCTGTCGGATGAGAATTTTCGTCACTTTAGTAAACTCTTAATTTTTGATATGAAGCTAGCATGCAAAAATAAAAATGGATGATCATTCGTCCAATAAGCTCTTCATGTGTACCAAGCATAGTTGTGTATGGCAAGCTTTGCTAATGTTTTGATTAGTTCAACAAGGGGCTCTGTATATGCGTTTACATCTCTAAGGTGACATTGTTCTACATTTATACTTGATAAATCTTAAAAACCCTTCTAGGAACTTTAACTTTCAGCATTAAAGAGTTTATAAACCTATAACAATAAATGTATTTAAGCACTCTCTTTCTAGCTCTAATTGCCAAAATAAATAGTTTGCAGGTTTTCTGGTTAATAAAAAAAGTTAAATTTGATTTTTAACTACAAGAGAGAGCATTGATAAACATCAGGGATCATATCTAATTTAATGTGGATTTGATTATAAATGATTTACTCAAGGTAACAGACGTTGTGTGTCTTAAAGTTTGAAAATGAATAAAGGAAAGGAGCAGTTACATAATTTGGCTTGAACGAAAACTGTCAAATATGTTTAAATATGTATTGAACATAAGGGATATTTCAGTTCCGAATAATCATCTTGTAGTTAACCCAACACACATTATATTCAGCAATCTGTGTTTTGATTATGCGCAGAATGTTGTGTATTTTAAAATCGATTTCCATCTGCTATTGTTTATTGTATCAACAAAGCCCAGTACCCAATTTTGTGCCTGAAAACTGCACTCTTGATGTGAGCAGAACATGGATACACAATTCAGAATATGCGTTTGATCCTCAACTTATCTTTGCACTTTGGCACTTCTTTACCTTCTCATACCTTCCAGGAACCCCCCACATAGAACAAACAGTTGAGTAAAGCATTTAACTTCTATCTCTATTAACACTACTTTTTAGCACAAGGCTTTGAGTCAACCAATTGTCCAGCTTGCTATAAGTAAGGCCATTTGTGGTTAAAACATGCCAGCACTGTTGCATCTCGCGATACTTGAGCGTGCGCGCTGCGGGTGACACGGCAGCCGCGCTCCTTTGTCAAGCTGACTCTGTAATTCCACCTCCACTACCAAATACAACAATCTTTCTCCATCAGAACTCAAAGCCCTAGACCTATTAATGCATGCACAAGATCTTGTCATTAAATCAGCGGACAAGGGCGGAGGGATTGTCCTCCAGAATAAGATGGATTATGTGGAAGAAGCAAATAGACCCCCCTCTTAGGTTGGTCTTCCTTCCTTTTTTTGGGGGTGGCGGGTACTCGTAAGTATGTTTATGTTCTACCCCAGACTCCTTCTCCTCTTAATTGTAGTTACCCTGACCCACTACTGGTATTTATTAATAATTTGTTACCTTATTTCATGGTGAATATGATACTACCTAGATTTTTGGATAAAAATCGTTTGCCATTATGTACATATTACATACATGTAGTGTGTTCATCTGCTCTATATGGACCATTCTAACGCAGACAAGTCAAAATGTGACTGTTCACAGTATAACTAATTTTGCATTTTGTTATAACTAATCCTCATTCCCATTTCTAACCTTCTATACTATGCCCCCCCCCCCTTACTATTTTCCCCACGTTCAATCATCTATTCACACCATGACCATCATGGATATGCTTGTGCACATTAATACATGTATATATTTACCCATGTGTATATATTTTATATATACCTCTGCTATTAATAATGGCCCGACTGCCCATCTAAATTAATTAATTACTTGACCACAGAAATGTAACCAATAAAATATTTACCTCCCCTAAACCCCCCCCCCCCCTTATAATTAATTCTGAATTAGGTAATTCATTTTATTCATTTTTATCCAATTTTATTGTATTTGTTCTTGACCACTGTACTGTGTTTGCTGTATTTTAGGCAGTCCTTTAATCATGTTTTTAATTTTCAATATTATTTATGATTATCTTTATTTATTGTGATCCTTATGGGTCAGTCATTCATAATAATGCTGCTGCATGCCATATGTTTGTGAATGTATATTATGTTCTTATTTGCTTTTCTTAATCACTGTTAAAATATGGAATGGTTCTATTTTAGCTAGTATATACCTCACTGCCCCCTGCCATTACAAAGTGATATCTATTAATATAATATAGCGTCAGCCATTGAGCCATATATTGCCTCAGTATGCTGCTAATCACCTTGTTTATATGTACTGGCCCCACCCTTACTCCCCCTGCACTTTATATTGCAGCTCCTGAGTCCCACTAGTTAGCTTCACAAAGGACAAAGCTGCCGTGTCACTCGCAGCGCACACGCTCAAGAAACGCGTCACTTTCCAGTGACATCATTCATCCGTGCCTTCTACCAACTGTGCTCCAAGCCTCGTTTGAGCTGTCTCCACCACGGCCGGCTGCTTTTTCCTCTGCCGGATTGGACTGCCAACTGATGACCTGATCTCTACCTCCCCCTTGTTGGGACTTTACATGCCTGATTATGACTTCACAAATGTGAGTTGCCTGTGTTAAGTGTGTATTAAAACTTGTCATACATCTGCACCCAGAGGCGCCTCTCTTCTTGTCTCTTCTTATGCAGCTGAGAACAGAGGGAATGTGATCACAGGTATTTACCAGGTAACAGGTATTTACATTTTTTTTATATGTATACAAACATGTTTTGCCTTTCATTTATATTTCAAACTGAATGGGTTAAACTTGTTTTACAAGGTGATCGTTTACAATCACTTTAAGGCCATCACATAGGACAAGGGGCACACTGGAGGAAAAGAGATTTAATCTTCAAATATGGAAGGGCTTCTTCACGGTAAGAGCTTTGAAAATGTGGAATAAGAGCTGGTTATGGTCAGCTCAGTAGATTGTTTTAACCACTTACAGACCAGAAGATTTGCCCCCCAATGACCAGGCCATTTTTTGCGATACAATACTGCGTCGCTTTAACAGACAATTGCGCGGTCGTGAGACGCTGTACCAAAACAAAATTGACATCCTTTTCGCCTCACAAATAGATCTTAAAAGTTATAGCATCTACAAAATAGGGAACAGATTTATGGAATAATTTATTTATGTTTACTAGTAATGGCGGCGATTTGCAATTTTTCGCAGGACTGCGACATTGCAGCAGACAGATCAGACAGTTTTGAGACTTTTTTGGGAGCACTGACATTTATACAGCGATCAGTGCTAAAAAAATGCACTGATTACTCTGTAAATGTCACTGGCAGGGAAGGGGTTAACACTAGGGGCGATCAAGGGTTAAATGTATTCCCTGGGAGGCGCTTCCAACTGTGGGGGGATGGGACTGACTTGAGGAGGAGAGAGATCACTATTCCTAATCACTAGGAACAGCAGATCTCTCTTCCCTCCTCTGTCAGAACAGGGATCTGTCTGTTTACATCTTTCTTGTTCTCTTTCCCGTGATCGCGGGTGGCCGGCAGACATTGCGGCCACCAGCCATGAGCATCGGGTCCCCCTGCAGTGGGCGCGTGCCTGCTATGGCTCTTAAAGGAGCTAACGTACACATACGGTGATTCGCGGGAAGGAGCCGACTTGCCGCAGTATAATGATTGTGGCTGGTCGGCAAGTGGTTAAAAAAGGCCTGGATTCTTTCCTAAATGCACAAAATATAACTAGATACTAACATTGATATGTAAAAGTTGATCCAGGGAATATCCGATTACCTCTTGGGGATTGTGGAAGGAATTTTGGTCCCCTGCTGGGAACAATTGGATCATGCTTTATTGTTTTCTTTTTGCCTTTCTCTGGATCAACTGTGGGTATAGGATTGTGTATATGAAGTGTCAGGTCACCTTGATGCTAGGTGACAGATGCACACTGTTGGAATCAGGAGTGCACCACAGGTTAGTGGACCCTACGGCTGACTGCTGCGGATGGGAGTCAGGGTGGTAAGGAAGGCAGGAGGTGCTGGAACACCAACACGGATCGCACCGGAGTTAGAGTGTAAAATTCCCTAGGGCGCGGAGTGTAAGAGCCAGCAGGTGTTCATCAGAGCCTCTAGTGGTGAGGATGGACTGGGCTACAACTGGCTCCAGGTCGCGACCCCCAGGGTCCCCTAGCTCACACCCACAGTAGGCAACAGGAGGATAGGGATAGTAAGGGAATAAGCCAAGGTCGGGGCAACAAAGTTCACGCCAAAGGTTCAGGGTCACAGGCAAACAGGGATAACCGGGGACACGCCAAAGGTCAGGGTCATAGGTAGACAAGAATAGTTGAGAACACGCCAAGGTTGGTAACAGGAGCACACGGCAGGCAGGAAACAGGAAGCCAAACAGACAAAGGTTGATCAGCAGGGCTGGCCTGCAGTGCAGAGGTTAATATAGAGTCCTCTGATAGGAGCTGGGGTGGAGCCATGCTAGAGGAGAGATTATAAAAGCAGTCAGGTGAGAGTCAGCTGGTCTCTAGAGATGAACACAGGGAGACAGGTAAGCTGACAGACAAAACTCTATTGCATAACCATGACATGAAGGTTTTCGATTTGTGGGCGTTTTCTTTGTTTTTTTTTTCTGTGGGTTGAACTGGATGGACTTGTGTCCCTTTTCAGCCAGATTAACTATGTAACCACTGCAGAGTTTTTAGGAAAAACCTAAATCTTAATATGTAGGATAATATTGCTGTGTTTTGAGCAGTGCTGTTTGTAGGAGGATCAATAAATTGCCATCTCTTACTGCCTTGTTCTGTCTCTGGAGCCCCCTAAAACAGTACTGTTTGGCTTTCTGTAAATTGAAACATATATAGGGATAAACCCCCTGCCTATGTTCACATGTGAGAACACGGAGTATTTACAGTTGACTGCTCAGACAGAGAGCTTTGACTTGTGGGATGCAGATTGTCACATGTGCCCTAAAAATCTGTAGCAGATATTTTAGGGTAGCAAATAGAGTGACAATGGACTACAGCATGAGTGTGGTAGAGTTTGCTTTTACTTAAATGCAGACTCCTTTACCCCTTTAACCACAATCTCCTGGACTAGCCCAGGGGATATAAATGTCCTTGTTTCCCTTCCTCAACAGATCAGAGGGACAGTAACTGATTGCTATCAGGGTACTGCATTTCAGGTGGCGTGACTCTACATCTCTGGCCCTAGGACCCCTCCAGCCGCTCGCCAGTGCTGCCAGACCAGAGATCCCTCTAGCTGTTTGTGTACCCAGACCTACCCTTGACTTCACTGTGATAGAAACCATCACAGAGAGAAAGCAGAAGCTTTCTAGCTGTTTATGTACTGTACTATTCATTCAAATAGTGGCTATTCTCCAATATTTGTGGCTATAAAGCCTTCTAGAGACTGTGATGAACTGCCACGGAATTTCCTTATTGCATCGCAGAGATACTGCACTTATGATTTCCTCTTTGTACAGCAAAATAATTTAACAGTGTTCTGTACTGTATGCACACGTGTTTGCCATTTTGACCAGGGGCATAACTACAGGAGTCACAAATGTGACCTGGCCCCATGGTGCAGGGGGCCCATGCGCCCACCGTGCACCTCGATAGGAGGAGCAGAGGGGGCGGCTGCATATAGAGTAATGGATCTCTCCATTTTCCTCCTGCAGGATGCCAGCGGAAAGGAGAGGAGGAGAAGCAGGCATTGAGCGGCTGCAGGAGGAAAATGGACAGATCAGTTCCTCTACACACAGCTGCCCCCGCCGCTCCTTCTATACAGCTTTTTTCTGTCACCCTCCTCCCGTGTGCTCTCCAGCCCCCCTGAGCACTTTCCCAGCCCCCCTGCTCCCCTGCCGCCCCTTGTCCCCCGCAGCTCTGCCGGGCTCTCCCAATGGCTGCTGTGGGGGGATGTGTCAGGATGGAGAGCGGGGAAGAGGCCAGTAAATGTGTCATTTACCAGTCCCTTATAGAGTAGAGAGTCAGTGATCCCTATCGATAACTGACCATTTATAACTGAAACATAGTAACCTGTATGTGCTATGTTTCAGTTTGTGAATGGAGGGGAAGTGCCGTACAGAGCTTTTCCTGTTCATTCATTCAGTGCAGTTGACGTTACAGAAATAGAGATTGAAGACTATGTACTCAGTCTTCTTTCTCTGTCTCAAAGGTGGGACATCAAAGGTCTGTTTTGGTGATATCCTGAGATATCTGCGAGGTCTGCGAGTGCACGTAGGTCTGCGAGTGCACGTAGGTCTGCGAGTGAACGTAGTTTTGCGAGTGGTCTGCAAGTGCACGTAGGTCTGCGAGTACCGGTGTATTGTCTTGTTGAGTATTAGTGTCAGGAAACTAGTTGTTAGGTAATTTGGACAGGGCATAATACCCAATCCTCATTAAATTTAATAGGTACGATGCCCAGCGGGTGTGGAGAGGTGACTCGTTGTACATCTTGCAGAATGTATGCGTCCCTTGATCATCCGATCGAGGGTGAATACTGCTGTGCAAAATGTAAGCGCATTGTTTCCATGGAAGCCCAGGTTCTGAATCTGGGGAAGCAACTGTCAGCACTGGGAAGTCCCTCCATACTAAAGGAGAGCCAGGAACGTACACGGCAGGTGCCGGCTGGGGCCAGCACAAAGGCGGGTGGAGACAGGTGCAGGCACCAGCAAAGAGTAGATGGGTGACAGTCAGGAAGGGTAGAGGGGGAAGTGCCAGGGAGGCCGATCCAGGGCTGGAGCATTCTAATAAGTACGCTCCATTGAGTGACATTGGTGAAACCAGTCAGGCACCAGCACTGCTAGAGCTGAGGGACTCTCCTAGCTTCCAGGGAAAGCGAAGGGAAAGGAAAGACAGATTCTGGTGGTAGGGGACTCAATTCTTAGAAGGACAGAGAGGCCAATCTGACACAAAGACCTGAAGCGCCGAACAGTATGTTGTCTACCTGGTGCTCAGGTTTGGCACATCACAGATCTGGCGGTCAGATTACTGGGAGGGGCGGGGGAAGACCCAGCTGTCATGGTGCACGTTGGCACCAATGACAAAGTCAGAGGCAGATGGAGTGTCCTAAAGAATGATTTTAGGGACTTAGGAGCTAAATTGAGGAAAAGGACCTCCAAGGTAGTATTCTCAGGTATACTACCGATACATCGAGCCACACCAGATAGGCAGAGGGAGATTAGGGAAGTAAACAAGTGGCTGAAGAGCTGGTGTAGTAAGAAGGGGTTTGGGTTCTTGGAGGACTGGGCCGACTTCTCAGTCGATAACCAGTACTATAGAAGGGACGGACTGCACCTAAATGAGGAGGGTGCAGATCAGCTGGGAATGAAGATGGCCAAAAAGTTAGAGGAGTTTTTAAACTAGGCGATGGGGGGAGGGTCCAGAGGTAGAGATAGTCAGCGTGGAACATATTCCAGAGGGTAGTATTGGGGGCATTAGTGGTAGGTTGACCAAAGCTCATAAACCCAAGGTAAGTATAGTAGCAAGTCCTAGTTGCAATCTCGGAACACCCAATAAGAGGATAATATGCGACCAGTCTAAACTACGTGGCATGTTCACCAATGCCAGGAGCCTGGCGGACAAGATGGGTGAACTAGAGATACTGTTGGTACAAGGAGGATTTGGATTTTGTGGGAATTTCAGAGACCTGGTTCAACAGCTCTCATGATTGGCTGGCAAACATTCAAGGGTATACCCTTTATCGCAAGGATAGAGAGGGTAAAAAAGGGAGAGGGGTATGGCTATATATCAAGAATAATGTACAAGTGAATTTGAGAGATGACATCACTAAGGGAGCTAGGGAGGAGGTGGAATCCTTATGGATGGAGCTCCGAAGAGGAAAATAATACTGGGAATATGCTATAGGCCCCCTAACCTGAGTAAGGAATGGGAGACAGATCTCCTATCACATTTTGGATGAGCAGCAAGGATGGGAAGTGTTATTATAATGGGGGATTTTAACTATCCAGACATAGACTGGGCGGAGGGAACGGTGCATTCATCTAAGGCTCACCAGTTCCTAAATGTCTTGCAGGACAATTTCATGGGTCAGATGGTAGACGCACCATCTAGAAATAAAGCATTACTGGATCTACTGATTATCAACAATACAGACCTGAACACGGATGTGGAAATATGGGGCAATTTAGGTAACAGCGATCACAGGTCAATTGGCTTCACACAAATCACACAATTAGGAAACATAAGGGGAATACAAAGACACTGAATTTCAAAAGAGCCAACTTCCCTAAACTACGAGCCTTGCTAGAAGGCATGAACTGGGATAAAATCTTAGGAACAAAGAACACGGAGGAGAGTTGGGTTTGCCTTAAGAGCATATTAAATAGGGCCATTAGCCAATGCATCCCATTGGGTAATAAATTTAAAAGAGCGATCAAAAGTCCTGGATGGCTTAACTCCAATGTAAAAATGCATATAAAAGCAAAGGAGAAGGCCTTCAAAAAATACAAGGTTGAGGGATCATCAGCATTCAGATTTATAAAGAATGCAACAAGAAATGTAAGGGCGCAATAAGGACGGCTAAGATAGAACATGAAAGACACATAGCGGAGGAGAGCAAAAAAATCCCAAGAAATTCTATATATATAAAGTATATAAACAGTAAAAAAGGAAGGACATACCATATTGGCCCCATAAAAAATGAGGACGGACATCTGGTTACAAAAGGATGGGGAGATGGTGAAGGTATTGAATTTATTCTTCTCCTCAGTCTTCACAAGGGAATCCGGGGACTTCAGTAATCATTAGCAGTAATCAACATGGATTCAAGAAGAATCCTTCTTGCCAAGCCAATCTATTAACCTTCTATGAGGAGGTGAGTTGCCATCTAGATAAAGGAAGGCCCGTAGATGAGGTATTGCAAAAGGATTTGACACAGTTCCCCATAAACGTTTACTGTACAAAATAAGGTCCATTTGCATGGACCATAGGGGGAGTACATGGATTGAAAACTGGCTACAAGGGTGAGTTCAGTTGGTGACCCCCAGGGTTCTGTGCTGGGACCAATCCTATTTAATTTGTTCATAAACGACCTGGAGGATGGAGTAAACAGTTCAATCTCTGTATTTGCGGACGATACTAAGCTAAGGAGGGCAATAACTTCTCCGTAGGATGTGGAAACCTTGCAAAAAGATCTGAACAAATTAATGGGGTGGGCAACTACATGGCAAATGAGGTTCAATGTAGAAAATTGTAAAATAATGCATTTGGGTGGCAAAAATATGAATGCAATCTATACACTGGGGGTAGAACCTCTGGGGGAATCTAGGATGGAAAAGGACCCGGGGTCCCTAGTAGATGGTAGGCTCAGCAATGGCCTGCAATGCCAGGCTGCTGCTAACAAAACAAACAGAATATTGGCATGCATTAAAAAGGGGATCAACTCCAGAGATAAAATGATAATTCTCCCGCTCTACAAGACTCTGGTCCGGCCACACCTAGAGTATGCTGTCCAGTTCTGGGCACCAGTCCTCAGGAAGGATGTACTGGAAATGGAGCAAAGAAGAAGGGCAACAAAGCTAATAAAGGGTCTGGAGGATATTAGTTATGAGGAAAGGTTGTGAGTACTGAACTTATTCTCTCTGGAGAAGAGACGCTTGAGAGTGGATATGATTTCAATATACAAATACCATACTGGTGAACCCACAATGGGGATAAACCTTTTTTGCAGAAGGGAGTTTAACAAGACTCGTGGCCCCTCATTAAAATTAGAAGAAAAGAGGTTTAACCTTAAACTAAATAGAGGGTTCTTTACTGTAAGAGCGACAAGGATGTGGAATTCCCTTCCACAGGCGGTGGTCTCAGCGGGAAGCATTGATAGTTTCAAGAAACTATTAGATCAGCACCTGAACGACCGCAACATACAAGGATATACAATGTAATGAGGAAAAGATGATCCGTACTCCGTTGATTGCTCTTAAAAAGTGTAATATTAATTGACAAGCCACAGTGACCAAGCGCAAATGAGAACAGTTGACGCGTTTCAGCCTATAAGGCCTTATTTATAACCATATACAATGTAATACTGACATATAATCACGCACATGGGTTGGACTTGATGGACATGTGTCTTTTTTCACCCTCACCTACTATGTACTATGTATATCACCAAAGCGTCCCAACAGGGATCCTAAAAAAAATTGCAAAAAATTGTAAAAAATAATATTTAAAAAAAAAAAGTAAAAAACAAAACAACAAAAATAAAAAACTACGGACACCAGTGGGGGGCCTTCCAGGGTCACAAAGGTGGAACTTGCGACTGGGCTTGAAAGGAAGGGCCCTGGCTGTTGGATCCCTTTATGGTTTCTTGCACCGGGGCCCTAAAGGTTCTAGTTATGCCTCTGATTTTGACCCTGTTTGCATTGTAAATCCTACTCTATTCTTCCACACTAATGCAAGTAAATATATACAGGGTAAAGTGTTAAGGTGTCACAACCAATGATCTTCTACTGCAACAGAAGCAATTTAACCACTTCTTGTCTTTTTTTTTTGCCACTTCAGTTAACTTAATACCGAGACAGTTTTCAGATTGATAATCATATATGTCTCTTACTGAGTCACATCATTGTGGCCTTTCAAACTTTTCCTTTACTTTGTGCATTCCATTTGTGTGTGATTACAATAGTACAGAGGTGTAACACAAGAGAAAAAAGACAGAAAAAAAAAGGAAGAGAAATTAATAACATCTGTTTTGTACGTACCGGCCAGCCGGCCGCACTATCTCTTGTTATTACTATACGTGGCTGTGCATTATTGCTTTTCGCCCTAGTAAACCTCCCTCCCCCCGCCCCCCAATAACCCACCCTGATTATTCCGAGGCACACTTTTTAATCGGGCTATTATTCATTGTTTTCTCTTGGCTTCAGGATTCTATGCTATGTCTAATACAACTTCTCTGCCTTAGTAGAAAGACAATTGTTCTCGGCGCTAAGATAGCACTGATAAGGAGCATGGCATTGCTTGGATCCACGGGTTCCATAGCTTCACAAACATATTATAATTACCTAGCCTTGTGTAGAATGTCCTTTCGCTCCATATTGTAGAGTTGACAGTTCCAACCCAGGCTTCCGGGGTTGGGGGTGTTCTTGATTGCCAGGTTTGTGCTATTAATTTTCTGGCTTGAAACAAGCATCTTGCTATAGCTACGGCTGTGTTTCTATCCCTCATCCTGTTGTTAACGTGGCCCAGCACACAGGTCTTAGGATCAAGCTCTAAATTAACTCTAAACGTAGTATTTATTTTCTTTAGAATCTCCGTCCAGTACCTGACAAGTTTTGGGCACCTCCAGACCATATGGATTAGGTCGCCTGTTCCTCTGCATCTAGGGCACTCATCATTAATTCTACGACCAAACATAAACAGCTTTTTTGGTGTATAGTAGGATCTGTGCAGCAACAGCAGGTGGGAGGCTTTTTGTGAGGGAGAAACCGACACCTCTGATCCAAATTCGAGAATCCTCTTCCACTGTTCGTCCGTTATCTCCCCCACATCGGCCGCCCACCTGTCCTTTCCACCTGATAAGCCAACCTTCATATTTCTTCTCTTTATTAGTTGGGTATATATCTCTGTAATTAAGCCCTTGGTGGTCTCTGACTTAATTATAGTTTGTAGTAGTGGAATCCTGCACCATGTTGGGGGTTGTCCGCTGAACTGTTTATTCAAGGCATGCCTAATCTGTAGGTAGCTATAGAATGCCTGGTTTGGTATCCCGTACTCATGTCTCAGATCCTCAAAAGATTTCAGCGTATCCCCTTCATATAGTTGCTTCAGCCGGCTTATCCCACATCTTTCCCACGTTTTATTCCTATCAACTGTTAGTAATTCGTGCAATTGTTTGTTGTTCCACATTGGCGAGTATTCTGAGATTCCTTTATACCCCATTATTTTCCTAGCTGTCTGCCAAGCCCTAGTGATCATTTTGAATGTCGGGATTTCTCCTTGCAATGAGTCTGCCTCCAGCGCTCCTGCTAGTGAGCTGTGTGAGTTCCCCTGTAGAATAATTTTAACATTGTTGCTTCCCCCTCCCTCAGTGGCACATCCACCCAATTGTTGCAACTGAGCTGCCAGGAAGTAGATAAACGGTTGGGGAACCCCCAGTCCCCCCTCCGTGTCGGGACGCTGCAGTTTCTGTAGGCCAATCCTGGCCTGCCCTTTTTTCCATATTAGATCCCTGAAGAGGGATTGGATCTTTTGAAACCACTTCTCCCCGATCCAAACAGGGGAATTGTGGAGTAGATATAACAACTGCGGCATCCAAACCATTTTTATCAAGTTGGCTCGACCCGCCACAGACAGAGGGAGTCTGCTCCAAGTGTCACATTTTCTCTTGAATTTTGATAAGAGAGGGACCAAATTGTCCTCAATAAATGCACCGGGGTCCTTGGACAGCACAACACCAAGATATTTCATTTTCCCTGTAACCTTCAATTGAGGCAGACACATCGAAGTAGGGTTAGCTAATAGGTCAACCGGTAGTAGCGATGACTTCTCCCAGTTAATAGCTAATCCCGAGAACTTTCCAAAGTCCTCCACTAGCTGCGTCACTTTCTTCAATGAGTAGGTCGTATCCCCAAGGAAGAATATAATGTCGTCTGCGAAAAGCGCTATTCTCTCTTCCCTCCCTTTTCTTTGGAATCCCTGTATTTCGGGTGATGATCTCACTGCTCCCGCCAGTGGCTCCATGGCCAAGACAAACAGCAAAGGAGATAAGGGGCACCCCTGTCTTGTCCCTCTTTCGAGGGGGAAGCTTTCCGAGTATTCGCCGTTTATCTTGAGCCTTGCCCTTGGGTGGTTGTATAAAATTTTTAGCCAACTAATAAATACAGGGCCGAATCCAAACTTCTCCAGCACCCTCCAGAGATATTCCCATTCTAGGCTATCGAAGGCCTTGGCCACGTCCAAGGACAATATAGCTCTGGATCCCGCGTTATCTGTTGGTACCTGAAGATTCAGATAGGCCCTTCTGATATTTGTGCTAGTGGACCGGCCGGGGATAAACCCCGATTGGTCCGGGTGCACAAGTTTCGCGATATATTTATTTAATCTGGATGCCAGCACCCTTGCGATGATCTTAACATCTGTGCACAGCAGGGATATGGGTCTGTACGAAGAAACTTCCGACTGGTCTTTCCCCTCTTTTGGGATCACCACTATATCGGCCTCTGACATCGATAGGGGCAACCTTCCGTCCTTGATCGTCTGCTCCAGCACTTTTAGAAGCTCCGGAAGCAGGACCTCCCCGTATCTCCTATAAATTTCCAGCGGCAGCCCATCCGGGCCCGGAGATTTCTGGCCTGACAGCTCCGCGACTGCCTTTTGCAGCTCCTCTAGAGCCAGGGGGGAATCCATCTCTCTCCTATCCCTCTCCGAGATTACGGGCAGGTCTACCCCTTTTAAGAATCCATCCATCTCGCGCCGGTTCGAACCCCGGCGCGACCTGTACAGATCTCTATAGAATGTAGAAAAAGTATGTAAGACTTCGGCGGGATCAGATGTAGTCTTTCCAACCGGTGTCTTAATTGAAGAGATGGCCGATGAGGATAGGTTAGACTTAATTAAAAGAGCGAGCATCCGGCCTACTTTCTCCCCCTCGCCAAAGTAGTTTTGTTTCTGGAAGAGTCTCTTATTCTCTGCTCTTCTGTTGATTACTTCTTTATACTCTTGCTGTTTATTAAGCCAAATCTCCTGTTTTTCAGGAGTTGGATCTAGCACATATTGTGCTTCTGCTTCCATGGCCTCCCTACTGGCCCTCACCTCCCAATCCCTTGATGTTTTCTTTACTATAGTAACCTGCTGGTGTAGCAGTCCCCTAAGGTATGCTTTTAGGGTATCCCACACTACCCCTGCTAGTGCTGTACCTGAGTTAAATGTTACAAACTCTTTTAATTTGGAGACTACTTCTGCTGGGCTGCTTATCAGATCCAACCATAATGGGTTTATTGTCCATCTTTTCTGACTAGATCTAATACTTAGATTTAGGGTTAAGGTCAGGGGTGAATGATCCGATATTCCCCTTGGTCTGTACTCTATGTTTCCTGTTAATCGCAGGGCTTCGCTATTGCCCACTGCCATATCAATACGCGAGAGGGTGGAATATGACCCTGAGTAGCAGGAATACTGCCGAGTATTTGGATTGTGAGATCTCCACAAGTCACACCATCCCTCCTCTTCAAGAAGTTGACCTAGGCGTCCCTCTGATACCCTTTCTGCACGGGTCGTGGGCGGGAACCGATCCATGCTGTTATCTAGAACTGCGTTAAAGTCCCCCACCACTATTATAGGAATATCCACCATACTATCCACAAATTCCAGCAGGTCCAACATGGTGTCCATTTTGAACGGAGGAGGAATGTAAACATTTGCTATCACCAGAGGCTTATTTTCCACAACACAGTTCAAAAAGACATACCTTCCCAGTGTGTCTATCCTGGCTTCCCTGCAGGAAAATGAAATACCCCTCCTCACCAAGACACTCACCCCCCTTGAGTAGGAGGTATGAACTGAGTGGTACTGTACTTGAAATTTATTGCTCCAAGCATGTAATTTGGTCTCATTAGTGAGGTGGGTTTCCTGCAGGCAAGCCAGTTCAACACCATAATCCTCCATTGCCGAAAACACAGCTGTCCTTTTAGCAGAGTCGCCCATACCCCTAATGTTCCAAGAGCCTATTTTTTGAGTTTTAAATGGCATCTAAAAAGAGAAAAAAAAAAAAAAAAAAAAAAAAGAAAAAATAACTCAAAATCCAAAAAGGAAAGAAGAAAAAAAAAAAAAACACCCCCCCAAAAAAAAAAAAAAAAAAAAGGGGCAATTCAATCGTATAATTGTGTCTACGGTGCTTGCCATCATCTCTGTGAGTGTGACAAAAAAAAGTGAAAAAAAGGGGAACTGGCGAGGGGCCCCCGCGTCCAGGGACCACTCCACCCCCTCCCCTTGTGTTATTTAACTGTAGATGAGAACAACATGTGCAAGTATGCTTTATTTTTATAAGCCCCCTCCTCCTAAATACGTGTGCCTTTCGTTCACCCTGGTATCTAATCCTGTGTCTCACTGTAAACCCCCCTCCCCCCCCAACCTCTACTTGATCTATCCCCATTCCCCCCACCCTTTTTCGTGACCCCCCCACCTGCCTAACTAGGCTAGCCCTGGGGGCTTTGTTGGTGACCTTTTTCCTTCCTCCCATCCATTCAGCAAAAAACACCCTGTTTGAGTACTGAGCAAATACTTTGTGACTTGCTTCCGAACTCCTCGCCCCCTCCCCCCCTCCCACAACCCGGTTCCGAAGCATCAAAGCAACACCTTCCAAACTCCTCCCCTCCTCCCTCCCTCCCAGAGCCCAATTCCAAAACATCAAAACATGTGTACTTAGTGAAAATAAAAAAAATAAATAAAAAAAACCCAGAAATATTCTCCTTTCTTTTCCAAGCTTTAACCAGCCTTATTCAACCCATGGCTCTACAGGTCCTTTTTGTTTTCTTCAAGCCATTTTGTAGCCCCTGTTGATGTATCAAAAAAATGGGTAGCCCCTAGGGCAGTAATGCGTAAGCGTGCCGGATACAGCAGGGCATATTCAATTTTGTAGTTCCGTAGATTGCGTTTGATATCCCTAAATTCAGCCCTTCGTTTCTGCAGATCTGGGGAGTAATCGGGAAAAAATAAGATTTTAGCTCCATTGTGCAGGATATCCCCCATCTCTCTTGCCCTGCGCATCAAGGTTGCCTTGTCTTTGTAATTAAGAAATTTCATAATTATTGGCCTGGGATACCCCCCTGATAATGGGGCTCTCGTCGGCACTCTGTGGGCTCTTTCGATAGCGAAGAGATGAGAAAAAGTCTCTGTCCCAAATATACCCCTAAGCCATTTCTCCAAGAACTCCTCAGGGTGGGGACCCTCACACCGTTCTGGTAAGCCCACCACCCTCACGTTGTTCCTGCGGGCCCTATTTTCCGTTTCCTCAATTTTGGCTTTATATAGGCCCATCTGCGTTTGCATTGCGTTAAGCTCCAGCTTCATTGGGGCTAAATCATCCTCCACCTGGCTCAACCTCTCCTCCAGTGCAGTTGTTCTAACAATAGTCCTTTGCAGTTCCTGACTTACTGTTATTAGCTCTTCCTTTAATCCCTTAAGCTGATCGCATAGATCGCTTAGAGAGGCCCTGCATGAATTAACAGCGCATAAAACGTCTTTCAGAGTAGGCTCAGCTATTTCTGATGCGTTTTGTTCAGCGACATTGTTAGTAGCTATTCCCGAGGGCTCACCCGCAGAGCTTTTGCTGCTCGCAATTTTTGTGGTATGCATTGCCGCCGATCCCTTTCCTAGGCTCTTCCTATCCCCTGGGCCCCCTACACAAGACTCCTGCTGTTGCTGAGTACTTTTAAGTGGTGATGAAGTAGAGGGGTGCACAAATTTCTCCAACTTGGCCGCTGCTGCTGCTGCTGCCTGGTTTCCCTTCTCTTTGGATGTACGGGTCACTTGGGAGCTGGTGTTCTCCTGTTGTTGCAACTCTTCGCCTTTTTTTTAGTCATAATTTATTATATTAGCAAGGGGAGTATGTGAAAAGGATTTGACAACCTTTAGACTGGCCTAGATTTTAGTAGTATTGTAATGTTGCAGTCCCAATGTTATCCTGCTAAGGTTCAGTCAGCTTTAGGGCTATCACCCTGCCTAGTGTGATGAATGATTCACAGCTGTTAGAGTTTTTGCATTATACCCGTGGGTAAGAATCTGCCCTGGTTGTGCAGCCCTTTAGCAGATTTATAAACGATAGTTGGGCGGTATAAACTCCTAGGGATAAAGTTTTTACAGGCACTTTAAGGCACCCAGGGACTATCCCCACAGCCCCTGGACCCAGAGCCAAGCACTACACAGGAAGAGCAATTTTAACGTTATGCATTAGATCTTTCTGCTCACAGAGTGGCTTAAAAAATAATAGAAATTGATGAAGCAACACACTAACATGATTGATATAGTTGAACTTTGCATAAATGAAATGTCACTTTACCAGGAATTATTCTGAGCCAGCATAGACATGTATTTCTTGAGTTGCTTGTGGTATTACATACTGAGATCCACTTACTGTACCCTCTCAAGGAGCCTCCGGTTCTTTAACTGGTAGTAAGCAAGCGAATTGGTGGAGGACACTAAATGCAGCCAGCCAGCTTTCACCTCCCTCGTACCGCTTGACAAGTACCTCACATCAGCGTCTCATGAGTGTGCAGGGAGTGACGTCACTCCCGGGAGTTCTTCGGCTTTCTCAGCCAGCCAGCCAGGGGAGATCAGGGAAAGACAGTGAGAGAACGAGTTCCTGAACCCCTCTCCACACCTCTCCACAGCGTCTATCCACCGTGCGCACACTTCCACGGTGAGCCCACACCGCCGGGTATGTCACCCGATTAACCGAGGGAGAAGAGGGAGCGGAGGAGGGGGAGAGCACACAACGTCCTCGCGCTCACTCACTCCATACCACAGCCCAGCACACACCCGTCCATCCGGTCACGCAACCACTTCTTGTCTGATGTATGCATAAACATGTGCTGACGGGAAGTTTTTAATTCTTTATGAATTTTGTCATGCAATATTTTTTGCATGGTATTTATAACATTTGCACACAGATTTTTCTGTTTTTTTTGGGACACTATATGAATTGGACTATTTATGCTTTTTGTATTTTGCACAATTTTCAGTAATTTTTTTTATATTATTGGGTATTACCAAAAAGGAATAGCTCAGTCACCATTTGTAGGTCAACATTCAAGAAACAAACTGCATGTTCCGAAGTAGGTGGTATTGCACACCGACATGTTTCCATGCCATTTCACCCTCCCTTTCAGATGCCTACAGGATAGAGGTATACTTCTACACATATGGCGGTCCTACCTAAAAATGTGCCCTCCAAGTCCACCTGCTGATTGAGAAACTTTAGGCCATGAGCTTCCCTTTAAATCCCACACTGACATGTCACCCACCATATAAAAATGCTCTTTTCCTATAGCCTTACTGAATGCAGTCAAAACACTCAACCCCAGGTCATCTGTTAAGATGCCTGAGATCTCAGAATAAACCAGGTAGTGGAGATGGAGGAACAGGTGCATACCAGTAGAGAAACCATGTCTTCTTATTTAAAAACTTTGGACAAGATGGCTTCTTTACAAAGAAACTGACTTATACAAACAACACTGCCCACATCATCAGCCCACTTGACTTCAACTTAATCCCTTTGGGTGATCTAAATCTTTAGAGGCTCCAATCCCTTAGCTTACCTCCCCCTCACACCACTTCCCCCCTTTTTTCTTCTCCTCATTACTATTATTCTCCTCTTTTCCAGACCCCCCCCCCTAGTGATGATACTCCACTATTCCCTCTTATCCAGATGGACTAAATGCCTTCTATGTACATACAGTAATGTAACCGTAATGGAAAGGGGCATGAAAGACACGGACAGACTGCAAATCCAATATAATAAGCATTTTATGGTAAGCGGTGTCCCTAATTACTGTTTGAATAATATTTTTAGATGAAGTTCATCTTCTTGTCCTTCCCATACATATAGATGAAGTGGATCATATATTCCTAGGACTTGCATAAGATCAGTGAATAGCATAGGCTTCTACAAAACAACTGTAAAGATTTCAGTAAGTTCAACTTTCTTGAAGCCTTTAAAGCTGCAGTAAAGTATTTTTCATAAAGTACAAAATGGACCCCCTTGCAGGTTTTACTCATAATGTACTTGTATGCATTGCATACTAGTACATAATGATAGACTTGCCTACAAATGGAGACCTCCAGCACATAGCTGTTGTGGCTTCCCCGGCGTTTCCATCTTCGCCCAGTCTTCCTTCCGGGCTTCGTACCTTCGGCTGCTTGAATAGCCTGACCAAGGTGATATCACTCTCACGCATGCGCATGGGAGTCACAATGCCGCAGCACACAAAGCGGGCTGTAAATGTGATATGTGTTGCACGTGCGGGGCTCAAATTACATTATCGCTGACAGACAGGAGGACCTCTAGTGTCTCTTCTGTTATAAAAGCCCTGCCTATCAGTGAATTTTGTCACTAGTGACTTTACTACTACTTTATAGGATACAAGTACTTTGAAACAAAGTGCACTTATATGCCCTCTTTTCCTGGCCACCCTTTCCCTCCACAGATGCATACTTACCTAGATCTGACAGATGCGGCTTCATTGTCCAGGAGCATCAAGACGTGCCCACATAAAAGTCTATGGGCAACTACTGCACAAGTGCAGCCAAGACAGTGAAACTTGAAAAGTTGAATATAAAAATAGGAATTTTTTAATTACCATAAAATCTGTTTCTCTGAGTTCATTGACAGACACAGCCTTCTTTATTCATAACGATAGGGTTATATCCCCTCCGCAGGAGTAGGACTAGGCAGAACAAGAAAACAAAACACTTGGCCACTCCCATGGGCCGTCCTCAGTCAGTATATAACCCTCTCCCTGCTCTAGGTATTCAGTTTAGTAGCAAGCAGTAATAGAAGTATCAAAAAAAACAACTCCAACTCCTCCAGGGGTGGGTGCTGTGTCTGTCAATGAACTCACAGAAACGGATTTTACGGTAAGTAAAAAATCCTATTTTCTCATCCGTTCATTGACAGACACAGCCTTCTTTATTCATAACGATAGGGGCGTCCCAAAGCAGTGCCAACATGAGGGGTGGGAAAACAAAAATCCCAAGCCTAATACAAGAGTCAACCAAGTAACAGGAACTTTACCCAGGACAAGCCAAACAATCCACTTCCTAGAACTTGTGAAAATGTACGACGACCAGTGGCCACCTTGCCAACTTGCGCAACGGCCGCCTGATGACAGAAGGCCCAAGAAGCACTAAGTGCCGAGAAGAATGCGCCATAACTGGGAAAGGAGAAAACTGATCCCTGACAGGATAGCTCAGAGACATCATCTGTCCGAGCCATCCAGACTAAAAGACTCAGTGGCTGGCAAATACATCTGAATCCCCCAAAACACATCCAGGCCAGATAAAGCCAATTCCTTGGGATGTGCTGACCAGGGACACAAGGAGCCAACCCAATGTCCTTATTCAAATAGAAATCCAAGGGCGGGACTCTGTAAAAAAGGACAAAGCACCACCCTAACCTGGGTAAGGTGAACGACAAGATAACGCCACCCTGCAAGTAGAGGTGATAGCCACCAAGAGGCCACCTTCCGAGACACAGTAAGCAGTGGAACCTCCAGAATATTTTGAGAGAAAGATAGAGAGGCCTTTGGAGAACCAAAAACACCAAGTTCAGATCCCACGGTGGTGGAAGAAACCTCCCCGGTGGAAACAGACATCTAACCCCTTGAACAAAAAAGGTACGCACCAGGGAGCGCGAGACCAGGAGACCCTAAAGAAGACTGCCCAGGCCGAAACCTGGCCCTCTATGGTACTCAAGGCCTATTCCTGCTCATCCTTCTGTAAATGGAGGTCAGAAACGGAGCCACCTAAAAGGAACGAGGACAAATCTGATGAAAACACGGCCCAGAGAAAGGCCCACCCTGTGGCCCAACCCTAGCCACTCCTGGAATGAGTTCATCGGAAAGGGCCAGAACTAGACGTTTTGTCCACTGGAGGAAGATACTGGCAACAGCCAGGGTCGCCAACAGCCTTTTTGGCCCACCCTGGTGAGGGACATAAGCCACTGTTGCCCTATCTGACTGGATCCGTACTGGGAGCCCACAAAGTTGAACCGTCTGTGATCCAGACCTAGTCAGATCAATTGAAGTTCCAGGATATTAGGGGGTAGTCCGGATTCCACCACTGTCCAACGACCCCGAGCCGAGCTCAGTCCCACCTGGACAGACCAGTATTGGTGGTCACCTTATTCAATACAAGGGGAGAAATGATCTTCCCCACTGAAGAACCGGAGAACGAAGCCACCAGACTATGGAACCTCTGGTTTCCTGACTGAGCCGAATCCGATTGTTTAGAGTCCTTGGGTATTTGTCCCATTATGCCAGGATCTCCCCGAAGGGAGCCTACATGGAACTGTGCAAATGACCTTGCCTCTGCACAGGTTCAAACAAACCCCCCGACACTGTTCCCAGCACAGGAACCAGGACAATCGCACTCTGCAGAAACGGGGCTTGCACAGCCCCCCGCGGAAAACAGCAAGCAGTCTGGTGACAGACGACCATTGGAAGCAACAAACTGTTTGGAGGAACACAGCTGGAAAACTATCTTATAACCTGACAAACTCTAGACACAACATGAAGTCATTCAGAGTAGCCCCCCAAAATACATGTCTAAGCACCACTGAGGCAACAGATGTAACAAGTGCAACAACCAGCGCCCTTTTGAGCCCTTCTGCCATCATCCTCAATCCCTGACAGGATAGGGAGCGTGGCCACCAGCCCGCAAGGTGGCCACATCCGTGCGGCAGAGACAGATAGGAGTGTTCAACAGGGGAGGGCAGAAGTGCCCTATACTAGGCTACCTGCCTAAGCGTTACACCAAAAAGTCAGGGGGGGATGTGGGTCCCCCCCACTGGGACCCTCCGAGGTCTACATAGGGGATGTTGACTGAGGCCCTGCACAGGGGGCACAGACCGCAGCCTCTCACAGAGGGCACAGACTATGGCCCCTCACAGGGGGCACAAACCGTGACCCCTCACAGGGGGCACGTACCTGGGCTCCTCACCGAGGACACAAACTGGGGGCACAGACCATGGCCCCTCACTGGGGACACAGACCGTGGCCCCTCACAGGGGCACAAACCGTGGCCCCTCACAGGGGCACAAACCATGGCCCCGCACAGACTGGGGGCACAGACCGGGCCCCTCACAAGGGGCACAGACCGTGGCCCCTCACCAGGGCACAAACCATGGCCCCTCCAAGGGGTCACAAACTGTGGCCACCATCACAGGTGTGAGTTCTTAAATGCTGAGCTCAGAGCTACTGCATCAGGGGAGAGAAAGAGTATGTGAGGGGGTTTGAATCAGAGAAAGAGCTCACACCTGTGATGGAAGAGGTGAGCAGTAACGACTAGGCCTCACTCAGCAACGTACATTTACGTTAGTACATTTTAGTAGACTAAAATCAAATGGGTTTAGTTAAATTGTAATGTATTATTTAGGCATTTCTCTAAAATTTACAAACTCATTATACAGTATACTTTTGGAGTATGAAAAAAACGAATATGTTATTTTCTTTATGATACTAAGATATGAACAAACTGATTTAGCCACTCTGGATGGTCTGAGGAGGCCTGAAATGCTGCACAGTGCTCTGGGCGGTGGTCTGGAGGCCTGTAATGCACACAGTGATCTGGACATGAACAGTCTGAGGAGGAGGCCTGTAATGCATTGCAAAACAGAGCTCTGGATAGTCGCCTGAGGAGGCTTGTAATGCACACAGTGCTCTGGACGGTGGTCTGAGGAGGCCTGTAATGCATGGTGCTCTTGGGTGGTGGTCTGAGAGGCCTGTAATGCCTCACAGTTCTCAGGATGGTGGTGAAGGGAGCCCTGTAATGCCCATTGCTTTGGTACGGTGGTCTAAGAGGCCTGTAATGCTGCACAGTGCTCTGGATTGTGGTCTGAGTAGAGGCCTGTAAAGCACAGTGTTCTGGTTGCCAGTGGTCAGAAGAGGCCTTTAATGCACACAGTGCTTTGGACGGTGGTCGGGGAGAGGCCTGTAATATACACACTCACAGTGCTCTGCTCTGGACAGTCGTGAGTGGGGACTCACGTCAGTAGACCTGTAATGCAGAGTGCTACTCTGGACGGTGTTCTGAGGAGTCCTGTAATGCTGCACAGCAGTAGCAATGCTATTGGGGTGCGGACCGCACCCAGGTGACACTCGCCAGAGGGGTTACACCATGTTCAGATCTAGGGGGTTGCAGATTTTAGTTGTGCCCCCCTTGTCGATCTTTTCATGGATGCTGTGCCTGGCCGCTGAGTGCCTTCCCCCCCATCCCCACACTGATGGCAGGTCAAGGTGGAAACTGCCAGAAGCAGTGAACTCTGAAATGACAGAGGAGAGAGCCGGGAGGTGAAGGCTGCGGAGCCGGGAGGTGCGGCCTGCGGAGTCGGAAGGTGCGGGCTGCGGAGCCAGGAGGTATGGGCTACGCTCTTCCCTCCTGTCAGTGGAGCAATCCTCCATAAAGCAAATGACACAGGATCACTCTTACACCAGCATGTTCACTCCCTCCTGCCAGGAGATGAGCGGCCATTGGAAAGGAAGAGGGGGAGGTGTAATAAAACTGTGTACAGCTCAATCGTGTGTCATCTGCTGTGTGGAGAGAACACAGCACAACCTCTACCTGGTTTCCCTACTGTAAGTTAGGGGTGGGGCAAGCTTACAGGCAAGGGGGGGGGGATACTTTACACAATAAAAGGGGAAAGAGGAGGGTGACAATCATTGGTGCTCAGAGGAGAGGTTTGTGCAGGATGAGAGGTGGGGGCCATTAATCCTGTGAAGGGTAATGGGGATGATTGGGGGGGGGGATTGTGCTAGAAGGAATCGGGATATATATGCTTGGAGGGAGGTTGGGGGAAGATTTGTGCTAAAAGGAGGGATTGGGATATAAAGGGGATTGGGGATTTGTGCTAGGAGGGGGGATTTATGCTAGAAGGGGGGTTTGGGGGAAGGGATAAGTGCTAGGAGGGAGGTTTGGGGGGGTTAGTGCTAGGAGGGGGTTTGGTGGAGGGATTACTGCTGGGGGGATTGTGGGGATTTGGGCACGGGGGGGGGAGTTGGGCGAGGAGAGGGGATTGAGGGGATTTGTGAGGAGAGGGGAAGGGAGTTGTGCTGGGGGGGATTTGTGAGAGGAGAGAGAGCGGATTTGGGGGATTTGTGCTAGGAGGGGGGTTTGGGGGGATTTGTGTTAGGAAGGGGGACTAGGGGGATTTGTGAGGAGAGGGGATGGGGGGGTTGTGCTGGGGGGTATTTGTGAGAGAAGAGCGGATTGGGGAATTTGTGCTAGGAGGGGGGTTGGGGGGGATTTGTGCTAGGAGGGGGGATTTGTGAGAGAAGAAGGGTTTGGGGGGATTTGTGCGAGGAGGGGGGGGATTTGGGGAGGAATTTGTGCTAGGAGCAGCGGTAGGACAACATGGTGTCAACCCGGGGGGGGGTGACACTATGTTTGACCGCACCAGGTGACACCAACCCTAGTGACACCACTGCTGCACAGTGCTAACTGCTAAGGTTGCTATGGATTCGCTTGCTAGGAGCAGAAGCACTCACGGGCTCTACACAAGTGGAGCTCTAGGAAAATCTGACATTCACATGGGTAAACATCCCTCCCTCACATTTTTTTGTTTTATTTTCATTCGTTGGCAAAAACGGAATTGATGTTCGTCATAGTTTTTGGAAGTGGGCGGAAATGTGGTGTACTTTTCGTTTCGTTACTGTAAAAAGGCCGCTGACTAAAATTTTTTCGATGACAAAATTAACACTGAGTATGGACAGACTCTTCTACCAGAATTATTCTGACTCTCCCAGCATCTATGCAGGAAGCAATCATAATAAACCTATCTCACTTTTAAATTCCAATGTAAAGATATTGGGGAGAGCACTAGCCAACATTTTGGCAAAGTATATGACAATGCTAGTTCACAAAGACCAATCAGAGTTTATTCCCACCAGATCAACTGCTATAAATATCAGAAGGTTATTCCTTAACTTGCACTTACCAACAGACAACCATGGGGAAAGAGCGGTACTGTCACTAGATAACACCAAAGTCTTCGATAGTGCTGAGTGGTCTTAACCCAGTCTTGGCGGACCTTGGGATAGGCACTCCTTTATTTATTGAATACAGCTTTTGTATTTCTCTCCTTGTACCAGGAAATGGATCAATGATGTCTTATCCAACCAGTTGGTAGTTCAAAGGGGAAAGAGACAGGGGTGTCCACAGTCCCCACTTCTGTTTAGTTACATAGATAGTCTGGTTGAAAAAAAAGACACAAGTCCATCTAGTTCCACAAATAAAAGGAAAAAAAATGTACAATCATATATACGCAATCTTATACACACAGTTGATCCAGAGGAAGGCAAAAAAAAAAAAAAACACAGCAAAGCATGATCCAATTAGATCCAGCAGGGGAAAAAATTTCCTCCTGATCCAAGAGGAAATCGAATATTCCCTGGATCAATGTTACCTATAAATATTGGTATCCAGTTGTATTATGTACATTTAGGAAAGAATCCAGGCCTTTTTTAACTAAGTACAGACCGCCTGCCGCATTTGTACTGCGGCAAGTTGGCTCCCCTGCGCGAATCGCCGTCATTGTACGTTGGGCACATACACAGCGATTTGTGGGCATGCACGTGCCGCTGGAGGTGCCCATTCGCGAGCGGGGGAGCCAACTAGCGGGTCCAGCGTACTCGATGTCGGCCAGCCACCCATGATCGTTCCACAGACAGGCAGAACAGGGATCTGTCAGTGTAAACAAACAGATCCCCGTTCTGTCAGGGGAAGAAAGAGAGAGCATCTGTTCCTAGTGATTAGGAACAAGGATCTCTCGCCTCCTACAGTCAGCCCAGCCCCCATACAGTTAGCAAAACCTCCCAGGGAACACACTTAACCCCTTGATTGCCCCCTAGTGGTAACCCCTTCCCTGCCAGTGATATTTATACAGTAATCAGTGGCTATTTTTAGCTCTGATCGATGTATAAATGTCAATGGACCCAAAAAAGTGTCAAAAGTGTCTGATCTGTCTGCCGAAATGTCGCAGTCCTGCTAAAAATCGCAGATCACCGCCATTACTAGTAAAAAATAAACATGCCATAAATATATTCCCTATTTTGTAGATGCTATAGCTAAAGTTTCAAAAGTGTCTGATCTGTCTGCCGAAATGTCGCAGTCCTGCTAAAAATCGCAGATCACCGCCATTACTAGTAAAAAATAAACATGCCATAAATATATTCCCTATTTTGTAGATGCTATAACTTTAGTGCAAACCAATCACTATACGCTTTTTGCGATATTTTTTTTTTACCAAAAATATGTAGAAGAATACATATTAGCCTAAACTGATGAAGAAATGTATTTATTTATTTTTTGGAATATTTATTATAGCAAAAAGTAAAAAATATTGTTTTTTTTTCAAATTGTCGCTCTTTTTTTGTTTATATCGCAAAAAATAAAAACCGCAGAAGTGATCAAATACCACCAAAAGAAAGTCATCTTTGTGGGAAAAATGGGACATCAATTTTGTTTGGGTACAGCGTTGCACGACCTCACAATTGTCAATTAAAGCGACGCAGTGAGGTATCACAAAAAATGGCCTGGCCATTAAGGGAGCATATTTCCAGTCCTTAAGTGGTTCAAGCAATCTATTGAGCTGGACAGAACCAGCTCTTGAGTGAGTATATTCCACTGTGAAAAAGTCCTATATGGCAATCCAAACTGATGCGTGCAGGTGCACCGGAGCATGTTTTTCAGCACTAAGGATATCTCAGCATAACGAATGTTATCACTTTTGGATTTCACCTGCACGTATCAGTTTATAGGACTTTTTCACAGTTCTTTGGAATCAACCAGTGAGCACTTGTGGTGTTTTATATGGAGCATTTAACACTGATGATGTTTATCTATGCACTTTAATATTTGATGTACAATATTGGGGCACTTATGGTGTCTTATACAGAGTACTTAGTACTGTTTATTTTTGATGTATAATATTTATGTTTGCATTTTGTCCTAATTTTGCACTTGGTTGTACCTTTGCACTCTGCACTTTATTTTTATTGGAGCAGCAAGTAGTGCTTAATTTAGATTAGTACTCTTACATTTTTCAGAATAATTATATTTTATTTGTTTTACTTAAGCGCAGCGCATATTTTTATCTTTGCAAGATTAAATTGTGTCGGATTGGGAATCGAGTGTAAGAAGTGGTGCAAGCGTATTGCTTTCCAGAATGGAAGTTGGAACTGACCATTGTCGTTAGTCAAGGCTTGTATGAAAGGCCAGTTGTTGTCTACTAGGAAGTGTGATGCTCTGTCTCTACCAGTGGTTGTGAGTGTCTCATATCCCGTTCGTTCTAGAAAAGCCGGATTACCCAAAATCGGGTAAAGAGGGGAAGTATTGGTTGAGAGGGAAGTAGCAAATAACATGGATGCACCTACCCGAAGGGTTGTGCCAATCACTGGGTGTGACCTCAATGTTAGAGGCAGATGATGAAAGCACCAAACCGCTCCTTTCAATGTGGATTTGGACTGTGCCTGTTCTAACTGTGTCCACAATTTGTTCTTGCTATGTTGATTCCAATCTATTATTCTGCCTAAATGAATGGCCAAATAATAATCCTTCAAATCTGGTAGGGCTAGACCTCTGTAGTGTTTGGGTAGGGTTAGATAGCACCTCCGTAGCCTGGGCTTCGAGTTAGCCCATATAAATTTGATAAAGAGGGAGTGTATTTTTTTTAAAATATTGGGTTGGGATTCTGATCGGAAGGGCTTGAAATAGATATAAGAATTTCGGGAGTATCGACATTTTAAGCAGATTACACCTTCCGAACCATGAGTGAAGTCCTTTGTTCCAGTCTTCCAGAAGTAGTCGGGTCTTAAGCAGCAAGGGTGGGAAATTAAGGTAAAAAGTACGTTTTAAGTCAATGGGGATCAGGGTTCCCAGGTACTTAAGGGAGGTGTCTGACCATTTAAATCTGAACTGCGATTTGAGAGAGGTCAATCTACTTGGAGGTACGTTAATCCCCATTGCTGCCGATTTATCAAAGTTAATCTTTAGATTGGCAAGAGTTCCGTATCTATCAAATTCCTTGAGGAGGTTTGGTAATGATATCGCAGGCTTTGTTAGAGAAAACATGAGGTCATCAGAGATCTTGTACTGATTTCTTTTCACTGACACTCCCGATATATCAGGGTTTGATTGCACAGTGCATAAAAAGGGTTCTAGGGCTAAGGCAAAAAGGAGGGGTGAGAGCGGGCATCCCTGCCTAGTGCCATTTGATATTGTAAATGAGTCCGACAGGACTCCATTGACCTTGACCTGAGCGGTGTGTGTGGAGTAAATACTATGAATCCACTGTAACATTTTATGTCCTAGGCCAATATGTTTGAGGATAGATGTCATAAAATCCCAGTTGACGCGGTCAAACGACTTCTCAGCATCTGTGCTGAGAAAGACGCACGGGATTTTTGTTTTGGTAGCTATGTGTATGAGATTGAGTACTTTGGTGGTGTTGCCCCTAGCTTCTCTGGCAGGGATAAACCCCACTTGATCTAAGTGAATTAGGTCAGGCATAAACTGGGTTAGTCTTTTGGCCAGTATTTTCGTGAATAATTTAGGGTCTAGATTTAGAAGGGATATAGGTCTGTAACTGCCACACGCTGCCGGATCTTTTCCCTCCTTTGCTATGAGAGATATGTGTGCTCTCAACATGTCTCGAGGAAGGGTAGCTCCGTCGCCTAATCCGTTAAACATCCTTACTATATGAGGCCAAACGGCAGAAGAGCTTGGTAGTATTATAGGGTGAACCCATCCGGGCCCGGGGCTTTACCTGGTTTCATCCCACCCACAGCTCGTTGCAACTCCTCCATAGTAATGGGGTCTTCCAGTCCTTCCCTTATTTCCGTCGATAGTTGGGGAATCTGCGACGCTGAAAGGTAGTCATTTATCGTTGTTTCGTTTGGGGATCTGAGTGGGAGATTATATAGAGACACGTAATAATCCCTGAATGCTGTTGCTATCTGAGTTGAGGTGTACTTCTTTTGTCCTGTTGAGTCTATGATTTGGGGGATATATGTGTTAAGTCGGTGATCCCTAACTGCCTTAGCAAGAAGTTTTCCACACTTATTTCCCAATTCATAGGATAACTTTTGGCACCTCTGTAATGCTGCTTTGGCTCTATAGTGCAACAGATCCACTGTTTGTTTTCTAAGCGATGTCAGTTCTGCTTCTAGAGAGGCGACTGGTGTTGTTTTGTGTTTTGATTCTATGTCGTGTATCTTGTGAAGGAGTTCAGTCAGTAGGCGTTCTCTTTCTTTTTTGATGCATGCGACGTGTTTGATGAATACTACTCTTATCACGGTTTTGTGAGCTTCCCATAAAATACCAGTGTCACAATCTGCAGTATCGTTAGTTTGAAAGTAGTGTTGAAGCTCAGTCTTGATGTCCGTCAGGACCACTGGTATCTGTAGTAGGCTCTTGTTTAGTCTCCAGTATTTAGATTTGGGGGTCATGGAGGACGATAGACAATAGCGCATGGTGATAGGAGCATGGTCCGACCATGTTATATTGCCTATTTCAACCTTGTGAACTGCTTCAAGCTGACCATGGGGGATAAAGAAGTAGTCTATCCTCAAGTACACTTTGTGTAGGGCTGAAAAGAAAGTGCAGTCTCTTTCCCCGGAGTGGAGTAGCCTCCATACGTCTATCAGTTGGGCATCATGTAAGTCCAGATTTATACGTTTATGTGTGCCTGTACGCAGAGAGGAGGTCTGAGAAGAGGTGTCAACCGCAGGGGCTAAAGGTATGTTAATGTCACCCCCAGGATTAACTGTCCTTCTTTGAATTCTGTGAGTAAGTTTAATATATGATGGAGGAAGGCGTCTTGTCGATCATTAGGAGCATACACTGTGGCTAGGGTCATCTTCGTGCCCCGCAATAATCCCTTGATGAACACGTATCGACCCTCATCTATCAAGATGTCGCTACATGTCCATGGTACCCCCCCTGATATCAATATAGACACTCCCTTGGATTTGGCAGCTGCATTTGTAGCATGGTACACATGTGGGAAGTAGCGGTTTTTAAGGTAGATAGGATTGCCGGACCTGAAGTGGGTCTCCTGTATAAACGCTACATCAATGTGGGCTCTTTTAAGGTAATTTAGCAGTATGCAGAGCTTTTCGGGAATGTTAAGGCCCTTCGCGTTCAGTGAATAGATATTGATGGAGTCCATTGTCACCTGGTGTAATGGGGGTCGGGTAGGAAGGACGGGGTGGGATAAGGAAGGAAATGGGGAGATAAAGCGGGGTGAAAGTAGATAGATAGGGGAGAAAATTTAGAAGGAAGAGAGGTAATAGAAGAAAATATATAAACCGTCAAGAACAACGGACAGGTGAGACCTTCTGTCCGTAAAGTAATTGTAAAACAAAAAAGTTTTTCCAGGAAGCATGTCCTAGTTCTCACCAGGAAGAATGCTTCGTCCTACTGGGGAAGAGGTGAGAGTAGACCGAGAGAGGATCCCCCAGTCCACCCCCGTCCCTCCCAGCTTGACAACATCATTTAAATATCTACCCTAAACATCCAGGTATGTAACAGTGAGTAAATAGAGAACAAAAACAACAGAGGTAAGGCATCTCATCCAAAATAAAACAGCTTAATATACTATGTTGGCCCTCACATAAGTCTACCCGTTTTGGAGTGGGGGGAGAGTACAGCAAGTGGGGAGAGGGGAGACAATGATAACATCATCTACTAACGTCATGTCCCCCATCCTCAAAGTTCTCAGCCCCAAATACCCAAGGTCCGTAGCATGTCCCCCAATAATCATTGTGGTGGGTGTCTGGGGGGAGGTGGATTACATGGATTGCATTAGTGTAGACTGATGTCATGTGCCCAGAGCCTTCCTGGGCCACGGTCACAAAGTTGCTTGATAATGTATATAGTCAACTCTTGGTGGTGGTGGGACTGAAGCTCACCCCTCCCCTCTCACGTCCCATTGATTCATGTCGCATTGACCCCTTCTACCGGTCTCCCCGGCCACATCTATGGGAGTTAAGGGTTCTGTAGTGCAGTCCCCTATTAAATAGATGTGTATTATGGCCGGTTCCAGTGTCTAACTGGCGTCTGGGACGGCTGCAAAAGCAATGAGAGTTCCCCCTGCATGTTGCTAAGAATGGTCATATAAATACTTATCCCAGCATGATAAAAAAAAAAAAAAAAAAAAGGGGGGGGGGGGGTGAGAAGAACAATGCTAAGGATAGTATCGTTCATGTAATTTGACCTGATACTTGACTTCACATGCTGCCCAAGTTAGAAGTGTTGATTCCAAGGGTGACTATAGTCTGTGTTTGCAGAGCTTCCTCTTGGATATAGCGACATCATCTTCTCAGCATCGTCGGCGCGCCCTGCATGGAATAGCGCTGGGCGGGGCGGGAGGAGAGAGAACAGAAACAAATACAACCAGAGGAGTTCACACATGTTCCATATAATGTCTATGTGGGAAAAAACACCACCCCTCTCTCCCATGTCTCCCCTTCCCGCTCCGCCTGCTGCAGGGAGGTCTCGTGCACCCGAACAGACCCTCGCGGTTGTCTATGCAGGTGATGGGTGTACACGTCTCTGCTTTATATACAATGTTTCCCCCCCAGTCACCCAGCACGTCAGCATCGTCTCCGGTTAGAAGGGCAGGGAACCACTGGAAGAGGGGTAAAAAGTGAAAGTAGTAGAGGAATGTATTATGAGGGGAGGGCTTTCTAATGACTCACCCCGCTGTCTCCATCAGTTAATCCTCCCTTGGTGCTTCTGCCGAGGTATAGCGGGATCTACGCCTGCCCCTCTGTGGTCTCGGCGATCGGGCTCTCCTCAAGTTGGATGGACCGGAGCGGGGGGTGAAGCGCTGCAACGGCTGGAGCCAATCCGGAACCTCAAAGGGATCTGTGTCCAAAAATGCGAACAAGGCAGGGAGATCAGCAGGGGTCTGGAGGGTAAAGGATTGCTGAGCTTTCTTGAAAGTTACTGAGATGGGGAAGCCCCATCTATATGTAATTCCAGCGTGTCTAGCAGCCTCTAATATCGGCTTCAGCAGAGCTCTCCGCTGCAGTGTCGATCTAGATAGATCCGGCATGATCTTTAGGATGGCCCCATCGAATTCAACTTCTCCCTTCTCCCATGCCGTTCACAGTACTAACTCCTTGTGTGTGTACTGATGAATACGGCAAATGACATCTCTCGGTCTTTCCGTATCAGTCGATCGGAGACCCAGGGCTCTATGAATCCGGTCAAATGACAGGGTAGGTGGGAAGAGTTCTCCCAGCATGTCTCTGAATATCGCCAAGGTGGATGCCGCTAGGTCCTCCGTCCCAGTAGCTTCTGGTAAGCCCCTCAGGCATAAGTTGTTGAGCCTGCTGCGATCTTCCATCTCCTCTAAATGGAGTTGTTGTCTGAGGATCGTATTCGCTTGCGTGGTGTGCAATGCCTCGACTGCCGATATTTGCCGTTCTAGTGTAGCTACTGAAGATTCTCCGGAGTCCATGCGATCTGATAAAGCCTGAACTTCTTGTCTTACCACAGCTATTTCCTGGCGGTGTGATCCCTCCAGCCTGCTTACTATGGCTTCTATATCTGCTCTCGTCGGGAGGGCTTGTAGGAGTGCCCTCAGCTCGGCGTCGGCTCTCAAGGTTAGCGGTGTATGGGGAGGCTGTGAAGGCTCTTGAGATTCTGATCGGAACATTGCTGGGATGGTAAAGTCCATGTTTGTATTGTTTGGCCGCTGCGTGTGGGAAGAGGGAGCCTGTAGTTGTTGCTCAGTGTGAATGTCATGCCTCATGGCATCCGCCATATTCGTGACCGGGGAGGCTTCCAGGCCGTTCAAGAGGAATCTCTGTATATCTCCGCTCCTGTGTGGCTTGGGGGGTACCCGCTTCTGATGCTTTCCCCTTCGCTTTCCAGCTGAGTACATGCCGGGTAAGACAAGTGGGTATTTACTGTTCTAAAGCTGGTTAAGGATGGGTCGGGCCAGGAGCTCCTCAGTCACACGTCCTCACTCGGACATGTCCAGACCACGCCCCCCCTCAGTATGTTTTAATACACAGTATCTCACAATAGTAAGTACACTCCTCACATTTTTGTAAATATTTTATTATATCTATTCAAGTGGCAACATTGAAGAAATTATACTTTGCTACAATGTAAAAGTTGTGACTGTACAGCTTGCTGTCCCCTCAAAATAACTCAACACACAGCCATTAATATATAAACTGCTGGCAACAAAAGTGAGTATACCCAAAGAGAAAATTTCCAAATTTGGGCCCAATTAGCTATTTTCCCTCCCTGATGTCATGTGACTAGTTAGTGTTACAAGGTCTCAGGTGTGAATGGGAAGCAGGTGTGTTAAATTTGGTATTATCACTCTCACTCTCTCATACTAGTCACTGGATATTCAACATGGCACCTTATGGCAAAGAACTCTCTGAGGATCTGAAAAAAAAAAAGAATTGTTGCTCTACATAAAGATGGCCTAAGCTATAAGAAGATTGCTAAGACCCTGAAACTAAGCTGCAGCATGGTGGCCAGAACCATACAGTGGTTTAACAGGACAGGTTCCACTCAGAACAGGCCTCGCCTTGGTCGACCGAAGAAGTTGAGTGCACGTGCTCAGCGTCATATCCAGAGGTTGTCTTTGGGAAAGAGACATATGAGTGCTGCCAGCATTGCTGCAGAGGTTGAAGGGGTGGGTTAGCCTGTCAGTGCTCTGACCATACACCGCACACTGCATCAAATTGGTCTGCATGGCTGTTGTCCCAGAAGGAAGCCTCTTGTAAAGATGATGCACAAGAAAACCTGCAAACAGTTTGTTGAGGACAAGCAGACAAAGGACATGGATTACTGGAACCATGTCCTATGGTCTGATGAGACCAAGATAAACTTATTTGGTTCAGATGGTGTCAAGCATGTGTGGCGGCAACCAGGTGAGGAGTACAAAGACAAGTGTTTCTTACCTACAGTCAAGCATGATGGTGGGAGTGTCATGGTCTGGGGCTGCATGAGTGCTGCCGGCACTGGGGAGCTACATTTCATTGAGGGAACAATGAATGCCAACATGTACTGTGAGATACTGAAATAGAGCATAATCCCCTCCCTTCAGAGACTGGGCCGCAGGGCAGTATTCCAACAAGATAACGACCCCAAACACACCTTCAAGACAACCACTGCCTTGCTAAAAAAGCTGAGGGTAAAGGTGATGGAATGGCTAAGCATGTCTCAAGACCTAAACCCTATTAGACATCTGTGGGGCATCCTCAAACGGAAGGTGGAAGAGGGCAAGGTCTCTAACATCCACCAGCTCTGTGATGTCATCATGGAGGAGTGGTAGAGGACTCCAGTGGCAACCTGTGAAGCTCTGGTGAACTCCATGCCCAAGAGGGTTAAGGCAGTGCTGGAAAATAATGGTGGCCACACAAAATATTGATACTTTGGGACCAATTTGCACATTTTCACTTAGGGGTGTACTCACTTTTGTTGCCAGCGGTTTAGACATTAATCGCTGTGTGTTAAGTTATTTTGAGGGGGCAGCAAATTTACACTGTTATACAAGCTGTACACCCATTACTTTACATTGTAGCAAAGTGTCATATCTTCAGTGTTGTCACATGAAAAGATATAATAAAATATTTACAAAAATGTGAGGGGTGTACTCACTTTTGTGAGATACTGTATAAGAATACATATAAGAATGTAGAAGAATAAAAGCCTTCTAATTTCTATATAACCTGTGTGAATATTGGTAACATAAAAGTTTTCTCTTAACAAATATGTCAGTAGTAAAAAGAAAAAGCTTTATAACAGGTCCTCAGTGGGATTTCTGGAAAGAGCATGTTTATTGGAGGCAAAGGTCAAAAAGCTGTGAAATACCAGTGACATCCTAATTTACCACGTAATGAGATCAGCAAAACTCACTTAGCTACGACCAGGAAACCATGCAATATATCTACACAGCAGCTTATAAGAATACCGTACCCTTTCTAATGAGAAATTAACTAGCACTTCTAACATCTTCTAAGTGTCTAATCTTCGCCTTGCTTGGGGGTCAGCCGTGCAAATAAGATGATAATTCAACCTTAAAGTGGTTGTAAACCCTCTATCACAACTTCAGCTCATTATAATCCTTATTAATAAAGCTACTGATCACTGTCTGTAAAAGATTCCTTACTTGTTTTTTTTTCTTATATTTCGTCCCGCAATGTTTGCTTATGTCCCCAGCGCATGCGCTGTCTGTCCTTCAATTTACGGCACACTCTGTGTGACGTTCCCCCTCCAGCATCATGACGTGTCTGAGAGTTCCGCTCTGTGCAGCACCGCTTTGAAGACACGGGAGACTGGGCAGTGTTTCCCAGCTTCCTTGCTTGGTTGCCATAGGAACGTCAACCGAGAATGAGGCTCGGTAACACATGCTCGCGCATGTGCGAGATTTCAGCAAGGGAAAATAAGGAAGGGCGGAAATGAAGTCCACAGGGGACTCAGAAATCAATACTCAAGATGGTGCAGCCTAATCCCGGAAGAAGATTTTACTAAAAACTTCTAAATACAGTAAGTAACAAGCGTTTTTGCAGATATTAGACAGGGCAATTATTTTAAATAATGCTACATATTACATGATCTGAAAAACGCAATAAAAAATGCAGACTTTACTTCCTCTTTAAGTCAGTGTTTATATTTAGTGATCTCATTCTAAGCTCCCTTTCTTCTGAGCAATTGATTGCATGATAATGTAGTTCTTCAGGATAGTATGAAATTAATCTACTATTGTGCTACATGTAAACTAAAATCACCAGCATGAAATAAGGAAAAAAGAGGTTTCAACTTTGCTCTTTCTTCATCACAATCAAGACTGCCACATATTCAGAATTTACAGGAAGGGGACAGCAATGACAAACCTTATGAGCTTTTAATGCGATATATTTTAGACCCTACATGTTATATATGTCCTATGCTGTGGTCCTGGAAATTTTGGGCTGTTGTGTCCGCCTTGGGAGCTGCGACGCACCTTGGGGTTCCTTCCCCTTCCTGATTGGCTGGAGATGGGGCGGATGCATCTTTCGCTTGTTGGCGCAACACCACCACCCTGTATGCGGGGCACCTTTAAGGTGGGGTGTTGCAGGTGCGAGTACATCTGGCCATCTTGGCTGACAGATGGGAGTCTCCTTGGTCCTCAATAGGCGGCTTTGGCCTTTCCGCGAGGATGCTCCTCCCCCTCTTGTCATGCCAGCATGATGCTGGGTGGGGCATGCTGATGAGGCTGAGGGCTGTAAAACACTCATGAGAGGCCAGTTAGTCCTTCCATGAGCACTCCATACACTTTCATGCACTGTGGTCCTTGACCTCTTTTGTGCAATTTCGTGGGGTTTCTTCGGTAAGTGCTTCTCCCCTTATTACCATACACCATTTCACTCTTTCACATGTTTGTTTATGGTCATACACCTGTTCTTGCTTTTCCTCACTTTTCTCCTTTTTTGTGAAATTGCATGATCCTCATGCGATTTTTCACCTTTCTATTCTTTTCCTCTCTGTGGTGTGTTTTCTTCCGCTTTGAACTCACCACTCCCTTTCCTCTTCCACGCAACAATGAGTGCTGGCTTCCTATCCATGATTATATGGGAAGAGCCCTGGGTGTGTTGGGTGCTACCTATACCCCCACTGGGAGTCTTGTTCACATTTTGGCTTTTCTCTTCACACATGCAATCTCCATGACAGAATTCCCTATAGGACTATAGAACATGTAGGGTCTAAAATATATTGCACTAAAAGCATGGTAGATCGCCTGTAGGACATGGTGCATCTGTGTAAGCCCAGCACAGGACTTTGAATATGCTCCATTCAAAGTCCCAATCTCTCTTCCATTCAACAAACCTTATGATTCTAATATCACAGATTCATTTTAAAATGTAAGCTTTTTGTTAAATTGTTAAAAATATTATATGGTAAAACAGGAAAGTAATCAAATGGTATGTGAAGATATTAAGCAGACATCCCAACCTGCAAAAACTAATTTCAGAGAGATGGAAAGCTAATTTTAAGGAGGTGGCAAGCTCATGGCTTAAATTGCGCTATATATTGGGTGTGGCTTAAAGGGGGTGAATAGTCTGAGATGACTTACATAGTGCAGAATGCAATAATTTTAAATAGGGAATGTACAGTGCGGAATTTACGGCAGTGAGTAGTATGTGTAGGAGAGGAGTGTATGGAGGTGCGTAGTATGTGCAGGAGATGAGTGCAGAGTGTATGTAAGTGGGTATAATGTGCAGGTGAGGAGTGTGGAGTGTACAGCGGTGGGTAGTATGTGCAGGTTGAGGTCAGTAGGGCGGTGGAAAGTGTCAGTAGTTCTTTATTTTTATTTTCTTATTATTATTTTTTTACAATTCAATTTTTTTGTATTTTTAAAATTTAAAAAAAATGCTTTTTAGGGGCCAGTGGATGGTGTCAGTGAGGCAGCGGACAGTGTCAATATTTATTTTATTTTTATTATTTTTTTACAATTTTATTTTTTAAATCATTTTTTACTATTTTCTTTTTGGAGGTGATTGGGGTGGGGGGTAGTGGACAGTGTCAGTACAGCCGTGGATGGTATCAGTAGTTTCTTATTTTTACGTATTGATTTTTTTACAATTTGTTTTTAATTTCTAAATATTAAATATTTACTGCATTTTTTTCATCTCTTGGGGGTCTCTTTGCTCTGCCCTATTGTTGTGTACAGATGACTCCCTGCAGACCCTGTTTACATGTAAATAATTGGCATTCATATGTAAATAACGGTGACATTCATAAGTAAATAGCTGCAGCTGGTGGCACACCTTTTACCTTGGGTCATGACACTTCCTTACATACTACACACAATGTCACCACACTCCTCAAAACTTTACATACTCAGCATATGTTAGCACAAAGATTGAGTGGGTATGAAGTCATCCTCCTGTCCAATCCAAACCTGAAAATAAAAAGTTCAAACATAAACTCTGGCCCAGCTCCAATTTTGAATGCCTTATTAGGTCTTAAAGGAGAACAGGATGACTTACCACCACCTCATGACTGTACACAATCAATACATCAGGACACTTCACCTAGAGCAGATATGCTTTCAGTACCAATCCCTACTGCACAAATAGTTTTTGTTGATGGCTCTTGCAGCAGACCAAGTGATAAAGTCTATCATGCGGGATATGCTGTGGTCCAACTGCCGGATACTGTCCTCGAGGCCAAACCAATATCCTATCAGTCTGCACAGGCTGCTGAATTGATAGCACTAACCCGAGCATGCCAGCTGTTTGCAGGAAAAGAGGTAAACAATTACACTGATTCCAGATATGCTCATGGTGTGGTCTGGGACCATGGTGTAATATGGCTTCGCAGAGGATATGTAGCAGCAGATGGAAAGAGCATCTCACATTCTGACTTAGTCACAGCATTACTAGATGCAATTCAGTTGCCTTCAAAACTAGCTATCATGCACTGTAAGGCACATACAGGCCAAATGACTGATATAGCAGGGGGAATGCACTAGCTGACAGAATTGTCAAAGAAGCTGCATCTACACAAAAGGCAAACATTCAAATGCCCATGCTAACACCAGCCATGTTCCCTGAAAGAGGCACATTGGCTCACGGAACTGCAGGCTTTTGCCACCCCTAATGATATTGCGCAATCAGACTTCTCCGCTGAGGTCCAAAAGAAAAGAGCGCGCTTTTCAGAGGCAAAACGGCAACTTCGTATCCACCATCTGACATACGCAATGCTCTTTCCAGCACGTCTTCGCGTGGTGAGCGATGGGAAAGTCCAGTTCTTTGAGGATCCACAGGCTGTTCTCTCCTGGCTGGAGCGACGTGATGTGCCCAATCCGGGTCCTGCATAACTCCTCAACACACACATTTCGCAGCCTCAGGCTGCCAGAAGCCGATCGATCACTGTGTAAGACACGCCTGACTTACCCTACTAACAACGGAAACCGTGAGTTGGGGCTCTTTACAACGATGAGTTTTACTATGTTCTACTTAAATGTCCCCAGTTGAGGTTTACGGCCCTCCTGCTCCTTACTTCTCCGTATCTAATGACATTGCCGGTTTATGACCTATGTATCTCCTTTATAAGTCTCGAGCGGCCTGCCCGCACCTGCAACCCGGGAAACTGAATACCGCTCCCACCTTGCCGTGCGCTTTTCAGCTTGACCGCCCCCCCAGAATTAGTTGGTTACCTCGAGACTGTGGCCCACTTGCCACCACCGACTGTTACCAACCCACAAATGTTTCCCTGTCCAGCCTCTGCCCTCTCCAATTTGATGGATGGCAGTGAGTTGAATATGCCTTGCTGGTTCAGAGTATATGCAGTGAGTTTGATTTCAGTTTTTTTATGCATTTTTGTTTTTGTTTTTTTGAACTTTATATTGGCATTTGGCATACATCACCCTACTCAATTTAAACAGCTGACACCGGCTGTTCTTGTCTGCTCTCTTGAACATACAACACCCCTAAGTGGGGTATGGTCATCATGTTTTTACCGCAATGCTGCACCACAGACATGGGGCTCTCCATTTGAACCCTACAATATTCTGTTCTTCAATGCACCTGTTTATTATTTTAGAAAATGTGTTAGGATGTACGTCTTGTATTGCACTACTTACCGAGTACTGAGGGTCCGATTGCACCCCTTGGCCCATCCCTCCATATCATGGCCACCCTTAAAATTTTAACTTGGAATGTTCGGGGCCTTGGTGAGAGGGCCAAACGAACTGCGGTATTGTCGCACCTTAAATCCCAGCGAGCAAATATTTCTATCCTGGTTGAAACCCACCTTACCGGTCAAAAACAACTCTGCCTTAAAAAACCATGGGTAGGCTGGTTATACCAGGCTCCACACACATCCAACTCCCGCGGGATTGCAATCCTAATTGCCAAAAGGGTGCAGTTCCAGCTACATACCTTGCAATCGGACCCTCAGGGCCGGACGTTATTCTTGCATGCTACGGTTGGGGGCCTAGAGATCCTTCTCTTGGCCTTCTACATTCCCCCCCCATTTCAATTTGCTATGTTACAGCAGGGAATTGCTTTTATGTCTCATTATCCCTCAGTGCCGGCGGTCTGGGCGGGGGACTTTAACACTATTATAAACCCGCACCTAGATAGACTAAGTCCCGCCCCTCTTCCCCCATCAACACCCAACACTACTAGATTTAGTAAATTCCTCACAGAATTTGCCCTCACCGACACCTGGAGACATATGCACCCGTCTAAACCAGGTTTCTCCTGTTTCACGCCCGCACGCTCGTCTATGTCCCGCATAGATTTTATTCTTCTAACTCCCCCCCTATTTCCACACCTTCTGGATGTGGGCCTTGATGCCAGAGTGCTCTCTGATCATTCCCCATATTGGATCAAACTTCGATTGCCACCCCCCCCCACTGCAGGGCTGTGGAGGCTGAACCCATTTTGGCTTACTATTCTCCCTGACCTGGATGGTATCCAGCGTGAATGGGGGCAATACTTTCGTATCAATGATGGTACTGCACGGGTTGGCTCCATATGGGAAGCTTTCAAGGCACACGTCCGTATGATCCTTTCCGCACGCATTAATCGCCATAAGGCTACTTCCAAACAGTTGCTCCGCCAAGCAGAGGACCATCTAAACACATTAGAACGAGCCTTCCAAGACAACCCTACTGCTGCCAATGCCTCTCTTGTACAAATGCATTCTAGGCTTACCAATCACTTACACTTTGAAAGGGCCAAACAAGGTATCTTCTTCACCAAACAGCGTGTCTTTGAACATGGCGAACGAGCTGGCAAGCTCCTCGCATATATGGCCCACCTAGATCACAAGCCACCTGTAGTGATTTCTCTCCAGTCGCCCTCCGGGATCAAAATATCAGACCCTGATCAGGTGGCTGAAGAGTTCAGGTCCTTTTACTCTGCTCTCTACTCTTCTACTTCCCAACACTCCCTGACTGAACTCTCAGACTTTTTACAGGATATAGATTTCCCTACACTGACACCTCCACAGATAGCCCAACTAGAAGCACCAATTACCACGGAATGCATCTCAGAAGCTATTTCTTTACTCCCTACATCCAAAGCACCCGGTTCTGATGGCCTTCCCCTCGAATTTTACAAACAATTCAGTAAGATCCTAACTCCCAAGCTTTGCAAACTATATGCCCATATATTCGACACAAACACCCTCCCAACTTCCATGAGCGAAGCCCTCATTGTCCTTATACCCAAACCGGGTAAAGACCCACTCCTCCCCGAGTCATACAGACCTATTTCCCTTCTTCAACTAGACGTTAAGATACTGGCAAAAATTTTGGCTGTGCGTCTTAACAAAGTAATATCCAGCCTAATGCACCCTGATCAGACTGGCTTTATGCCAGATAAAAATACAGCCTTCAATCTGAGGCGACTTCACACTAACCTTCAAGCTCAACATACAGATATAGGCACTAGAGTAGTGGTCAGCCTAGATGCTGCCAAAGCGTTCGACTCAGTAGAGTGGAATTATCTATGGGAATGCCTCAAAAGATTTGGCTTTGGACCAAAATTTATAAAATGGCTCCAACTCCTATATCAGGCCCCCACGGCACGCATACAAGTAAATGGTAGGATCTCCCCCTCCTTCTCACTTTCTCGCGGTACGCGCCAGGGCTGCCCAATCTCACCTATGCTCTATGCCTTCGCTGTGGAGTCCCTTGCGATAGCTCTTTCATGTCACCCAGGCATCAGGGGCCTTCGCTGTGGTCAGACGACGGAGGTAATAAGCCTATACGCCGACGACATGCTCCTTTACCTTTCCGACTCAGGTCCCTCACTTCAGACGGCTCTTCGCATCATCATGGATTTCGGGGCGATTTCAGGGCTCCAGATAAACTGGACTAAACCTCAAATTCTCCCACTTGATGTGGGCGCCCCCACGACAGACCAAGCCACCCTCCCCTTGGTAAGGGCAAGTACTATTAAATATTTGGGTATCCATATCTCCCGATATCTCTCAGATTTTATCACTCTTAACATTTAACCACTGTTTAATACACTTAAAACCAAAACACAAGTATGGTCCAGACTCCCTCTTGGGGTCATGGGTCGTATTAGCCTAGTGAAAATGGTCCTCCTCCCCAAGCTGCTGTATATCTTTTGGCAGGCCCCAGTATCCCTTCCTCTGCGTATCTTTAAATCGATGGAATCCATAAACTATCAATGAAGGTTCTAAAATGCCCAACTGAGCTGGGAGGCACAGCGCTCCCTGACTTATACACGTACTACATAGCGTCCCAACTCTCCCACTTCTTTCACTTCAATCACACAGACAGAACACGCTACTCTCACATGGTCTGCTCACAATTTCACAGCCAAATAATCCACCCCTTTCAGATCCTATTCTGTGTACCCCGGGGACTGTTGCATGGTAGCGGCGAGAGGCATATGCTGTCACACCATTGTAAGATATGGAAAACAGCCTTGCGTTTGGGCCAAGCACCCTCTCCCCACTCCCACACTCCTCTATGGGATAACCCCGCTCTGCCTGAACTTGCCACAGTCCCCGATTACAGCCTATGGATCGCCAAAGGTGTTATTTATCTGTCACAGGTTGTGGCCAATGGGTCAGTTAAATAATTTCAAACACTTAAAGAAAGCTTTGATTTGCCAAATCACATGTTTTTTCGCTACCTCCAGCTGCGACACGCACTCAACACACAGCTTGGGAGCCCTATCCCCGCCCTCGAGGTCCCACTATTGGTGGACATAGTCCTGGGAGAAGACCCCAAGGAATTGATTTCACAAATATACACATACCTCATGCGGCCTGCGGCTGACACCATCACGCAGCAACTGAGGTCACGGTGGGAATCGGACCTTGGCGTCCTGACGGACGAGGACTGGGAGGAAGCCCTCAACAACTGTAAAACAGTCTCCCCAAAACTCTCTGACCGCCTGTCCCATCTATATGTCCTTCACCGATCATACCTGACCCCGGCCCGCATATCCAAATACAAACGCGACCACAATCCCAACTGCCCAGACTGTGGTCACCATACGGCCTCTTTCTTTCACTTACTGTGGGCTTGTCCCTCCATACAAGGGTTTTGGTTACAAGTGGTGAAGTTCCTGCACGATCGTATGGGCTCTCCGATGTCCCTCTGCCCCCGCCAGTGTGTGTTGGGTCTCCTTTCGCTCCCAGAGAGTGAGAAATACCTAAACACTTTCCTACAAGAGACACTATTTCTTGCCAGGCTAATGATTGCTAGAACATGGCTGAGGGGAACCCCCCCCCCACACTGCGGAAATGGATCAGGGCAGTTAACATAACTCTTCCCTACAAAAAGGTGCTGTACATTCACAGGGGTTGCCCCGATAAATACCACAAAATCTGGGACAGATGGCTCGAGGATACCTCCACCTGTGATGCAGGAATTTAAATTAAAGTTTTATTTAAATTTTCTTTTTTCTCTTTTTATATATATGTGTGTGGGGGGAGTGGGGGACTGCGGGATGCTCTTATAACTCCAATATTGAATTCCTCTTCCCCTTTCTACATTCAAAAACCCAGCTAACTTATTATGCCCCTGTGTATATAACTGCCTCCTGTTTAGCTCCTAAAGCCAACATACCGTAGATGTCAGCTGTACAAAGTTATAATTGTATCACTACTCATGTATGTCAAATGGATTAATCCGCAAATGTAGTGCATGTTGCACTGATTACCCATATGTTTATATATTTTCTATTATGCTCAATAAAAGTTAACTTTGATTTAAAAAAAAAATGATATTGCACAATGAAACTGTGATGGAATAGTGCAAAAGGATCCTAAAACAGGATTAATCTGCCATGGGGGGAGACCGTGTATTCCTGTTGCTAATGTCCCCCTGTTCATTGCACAATACCATGGATTGGGTCACAGGGGCTGGCAGGTCACATGTAAACTCCTAGATGCAGATTTTTTCATTGCAGGACTACCTAATCTAGTCAAAGCTTTTGTACGGAGATGTGTCACTTGCATTAGGAACAATCCAACAAACGCAAAGAAATCAAAGCATGAACATCCTGAGTACCCAACAACACGTTTACCCATTTACAGATAGACTTTACACATATGCCCAAAGAAAGAAAGAAACAATAAAATCTTTTGGTCATAGTGGACATGATGTCACGCTGGCCAGAAATCTTTGTCACCAACAATGAAAATGCACAAACTGTGGTGAAGATCCTCACACAGGAAATTATTCCTAGATGGGGATGTCCATTACAAAAAAATTCAGACAATGGCCAAGCCTTCACAGCTAAAATCTGCCAAGTAATGATACCATATCTCACCATAAGGGAATGCATGTGCAACAAATCTGGGTGAAAAAATCAGTGAAAAATGCTAAAACATTAGTTTATAAATATGTGTGATCACATAAATATTAAATGTGCAAATCACCCCAGAAGATATATAAAGAAATAATGAAAATTACCATAAGTATGACTAAAACACCAATAGACATAAAAACTGCTCATAATAAAACTAAAACTAAAAATATATTAAAACAACTGAGAGCAACCTAAAAGAAAACAGCAAATTGTAAACAGTCCAAATGGCGTTGTAAAAATGTGTATACATAAAAATCTAAAATGTGGCTGTGCAAAAAGTGAAAAAATAAAAAATATTAAGTGATGATTATCCGTGCACACAAAAACTTCAAAGGTGTAATATATATATCCAAAAATTGTCCTATGTGTAAAAAATTCCTTGTGCAAAAATATGATGTGCATCCAAGCGATTCCGGATAGGTCTGTTGTGGCTGGAATAAACCGTACTATATAGAACCCCCACTTGTGCCCTCACTCACCGGAGCGCCCAACCCCTGCAGGGGTAATGGGCATGTAAATGTAAATCCAGTGGCCAGATTTCCAAACGATCGATGTTCCCCTCACCGACTCCTTCCCACTTGTGTCCCGGCTGTGTTCTTAATAATATCCACCGGGAAGTTTCATATGCATGGAGAAGAGAAGAGCCTCGTAGCGTAAATCCAAAGATTTTTATTTTGCTAATCCAGTTTACAATTGAAATGTTTATAAATAAAAACTAGCAACGTTCTGCCAGCTGGCTCCAAGCCAAAGGCCGCAAACAGTGACGTGGTAGCAGCGTGCTACCAAAAAAACGGAAGTCATCAGCACAAACAGAAACTAGAGCGACGTATGCGTACCGAGTGACCACGCCTTTGAAGTTTTTGTGTGCACGGATAATCATCACTTACCGTATATACTCGAGTATAAGTCGAATTTTTCAGCACATTTTTTTGTGCTGAAAGTGCCCCCCTCGACTTATACTGGAGTCAAGCACTTTTCTGCAGCAAAAATTTTTATTTTCCGAACCGACTTTGGGGCCCCGTATCTCAGGGCCACTTGGTGCTAAGAACCCCAAATTTGGTATGCAAACCCAGTGGAACTGGTACCACAACATATCCAAAGATGAAGTTCCTAGCACTAAGTGGCCCCGAGATACGGGGCCCCAAAATCGGTTCGGAAAATGTCATTCTCTGCTGAAGAAAAGTGCTTGACATTTTCTGAACCAACTTTGGGGCCCCATATCTCAGGGCCACTTAGTGCTAGGAACCCCAAATTTGGTATGCAAACCCAGTGGAACTGGTACCATAACATATCCAAAGATGAAGTTCCTAGAACTAAGTGGCCCTGAGATACGGGGCCCCAAAATCGATTCGGAAAATGTCATTTTCTGCTGCAGAAAAGTGCTTGACATTTTCTGAACTGATTTTTGGGGCCCTGTATCTCGGGGCCACTTGGTGCTAGAAACCCCAGCTTTGGAAATTTTATGGTGCTAGTTCCACTGGGTTTGCACACCAAATTTGGGTTTCCTAGCACTAAGTGGCCCCGAGATACAGGGCCCCAAATTTGGTCAACTGTGTCCATCTGCAGCAATGTCATTTCAGGACCCTTTGGGTTCAGAGACCCCAAATTTTGGCTGCAGCTAGGGGGCATCTAGGAACCCTTAACTACCGAGTTTGAAGTTCAGGGGACCTATGGCTGCAAATGGGCACAGTGATGCTGCAAATGGGCATTGTTGACCCTCTTTTCCACTTACAGTAGCTGTGCATTTCTCACCCTCGTCTTATACTCGGGTCAATAAGTTTTTCCCATTTTTTTGTAGTAAATTAGGGCCTCGACTTATACTCGGAACGACTTATACTCGAGTATATACGGTAATATTTTTTATTTTTTCACTATTTTTTCACTTTTTGCACAGCCACATTTTAGATTTTTATGTATACACATTTTTACAACACCATTTGGACTGTTTACAATTTGCTGTTTTCTTTTAGGTTGCTCTCAGTTGTTTTAATATATTTTTATTATGAGCAGTTTTTATGTCTATTGGTGTTTTAGTCATACTTATGGTAATTTTCATTATTTCTTTATATATCTTCTGGGGTGATTTGCACATTTAATATTTATGTGATCACACATATTTATAAACTAATGTTTTAGCATTTTTCACTGATTTTTTCACCCAGATTTGTTGCACATGCATTCCCTTATGGTGAGATATGGTATCATTATTTGAATAATGAACAGCGCAAATCCCCCTTTTTTAGTTTTTAGTTTATAGCAATTGGACTTCACCTAGGTGTTTTCCTTTTCTGGGGGGGCTGCAGTTCGTATTGGTATCTGTCCTGAGCGCAGAATATTTGTATACATAAAATCTGCCAAGATCTTGTAAAAGTACTAAAAATAGACTGGAAATTTCACCTCCTATACCATCCACAGAGTTCAGGGATTGTAGAAAGAATATACAGAACAATTAAAGACAGGATAAGGAAAGCTACAGGTGGGAATTTTGGCAAATGGAGAAAAGTTCTCCCAGCTGTATTAGCTGAAATCAGAATGACCCCTCACAGTGTGATGGGTTTTTCCCCCTTTGAGGTACTCATGGGTAGGCCATTCCCCACACTGTGGGCTGGTCATCCTTTGATGGTGGAGGAAGGTGATTTGGAACAGATACAGGAGGAATATGTAAAAAAACTGATTGAAACTCTTGATATTGTTGAAAGAAGAGTCGCTCGCACCTCTCCTTCTTCTTCACAGGTACCAACCCACCCGTTCAGGTCGGTGATCAAGTTGTGGTCCAGAGGCTTCAGAAAGGTCGTAAGCCACAAGAGGTTCCATTTGGACCATTGACCAAAGTGGTAGCCGTCACCAGGACCGCCGTCCTTACCGAGGAAAGTCCTATCTGGATCCATGCCAGCAGGATAAAGAAGGTTGATCTAAGCCCAGGAATTGAAGAAAGGCTGAAAAGAGGTGAAGCAGGTGTTTTAAGTCCTCAAAAGACAAGCATGGGAATAAAAGACAGTGATGTCGCTCATTTCTACTTCTGATCTTTGTCCCAGTTTGAATAATAACTAAGTTAGGGAGGTAAGTATTTAGGTTCGCCGTCAGCTTTTTATAGCGTCAGGGACCCCCATATACTACCTAGTAAAGGTTTTAACCCCCTGATTGCCCCCTAGTTAACCCTTTCACCAGTGATCACCGTATAAGTGTTACGGGTGACGCTGGTTAGTTAGTTCGTTTTTTATAGTTTCAGGGCACCCGCCGCTTATTACCTAATAAAGGTTTAACCCCCTGATCGCCTGGCGGTGATATAAGTTAAGTTTTAAGGTCAGATAGGGTCTACGTCACCCCAGGCAGCCTCAGGTTAGTGCCAGTACCCCTAACACCCACGCATGCAGCATACACCTCCCTTAGTGGTATAGTATCTGAACGGATCAATATCTGATCTGATCAGATCTATACTAGCGTCCCCAGCAGTTTAGGGTCCCCAAAAATGCAGTGTTAGCGGGATCAGCCCAGATACCTGCTAGCACCTGCGTTTTGCCCCTCCGCCCAGCCCAGCCCACCCAAGTGCAGTATCGACCGATCACTGTCACTTACAAAACACTAAACACATAACTGCAGCGTTTGCAGAGTCAGGCCTGATCCCTGAAATCGCTAACAGTTTTTTGTGTGAAGAGGAAGTCACTCATCTGTCAGATTCAGGCTCAGAATACGAACCTGTAGACAGCGGCTCCATGACAGATAGCTCTGATGACGGAGTTGTGGTCCCTGCCAAGGTCAGGCGTACCAGACCCCAATCTTCTTTTTCTGCTGTTGAGGTGCAAGAACCGCAGGGCTCTCGTATGGAGCAGAGAAGTACTAGCACCGCTATTCCTTCTGGTGAACTGGCAAGCACCAGCGGCCTAGTACACCCTGGTCATACATCCAGCACTGCAGTAACACGTGGTGACGTGGCGAGTCCCATAAGTGCAGTTCAAGCTGGTGAGATGGCTAGCACAAATAGTGTCCCGCTGCTACCAAGAAGACAAAGACAGGCCCGTCGTGCCCATAGTGTCCTTCCTGCAGAATTTGCCAATCCTAATTGGGAACCCACCACTTCTGCAGCACCCGTACTCCCCCCATTCACTGGCCAACCCGGCATTCAGGTGGAAACAGTTGATTTTACGTCACTTGATTTCTTTTCACTGTTTTTCACCGAAGATCTCTATAGATCTATTGTGGACCAAAGCAATTTTACGCTGGTCAACACATCGCCACTATTGCCCAGTCCTCCCTTGCCAGAGATTGGAGACCAATTACGGTCTCCGAATTTAAGACCTTTCTGGGCCTATCCTTCAACCTGGGCATAGTTAAAATGAGTACGTTGCGGTCATATTGGTCCACTGACCCAATGTACCATATGCCCGTGTTCTCTGCTTCCATGGCCAGGGCACGATACGAGCAGATTTTGCGGTTCATGCACTTCAATGACAATGAACTCTGTCGTCCTCGTGGTGACCCTGGATACGATCGGCTCTACAAAATTCGGCGCCTCGTAAACCACTTCAACCAACGTTTTGCAGACTTGTTTACTCCCCATCAAGTTGTCTGCGTTGATGAGTCCCTGATTACTTTTTCTGGCTGCTTGTCATTCAAACAGTACCTTCCCAGCAAGCGTGCCAGATACGGGGTCAAGATGTATAAGCTCTGTGACAGGGCCACAGGCTATACATGTAGTTTTATGGTTTACGAGGGAAGAGATGTAGAGCCGACAAACTGCCCTGACTACATAGGAAGTGCTGGCAAGATTGTGTGGGACTTGGTGTCACCCTTATTCGGAAAGGGGTGCCACTTTTATGTGGACAATTTTTACACGAGCGTGCCACTTTTTAGTCGCCTTTTTGATCATCAGATTGGAGCATGTGGCACCTTACAATGTAATTGGCGGGGCTTTCCCCAGTGGCTTGTAGATTCCTGTCTTAGGCTGGGGGAGAGAGCCTGCTTGAAGTGTAATAACTTGCTCACTATGAAGTGGAGGGATAATAAGAATGTTTTCGTTCTTACCTCCCTTCATGCAGACACGACGGTCCAAATTACTACGGCGACTGGTGTTGTGGAGAAACCCCTCTGTGTCCACGAATATAACCAAAATATGGGAGGGGTGGATCTCAATGACCAGTTGTTGGCACCGTACCTAGTTGCCCGTAAGGCCAGACGCTGGTATAAAAAAGTGTCTGTTTATTTATTTCAATTGGCTTTGCTGAACGCTCATGTGCTATACAGAGCTTCAGGACGGACTGGATCCTTCCTTAAATTCCAGGAAGAGATCGTCAGAGCCTTTCTGTTTCCAGACGGTGCTCCACCTCACCATCCCCAACCAAATGCAGTAAGCCGGCTGCATGAGAGGCATTTTCCTTATGTCCTCCCGCGTACCCCTACCCAACGAGCCCCCCCAAAGAAAATGTTGTGTCTGCGGAAAGCGCGGATATAGGCGTGACACCCGCTATTATTGTCCCTCCTGTCCTGACAATCCTGGTCTTTGCATTGGTGAATGTTTTGAACACTACCATACACTAGTGTAGTTTTAGCGTAGGGTACAGCATTGCACAGACTAGGCACACTTTCACAGGGTCTCCCAAGATGCCATCGCATTTTGAGAGACCCGAACCTTGAACCGGTTACAGTTACAAAAGTTAGTTACAAAAAAAAAAGTGTAAAAAAATTTAAAAAAAGTAAAAAATAAAAAAAAACAAAAAAAAATATAAAATAAAAAAAACAAAAATAGTTGTCGTTTTATTGTTCTCTCTCTCTCTATTCTCTCTATTGTTCTGCTCTTTTTTACTGTATACTATTCTGCAATGTTTTATTGTTATCATGTTTTATCCTGTTTGCTTTTCAGGTATGTAATTTTTTAATACTTTACTGTTCACTGTGTTTTCTTGTTAACCGTTTTTTTGTTTTCAGGTACGCCATTCAGCTGCAGCGCAGATTTATTTATCTTGACAGCAACAGCGTTTGCTCCCACAATACATAAAGCCTTGACTCCAGCGCTGTCGGAGGTGATTTCACCACCACAGTAACATACTTCAGCATATATGCCGAAGCATGGGGGCAGCAGGGGCGGAGGAGCGATTTGCTCCTAACTTATGCGGGTGGATGCCCCCATGCTTCGGCATATATATATTTTAGGCACAGGTTGCGTTAAAAAATGTTTTACTTTTTACTCTGGTTTTTTTTGTATTTGCTTTGCAGGTTTGGTTTGGTAAGTCTTACTGTTATACTGTAATGTTACTTTGTTTTATTGTTAACCATCATTTGCTTAGTAGGTACGCCATTCAGCTGCAGCGCAGATCTACTTATCTTGACAGCAACAGCGTTTGCGCCCACGATACATAAACCATGACTCCAGTGCTGTAGGAGGTGATTTCACCACCACAGTTAAAAAAAGAGCATATATGCCGAAGCATGGGGGCAGCAGGGGCGGAGGATCGATTTTCTCCTACCTTTTGGGGCGGATGCCCCCATGCTTTGGCATATATAAACGGTGCATGTATGCCCATCATTAGAAGTGGGTGGATGAAGGGAGGTATTCTAATGGTGGGCATACCCACCGATCAATCTCTTTTTTTCGTTCAGCCCACAGGCTGCATGAAAAAAAAGATTACAATATATGCCCAACAAGAACCAGCAACGTATTGGTATGTTGCTGGACTTTGAGTGGTTATACCAGAATGATGCCTGAGGGTTTAGGTATCATCTTGGTATCAATCTTTTCAGCCAGTGGTCGGCTTTCATGTAAAAGCAATCCTAGTGGCTAATTAGCCTCAAATGCGTGCAGACTAAACCCCTGTTTTTAACGCATACTGTTAGAAAGGTTAATTGGTTATCCGCGAGCTGGTGGTAAGTAGGCTTGGATTTTTTCTTGGGCATTCCCCAGGTCTTGTTGGTATCTAATTAGCCTCTAGACTGCTTTTACAAGCAGTGGGAGGGAATGTCCTCCCCCCCTACTGTCTTTCATGGTTTTCTCTGGCTCTCCTGTCCCAACAGGGAACCTGAGAATGCAGCCGGTGGTTCTGCCAGCTGACCATAGAGCTGATCAGAGACCAGAACGGCTCCAATCATCTCTATGCCTAAGAAACTGGAAGCTACGAGCATTTCATGACTTAGATTTCGCCGGATATAAACAGCGCCATTGGGAAATTGGGAAAGCATTTTATCACACCGATCTTGGTGTGGTCATATGCTTTGAGGGCAGAGAACAGATCTAGGGTCTAATAGACCCCAATTTTTTCAAAAAAAGAGTACCTGTCACTACCTATTGCTATCATAAGGGATATTTACATTCCCTGAGATAACAATAAAAATGATAAAAAAAATATATAAATGAAAGGTTGAACAGTTTAAAAATAACATAAAAAAAAAAAATAAAAAAAAAAAAAAAAAAAACACCCTTGTTCCCCCCTGCTCTCGCGCAAAGGCGAACACAAGCGTCAGTCTGGCATCATATGTAAACAGCAATTGCACCATGCACGTGAGGTATCACCACGAAGGTCAGATCAAGGACAGTAATTTTAGCAGTAGACCTCCTCCGTAAATCTAAAGTGGTAACCTGTAAAGGCATTTAAAGGCTTTGAAAAATGTATGTAGTTTGTCGCCGCTGCACGTTTGTGCGCAATTTTAAAGCATGTCGTGTTTGGTATCCATGTACTCGGCCTAAGATCATTTTTTTATTACATCAAACATTTGGGCAATATAGTGTGTTTTAGTGCATTAAAATAAAAAAAAGTGTCTTTAAAAAAAAAAAAAAAATCGCTGCGCAAATACTGTGTGAAAAAAATAAATAAACACCCACCATTTTAATATGTAGGGCCTTTGCTTTAAAAAAATATATAATGTTTGGGGGTTCAAAGTAATTTTCTTGCGAAAATAAAATATTTTTTCATGTAAACAAAAAGTGTTAGAAAGGGCTTTGTCTTCGAAGTGGTTAGAAGAGTGGGTGATGTGTGACATAAGCTTCTAAATGTTGTGCATAAAATGCCAGGACAGTTTAAAACCCCCCAAATGACCCCATTTTGGAAAGTAGACACCCCAAGCTATTTTCTGAGAGGCATGTCGAGTCCATGGAATATTTTATATTTTGACACAAGTTGCGGAAAAAAGACAATTTTTTTTTTTTTTTTTGCACAAAGTTGTCACTAAATGATATATTGCTCAAACATGCCATAGGCATATGTGCAATGACACCCCAAAATACATTCTGTTGCTTCTCCTGAGTACGGGGATACCACATGTGAGACTTTTTGGGAGCCTAGCCGCATATGGGACCCCGAAAACCAATCACCGCCTTTAGGCTTTCTATGGGTGTAAATTTTTGATTTCACTCCTCACTGCCTATCACAGTTTTGGAGGCCATGGAATGCCCAGATGGCACAAAACCCCCCCAAATCTATTTGCTGAGAGGTATGGTGAGTATTTTGCAGATTTCCCTTTTTGTCACAAAGTTTTGAAATTTGAAAAAAGAAAAAAAAATACATTTTTCTTTTCTTTCTTCATTTTCAAAAACAAATGAGAGCTGCAAAATACTCACCATGCCTCTCAGCAAATAGCTTGGTGTGTCTACTTTCCAAAATGGGGTCATTTGGGCGGGGGGGGGGGGGGTTGTGCTATTTTGGCATTTTATGGCCTTCGAAACTGTGATAGGCAGTGAGGAGTGAAATAAAAAATTTACACCCTTAGAAATCCTGAAGGTGGTGCTTGGTTTTTGGGGCCCAGTACGCGGCTGGGCTCCTAAAAAGTCCCACACATGTGGTATCTCAGTACTCACGAGAAGCGGCAGAATGTATTTTGGGGTGTAATTCCACATATGCCCATGGCATGTTTGAGCAATATATCATTTAGTGACAACTTTATGTAAAAAAAAAAAAAAAGTTTGTCATTTTCCTGCAACTTGTGGCAAAATATAAAATATTCCATGTACTCAACATACTTCTCAGCAAATAGCTTGGGGTATCTACTTTCCAGAATGGGGTCATTTGGGGGGTTTAGTGACAACTTTTTGTAAATTTTTTATTTTTTTTGTCATTATTCAATTACTTGGGACAAAAAATAAAATATTCAATGGGCTCAACATGCCTCTTAGCAATTTCCTTAGGGTGTCTACTTTCCAAAATGGGGTCATTTGGGGGGGGGGGTTTGTACTGCCCTGCCATTTTAGCACCTTAAGAAACGAGTCTTAAACTAAAAGCTGCGTAAAGAAAATGTACCCTAGTTTTTAGACGCTATTTTTTTGCGCAAACCAATAAATATACGCTTGTTGACATTTTTTTACTAAAGACATGTGGCTGAATACATATTGGCCTAAATGTATGACTAAAATTGAGTTTATTGGATTTTTCTTATAACAAAAAGTATAAAATGTCATTTTTTTTCCAAATTTTCTTTCTTTTTCCGTTTATATTGCAAAAAATAAAAATTGCTAGGATGCAAAACCAATACAGCCATTTCCCAAGACATAATACCGTGTGTGTCTCGTTTGTAATTTGGGACTTGGCTCCGGATATATCTGAAATGCATAATACATCGATCTGAGGTCAGAGAGGTTAAAAGGGACCCCCCTAGACACAGGATTAACCCTTTCACCGGGATGTTCAGGGGACGGCTTCGGTCTCCAGACTTAGTATATAGTACCCGTTCTACTGCTGATTTTTGTGTTTTTTTATGTAAGTTACTACATGTGTGTTTCGCAAAAAATGTTTTAATTACTACACAATGAAGCCACCTTTTTTCCTTACTACATGCCCTCACTGTATTTGCTGAGCCCGGAGACCGAAGCCATCCCCTGAACATCCCGGTTTTGCTAAGACGATCGCTGGAGGTCGATCGATTGCGGGAAGTCAGCTTGTTTTGTTTACCTGAGCTCGACTTGACCCACAGGGGTCTGAATTAGAGGTGAGAGGCTGGGGGAAATGAGTGGCACACTCTCTGATGGTGATTGGATGAAGTGGTCATCGATTGTCTGTTTACACATACACTTTTTTACATTTATGAACTGCTTCATGAAGATTTGATTCTTTTCTTTCACCTCATTGGAGCTGGATCGTATTTTGCTGCCTTTTGCTTGGACATTGCACCTTTTATCTGCTTGTTTGCACTTTATTTGATTATTGGACATTTATAGATCTTATCCACTTTAGCTGTGTCACATTTGCAATTTCAAGCTACATTGCACTGCAGTTTTTCTTGTTATCACTACTGTCATCATTTATATAAGTTTGATTACACATTGATACTGCATTAGTGCCCAATCTTTTGGCTTCTTGTTGCTAGCCTTATGAGATTGGTCTATGTTTATATTTAGTTGCACCTTCTATATATTTTTTCACTTTATGCGATATTTTTTGCATTTTCACTACTGCTTACAACCCCTTATGAATGACTTTATGTTATATTGAAGATTTGCCACGAGTTACATGTTTTTGTACTGGCCGTAATTAGTTTTATGAGCAGCTCTAGTTATTTTTTACACTTTAGTTAGCACCACATACTTCTTATATTTAATCATTTTTTCTGTGTGTGAACACTTTTATATGTTGGCGGCTTCTCATATCCTTTCACTTATCTATACAGTTTACCTTGGTTTTGCGCATTAGTTTCCCCCTATTTCTCCAATGATACCCCACTGCCGTCCAGGATCGGCCCTAAGCCCGGGAGATCGCCCGGCACTCCCGGGTGTGCAGGAGCCGCAGCCAAAATGTGGGATACTCCCGCACCTTGCAGGAGACATGGGATGTCTGCTTAAGTTAGCCTTGTTTCACTAAACCTGCACACACTGTTGAAGTATTCATTGAGTCCAAACGTAATTGTTTGAATTTTCCTGGCAGCCGTTTTTCACTACAGAAAGATTGCATTGACACAACTGTCAAAGTTGAGCAAACCTGTGAAGCATTACAGCTGCATGGATGATATTCACATTGTAGGATGTGTGCTGTATTAATATTTGTGCATGTTCTTTAGCATCTTGATGGCAGTACATATATTTGTGCATGAAGAAACTCCAAGACATGTGGCTATGGGACTTCCATGCATACAGTGCAGTTGGAAGTGATTTTTTTGGCTACTCTGTGTGATCTCTTTACAGTATATCCTGACTTTACATACTCTGATAACGTATGCTGGATATACTAAACAACTGCACAGGTGCATAAAATAAATGACCAACAAAATCCAAAACAATACACAAAAAATATATAAGGCTAGTTGCTATTCCAGCACCTGGAATAGCAACTGGTTATGATGTATATGCATATGGAAAAATTTGTAGCGAACTGCCTTAACACAGTTTCAGAAAGCAACCATCGACAGTAACCAAGTACTAGGAGATATTGGGTGAAAAGTGAAATAGACTCAAAAACTGTAACAAAAAATATATATTCTGCAATATGCATGTAATACTATAAAAGCTAAATCATTAAAGCAGTAGTAAACCGCTGAAAAAAAGAAAAGAAAAAGAAAACCTGCAAGACAATAGCATAATGTGCTAGTATGCATCGCATACTAGCACATTATGAAATACCTTAAAACGAAGCTCCTGCAGTACGCCCGGTCACCACTGAGGGGGCTGACATGTTCTCTTTGCGTTTCTTCCGGGTTTGCGGACTCCAACGCTGTGAGTGGATCTGCCGGACCTTCAGAGCGCATACGCCGCTGACATCAGTGGCTGCATGCAGGGTGGACATTCATTATCTACAGATAAGCCTTATTATAGGGTTACCTGTAGGTAAAAATGACCAAGCGGGGTATACAACTGCTTTACATCTTTCAATCATTCCGCATCACCGACAACTTAAAAAAAAAAAAAGTAAAAAGATCACCATAGATTAGTAGGGTATAAAACGGCACTTTTAAAGTGGTAGTAAACCGCAACAATTTTTTTTTTAAACTCTGCAAGGTAAAGGTATAATGTGCTAGTATGCATTGTTACTAGCACAATATGAAATACTTACCCTAGAAAGAAGCCCTCCAGCGGTACGCTGTCACCGCTGAAGGTGCTTCCATCTTCACCCAGTCTTCCTTGTAAGTTTACGTCCTCCGGCCGTCTGAATGGAAGCGCTGCAATGACGTCACTCCTGCACATGCGGACGGGAGTCACGGACCGCAGCATGGAGCTCTGAAGGAACGGCACAAGTTTTGATGACTTCTTCCGAGCGCATGCGCTGATGACATCACCAGCTGCATGCAGTGCGAAAAACGCCTAAACTGTGCAGATTTACGAGATATTCACTGTACCTACAAGTAAACCTTACTAAAGGTTTACCTGTAGGGACAAGTGCTAAAAAAGGGTTTACTTCCATTTTAACATGTCACTCTTTAAGGTATCTACAATACAATTTGCTTCTGAATACCACTGTTACCTTGCCTTATGAGATAGAATTCTTATAATAGTGCAGCCTTTGCTATGAAGGGTAGATGTTTGTCCTGTAATTTAAAGCCTAAATGTCAGCAGGCTTTAGGTTTATGGCATCGGTTTGAGACACCTCTGAATTAATTGTCGGGTGCATCTGACCTCTTTCTGACCTGCATTTGATTTACTCCAAAAGGGTTTTGCATACCTTTAGACTTGTATGGAAATTCAACACCCACTTGAAGCGAACAAAAGACTGTCAACACAAACCTTCTTGTATTAACTCCTGCTTTTAAAGCCCCCATGGAATCAAACCTTTATCCTGCCAAAGTTCAGGGCTGTATTATGACACGATGGGGTTGATTTACCAAAACTGGAGAGTGCAAACTTTGGTGCAGCTCTGCATAGTAACCAATCAGCTTCCATTTTTTTGTCAAAGCTTAAAGGAGTTGTAAAGGCAGAAGATTTTTTTTTATCTTAATGCATTAAGATAAAAAACCTTCTGTGTTTAGCCCACCCCACAGCCCACCTAATTAGTTACCTGAGCCCCATCTCTCTCCAGCGATGTCCACAAATGTCTAAGCCATCTGTGACACGCCTCCTGATTGGCTCAGACACAGCAGTGGTGCTATTGGCTCCAGCGGCTGTCAATCAAAGTCAGTCAGCCAATCAGGGGAGAGAGTGGGTGGACCTGGGTCCCATGTCTGAATGCAAACACAGAGCTGTGACTCAGCTCCAGTGCCCCCATAGGAAGCTGCTGACTGTGGGGGCACTTAATAGAAGGGAGGGGCCAGGAGCAGCAAAGAGGGACCTGGGAAGAGGAGGATCAGGGCTGCTCTGTGCAAAACCAACTGCACAGAGCAGGTAAGTGTAACATGTTTGTTTTTTGTTTTTTTAAATGAGCCTTTACAATCACTTTAATTGAAAAAGCTTAGAAGCTGATTAGCTACCATGCACAGCTGCTTCAGATTTTGCACTCTCCAGTTTTAGTAAATCAACCCCAGTCTGTCTGAGCTACTGAATGTGTATAAAGCTGTCACTTAACAAAAACTTTGGTTCTTTTTCTAATAGGAACAGCACCTTTGTTTTATGACAATTTTTAAGCATTTATACTGAGACCAGTGTATAATGGTATTTATTCAACGGTAAAGATTCTGATTAATACAGGTGCCCATTCACTGGGTTTCTTTAATTTACTTACTGGCCAAAAAGATTGGCTGAAATACCTATGAGCAGTCACCACACATCTAAAAACTGCAAAATAAGTTTGAATGTCCGAGCGGCAATGATGTCACTCAACCACGGCCCACAGCTCTGAAGGAACAGCGCAGGTATGCCGTTCCTTCCGAGCGCATGCGCCGGTAACATCACCAGCTGCTGCTCCCTAGAATATATCCTAAACGATGTACATTTAGCAGATATTCATTTTACCTACAGGAAAGTTTTATTATAGGCTTACCTGTAGGTAAAAATCAAAATGTGGAGTTTACTAATGCTTTAAATTAAACTGGTAAATGTATTACCTGGGAAATCTGTGTTTGGAAACCTGCAGTAGGGAGGTTCAGAGAGTGGAAAGAGAAGTGCAAATACCAACCAAGCACAAAGACACTCATAGTCATGGGGTCCAAGGGGAACTGGGGTGCGGGGAAGACAAAGATCATAAAATAACAAGGTATACAAAATTTTCCATGTAAATATACAGTATGTAGATATTTATTTTTGTGGCTGTAATTCTACTTCTAATTAGCTTGAGTAAAAATATTTTAATAGCTATAGCAAGTTTATTCATTTTAAAATTGGCTGCTGTGTTATTACATCCAAAAGTGCATTTTGAAACCCGTCCAAGGAAATTGATGATTGGAGAATACAGGTTATCAGGAACAATGTGCCTTTTCTGCATAAATTATTTTGATTAATTTCAGTACTAAGGGCCAAACTATCTAAAGATATTATATTCCCTCTCATATCACATACATTTTGCCACATCAAATTACAGACAAGAGTCCTCATATAACCCTGCTCAGTCAAGTCTAACTACAGTTATATCAAGTTCAAGTTTTACTAAGGTGAAAGAAACCTTTCCTTAGCTAAAAATGGTTTTGTTCTCTTCACTCTGATAATTTTTGTACTTGTAAACAGAGAACAATTTTGTAATTTATTTATTCCATTAATGTCCACTTAATACATACAATTTAAATTTTTGTTTTGGGTATAGTTGTAGTTCATGGCTTAGCACAGATAGGGGTGCAAAGGTGCTGTGTAATGTAAAGCGGTGCAGGGGGCTGTGTAATGTAAAGGGGTCCAGAGGTGCAGGGTTCTGTGAAATGTAAAGGGGTCCAGAAGTGCAGGGTGCTGTGTAATGTAAAGGGGTCCACCAGAGGTGCAGGGTGCTGTGTAATGTAAAAGGTGCAGGGGGCTGTATAATGTAAAGGGGTCCAGAGATGCAGGGTGCTGTGTAATGTAAAGGGGTCCAGAGGTTCAGGGGGATGTTTTATGTAAAGGGGTCCAGAGGTGCAGGGTGCTGTGTAATGTAAAGGGGTCCAGAGGTGCAGGGTGCTGTGTAATGTAAAGGTGCACAGGGTGCTGTGTAATGTAAAGGAGTCCAGAGGTGCAGGGTGCCGTGTAATGTAAAGAGGTGCAGGGTGCTGTGTAATGTAAAGGGGTCCAGGGGGCTGTGTAATGTAAAGGGGTCCAGAGGTGCAGGGGGCTGTGTAATGTAAAGGGGTCTAGAGGTGCACGGTGCTGTGTAATGTAAAGGGTTGAAGGGGGCTGTGTAATATAAAGGGGTCCAGAGGTGCAGGGGCTGTGTAATGTAAAGGGGTCCAGAGGTGCAGGGGACTGTGTAATGTAAAGGGGTCCAGAGGTGCACAGTGCTGTGTAATGTAAAGGGGTCCAGAGGTGCACAGTGCTGTGTAATGTAAAGGGGTCCAGAGGTGCAGCTTTGGAGAGGGGGTACACAGTAGTGACAAAGAGATATTGGGGTATGCAGGGGGCACAGTGGGGTATTTTTACATTTTAACGTTGGGGGGTGCAGATATAGGATCTGTCCCGGGTGCCAAATGCTCTAGGTACATCCCTACAGCTATGTATGGTAGCCAGTCAGCTTCTAACTTCATCTTGTTCAGTTAAGCTCTGACAATAAAACCTGGAAGCTGATTGCAGGGCTGCACCAGATTTTGCACACTCTCGTTTTAGTACATAACCCCCAATGGGTCAAAAGTGTGACAGTGCTGATTCACTGTCCAATAAGCAAGCTACTTGGGGAAAGGTAACCTGGGAATCTGCATTTCTGAACCAGAATATGACCTGATCTATGATGGCTGCATATTCTTACATTCAATGACCTGGTAAAGTGGTCTAATGGATGAATCAATGGATAGCACCTAGTATAGAAGCATACCATTGCCTCATCAGGCCAGGAAAACAGGGGTGGGATGTATTTCCCCAAAACCCCTTTTCGTAATAAAAACAGGATCCGCTCTAGACCCAACCAGGTGACCAGACATCACCCGAAGGACAGTCAACGTCCTTTTTTGGTTGAAGACTGCTCTATGGCATGTCAACTGCTGTCCTACAATAAGATGTCTATTCAAAAGCGAGCGCAGCCAAACGTGTTAGGGTGTGCACCTTAAAGCTCAAACACACATGCATGTATGTATAACACACACACATTTTATATATATATATATATATATATATACACATAGTTAGGTTGAAAAAAGACACAAGTCCATCTAGTTCAACCATTAAAAAAAAAAAAAATCATACAATCTCATATACCCAATCCTTTACCCACGGTTGATCCAGAGGAAGGCGAAAAACGCCCCAGAAAAGCAGGATCTAATTTGCTACAGCAGGGGAAAAAATTCCTTCCTGATCCCAGAGAGGCAATCGGATCTGGAAAATCGTATACTCTGTATGAGCTACGTACATACAGAGTGCAGAGTTTAGGGGTGCCCAGTGTATAGGGTACAGAGTTCAGTAGTGTGCTATGTACAAAGTGCAGGGTTCAGGAGTGCACTACGTACAAAGTGCAGAGTTCAGGAGTGCGCTACGTACAAAGTGCAGAGTTTAGGAGTGTACTGCGTACAAAGTGTGGAATTCAGGAGTGTGCTATGTACAGAGTGCAGCGTCCATGAGTGCGCTACATACAGAGTGCAGTATTCAGGAGTGCGCTACGTACAGCATGCAGGGTTTAGGGGTGTGCTACGTACAGAGTGCAGAGGTGCGCAGTGTACAGAGTGAGGAGTTCAGTGATGTGCAGTGTACCATGAGTGCCATGTTTAGGGGTGTGCAGGGTTTAGGAGTGTGCAGTGTACAGGGTGCAGAGTTTAGGAATGCGCAGTGTACAGGGTGCAGCGTTCAGGGGTGCACAGTGTATAGAGTGCAAAGTCCAAGGGTTCAAGGGTGTGCAGTGCACAGAGTGCAGGGTTCAGGGGTGTGCAGTGCACAGAGTGCAGGATTCAGAAGTGCGCAACATACAGAATGCAGAGTTCAGGACTGTGTTATGTACAGAGTGTGAAATTCACAAGTGCACTATGTATAGCATGTAGGGTTCATGAGCGAGTTACGTACAGAGTTCAGGAGTGCACTACATACAGAGTGCAGCGTTCAGCAGTGCACTACGTACAAAGTGAAGGGTTCAGGAGTGTGCTACGTACAAAGTGCAGGGTTCAGGAGTGCGCTACGTACATAGTGCAGGTTTCAGAAGTGTGCTATGTACAGAGGAGTTTGCAGTGTACAGCGTGCAGGGTTTAGGGGTGTGCTACGTACAGAGTACATGGGTGTTTAGTGTACAGAATTTAGGGGTGCACAGTGTAGAGTGAAGAGTTCAGTGGTGTGCAGTGTACAGAGTGCCAGGTTTAGGAGTGTGCAGTGTACAGGGTTTAGGAGTGTGCAGTGTAAAGAGTGTAGAGTTCAGGGGAGTGCCTGTTTCAGGGGTGCACAGTGTAGAGGGTGCAGGGTTCAGGGGTGCGCAGTGTATAGAGTGCAAAGTTCAGGGGTGTTTAGTGTACAGAGTGCAGAGTTCAGGGGTGCCCAGTGTACAGAATGCAGAGTCCAGGGGTGAACAGTGTACAGAGTTCAGGAGTGCACTACATGCAGAGTGCAGGGTTCAGGGGTGTGCTACATACAGAGTGCAGAGTTCAGGGGTCAGGGGTGTGCAGTGTACAGAGTTCATGGTTGTGCAGTGTACAGGGGTGCGCGGTGAACAGAGTGCAGGGTTAAGGAGTGCACAGTGTACAGAGTGCAGGGTTCAGGGGTGAGCAGTGTACAGAGCGCAGGGTTCATAGGTGAACAGTGTACAGAGTGCAGGATTCAGAGGTGAGCAGTGTACAGAGTGCAGGGTTCTGGGATGTGCAGTGTACAGAGTGCAGGGTTCTGGCGTGCGCAGTGTACAGAGTGCAGGAAAGAGATGGGGCACATAGCGTAATACTGTATAGGATATTTATTCCAGATAAAATCATAAGTATTAAAAAGTAAAAAAATGGGATTTCTTGCTGGTCCACAGTTATTGTCTCTTTTTCAAGCGCTTGTATTCCTATTGGAAAATGTAAGTGTAATACTTATGATTTTATCTGGAATAAATATCCTATACAGTATTACGCTATGTGCCCTATCTCTTTCCTTTATCTATGGTTTGGCTGATTTGTATCTGCATGTAAGCTGTGTCTACTCTGCTGAATTAAACGGAACGTCCATCCAGACGCTGTATTCCATACATTGAATTGGTGCCTCGTTGGTTACCTTCCAAGCTTGATTGGCTTGTCATGTGTAAACCTGTACAAGTCCAATCTTTCTGGTAAGAGACTAGTACTTTTGGTGGTGGTCTTTTCATGGTTATTCACCATTTACTTTGATGTCTGCTCAAGATTTTAATGATCATCACATGCTTGTTTTGGATCCACTCACCACAGGGATTTACCATTATATGTGGTCCCTTTTCATCACATATGGACATTTTTTTTTTATTGATCTTTATACTGGTCATATGTCACTTTATTTGCTATATATTTATGTCACTGTTCACATATTATTTCACTTCTTTTATTGTGACATTATTGTCGACAATTACATTCTTGGTATTTATTTGTTTATAGCGCTGCACTCCCCCTCCTAGAATGAAATTAAGCATTAGGTCAGAAATTAAATGACCAAAGCATAATGTTGCTATAAGCGCTTTCACTTGAAGCAGATCACTTTTCTCTTTGCAAATTCTTTATTTATGCACACTTCAGAGTTTGTTACAAAACAAAACAAAGAACAACATCCTGCTATACAACTATTCATAGCAGTCCATGGGTATATAGGATACATGTCATTGTGCAGGTTAAAGTGGTTCTGAAGGTAGAAGATTTTTTCCCTTAATGCATTCTATGCTTACCTTAGCCTGAACTTGATCCAGTGATGTGCATGAGAGCCAAGGCTCTCTCGGTTCTCTCTCCTCATTGACTCAGACACAGCAGAGGGAGCCTGTGACAGACCTCCTGGCACCCCATCTTTGTGCTTCTGCCAAGATACAGCTTCTTCAACTCTGGAACCATGAACCAGGTATTATAGCTGAGTATTGTACCCAAGAACTAGACGACACTAGCTTAGGTGCAAACTGGAACTGACTTTATTGTAAATTCACACAGAATATATTCCACACAAAATCAGGTAAGAGCTTGATCACATTATCCTAAACAGTAATATAAGTACTTCTAATGAACAGCTAAAATAAACAAACAGTAAGCTAATCAACAGCCAAACACCCAGACAATGCTTTGATTAATCAGGGATCCCACAATAGTTTGGTAACGAGATGAGGTGGACACAATACTAGCAGACAGAGAAAAACAATAGGTGACTCATTTAACAGAAGCCCAAAATCTGTATCCAGGTCCTAGGTTCCCAGAGTCCGTGTGTTTTCGGTGACAGAGGTCCCCCAGGCACACACCTTCCAAAGAACAGAGCTCTCTCAAATTCCAGGGCCCATGGCCAGTAGGCAAGAGACTACCCTGCAGTTCCCTCTAAAAGTGACTATCCTGGTTGGATCTGTCAGAGTCATTGGCTCCAAAGGGGCCAATGGCTAAAGAGGGCTCCAGAGGCTAAAGAGGGGTATTAGAGAACAGGTTACATGCTACACCCATACTTCGGGAGTAACATGTAACATGTTCAGCATCAGACCCCCCCTTTGTGGCAGCAAGCCAAGGATCTTCTCCCCGTACTTGCTGCCACAATTCAAAGAGTGTGGTCCTGTGGGGCTCAGCTCACACAGACATGTCATTGATTTACAGATCCCTGTGAATCAATAAACTTCAAGTAACCACACCCTTTGCGGCTGTCAGCTTGGAGTTCTCAATTAACTACCATGGCGCTGTTGAGCGATGTGGTAGTTCATTGATTCTTCCCATTAGTGTGAAACGAAACACAGAGAAAAGGGTTCCCCTAGGTGGACTTTACCGGCACTTGCATAATAGAAAAAACTTAGAAATAGAGGCTATAATACATCGTAAAAAGGGTTGTATGTTTATTCAATAGGGAAATACAAGTATTAAAAACAAGATAGATATCATTGGTAACAAAGCAGTACTAATGAGTAAATACATGAAACAGTCTAGCAATAAACATTGGTGAGAAAGAAACCTCTTTTCAAGCCCGACGCGTTTCGGGATGTTTAATGTTTCTAAGGTCCTTCTTCAGGGGCATAATCGAAAAGAGGGATTTATCTGGGAAAGTTCCATTAACTGCTTATGGGAAGAAGTATAAAAGTACAAAAGCACTGAAAAAAGGCAGGGGATCGGTGGGAGGATGTAATAGATGTATAAGTGCTAGCATTGGATGGTATGGGCTGCAAGAAGATAAGCAGTAATCTCCATCTAGGAGTATGGCACTATGCCCATCCCGCCCGACCCGGGCATGCGCACGCCAGAGCGGTAAGCTGAGGTCACAGGAAGGCGCCCCTCAGAGTGTGAAACTGTAAACACGGCCAGCCACGCAAACCTGCATCCAGCATATAGAGCGCTTAGTGTGAAACGATGTACAGGCAGACAGCTTACACAGACATCTGCAGGAGACCTGCATGGCATTTGCGATCTGCTGATCGCTGGTGCAATGCTTTCCAGGCTCCTAAAACAAAAATAGTAAATGCACATATTTTTACCTGCAAAAATGTGCCTTTATTTTTTTTTTTGTTAAAAGGCGAACTTATCCTTTAAGTAAAGCTGAGGAGTGGGGCCTTACCCTTATGTGAGAAGATGACGTAAATCCAGCAAAACACTATTTGAACATATATTTTAGGTTTTGAGAGATTAGGATGAGATCCTTCATCCTTCTGATTTTTTTCCACCTTATTAAGCCATATCTGTATTGTAGATGGATAAGGATTTTTCCATTTCAAAGGGATGTAGGCCTTAGCTGTATGTGTTGAAAGAATGATCTATGGGAGGATTTGAGGGGAATGTGGAAAGTAACAAAGTGGGGTCACCTGGAATTAAAGGAGAAGTTTACCTTTTTAAAAAACAAAATAATAAATGCACATCTTTTTCATCTTTTTGCATTTATTTCTTTTTTTTCATACTGGCGCCAGTAAAGCATTGCACTCGCGAACAGTAGATCGCATATGCAATGTCAGGATCCCGCAGACACCCTACTACACGGACTGTCCATACCTCAGATGCAGGGAGTTACTAAATTGCAGAAAGAATTAATGAACTAGGAGTACACTCACCAGCGCCCGCGCAGTTCATTGAGAACTACATGCCATCAGCTGGGGTCGCCGATGGTACTTGAAGTTCCATTCATTCACTGAACTCTGAATGACTGATGCGGCCGTGTGGTGGAGCTCTGCGCTGCCATGCTGTTTTCAAATTGTGACAGTGGGTGCAGGTGCTGTCACAGGGAGGGGGGAGAGGAGGCGGCATCTGGAACAGGTTAAACTCTAAATATGGGTGGAACATGTAACATGTTGAAAAGGTGAACTCAATCTTTAAACGATCCATAATTTTGACCTTTGGTTCTGACTCTACCCCAGAAGGTAGACATGATGTTAGCTCTTATTTTTTTCTGTGTAGCAATTATTTATAATACATTTATTTAAAAAATGCATGATCCACAATTTCATTTTCACTGTAAGAAAAAACAAAACATAATATTGCATTAACGCAAGAGATTGTTGTTGTAGGCAAAAAACAGTATGTTTTAAAAAACCCTTCCCTTTCAAGCATATTAAATCTGATCTAGGGTTTTAGGCTTTGGAGGTGGTCCTTATAATAATCTTCCAGTGTTTATTAATGTTTATCTAAGAACAATGTAATAAAGTGCAGTTGTCCCAAGATGAAGTAGCTGCACTCATTTCCTTTTTATTTGGGCGCTTTACTGTGTATTTTAACCTGGTAATCCTGCCAGGACACTGCCTATCTGGGATGACACTAACTCAGTGCTGGTTCACACCAAAACGCGATAAGCAAGGTGCATTCCATGCGCAATCCCAGCACCGCAGGCTAACGCGCTGTGGATGCCAATAAATTGCTAATGGCACCCTAAACGCGTATTTGCAGGCACCAAATCGCAAGATATCTCAGTGCGTTATGAGAAGTATGTTAGAAATACAAAACACCTCTATATCTCCTCATCCCCATAACACAGGGTGGTGTGAACTAAGCAAATCTAATTACACTGCTTGAGATTTCAGCGCAGCAGAGACATATGAGCATTGGAGGTTACAATGTCACTCGATTTATAGCGGGATCAATAGGTATTTTTTGCTCTTATCAAACAGATACAACACAATTTCTTACACAATTTCTTTCACACTTACACTTTAACATACAAGAGGGAGCAAATGCGAGTAGTTTGCTGTTAGGGTTTACATACATTTTAACCGCTTGCCGACCAGCCGCCGCCACACTGCGTCAGGTCGGCACGATCCCGCGAACCGTCGCAGCTATACATTGGTTCGCGGGATAACAGGTGTGCACGCCCGCTACACAGCAGGGGTGCCGATGCTTGAGGCTGACAGTTGCGATGACTGCCGGCCACGAGTGATCGCGAGCATGAGGAACAGAACACGGAAGTGTGTGTGTAAACACACAAATCCGTGTTTTGTTCTGAGAGCAGTGACAGATCATGTGTTCCTTTTAGCTAGGAACTACGATCCGTCACTTCCTATAGTCAGTCCCCTCCCCCTTCAGTTAGAGTCACCTCCCAGGGAACACAGTTAACCCCTTGATCGCCCCCTAGTATTAACCCCTTCACTTCCAGTGGCATTTTTACAGTAATCAATGCATTGTTTATAGCACTGATCGCTGTATAAATGCCAATGGTCCCAAAAATGTGTCAAAATTGTCCGATGGGTCCGCTGTAATGTTGCAGTCATGAGAAAAATTGCAGATCACCTCCATTATTAGTAAAAAAATAAATAAATAAATAAAAATGCTATAAATCTATCCCCTTTTTTGTAGACGCTATAACTTTTGCGCAAACCAATTAATATACGCTTATTGCGATTTTTTTACCAAAAATATGTAGAAGAATACATATTGGCTTAAACTGAGAAAAAATTAGCTTTTTTTAAAAAAAATGGGGATATTTATTATAGCAAAAAGTACAAAATAGTGTTTTTTTTTTCAAAATTGACGCTCTTTTTGTTTATAGGGCAAAAAATAAAAACCGCAGAGGTGGTCAAATACCACCAAAAGAAAGCTCTATTTGTGGGAAAAAAAAGGACGTAAATTTTGTTTGGGTACAGGGTCGCACGACCGCGCAATTGTCAGTTAAAACGACACAGTGCCGAATCGCAAAAAACGGCCCGGTCATTCAGCAGCCAAATCTTCCGGGGCTGAAGTGGTTAAAGTGTATATCTGGTCAAAATGTAAAATCATATACAGTATTTAGTTCCACATTGAATTTATTTCCTTATATTCAGTGGCACATATTCACTATGCTCTGTAAATACCCACTGCTTGCGTCACATTTCACAGATCCTGCCTTCTGAAAGGATGCACAGTCAGTACATGAAACTTACTACCATACCATATCATCACTGCTTGCAGGTAGCAAGGTACCACAGGATACATAGTCCTTAGAAATTGCCCATCAATGCTGCCAATCAGTGCCCATCAGTGGTGCCTCTCAGTGCCACATATCAGTGAAGTCTTATCGGTGCCCACCAGTGCGGTCTCATCAGTGCAGCCAGTTAGTGCCCGTCAGTGCTGCCTACAAGTGCCCGTCAGTGCTGCCTACAAGTGCCCATCCATGCTGCTGCATCAGCGCACATCAGTAAAGGGGGTAAAAGTGCCCAGTAGACAAGTGGTTAAAGTGTATGCTGAGACTACAGCTCCCTTTTAAAGAGGTTGTAAACTTTAAACATGAAATATGAACAAAACATATCCTTCTATAGTGTGTATTTGTCTCAATTCATAGCACTAAGTGCCATTTCTGCCTGCTGTCCTGTTCCTCTTCTATCTGCATGAATTGCTTCTGAGAAGTTTTTCTGACACAGAGAAAAAAGGTGACAGGGGAGGGATCTCCATCACATTGCCTGTGATTGACAGCCTCAGCTCTGTTCCAATGTGCTCTCAGAGGTCTCCTTACTGTGTAATTTCAGCTATTTGCCCCATTTCTGACAGTTCAGACAAGCTTTATACATTCTGGACTTTGAACTAATGTAGAGGAGACTGCAGATAAACAGGCACAACTTATGCAGGATTTGTTTCATCTCTGTATATCACCTGAGGTTAGTCACTTCAATGGGTATATGTAAGGATTTAGAACCACTTTAAGTATAGGTTTAAAGTAAACCTAATGCATGAATTAGGTGCACACTGTATCAGTATTAGAAATATTAACAGAGACAAATTTGGAATTTGAAGGTGCAAACAATCAATAGAAATTGATATTAGAAAAATATGTAATTTTATTAAACAAATATAAAAGAAGACAATGAAAGAAAAGCACAATAGAACTCAGTGGTCGCTATACAAAAGAATAGGTGCCTCATACTGTATCAGTATTAGTTCAAGGCGAGCAACAAACTGTGCAAGTACCTTTTTCTTTTATTTTTTTTAATCCTCCAAATAGTTTTAGTGAGCCAAATGAGCCCACAATCTCAGTGTACTGTCCCCATTATTGCTGTCATTTGCTCTGATCTGGAGATTGTCCAAGTCCCTTGCAAAAGCTCAGCTTCCCCCTTACCACTCAACAATCCAAAGCTGAGCCTCCATTGGCTGCCGCCACTCAGTGGACTTCTTAACCTCCCTGGCGGTATGATTATTTCGGACTTTAGGTGCTGAAAGTGGTACAATTATTTTGCGTTTTATATTGTAGGCCTGTAATTCTTAACAATAACACACTTGAATCTGTCCACCAAGAGTCTAGTAGATATCCCGGGTATGATGAAGTTTGAAACACAAAAACATAAATCATAATATAATAAATAAATATAAATAATTAAAAAAAAATATATATATAATAAAATAAATTTCCCCACGATTCACTAGCGCTCAATTCTGCAAGTGTTCTAATTTACTATGGCTGTTTTCTAGCTGGTCTAAAGCCACTTTTGACGTAAAGGGACACTTTTTGGTTGCTATGGACAATCTCAAGTTTCCAGGCAGAAAGAACAGTATATATAATATAAAACTGCACACAGGGCATGGGCCAAAGCACTGGGGACAAAAGGGATGTGAAATAATTTCATACAGTACTGTAATCTGTAAGATTACAGTACTGTACGTGTTATGATTTTTATTTAAATTTGCCGCCAGGCTCCGCCTCCGTGCATCGCGACGCTCGCAGGGAACGGAGCCTGGCACAGAGAGGCTTCGGAGGAGACAGAGCCCGCAGACACAGCTGGGGGACATCGCAGGATCCTGGGGACAAGGTAAGTAACCCCGCACCAGGATCCTGCAATGTAATCCCGAGTGTGGCTCGGGGTTACCACTAATGTTGCTGAAATTTAACCCCGAGCCACACTCGGGAAAACCGTCAGGGAGGTTAATCTAGGCAGGGGCAAGGCTTTGTTCTGAGTCAGAGCAGAATTGCATTGGTATGTGTTCCATATACCAAGTATTGAGGACTTTCTAGGCAACTTTTGGTTTCTGCACTTAAACTAAAGTGATAGACTATACATTTAAATAAAGTGACTAGTTCCCTTTAATAGTAAACGCCACCAAACTAGGATATATAAAAAAAAAAAATACTGGTGTCCTGTCGGACAAATCAGTGATATAATCAAGTATGCAAACATAACTATTTGAACCACTTCTAATCCAACAGAACACTAAGCTTTTTTAATCGTTTTGTATCAATTTTTTTAAATGTTTCACTAAGTTTGTTAACCTAATTAACAAAATGGCAATTAAATGACAAATATTAGGAAACAAATTGCATGCTGATCACCGTATGTCATAGCAATTGTGTTTGATAAACAGTGGGGACGGAAAGTATTCACCCTTAAATTTTTCACTCTTTGTTATATTGCAGCCATTTGCTAAAATCATTTAATTTCATTTTTTTCCTCATTAATGTACACTCAGCACCCCATATTGACAGAAAAACACAGAATTGTTGACATTTTTGCAGATTTATTAAAAAAGAAAAACATCACATCACCATCAATATCACATGGTCCTAAGTATTCAGACCCTTTGCTCAATATTTAGTAGAAGCACCCTTTTGATCTAATACAGCCATGAGTCTTTTTGGGAAAGATGCAATAAGTTTTTCACACCTGGATTTGGGGATCCTCTGCCATTCCTGCTTGCAGATCCTCTCCAGTTCTGTCAGGTTGGATGGTACACGTTGGTGGACAGCCATTTTTAGGTCTCTCCAGAGATGCCCAAATGGGTTTAAGTCAGGGCTTTGGCTGGGGCATTCAAGAACAGTCACGGAGTTGTTGTGAAGCCATTCCTTCGTTATTTTAGCTGTGTGCTTAGGGTCATTGTCTTGTTGGAAGGTAAACCTTTGGCCCAGTCTGAGGTCCTGAGCACTCTGGAGAAGGTTTTCGTCCAGGATATCCATGTACTTGGTCACATTCATCTTTCCCTCGATTGCAACCAGTCATCCCGTCCCTGCAGCTGAAAACCATCCCCACAGCATAATGCTGCCACCACCATGCTTCACTGTTGGGACTGTATTGGACAGGTGATGAGCAGTGCCTGGTTTTCTCCACACATACCGCTTAGAATTAAGGCCAAAAAGTTCTATCTTGGTCTCATCAGACCAGAGAAACTTATTTCTCACCATCTTGGAGTCCTTCAGGTGTTTTTTAGCAAACTCCATGCAGTCTTTCGTGTGTCTTGTACTGAGGAGAGGCTTTCGTCGGGCCACTCTGCCATATAGCCCCGACTGGTGGAGGGCTGCAGTGATGGTTGACTTTCTATAACTTTCTCCCATCTCCTGACTGCATCTCTGGAGCTCAGCCACAGTGATCTTTGAGTTCTTCTTTACCTCTCTCACCAAGGCTCTTCTCCCCCAATAGCTCAGTTTGGACGGACGGCCTGCTCTAGGAAGGGTTCTGGTCGTCCCAAACATCTTCCATTTAAGGATTATGGAGGCCACTGTGCTATTAGGAACCTTAAGTGCAGCAGAATTTTTTTGTAACCTTGGCCAGATCTGTGACTTGCCACAATTATGTCTCTGAGCTCTTCAGGCAGTTCCTTTGACCTCATGATTCTCCTTTGCTCTGACATGCACTGTGAGCTGTAAGGTCATATCAGTATAGTCCAATCAGTATAATCAAACACAGCTGGACTCAAATGAAGGTGTAGAACCATCTCAAGGATGATCGGAAGAAATGGACAGCATCTGAGTTAAATATATGTGTGTCACAGCAAATGGTCTGAATACTTAGGACCATGTGATATTTCAGTTTTTCTTTTTTAATAAATCTACAAAAATGTCAACAATTCTGTGTTTTTCTGTCAATATGGGGTGCTGTGTGTACATTAATGAGGAAAAAAATGAACCTAAATGATTTTAGCAAATGGCTGCAATATAACAAAGAGTGAAAAATTTAAGGGGGTCTGAATACTTTCTGTCCCCACTGTATTATTTTTTTTTTACATTTCAAATGATATTTACCGAAGTCAGTGGATTGGGCAAACTGTAAGGATGCATGGCTTGATTGAGCCCTAAATTAAGCCCATAAAATAGCAAAATAAGCATGACAAGCCTTTCCTGTTTGACTTGCACCAGTCTATTGACATGCTGATTTGACTTACACAAGTTTGGGCGGCATTTGAGTGGCATTATTTTCATTGTTTCTCTACATTTGTGTATTATCCAAGCTGTCTAGCAAAAGAGATATATATATGGTGGTGTCCCGCGCTTAGGACAGGCTTGTGACTGAACTGCAGCCCCCCAGATAAAGAAAGCCCCAAAGGTGCGATCCAAATAGTTATAAAATCTGAATTAGGGGATTGGCGCTGTTCACTAGTATGAAATAAATGAATACACTAAAACAAACTGCTACTACAAGGAGGGTCTTTCACCCCAACTAAAAATAAAAAAGTGTGCCACAAGTGCTAAAAATGGTCACAAAAGTGTGCAGACTACCTAAGATAAAAAATTATAATATATAATGCATCAAAAAATCTTAAATGTAAAAGGAACTCCAAATAATGGTTGATCGATCAGGTGTGTATAGAAAGTGATTGTCAATGTCCACTGAAAAGGATGACGTGTATGTGAAAAATGCAATGAGAATTGTATATAACAATGAGTGATACCTAAAATTAGGGACAGACGTGTAGTTGCCCACTGTAGATAAGTGTGTGTACTAGTGTAGTAAAATATACATGGAAAAAAATGTGTGCGAAAAATAAACAAAAAACAAAAATGTAGAAAAAGAAAAAAAAACATATGAAAAAACAACCAACAAAGTCCAGGTAACCACAAAATAGTGGTCAAGAAGCAGTACAAAAACCCCAGGTGCCGTGAATATTAGTTCTGTCATTCAATAAAACAGTTCTAGTGCAATCTTCAGAGTTAACAGGTAAGTCCGTCCCAATAGCTGTATACTGTCCAGTGCGGAGTCCCCTCTAGTGCCCCCACTCACCAGAGCGCCCAACCCCTGCAGGGGTAATGGGCATGTAGATCCAAATCTGATGATCCAATCGGTCGGTGTCCCCCTCACCACCTTTTATCACTTGTGTCACCAGATCGTTCTCAAAGGACATCCATCAAGAGACCACGCCTTACGCGTTTCGTCATCAAGACGTCATCTGAGGCGCCAAAAGATGACGTCTTGATGACGAAACGCGTAAGGCGTGGTCTCTTGATGGATGTCCTTTGAGAACGATCTGGTGACACAAGTGATAAAAGGTGGTGAGGGGGACACCGACCGATTGGATCATCAGATTTGGATCTACATGCCCATTACCCCTGCAGGGGTTGGGCGCTCTGGTGAGTGGGGGCACTAGAGGGGACTCCGCACTGGACAGTATACAGCTATTGGGACGGACTTACCTGTTAACTCTGAAGATTGCACTAGAACTGTTTTATTGAATGACAGAACTAATATTCACGGCACCTGGGGTTTTTGTACTGCTTGTTGACCACTATTTTGTGGTTACCTGGACTTTGTTGGTTGTTTTTTCATATGTTTTTTTTTTCTTTTTCTACATTTTTGTTTTTTGTTTATTTTTCGCACACATTTTTTTCCATGTATATTTTACTACACTAGTACACACACTTATCTACAGTGGGCAACTACACGTCTGTCCCTAATTTTAGGTATCACTCATTGTTATATACAATTCTCATTGCATTTTTCACATACACGTCATCCTTTTCAGTGGACATTGACAATCACTTTCTATACACACCTGATCGATCAACCATTATTTGGAGTTCCTTTTACATTTAAGATTTTTTGATGCATTATATATTATAATTTTTTATCTTAGGTAGTCTGCACACTTTTGTGACCATTTTTAGCACTTGTGGCACACTTTTTTATTTTTAGTTGGGGTGAAAGACCCTCCTTGTAGTAGCAGTTTGTTTTAGTGTATTCATTTATTTCATACTAGTGAACAGCGCCAATCCCCTAATTCAGATTTTATAGCAAAAGAGATAGTTACAGAAGTCAGTGAATAACAACTGATTGAACACTTAAAAGCAGTATTTTTTAAGACCCCTTTCACACCGAGGGCGTTTTGCAGGCGCTATAGCGTTAAAAATAGCACCTGCAATCCGCCCTCAAACAGCTGCTCCATTGTTTCCAGTGTGAAAGCCTGAGGGCTTTCACACCGGAGCGGTGCGCTGGTAGGACGTCAGGAAAAGTCCTGCCAGCAGCTTCTTTGGAGCAGTGAAGGAGCGGTGTGTTTACCGCTCTTCCACCGCTGCTCCCCATTGAAATCAATGGGGCAGCGCTGGAATGCCGCCGGCAAAACACCGCTATTGCGGCGCATTGCGGGTGGTTTTAACCCTTACTCGGCCACTAGCGGAGGGTAAAAGTGCCTCGCTAGTGGCCTAAATGCGCCGCAAATCCGACGGTAAAACGCCGCTAAAAATATTGGCGTTTTACCGCCGACGCTATAGGCGGCTCGGTGTGAAAGGGGTCTTAAGCTATATGGACAAAAATGACCCCAGTAAGGGGCGCTGATTGTGTTCCAATTTGTCCCAACCTGTCTATGTCACTTCAGCTGGACAGACTGGTCCAGGTATAAATGTGTAAAAAAATATAAATACATGCAAAAAAAAATACTGAATACTATAATTGTATTAATGGCATACAGTTATCAGAATACAATATTTTTACGTGTACAACTTTAATTCAACCCTTTAGAATTGTGGCAGTGTCTTACATTTATCAATGAAATATTACTCAGAAGTGGATTTTATGGAGAGATCCATCTCATTATGCCCTTATGATGTATGATTTTTTTCACATAAAAGTGATAAATCTGTTCTAGAGCTGATATGAACTTTAAATGAAATAGATTATCAATAAATTACTTTGTGAAGCATTTTAATGAAAAAAAAATCATTTATATATGATTAGTATGCAGTGTCGCTGCTTATACTCAAACAGAGAATGTTAAACATACTAAATATTCTTCTGCCTATCTGTTCGCTAGGGACTATTGATGTCATCACTTTGCATCAAAGTAATAGGCTAGATCCATGAACATTTGTTTTGTCTGCAAATTGTATTTTGCTGGTAAGCAACTCTTAAATTTTGGGGTTAAAAAAAAGAAGACACAAAACAGCCACAATGAGGCTTATATTTGTACAGAGAAACATACTAAAATTAATGCAGGAATTTAACAACACTGAGTGAGCCTGATTTACTAAAATATTTGAGAATGTTCATACAATAGGATGTGTGAAGACTAATTTCAATTATCAAGTGGAAAAAAAATCTGCGTACTTTTTTCATCTGCACATGATTTGATATTTAAAAGTGAATAGTCACACAATTCATTGTATGAACATTCTCAGATCCTTAACTACGGTAAATCAGTTTACTATATTCCAATATATATAAGTTTTAATATGAGCTTTGGTACATTTCTCTGTACAAATAGCATTCTAAATGCTAGAACATAAATAAGTATATTATGCGTGTAGTACAACAAGCCATTCTGTTTTTTGTCATCCTAGTGAAATGCTAAATATACTTGAATATAAAATGCCTATATGAAAAACAACGCAATCCATCTAAAATCTTCACAAAAAATCTTTCTAAACTTGTAATCTCTTTTGCTACAGAGCCGACTAGCACTCTAGCCATTTGAGGGCTTTTTTGTTTTTTTTTCTTTTTTAAACAAGAAAAGCCATTTGAGGTTTACCAAGGAAGTAAACTAAACAGCCATATTTGGCCTGTGAAATCACCTGAACTAAACCTCTGGCAGTTGATACAGTCAGAAGTAATTTATTTAGAGGCGGTATCACTACAGCCGATAAATGACAGCTCGTCAGACCACCCGCAGCCTTGTTTCACTTTGAAAACTATCCAGGATATCTTGGGTCACTGACCAAATATGTTCATTGCCATGTTTGTGGGGGGGCTGCATTTTTTAAATTTAATTTGACGGCCATGCAGCACCATGGCAACTTCAGATCAAATGGAGCCTAAGCTTGCAGCTTCCTTGGTCATAAAGGATAGGAGGGTTTACTTAAACTTTAATATCCCTTTTGCCAGAGTACAATATACAGGTACACCACTTCACGCACGACCCCCCCCCCCCCCCCCCCCCCATAGCAGTTAGCAGTGACCAGCGCTACTAGTGCCTTGTTAACCAAAAGCTTGCAAAATTGGCCTTGAAAAAGTCCAGGTCAGTTTGCTGCTGCTGCAGCTCACTACTCATTACTAGAGCCCACCAGCAGAAGATGCAATTTACTAAAGTAAATCTGTAGTGTCATGTTATGAACAGCTAATATGGCTGTTCTACAGATGTCTGATTGTACCCTTTGCAGACCTGCAGAGATTCTTGGGAGCCCCAAAGTGCTGGGTGCTGGGTGCTCTATTATGAAAGTATCAACTCTAATTTCTAGATTTAACCTTCTCCCTTATCCAGCACATCTCTATGGGTCCATAAAGATGAATGGCAGCCTAGCTGAACAGTAGGGGGCAAAGGAGAAGGAAGAAAGCAAACATTTTTTCAATGTCCAAAGCTGGCACTTGCACAATAGAGCAACCTAGTTTTTAAGGCTCCTGCCAGATTGTAAAAGCTATATTCAGTCACCTGTAGGCCCCAGCTTCACATTGAAGCACTGAAGCCACCCAGATATCACTAATATGACAGACGAGGAACTCCAAAACATGTGCATAAAAATAGGACTTTTTTTGTCATACTTACCTGTAAATTCTTTTTCTTGGAGTACATCACGGGACACAGAGCAACCATAATAATGGTTGCTCTGTGGTTGGAAAATACAAGTCTTTTATAATATGTTTGGCAGAACTCCATTAGTATCACCAGCAAAGCAGCTTCATTATTATCCCATTAAAGAAGAAGAGAATATGCGCTGTATTTCGAGATTTCATAATTTGCCGCGTCACGAATGTTAATTCTCCATTACGAACGCTAGTTTACAAGACCAACTGCTTCTGGCTCATCCTTGCTTCCGAGCATGCGTGTTTGTACTTTGGACTTTTGTCTGATGGACTTATGTACACACAATCTGAAAATCTGACAACAGACATTTTTCTGTGGAAAATCTATAAGCCTGCCATCCAACATTTGTCCGCGGAAAGTCCGACAATTGTCCGATGGAGCGTACAAACATTCGGATTTTAGGTCAACAGTCTGTCAACACACAATTCCCGTCGGAAAATCAGATTGTGTGTACGAGGCTTTACCATCCTTGCTGCAGGACTCTGAGCCTAACATGAGTCCAATCTTCACTAACCATGGAGGGCTTTGTCATAAAAGACCTTCAGGGACTGGTTCCCCCTTAATGTGGGGTCCACTCAGTAGAACTGTTACAGACCTCCAAGTATGCTCCAAGAGCACATGTATCACATCAGTGACCATTTCCACCTTACAGACACTGACGAAAAAACTGATGTCCTTCCTGTGCAGGAAGCCTGGAGGCAGCACACCCAGGAGGCTTGGGCAGAAGCCAAACTGCTGCAGGAGCCCACTGTGACAACTCCAAAGACACTGACATTGTCCAATTATCTTCATAGCATCAATGCATTTCAGGGCCATGCCTCTTACTCAAATTAACCCATGGAGACCTGGAAGGATTAATAAATGATGGGATGGGGCGAGATTGGTGGAATCCCTATGTTATAGTTAACAGCATCCACCCAGAACCCCCCCCCCCCCCTCCCAATGGTAACAATCAATACAACAATAAAGCTAATAATGGATAATAAATATATAAAATATAATACATATTGGTTACAGTTAATAAAAATATAAATTCATATCATATTGTGTACTCCTAGTTCAGGCGCTGTATGGAGAACCAAGTTTGTGTAATGAATGTTAGCCCCTGCATGACTTCTTTGAGGTATACCTCAAGTGGTTTGTAGCCATCACCCCCACCCCCCCCAGCGCTGGATTAGGAGGAATCTTTTGCTGTTTGTTCATATCATATTGTATGTAACCAATGTATGCAAAAATGTATGCAATAATAATTATGCACATATATTATGTGTAAAATATACTGTATATATAAAAGACCCCCCTTTCCAGCATTTCACCAGGAATGGATTCCACTTATAGAAGCGGCAGTCACAAATGGTTCTGTTTAGGGTTGCAGCAATACCGAGCATCTGTACTCGTTCGTGTGAAAATGCTACGATAACTAAAACCAATAGCTTTGCGGTGCAATTTGAGCCCGTATAAAATGAATGGGCTCAAATCGTACTGCACTGTGCAAAGAATCGCTTGCGATTTGAATAGGACTCCAGTGCAATTCCTGTCCGACAAATCGCATGTTGTTTCCCGCACTGCTCCTGTGTGAACCCCGGTTTGTCATAGTGACTTCAGCCTGGGTTCACACAGGAGCAGTGCAGGAAACTGCACGCAATTTCCTGTACAAATAAAGAAATCCTCCCCTCGTTCCATCTGGAGTAAGTGTTCCAACCGTCAGCGACTCCCTGCAGCGTGAGTGGTTTCTCCGGTGGGTCTTACCATCTGCTGATGGCCCCGGCTTCTTTCTGCCTCTCCAGCCAAGAGGGGAAAGATATACCATCCAGCCAGGACTCCTCCACCAGGACATGAAACGGCTGTGTTTACCTATGTAAGTGGACACTTGTTTCAATAAAATACATTTTTACATGTTTTGGAGTTCCTCACCTGTCATGTCAATGGGTGGCTTCAATCCTTCACTGTGAAGCTGGGGCCTACAGGTGACTGAATATAGCTTTCACAATCTGGCAGGAGCCTTAAAAACTAGGTTGTTTTATTGTGCAAATGCCAGTTTCAGGTCTTGGACATTGGAGACATGTTTGCTTTCTTCCCTCTCCTTTGCCCCTTACTGATCAGCTAGGCGGCATGTTTATGGACCTATAGAGATATGCTTGATAAGGGAGAAGGTTGAGACCAGGAACTAAAGTTGATAATTTTATAATAGAGCACCCAGCACTTTGGGGCTCCCAAGAATATAAGGCACAGGTAGCACTGGGCACTGCAATGGAGGGGGGAGGGGGGGTTGGAGGATGGTTGGTGGTCATGCATGGACATTATGGTTAATGATTATACATAAATGTGTTACTACCACACAAGAGGAATATACCACCTTAGGGTGTATCTTGCACTGGACAACTTTTTTGGTTTAGTATCTTTTAGGTCCGGACTCCCTGGACTATTCCTGCTGCAGGTATCCTCACTGTGCTTTGAACCAGGATGTTGGAATCTATATATTTCTTCAAGGAGATTTCAGTTGCGCCCTCCAAATACCCCTGCCCACAACCTCCCCACACAGCACATAGCAGGGTTGCCAACTGTCATTGAATTTCAAGGACAGTCTGCATGTCCATACCAAATATGACAGATGTAAAAATCATGACTGTTACAAACTGTCTGTGAATTTAGGCTAGGTTTACAATACTGCGGGTGGTTGCGGATGCAGGAATAGCAGCTGTTCCTGCACCTGCAACCACCCATACCCAAAACACGCTGCTCTTTACAGAGAGGCAGGGCTGCCAGACCTTCTTAATGGCAGTCCCACACATCTAAAAATGCAGCATGTATTCAGGTGCAGGAACCGCTGTTGCAGTTAAAAAATGCTGCAGGAGACTTTTTCCTGCATGAAACGCATGTACAGCAGCCCATTCAAATGAATGGGCTGCGGTGCCCGAGCAAATGTGGCCCAAGACGATTCCTTTTCTTTGAATGTGGCCCAGGAAGGTCAAAAGGTTGGACAACCTGGTTTAAATTAAGGGTACCATCTGAGCCACATTTGGCAAAACAAGAAAAAGCATAAGGTGCAGAGGGTGTAGGGAACCTAGTCACACAATTTTTTTTTTTTTTTTAACGTTCCCCTAGTAGTCACGTCTCCTGCACTTGGCCACGTATCTACCAACCTAGCATTGTACAAATGATCCCTCCAGCATTCAGGAAATGGCCTACCATAGCATACTTATTACACTACCTTCTCTACTCTTTTCATTCAGGTTCTGGTGATTAATCCAAGTGGATCCAGACACAAGCATGTCTTGTTCCATATCCATATCTGCACATTGGTAAACTGCTGATCCACAAAATTTGTTCACAGAAAATTGGTCACATCATGCAATAAGTACCAGTGTTGAAAAGTAGTTGACTCAAAGGTGTTCTAAAAGTGAAACTTTAAGTGATTGTAAAGTCTCGTTTTTTTTTTCTATAAAAATAATAAACGTTACCTTACCTACTCTGTTGCAGTGAATTTGTACAGAGCAGCTCAGATCCTCCTCTTCTTAGGTTCCTCTTCTGTGATCCTGGTCCATCCCTCCTGTTGAGTACCCCCACAGCAACCAGCTTGCTATGGGGGGCACCCGAGCGAAGGCACAGCTCCCTATGTAAATTCAGACACAGAGCCCCAACCCAGCCCTGCCCCTATCTCTCCTGATTGGCTAGCTGATTTTGACAGCAGCAGGAGCCAATGGCACCAATGCTGTGCCTCAGCCAATCAGGAGGGAGAATATCAGACGGCTGAGACATTCGTGGACATCGCTGGACAGAGAGGGACCTAAGGTAAGTGTTAGGGGGGCTGCTGCACACAGGTTTTTTTATCTTAATGCATAGAATGCATTAAGATAAAAAAAAACTTCTGACTTTACAATCACTTTGACAGTTTTTGTTTTGTTTTGTTTTGTTTTGAATGGCGCAGGATAAGGTTAGAATCTGACAGGTCTTCTCTGATGTCCGTGTCTCCTCCTTTGGGAGATATTTGCCCTCACTTTTAGGCTGACTAGTGGTGATCGGGACAGGAAGTAAGGTGAAATCTCTCAAATAGGGAAGCTGATGGTAATTACAATACTTTGACTATCACAAGGGGGATGGGTAAGGACCTTGAACAAGTGCTCACCTGTTTTTCCCTTGCCAATACTACCTAGAATTTAAACTCAAAAATGGTATGTCCTGAGTTTCACTTTAATCATATAGTAACAAGGAATAGGATCCAGATGACTATACCCTTCAATCACAGGAAAAGCAGCCAGGTGTTATATAATCAAGCTGAACCCATTAAAACCAGAATTTAAAACACAATTTACACATCAGAATCAAAAATATACATTTCAAATAGAATAACATAGAACAAAAAAAGTCATAGAAGGAGAGAGACTTAATAATTAAATAATAGTTAAGAGTAAGCCAAGTAAAGCAGTAGCACCCAATGCCAGACAGCAGCTTAACCTTTTCACCGCCAGAGCTGTTTTTGCATTTTTTGCACACATTTAAATATAAACCTTTTCACCGCCAGAGCTGTTTTTGCATTTTTTGCACACATTTAAATATAAATTTTAGGCCTGAAGATTATCCAAACATTATATTTTCTGATAGCAGACACCCTAGAGAATAAAATAGTGGTAGTTCCAATTTTTTATGTCACGCGATATTACCGCAAAGGTCTAGGAAACACAAGATTTTAGTAAATAACACACTAAAAGTGAATTTTAGGGCAAACAAACGCAATGAACTTTCCACATTTGTGGTAAAATATAAAAGGCGAGGCTGCATCGAGTAAATAGATAACCAACATGTCAAACCTTAAATCTGTGTGCACCTGTAAAATGGCGAGATACTTCAGTACCTTATATTTTGTATAGGTGACCCTTCAAAAGCCCCCTATAGGTCATTAGTTTAGTGTTACGGAGGAAGTCTGGTGCTAGAGTTATCGCACTGCGAAACATTGTTTCCTGGCTATGCTAGCCGGAGACACTGAGAGGCTGACCCGGGAGGGACGTCATAGACATTGCTTTCCGGGTCACAGTAAGAAGGGGAGGAGAGCGGATGTGTGTCCAATCTTCTCCACCTACTGGCACCCGCCATGTCAGTCCCAGGCCCGCAGATGGGCAAGCAGAACCCAGAATAAATGGCAGGGGGCGCCGGTACCAGCGGTGTGTGTGAGCAATTAGGCGGCAGCACAGCCACCCAACTGCTTTTGTCTGCCTCTCAGTTTTACACAGAATCCTGGTGGCTGCAGCCACCGGATTTTTTTGTGAAAGCCCCTGCGCTCAGATCCGTATGATGTACAGGCCTGGCAGCGAAAGGGTTAAAAAGCAAAAACATGTAATGTATAAAAAGGAAAATTAAAAACAAGGAATGCTTTTTTACAAAGCGAAAAGGGAGGGTCAGGGAAAACTGCCCAGCAGCGCATTAGGGTGACGAAGAAGTGACGTGCTTTGAAACGTGCCCCTAGCTGCCAGCGGTCAGGCATCCTCTCCATCCAAGCTCCGGCTTCCATCCCTGGTTGGGTTGTCTCCCTGCAGCAGCAGCTCCCTCCTGCCTGTGCTCTTCTCCCCCTGCTCACGGCTAAAGCAGGGGAATTCCACAGTGGCTCTGTGGATCAGAGGCAGCAGCTTTGACTTTTTCTTCTTTGCACAAGCTTCTCTTTTGTGAGTGCGTTTTTAATCATTAATAAATATTGTTCATCTTGTTTACTACACTAGGGGAAGAGTGCTGCCTAAAAGTGAAGGGAGGGTGCATTCACATGAATCTGATATACCAAAATTACAAAAAAATAAAGAGCCGTATAGACACCCAATAGCTAAGTCCTTATTTGATAAATACAAAATTGTAAACAGTACCTCATGCTCCAGTGTCCCTCCCTTATCTTCCTGGGATTCATCACATACAGGATGTTTCCACTGACACAGGATTTAGCAGGGTTGCCTAATGAATCTGCTGCCAGCTTGTATTCCCTGAGCGTTTCTAGTCTGCCTTCATATTTATAGCATTGTTGCAAGGGGTGGTTCAGGGATTTCTGGCATCTGGGTTTGCAATGTACACGCCTATTGAGGTCTTTAAAGTGCAGTGGAGACCATGTGCATGGTCCCCGGGGGGGGGGGGGGGGGGTATCTGGTACTGTGACTCACAGGGGGTTCATGTCCTCTGACCATGTAGGTGCTTCAGACAGGGTCCATCAGGGGAAACTTTTTAGGGTTATCTGTCCCAGCTGGAGGTGGGAGGACCACTCTCCTTGTATGGGGACATTGAGTGACCTGGGTACGGGGATTCCATTGTTGGGTGGGCTGGTGGGGATTGGGGAGTTGTTTTATAAGGAAGGGACAAGGGAGCATCAGGGGCTGTTTACAATTTTGTATTTGTCAAATAAATTATAAGGTGTTAGCTATTGGGTGTCTATACGTTTTATTTATTTTTGTAGTTTTGGTATATGCTTCTTTACAAGACTGCATTCTAAATATGTGGGACAATTTTGGGCTATCACAAGGAAATAGATGATTTAGATAAAGTGTGCACCACAAAATAAAAAAAGGAATGGGTAGTCCTAATTAGAATAAATTAGAAAAAGCATGCTTTTTTAGCAAAAGTAAAGTAGGTAAAATTGTAAAAGTCCCACTGCATGAGGCAGTAATAGCTAAATCTATAATTTAATGAAAAAAAATCTTACAATCAGTGGTTTTAAAAGCAATGATTACTAAAGAATATAAAATAAATATTCTGATTCTGCTTTTGTGAGTTTACAAAGGACCCCTCACACACACGATAATGACTAGATTAGATAAATCTGCATAGGCAGTTTGTGTTGCCTTACTTTGGATCAAAACCACACACGTTTGTGAGACGGACATGTGTCTCTTCTCAATGTAGTTAGCTATGCAACTATGTAAGATTCATTAAGTATTAATCTCTTTGTTTGCATATCTAATAAAGCAAATCATGTTTCAAAATTATTTAATATAGGTTTAATTATTTGTGCGTAATATAAATATTGAATTGGATTCCAAATGAGAACTACAGTGTCACAATTTTCTGTTTTAATATTTTTTATTAATATTGTAAGAACAATAACAACAACAAGATCACTGTGCAGAGCAGCAAAGAATCCTTGCATGCTCTGTGTAAACAATAAGAAATGGTACATAAGTGGGGGAAAACAAAAATACAAAATATGTTGGCTATTGGCTTAGGTCTTCTTTGAACCCTTAGGTGGGCATTTGGCCACCTACAGAAGTGAACAGAAATAACATGTTTGTGTTATAATATAGATATAGAACAACAGGAACATTGTAAGTACTGGGAGGTTATTTCTATACAATCATCCTTGAATCTAGTGTAGGCTAATATACCCAAGCTTTCCAAATCGAGACAACCGTAAAACCTAATCGCTGGAAGCAGGCCCACCAAGTAGAAAAGCCCACGTCCAGCCATCACGGCTCACAAGGTAATAAGAGAATAAATAATCATGTTTCCCTCATTAAGAAACGTAGAATGGAATCGCCAATGGGTCGACATGTGGGGCTTTTTCATGGCTTCAGTCTAAATACCATAAAATTTATAGCTCTTGAACATATTCCTCCTGATATTAGAGGAGGCAGTAATGATCAAAAATTGTTACAGTTAGAGGCACGCTGGATCCATTCCTTGAAAGCTACAATCTCTCCAGGGTTAAATGAAATGTTGAGCTACAAACCCTTTTTTTAGCATCTAATACCTTATCTGATCATATTGCAATTCTTGCCCTATTTATTCCCCTGCTACTCATCATTTGTTTAAAATTCCCCCCCCTCCCCCCTCCCTTTTCCTCCCTTCTTTAGGATTTTCCTCCCTTGGCCAATAGACCTTAGACCAGTGGTTCTCAACTCCAGTCCTCAGGACCCACCAACAGGCCAGGTTTGCAAGATAGCTGAAATACATCACAGGTGATATCACTTGCTGCTCAGTGATTGCAGTATTCTAGTCTGCAACTCCCCAAGGTAATACTTAAAATCTGGCCTGTTGGTGGGTCCCGAGGACTGGAGTTGAGAACCACTGCCTTAGACGGTAACTCTTATATAAATAATGTATTCGCTTTTTTGTCACAATTAAAACTAAAGGTGGGGTTGTTCTTGTTATATACACATTTTCATATATATATTTTCCATTATGATTACTAACTTCTTTTAAAAATTCCCATTATTATCAGGAAATTAGTTGTTTAAAAAATATATGTACCTTGTGTTTATTTAACTATTATTAATTATTATTTTCCTTTCCTTTCTTGGTATAAATAAATTTTGTAAATGTGCAACTGCGTTTCTATGTTATTATTGGTCACTCATTATGCTTATAAATATTTATATTCAACTGATCATCCTGCCTTTGTGCTGCACAGCCTGCCCTGGTCTTCCTGCACATTTGGATGACCGTATGAATGCCCAGGGTGTCTGCAGCTTTTTATGGGCACCCGTTTTACTGCGCTTCATATGCGCGTGTCCCCGCTTGCTTGAATTCTCTCCTTGTGTCTATTTGGAGAAATTTTTCCCCTTTTACCACCAGAGGGAGTGCCATTTCCATCCGTCTATCCGGGCATTAGGACCCTGAGACAGCGATGGAATGAGCCATAGCAGCGTGATCTGTGCATGTGCGGCGCAGTCCTCACGTCTGCATCCGGTGTTCACACCAGATGGGTGGTATTTAAAGCCGCCCTTCAGCGGCATGCAGACGCTGCGGGAACCAGGGAACATATACATACCTATCTTGTCGATCTAGGTAACTATAGACACTCGCTGACTGGTGCTTTCTGTTTCCCTACTAGTGATTACAACTCTGTTTATTGAAGAAGATTTTTCTCTCTCTGCTCACAGTTTACAGCAGTCTATTCAAACTTGCCTTTTTATGTTCACTAGATATATCCCTTTGATGGTATGAAGCTATATGGCCCCTGGCATTGGTCAGCTACTGACTCCATTGTTGTAAGTGAATTTTTATTTAAACTCTCTGCGTTTTTTTGTTTGTTTGTGGGGGTTTCCATCTTTCCCATGATACACTGGTCATTATTGTTCTGTTTCTTAGCTGGTCTTTATCTACCATCTACGGCCACTTTAGCACATGGTCCTTTGTAGCGGTCAGTCATCCCGGCAGTTATTGGTTTCTCCCCTTTGTTTAGGAGATATAGGTAAGCAGTGATATTCTGACATGAGAGACGCAGTTGCATATAAATGACCAGTCTTTTTGCATTTGATGTTTTTTTGTTTTTTATCTTAATGGCTTTTTTGAATTATCATAATATATTTAAATTATGCGTTTTCTGATAGAAGGCTCTGTACGCTGCACACGACCAGCATCCCCTGAGGAAGCCCGTTTTATGGGTGAAACATGTTGGGAATCCACCATTGCTGTATTGTTGCATACATATAATTGTACTAGCCATTACTGTATCTCCCTTTTTCTTGTGTTCTTTGTTTTTAGATATAAATTCTTATTTTGGCTATCAAAATAAAATAATTTTTTATATTATATTTGATATTGTGCTTAAATTATTTGCAGCGTTAAAGTCCCATTTTTTTATACCTTTGATCACCTAAACTTGGGATGTGGTGCCACTTTAATATTTAGGGTGTTCATGTTCATAAAAATTTGCTCACAAGGTAATACTCATTACCAAATATTATTATGGTCCCGCAAGAGGGGCTCCGGATCCCCAAACATAAACATCACTTGCCTAAATAAGAAAGGAAAAAAAGAGCAGAGAAAAGGGTAACTGGACATGGAGCCAACGCTGACAGGAATCAAGGAAATAAGGAAAGAGAGAAGAAGTGAAAAAGAAAGGAAATGGACCTGCCCGGGGATCCTGCATCTACTTATTAGAACAATTCGATTCATTCATCCGGGGCCTGCAAGTAAGCAATCCAGTAGGACCATATTTTGTCAAAAATGGATGGTTTATCACGTAAAACACTCACAATCTTTTCATTCAGCATGATCCATGTGAGTTTTCGTTTTACTATCGCAATATCTATGACAGGGCTTTTCCACGCTGTTGTTATGGCGATTCTGGCTGCTAGAAACATTAAATAAATTAAGGACTGTGTGCGTCGTGGAATGTTTTCAACAGACTTATTTAGTAGGGCTATACTCGCATCTTTAGTGGGAAGGCTGACTGCAGGTTAGCCTGAATTTGAAGGGGTAGTCGGGCTGCATAAAGCCTGCCCTCCGATCCTCAGCTCCTGTCACTGTTTCTCGTGTGTACAGGCGCTATTTTCGGTTCGTGACATCAGAGCGCCGACAGGTCCTACAGGTGTCGCACGCTTCGTTAGCCTATGGCTGCAACGCGGGAGGCCTCTCAGTTCAGGACGCAGAAGAGTGGGAGATGCTTCCTTCCACCTTACGATTCTGGGGTTCGCTCTGGGGCATAGCTCAGGGATACCAGCTTATCCACGCATGTTTGGCGTCTTGGGAAGGGGTGCTGTTTGGTTCCTCTCCACAGGGGGGTTATGGGGGGAGTGCGTGTTAGCCCTTGGGAGCCCGTGGCAGCCAGCCCCCCTTGTTTCTTCACTGTGGTCGGGTGGTGGTGTCCCTCCCCTGTCACACGGGCCATCGGTTGTCCCTGGACGGTGGGCACTAGTGAGTAAAACCATCAATTGTGCAGCAAAACCTGCTACAGTCCTGATGGTACACTGGAAGACCATTGTAAGTCTTCCTTTAAATTATCCCAGCAGATATACAGTCCTTTGTTCCCTCGTGTTTTGTTGCTCTGCAGGTGGCAGGTGCGGGGATCTCTGCCGGACCCGGCACCACAGCAGGTGTTGCGGCTGCAGAGAGGTTTGACGCACTCAAGTGGGATCTGGGATGGGGGGGTTGTATCGTTCCCAGCAGCTTATTTCTGATTAGAAGGTGACTTAGTTTGCTTGTTATAGGTTGTATCGGGCCTCATTCCTCGTGGGCTATCTACAAAACACGGGGCAGCTCTGTGTTGCCTCCTTGTTCCATAAACTTCGGGGTGCGGCTCAGGAGCAACCCGCAATCCTGTTACAAAATACCTAGGGCTGGCACAAGCAAGGGGTACAGCTCAGCTGAGCCCCCTCACTCCAAACATGGCTCATAGGGGGTCACTTGTGCATTCGGACCACTGCCACCCATAGCTCACGCATACTATCACTTCTCGCTCAAAAAAAAAACCCAGACACAGGCAATATATTTATACCTCATATCCTGAAGTCAGCTTTCTTTATGCGTTATTGTGAGTGGTACTTTTTCTGTATGCTTATGTTCTTTTTTCATTCTACAAATCAACAGGAATCACAAAGTTTTATACTTTTCGGTTTCAGTCCATTTCAGTGGCTGTTTCTACATATCAACAAGTGCATGCAGTTCATACTTGTTCCGGTTTCGGTCCATTTCAGGTTGGTATTGTTATCTCATATACGGTACATGATCATGTCTTCATGTATTAGGTCGTACGGCGTCACACCACTGCATGTTATTTATCATGTTTATAGGTACCAACGGATTGCGTTGATCGTTTCTAATTGGCTTGTACTGTGGAAAGTCTCCTCATTCGTTTTCTGACTCGTGGCGTTACGATTTCTCACGTTACGATGCTTCACTACTCATATCACTTGCCCAACAGGTTTTCAGGTTCCTAGGCCTGAGTTTACATTGTTAATTTGCCTGACATGCCTCAGATAACTCGGCCTTGGTCTTAGTCACAAGACTGAGACGTTTTCAGTCCTGCACAAACGTACACTTATTGTTGCCATGGTTATCGTGTGGGGGTTAAGGAAAAAAAAAATATATATTTTGTATTGATACATTTATTTTGTTATTCTGGTGTGTGCTTGTTGGTGCATTTGTTTTTTTTTCCCAAATCTTTTCATTGTCATCTCATACATGTTTTAGATTCATATGTTCAGATCTTTTAGCTTCAGATGTTAGATCTTACGGCGTCACACCACTGCAGGGTTACCCATCACGTTTATGGGTACTAACTGATTGATATGTTCATTTTTAATTGGCTTGTGCAGTGGCAAGTCTCCTCATCCATTCTCATACAGCTTACGTTACGATTTCATACGTCATGACTTTTCACTACTCACATCACTTGCCTGACACATCTTCAGGTTCATAGGCCTGAGTTTACATTTTTAATTTGCCTGATATGCCTCAGGTAACTCATAACTTCATGAGACTGACACGTTGCAGTCCTGCACAATGCATACTTCATCATTAGCCACGGTCATCGCTAACATTTGAGGTATAACTCTTGCTTTTAACAGTATTGTTCTCGGTTGCATAGGTCATGTCGCAGGTGGCGGATATCAAAGGGTTTTGCCTCAATCCCCCGTCTCCAGCCAGGGGTGCTGAACATGGTAGTACGCCCTCTTTAAGAACCTGGTCAGGGATTACAGGCTCAGAGTAAACCCTCCACCCTAGAGTTTGTCCTTGCTTTCAGGTTGTTTAGGGATGTATTTGCTCTGTGAGTCCACAGAGGAGTGAAGAGCTGGATCTTTACCTCAATGCAGTGGTAGAGGTAGGTCAGAAATACGGGGGGGGTCGGCTTTTTACAATTGTCATTGTTTTTTTTCCGCCAAGGCCACAGCCATATTTGCTCAACACCAAGTGGTAACAGTCTGGAGTAACATTGACACGGAGCTGTTGGCCAGCATTTCGCATTTCGCCAGTCGTCTACTCACACCACTTACTGGTGCCCCAACATGGAACTTCGTGTTCTACCAGGTACGTTAGGGCACCCTTTTAGTTCAATCCCGACCCCAGTCCATTCTGCAACTTTTGACAAATTAGGCAGGCCAATTCATTTTTTTAGGGACTTTCTGATTTGTAACAAGTTCAACCTTGGTCCATGCAACTATAGTTAGTGCCGTCTTTTACATGTCTGTACTGGCTGTTTCGGGGCTCACCCAAAGTCGGCTTGTTCACTGAGACAGAGTAAGACCACGTGACTAAGCTGCATTAACGTGCCTTTTTTACAGGCTTGTTTGACCACTTATCCGTCACCCATGTTGAGCAAATGTTTGGTGGAGGGTTTCACAGGGGGGTTCCACACAGGGTTTATTTCTTTGCCACTAGGCATCTTTGAGTCTCAGAATTCAAGGTCAAACATGGAGACGGTGGATTTGCTGCTCTAGTCTGAACTTGAGAAAGGTTTGTCATAGGTCCTTTTTCAACGCCACCCTTCCAGGATTGGAGGGTCAACCCCCTTGGTCTGGTCGAAGGTAAGTTTTCTAATAAATTACGTTTGATTTATGACTTGTCAGCCCCTCATTCTTCTTAGGTACCTAGCCTAAGATCAGGCTATACAACGTATCATCGGGATGGGTAAGGCACTTGGCTATGTAAAGCTGATATAGTGGATGCTTTCAAACTTCTCCCGATTCTGCTGTCACTCTGGCAGTGGCATGGGAGTAAGTGAAGGGATCTATGCTATTTTGCCCCTAAACTTACCTTTGGTTCCAAGAGCAGCCCTTGGCTTTTGATTTTTTCACGCAGACACTCAGCTGGATCCTCACCCATAGAGAACGCTGTCTAGAAGTCATCCACTACTTTGACGATTTTCTACTCATCGAGAATCCCAAACAGGCCCTTGCCAACCTGCAGGAACTGATGTCAGTTCTCTGCTCTCAACATCCCACTGGCAATTAAGAGAATGTAAGGCCCAGTTACTGCACTCACATTCCTGGTAATCACGCTTGATTCTCAGTTCGTGCAGGCCAGTCTGTCCACAGACAAGTTAGTGAGAATCTGAGACAGTATATACGCATTTACGATCTCCCAAGCCTGTTCCAGGTTAGGATTGAAGTCACTGCTGAGCATGCCAAATTTTGCCAGGAGGGTCATTCCCCAGGGTAGGTCTTTCATTTCATTTCTTGGTTGTTGGCTTTGTTACCCTTAACTCCCGACTCTGATTCTCGTATCAAACTAGATTCTTCAGCACTGTCTGATTTACACATGTGGGATGAGTTCTTCCAACACTGGAACGCAATCACCATGTTTATCCCTGCAGAGTCGGTTTTGCATCTCAAGGGTTGAAAGATACAGCAGCCACAAAATTGTGGACATGGCCGGATGAGGTTTTGCCATTCCAGGGTTTGCACAGACATCGGCTTTGTTTGAGATTTACCCCATAGTGTCAGCAGCGCAGGAGTTGAGTCACTTGTGGACAGGTAAAACGGTTGTTTTCTCCACTGACTATCAGGCTATATTAGAAATCTTCAACAAAGGCAGATCTAGGTCCTTTCACATCATGTCTTTGGTACAAAGGTTTATTTGGCTGTCCCTCTAGTTCCATATCCATTTACACTGCAGGTTCATCAGTGGTGTACAGAATACAGCGGCGGATGTTCTGTCCCGATTTAACTATTCCTCCAGCAGGTCCCAGACACAGACGCCTGTGCCACACCCTCCCCGCATTTCTCGCTACTAGCGATGGACTAGATTCCCACTGGGCCGACGCAACAGCTTTGATCAACAAATCTTTGTCAGTTAACACCTGGAAGGGTTATGACACAGCCTGGAATGCTTTCCAGGTTTTCCAGTCTCGTTATCCTACGATTAATTGCTACAACATGCAGTATCTACTTGCTTTTATTGCCTTCTGCCACTTTCAGCTTAAACTGTACCACAGCACGATCAGAACATATGTGGCAGGGATTGAACATTATTTGTCCTCGCAGGACCACAATAGGCCATCCATTTTTTCAGCACACCCCATTAAGGCCCTCATCCAAAAGCGACGAACCTTAGAACATGACCACCACACATGCAACAGTGACCCTAACTGACCACAGCCCCTGAAATAGGTAGCCGAGGTGCGTGGGTACATTTTTGACAGGCGCTCCAGCACTAAATACCATCTATCATGGACCTTGTAACCTTCCTCAATCAAGGCAACATTAAGGATACCTTTATGGATTTGGGAACTCCATTTACGCCAGTCCCCTGCCTCAGGGGCTATGCACAGATCCCTTTCCCACATCACCTGGTAAGAGAATCTAGCAGTGGAGTCGATAAACAGTTTGTATAGCACAGAGATGCCACCCCCGTAGAGTAGCATCCTGCATGCATCTGTTTTTGAACACTGTTCGGACTGCTAAGTCAGAGTGTCCCTTCTGCAAAGGTTCGAGAAAGTGATAAATTTGTTGTAAATGGAAGCTCTTCACAGTTAGGATCCCCATACTTCCTGTGAAATAGGAGGGGGCATATGCCCCTATGATCGAGATAGTCGCCTATACGGTACAATTCCTTGTTCAACCACTAGCCATTCCTTTCAGGTTGCACGCCCGGTGAAAACAGGGGGTTGCCAAAAATAGGAGCTACTGGCATATGTGTGGAGCACAGAGGCCATCTTCTACAGCTCGTGTCCCACACATGTAATGAGTGGGAGAGCGTAGGACACAGTATAACTTTACGATGTTTTGATGGAAGCCAAAGTACAAGATCAATTGCAAGTGGGAAACACGCCTGAGCCTCTAAAGAAACCCAATCTGGTCGATAATGTCAGCTATGAAGTTGGCGTAATTCGGCAAGCTGTGCACCCACGTAGTATTTCCTAAAGTCATGCATGCCTAGTCCGCCTGAATCCTCAGGAGTGTACATTGTGGCCCGGGCTATCCTGGAACCTTTGGTTCCCCAAGTGTAGTGAAAGATTTTTGATTGAAATGGACGCGTGGGCTGAACAGGGATTTGGATAGGCAAAGTGCGAAAATAATATAATAATCTAGGCAGAACTGTCATTTTCACTGAGGCAATTCTATCCATCCACAACAGACTCACATCAGATCATGCCTGCACATCTTCTAATAGCTTAGGGAACAGAGGCAGGTAATTTGCTTTGTAAAGGGAAGAGATGGTGGGGATCAGTTGGATTTCTAGATAGGGAAGGGATGTCTGCTGCCACTGGAAGGGGTATTGAATCTAGATACTCTGCAAAGTCGATGTTGGCAGATTGTTATTCAGCGCCTCCAATTAGTTGTGGTTGATTATAATTTCTGGATTTTGACATATTGCTATTGCAAGGGTTTTGATAGCTATGACAAACAGTATGGGGGATAATGGGCATCCATGTGATGTACCCGATAAAATTTGTATCAGACCGATCTTTGGCCACGCATTTCTATCTGGGCTGTGGGTGAGTTGTATAATGAGTGTAGCGAGACTAAGAACTTGGGACCGTCTAATAAAAATAATTAAAAAAAAAATAACTTGGGACCGAAATTCCATCTTGACAATACCCGGAAAAGGAAGTACCACGATAGAGAGTCCTGTTCTATTCACTCCACCATCCCAGGAGGAGTGAAGTATGGATATGAGATTGATTGCTTTATGAACCTGGTCGGCTGTCTGTCTATGCGGCAGAAAGCCCACCTGATCTGAGTGTATATAGCTAGCTAGAAACGTCAATCAGTTTGCCAAAATTTTCGTGAACAATTTCAGGTTAGTGTTAATTAAAGATGTGGGACGGTAGTTGGCTACATCACTGTGGTCTTTGTGGGGTTTAGGAATAAGGGTAATAAATGCTCTATTAGAGTTGACGTCTATTGGACCCCCCTATTGAATGGCTTTGAAGAATTGTGTTAAAGTGGGGGCCAATAAGAAAGCTCATTTTTTGTATTACCGGGTTGTAAACCCATCCCGGCCCAGTGCTTTACCCAAAGGGGCCTGTTTAATGGTTGCCAAAACCTCCTCCACAGTGATTTCCTTTTCTAGAAGATCTCTATGGTTGTCAGTTAGGGTTGAAATGAGAAGCTGGTCAACAAACCCGTCAAACTCTGACTGACCAGTGACACTCCGAACGGTGTACAGGTTCTCATAGTATGAAATGCCTGCAATACCCATTTAGGGTTTTGGGTGTAGGTTCTGTCAGGTTTCCTAAGTTTGGGAAGGTGAAGAGGGGGGCGTCTAGGGGCCAGCCTTGTCGCTAGAAGATTGCATAGTTTGTCTGCTTGGGAGTAAAACCTTGCCTGTGTCCATTGCAATTGTTTTTCTACCTTTGTAGTGAGGCAGACATTTAATTCCAAATGAGAGGCTTCTATCCGACTGCGTAAGTCCAACTGGGTGTTGCGTTTGTGTTCTTCGAGTAGGGCGGCTAGGTCGTCCTCTTTTCATTTCAGCAAAGCCCTATAGTGTCTCTTGTACATGGCGGACGTGTGAATCAAAATGTCCCCGATCATGGTCTTATGAGCGGCCCAAGTGCACAAAGGGGAAGTATGTGCTGGATTGTTCAGAACAAGGCAAGTAGCCGGATTGCTGAGGTGGGATACATTCAGACGCCAGGTACGGGAAGCCACATAACTTCACAGAGACAGTGTCACAATTTTAAACCGAAGGTTGCCTTCTTTGGGGAGTGAGAATAATCTACATCCCAATATTTCTATCTGGCCAATGTACACAACATTTACTTGAGCCAAAACAAGCACAAAATCATATATTAAAGGAATTTACAGAAAAATTACAAATATATTTTTGTCTTTAAAATTTCCTTTGCTTTTGCACAGCCTCATAGCTTCACATAACACTTCATAACATAACATAGCTTCAGAACACTTTAGTGTTGGATCTAAAGCAATGGTCCCCCCATCTAAAGCAGTGGTCCGCAACCTTTCTGGCATCTGGCATTTCCTGGCAGACAATTTTTTTCACACACGGGGGGTTATATGGTTGCCACCCACTAATAGGAGTCTCTGTGCAGCCAAACCTCTTTGCTACTGATCTCTATTTACAGATCATTAGCAGAGAGGTTGGACAGCACAGACACTCCTAAATAAATCCTATCAGTGAGTGGATCACTGCACAGAGCTCTACCTCAGATTATGAAGCTCTTGCTGGCCATGTGGGTGTCATGCAAAGTTGTTGCAGGAGGTGCCACTGTATATATGGCTGAGATGCTAAGTGTGGATGCATCCATTCACCTCTCCTCACCTTACACCTGGGACAAGGGGGGTCTTTTCCCAAGACATTTCCTGTAGGTGTTTTTTGTGCCCTGGGGCGTCAGGAGGAGGGAAATCTATCTTTTAGCTGAAGAGTAGATGCTGCTGATCTGACAGCAGGCGGTGCGGCCCAGTTGCTAACAGGCCTGGGGGTTGGGCAACTCTGAAATCACTAATACCTTTTATTACTAGTCTCCTATGATTTGGTGATGTCACTATTGTGCTTCTTACTGGAGAGAAACATGTTCCTGAGGACCTGCAGTACAAACATCTCTCTGCTTCATCTATTCTGTAAACATGTGCTTTCTGAACCTCTCCTGCTGCAGCTTGATTATTCAGATCACTATGTATCAGGGTAGTTGATAGCACTGTAACAACCGATTATTTGCATAATAAATTAATTTAGTGATTGTTTCGATTAACCAGACAAAAACCTTACAAAAAAAAGGTGGCATGCAATGTAGTTAATATGTAAGGTTAAAAAAAAAAGATATATAGACATACAGTGGATATAAAAAGTCTACACACCCCTGTTAAATGTCAGGTTTTTGTGATGTAAAAAAATGAGACAAAGATAAATAATTTCTGAACTTTTTCCACCTTTAACCCTTTTGTTGCCAGGCCCTGTGCTCCATTTTTACACTCGGGTGCCCAGGCCATTTTTGTAATTTTCCCATTGTTTTTTTTTCTCTTAAAGCATTCTGAGTTTGTTAAAAAAAAAAACCCTAATATATATATTTTCTAAAAGCATATTTGCGCAAATGTTTATCAAAACAATATTTAAAAAAAAAACACACTAAAATCATTATTAGCAGATAAAAACACAGTACATTTTACAAAATTCCTACTAAATATAAAAGCTTAACCTGTATTGAGTTAATAAATTAAAAAATTTGTAATTTTTAAATTACGCCTTTTTGCAAAATGGTGAAAAAGTTAGCAAAAAATGTAAATAACCACATTTCTCTAAAAATCTGAAGGTTTTCATTGTTCCCTTACAGCTTTTAGAGTTTCTTAATGACCCCCAAACCATATCATTTTCTGAAAGCATAGGCCCAGTAGACTAAAAAGAAGGTGCTACTGATTTTTAAGGCCCCGCGATAGTTCTGCAAATGTTTATCAAACAATATATTAGTGAAAAAGTTTCTAATATCATTTTTAGCAGATATAAACAACACATTTTACAAAATTCCTGCTAAATTCCTAGTAAACCTGTTTTGAGTTAATAAATAACAAATATTTGTAATTTTTAAATTATGCCTTTTTGAAAAATGGTAAAAACTAAAGGAAGCAAAAATGTAAATAACCACATTTCTCTAAAAATCTGAAGGTTTTCATTGTTCCCTTACAGCTTTCGGAGTTTGTTAACCAGTTGCCGACCGCCTCACGACGATATACGTCGGCAGAATGGCACGGGCAGGCAAAATCACGTACCTGTACGTGATCTGCCTCCCGCGGGCGGGGGGTCTGATCGGACCGCCCCCCAGTGCCCAAGGCGGTCGGCTTCTGTCCGGGAGCGATCAGAGGTGAGGGGGAGGCCATCCATTCGTGGTCCCCCCTCGCGATCGCTCCAAGCCAATGAAATCCTTCCTCTGCTGCTGTATAGTAAACAGAGGAAGTGATGTCATCTCTCCTCGGCTTTCCAGCGCCGAGGAGAGAAGACATCGATGTGAGTGCACAACACACACACAGTAGAACACGCCAGACACTCATTACACCCCCCATCACCCCCTGATCACCCCCGTCCCAGTGACACCAAGAGGTTTTTTTTTTCTGATTACTGCATTGGTGTCAGTTTGTGACAGTTAATTTGGTAGGGCAGTTAGTATTAGCCCCCTTTAGGTCTAGGATAACCCCCTAACCCCCTAATAAATTTTTAACCCCTTGATCAATCCCCGTCGCCAGTGTCACTAAGCGATAATTTTTCTGATCGCTGTATTAGTGTCACTGGTGACGCTAGTTAGGGAGGTAAATATAAAGGTTCGCCGTCAGCTTTTTATAGCGTCAGGGACCCCTATATACTACCTAATAAAGGTTTTAACCCCTTGATTGCCCCCTAGTTAACCCTTTCACCAGTGATCACCGTATAACTGTTACGGGTGACGCTGGTTAGTTAGTTTATTTTTTATAGTATCAGGGCACCTGCCGTTTATTACCTAATAAAGGTTTAGACCCCTGATCGCCCGGTGCTGATATAAGTTAGGTTTTAGGGTCAGAAAAGGTCTGTGTCGCCCCAGGCAGCGTCAGGTTATCGCCAGTACCGCTAACACCCACGCACGCAGCATACACCTCCCTTAGTGGTATAGTATCTGAACGGATAAATATCTGATCCGATCAGATCTATACTAGCGTCCCCAGCAGTTTAGGGCTCCCAAAAACGCAGTGTTAGCAGGATCAGCCCAGATACCTGCTAGCACCTGCGTTTTGCTCCTCCGCCCGGCCCAGCCCAGCCCACCCAAGTGCAGTATCGATCGATCACTGTCACTTACAAAACACTAAACGCATAACTGCAGCGTTCGCAGAGTCAGGCCTGATCCCTGCAATCGCTAACAGTTTTTTGGTAGCATTTTGGTGAACTGGCAAGCACCAGCCCCAGGCAGCGTCAGGTTAGTGCCAGTAGCGCTAACACCCACGCACGCACCGTACACCTCCCTTAGTGGTATAGTGTCTGAACGGATCAATATCTGATCCGATCAGATCTATACTAGCGTCCCCAGCAGTTTAGGGTTCCCAAAAATGCATTGTTAGCGGGATCAGCCCAGATACCTGCTAGCACCTGCGTTTTGCCCCTCTGCCCAGCCCAGCCCAGCCCACCCAAGTGCAGTATCGATTGATCACTGTCACATACAAAACACTAAACGCATAACTGCAGCGTTCGCAGAGTCAGGCCTGATCCCTGCGATCGCTAACAGTTTTTTTGGTAGCGTTTTGGTGAACTGGCAAGCACCAGCGGCCTAGTATACCCCGGTCGTAGTCAAACCAGCACTGCAGTAACACTTGGTGACGTGGCGAGTTCCATAAGTGCAGTTCAAGCTGGTGAGGTCGCAAGCACAAGTAGTGTCCCGCTGCCACCAAGAAGAAGACAAACACAGGCCCATCGTGCCCATAATGCCCTTCCTGCTGCATTCGCCAATCCTAATTGGGAACCCACCACTTCTGCAGCACCCGTACTTCCCCCAATCACATCCCCAACCAAATGCAGTCGGCTGCATGAGAGGCATTTTCTTTATGTCCTCCCGAGTACCCCTACCCAATGAACCCCCCCCAAAAAGATGTCGTGTCTGCAGCAAGCGTAGATATAAGAGTGACACCCGTTATTATTGTCCCTCCTGTCCTGACAATCCTGGTCTTTGCATTGGTGAATATTTTGAATGCTACCATACACTAGTTGAGTATTAGCGTACAGCATTGCACAGACTAGGCACACTTTCACAGGGTCTCCCAAGATGCCATCGCATTTTACAGTTACAGTTACAAAAAAAAGTGTAAAAAAAAAATATATATATAAAATTTAAAAAAAATGTTGTTTTATTGTTCTCTCTCTCTCTATTGTTCTGCTCTTTTTTACTGTATTCTATTCTGCAATGTTTTATTGTTATTATGTTTTATCATGTTTGCTTTTCAGGTATGCAATTTTTTATACTTTACGGTTTACTGTGTTTTATTGTTAACCATTTTTTTGTCTTCAGGTACGCCATTCAGCTGCAGCGCGGACTTATTTATCTTGACAGCAACAGTGTTTGCTCCCACTATATATAAAGCCGTGACTCCAGCGGAGGTGATATATGCCGAAGCATGGGGGCAGCAGGGGCTGCATAAAAAAAAAAGATTACAATATATGCCCAACAAGGACCAGCAATGTACTGGCATGTTGCTGGACTTTGAATGGTTATACCAGAATGATGCCTGCAGGTTTAGGTATCATCTTGGTATCATTCTTTTCAGCCAGCGGTCGGCTTTCATGTAAAAGCAATCCTAGTGGCTAATTAGCCTCTAGACTGCTTTTACAAGCAGTGGGAGGTAATGCCCCCCCCACCATCCTCCATATTTTTCTCTGGCTCTCCTGTCCCAACAGGGAACCTGATAATGCAGCTGGTGATTCAGTCAGCTGACCATAGAGCTGATCAGAGACCAGAGTGGCTCCAAACATCTCTATGTCCTAAGAAACCGGAAGCTGCGAGCATTTCAAGACTTAGATTTTGCCGGATGTAAACAGCGCCATTGGGAAATTGGGAAGGCATTTTATCACACCGATCTTGGTGTGGTCAGATGCTTTGAGGGCAGAGGAGAGATCTAGTGTCTAATAGACCCTGATTTTTTCAAAAAAGAGTACCTGTCACTACCTATTGCTATCATAGGGGATATTTACATTCCCTGAGATAACAATAAAAATGATTTAAAAAAATGAAAGGAACAGTTTAAAAATAAGATATAAAAAAGCAAAAAACGAATAAAGAAAAAAAAAAAAAGCACCCCTGTTTCCCCCTGCTCTCGCGCAAAGGCGAACGCAAGCGTCAGTCTGGCGTCAAATGTAAACAGCAATTGCACCATGCATGTGAGGTATCACCGCGAAGGTCAGATCGAGGGCAGTAATTTAACAGTAGACCTCCTCTGTAAGTCTAAAGTGGTAACCTGTAAAGGCTTTTAAAGGCTTTTAAAAATGTAGTTAGTTTGTCGCCACTGCACGTTTGTGCGCAATTTTAAAGCATGTCATGTTTGGTATCCATGTACTCGGCCGAAGATCATCTTTTTTATTTCATCAAACATTTGGGCAATATAGTGTGTTTTAGTGCATTAAAATTTAAAAAAGTGTGTTTTTTCCCTAAAAAAATGCGTTTGAAAAATCGCTGCGCAAATACTGTGTGAAAAAAAAATGAAACGCCCATCATTTTAATCTGTAGGGCATTTGCTTTAAAAAAAATATATAATGTTTGGGGGTTCAAAGTAATTTTCTTGCAAAAAAAAAATTTTTTTTCATGTAAACAAAAAGTGTCAGAAAAGGCTTTGTCTTCAAGTGATTAGAAGAGTGGGTGATGTGTGACATAAGCTTCTAAATGTTGTGCATAAAATGCCAGGACAGTTCAAACCCCCCCGAAATGACCCCATTTTGGAAAGTAGACACCCCAAGCTATTTGCTGAGAGGCATGTCGAGTCCATGAAATATTTTATATTGTGACACAAGTTGCGGGAAAAAGACAATTTTTTTTTTTTTTTTTTTGCACAAAGTTGTCACTAAATGATATATTGCTCACACAGGCCATGGGCATATGTGGAATTGCACCCCAAAATACATTTAGCTGCTTCTCCTGAGTACGGGGATACCACATGTGTGGGACTTTTTGGGAGTCTAGCCACGTGACAACTTTGTGCAAAAAAAAAAATTTGTCACATTCCCGCAACTTGTGTAAAAATATAAAATATTCCATGGACTCAACATGCCTCTCAGCAAATAGCTTGGTGTGTCTACTTTCCAAAATGGGGTCATTTGGGGGGGGGGGGGGGGTTGTGCCATCTGGGCATTTTATGGCCTTTTAAACTGTGATAGGTAGTGAGAAGTGAAATCAAAAATTTACGCCCTTAGAAATCCTGAAGGCGGTGATTGGTTTTCGGGGCCCCGTACGCGGCTAGGTTCCCAAAAAGTCCCACACATGTGGTATCCCCATACTCAGGAGAAGCAGCTGAATGTATTTTGGGGTGCAATTCTACATATGCCCATGGCCTGTGTGAGCAATATATCATTTAATGACAACTTTTTGTAAATTTTTTTTTTGTCATTATTCAATCACTTGGGACAAAAATGTAATATTCAATGGGCTCAACATGCCTCTCAGCAATTTCCTTGGGGTGTCTACTTTCCAAAATGGGGTCATTTGGGGGGGGTTGTACTGCCCTGCCATTTTAGCACCTCAAGAAATGACATAGGCAGTCATAAACTAAAAGCTGTGTAAATTCCAGAAAATGTACCCTAGTTTGTAGACGCTATAACTTTTGCCAATAAATATACGCTTATTGACATTTTTTTTTACCAAAGACATGTGGCTGAATACATTTTGGCCTAAATGTTTGACTAAAATTGAGTTTATTGGATTTTTTTCATAACAAAGAGGAGAAAATATCTTTTTTTTTTTAAATTTTCGGTCTTTTTCCGTTTATAGCGCAAAAAAAAGAAGGCACTACTGATTTTTAAGGGCCCACGATATTTGCGCAAATGTTTACCAAAGCAACATTTACGATAAAATTACACTAAAATCATTATTAGCAGATACAAACACAGCAAATTTGTCAAAATTCCTGCTGAATTCCTACTAAATATAAAAGCTTAATCTGTATTGAGTTAATAAATAACAAATATTTGTAAATTTTAATTTGTGCCTTTTTGAGAAATAGTGAAAATCGGACGTACGCAAAAATGTATTTGAAAATCTGGAGGTTTTCCTTTCTCACTTATAGCTTTCAGAATTTGTAAAAAGACCCCCCAAACCATACATTTTCTGAAAGCACATGGTCAGTAGAATAAAAAGAAGTTGCTACTGATTTTTAAGGCACCGCGATATTTGCGCAAAACAATATTCTCACTAAAAGTACACTAAAATCATTAATAGTGGATTTATACATGGCAAAATGTACAAAATTCATGCAAAATTCCTTACATTTTAAATTGCACCTTTTAGTGAAATGGTGAAAATTAAAGGTACGCAAAATTGTAAATAAAAACAATTTACTCTAAAAATCCGGAGGTTACCATTTTTCACTTACAGCTTTCAGAATTTGAAAAGACCCCCTCAAACTAGACATTTTCTGAAAGCACATGACCTGTAGAGTAAAAAAAAAAAGTGCTACTGAATTTTTGGGCCGCACAATAATTGCGCAAATGTTCATCATATCGCTATTTTCACAAAAAATACACTAAAATCATTATTAGTGCACATAAACACAACGTAACTTACAAAATTCCTGCTAATCTACTACTAAAGCATTGTTCACATGTGGCATACTAAAGTGTACACGCATGGAGGGCCATGTTTATCCGCACAGGTGTTCCGTGCATCCCCGTACAGGCAGTCCATTTATGTCAATTGGGATGCAACGGCTGCACAGGCATAGCTGCTGTTCCCAATCTGACATCTGTGTGGGTGCAGGTACATGACCCTGAACGCAGACAGTGTGAGCTCAAGGACATGCATGCGGACCTACAGTATCTCACAAAAGTAAGTACACCCCTCACATTTTTGTAAATATTTTATATCTTTTCATGTGACAACACTGAAGAAATGACACTTTGCTACAATGTAAAGTAGTGAGTGTACAGCTTGTATAACAGTGCATATTTGCTGTCCCCTCAAAATAACTCAAAACACAGCCATTAATGTCTAAACCTATGGCAACAAAAGTGAGTACACCCCTAGGTGAAAATGTCCAAATTGGGCCCAAAGTGTCAATATTTCGTGTGGCCACCATTATTTTCCAGCACTGCCTTAACCCACTTGGGCATGGAGTTCACCAGAGCTTCACAGGTTGCCACTTGAGTCCTCTTCCACTCCTCCATGATGACATCATAGAGCTGGTGAATGTTAGAGACCTTGCGCTCCTCCAACTTTCGTTGCTCAATAGGGTTTAAGTCTGGAGACATGCTTGGCCAGTCCATCACCTTTACCCTCAGCTTCTTTAGCAAGGCTGTGGAGGTGTGTTTGGGGTCGTTATGTTGGAATACTGCCCTGTGGCCCAGTCTCCGAAGGGAGAGCATCATGCTCTGCTTCAGTATGTCACAATACATGTTGGCATTCATGGTTCCCTCAATGAACTGTAGCTCCCCAGTGCCGGCAGCACTCATGCAGCCTCAGACCTTGACACTCCCACCACCATGCTTGACTGTAGGCAAGACACACTTGTTTTTGTACTCCTCACCTGGTTGCCCCCACACATGCTTGACACCATTGGAACCAAATAAGTTTATCTTGTCTCATCAGACCACAGGACATGGTGCAGATAATCCATGTCCTTAGTCTGCTTGTCTTCCGCAAACTGTTTGCAGGTTTCTTGTGCATCATTTTTAGAAGAGGCTTCCTTCTGGGATGACCAATTTGATGCAGTGTGCGGCGTATGGTCTGAGCACTGAGAGGCTGACCCCCCACCCCTTCAACCTCTGCAGAAATTCTTGCAGCACTTATACATCTATTTCCCAAAGACAACCTCTGGATATGATGCTGATCACATGCACCCAACTTCTTTGGTCGACCATGGCGAGGCCTGTTCTGAGTGGAACCTGTCCTGGTAAACTGCTGTATGGTCTTGGCCACCGCGTCACAGCTCAGTTTCAGGGTCTTTGCAATCTTCTTACAGCCTAAGCCATCTTTATGCAGAGTAACAATTCTTTTTTTCAGATCCTCAGAGAGTTCTTTGCTATGAGGTGCCATATTAAACTTCCAGTGACCAGTATTAGAGAGTGAGAGCGATAACACCAAATTTAACACACCTGCTCCCCAGTCACACCTGAGACCTTGCAAGACTAACGAGTCACATGACACTGAGGAGGGAATATGGCTAATTGGGTCCAATTTGAACACTTTCACTTAGGGGTGTACTCACATTTGTTGCTAGTGGTTAAGACATTAATAGCTGAGGGGACAGCAAATTTACACTGTTATACAAGCTGTACACTCACTACTTTACATTGTAGAAAAGTGTAATTTCTTCAGTGTTATCCCCTGAAAATATATAATAAAATATATAATAAAATATTTACAAAAATGTGAGGGGTGCACTCACTTTTGTCAGATACTGTACATGGATATAAAATTGGGAGCAACGGCTCTGTTCGTGCAGTTGCTACATCCCAAATTACATGAATGGGACTTCCTGCACAGAGAAAGGTGTGTATGCCCTGTGTAGACAAGGCCTTAGGCCCCTTTCACACAAGCAGACCGATCGGGTCTGCCGGTCCGTTTTTCAGGTCTCTATGGAGAAGCTGATGTAAATGGACATGTATCCGTTTACACCCGCCTGCATCCGATCCAGTACAGTCCAATAAAAACAGATGGATGGGGTTCCAATTCCCCATCCATCTAGCAGACTGGATCGGTTGGTATTGGATGGAAATGGACAGGCGGTCTGTTTCCATCCAACCGCTCCATAGAGAACAACAGGCTGTGTCTGTGTCCACCCTGCATTGGCCGGCGTAGCGGATGCGGACCTGTCATCCGCCTGCTCAGTGCGGATCAGCAGTCTGAGTCCACTCCATGTGAAAGGGGTCTTACCAGGAGTAAACGGTCCATCAGGAGTGCTGGACTCGTACGTTTGTATGAGTTTTACTTTTTCAAGCCACAGGATTAGAGCCTGAGGCTCTAATTGGCTTGAAAAAGGTTGGGCTCGGGGTGCAGAGCATTGCACCCCGAACCCACACACTTGTGACAATAGAAATCAGTGCTGGGGGGGTAGAAGGGGGACGAAGGGGATAGGAAATAAGAGTGGGGGGAGTCGTTTTAAATGAAAGGGATCGGCGGGAGGTGGAGTGGCTGGGGACAGGGAAGCATGAGTGGGGCAGTCACATTTGAGGTTGATATCTCTGTTCAGTGGGTTGTAATCTGCTCATCAGAGTTATAGAATTGTTCAGCAGAGTCTGCTGAAAAATTCTGCTATAAGTTTATGGTCATTGAAGTGACCATGAGCTTATAGGAGAGGGTGAAATGAGGCCACCTGCAGGCACTTCTGTAGGTCCGTACGGCCCTGGCAGTGAAAGGGTGAATGTGACCTATAAACTGTACAACTCAGTTGGACAACAAACTGAAATCTTTTAGGTGGAGGGAAGTAAAAATATAAAAAATAAAATAATATGGTTGCATAAGTGTGCACACCCATAATCACTTCAATACAGGGCACTTTCACCCCCTTCCTGCCCAGGCCAATATTCAGCTTTCAGTGCTTTTGCATTTCGAATGACAATTGCGCAGCTATGCAATATTGTACCCAAACAAAATTTGTATCATATTTTATATTAAGTTTTCTCCACTGATGAGCACTGATGAGGCTGCACGGGTGGCACTGAAGATAATGAGGCAACGATAGGCGGCACTGATATGCAGCACTGATGGGCACTCATAGGTGGCACTGATAGGTGGCAATGATGGGGAGCCACTGACAGGCATTACTCATGGGCACTGATTGGCATCCCTGGTGGGTTTGCACTGATAATTAATGCACTGATTATCGGTGCAGAACCCCCCCCCCTATCAGGAGAACTGCTGATCGTCTCTCTTCTACTCGCACCTTGTCAGCGTGAATAGAGGAAAAGCTGATAAACGACACTTACTGGTTACAATGTGACCAGCTGTGATTGGACACAGCTGATCACAAGGTAAAGAGCCTACATCATAGGCTCTTTACCAAGATCGGAGATGTGGTGTTTCAGAGCGGCACACCACACATCGCCGCTCTGCGTGCCCTCCTGGGCAGCTTATGCTGCTGGACGTCATATGATGCCAAGTCAGGATAACACAATCACACTGCAGCTGTCATTTTGCATACAGCGGGCGGGAAGTGGTTCAACTAATACTTAAAGCACCTTTTGATTTTATTACAGCACTCAGTCTTTATGGGTATGAGTCTATCAGCATGGCACATCTTGACTTGGCAATATTTGTCCACTCTTCTTTGCAAAAACACTCCAAATCTGTCAGATTACAAGGGCATCCCTTGTGCACAGCCCTCTTTAGAACAACCCACAGATTTTCAATCATATTCAGGTCTGGGCTCTGCCTGGGCCATTCCAAAACTTTATTCTTCTTCTGGTGAAGCCATTCCTTTGTTGATTTGGATGTATGCTTTGGGTCGTTGTTCTGCTGAAAGATGAAGTTTTTCTTCATGTTCAGCTTTATAACAGAAGCCTGAAGGTTTTGTGCCAATATTGACTGGTATTTGAAACTGTTCATAATTCCCTCTACCTTGGCCCCTTGTTCCAGCTGAAGCAAAACAGCCCAAAAAGCATGATGCTGCCACCACCATGTTTCACTGTGGGCATGGTGTTCTTTTGGTGATGTGCAGCGTTGTTTTTGCACCAAACATATCTTTTGGAATTATAGCCAAAAAGTTAAACCTCGGTTTCATCAGATCAGAACACATTTTCCCACATGCTTTAAGGAGACTTCAGATGTGTTTTTGCAAAATTTAGTCCGGCTTGGATGTTTTTCCTGTAAGACAAGGCTCCCCTCTTGCCACTCTACCCCATAGCCCAGACATATGAAGAGTACGGGAGATTGTTGTCACATGTACCACACAACCAGGCCTGTAGAAGAAGCAGGAGCTCTGAGCGCGTAGCCTGTATTGTCTCTGTTCCCACCCATCCGGTGATGTCATTTCCGCCAGAGTTCCACTCTGGTTTTACTTCCTGGTGGCCACAGGATGCCAATGGAGCCTGCAATTGAATAATACATCTTCGCAGACGGTGCTATACCAATGGACTAACTAGGAAATATTCCCCTCCTCCCACCTACTGAGCTGTAAACTGACTTTCATTGTGTAAGTGCATTTTAACCTACTGGTAAATGGATTGTTAAATCTCTGCACTGAGCCGGGGCTACCTTCTCTCCCCCCTTCTTGTTTCTCCCACAGAGCTGGCTCAGGATAGCTGAGGATCAGGATCGCTTTTTATCCACCCTCATCAACTTTTCTACATGAACATTAATTATTGGACAGTCTATGTATATATTTTATGTATTTATCTACATGAACTAATTGTCATTATTATGGGACTTCCTGTATGATCACTCAGCTACTGATCTTTAGCTAGAATATTACCTTTTTTCTACACAGCCAGTACTTGCCAGATATTCCTGCAGCTCCTTTAATGTTAGTGTAGGCCTCTTGGCAGCCTCCCTGAACAGTTTTCTTCTCGTCTTTTCTTCAATTTTGGAGGGGCGTCCAGTTCTTGGTAATTACACTATTGTTCCATATTTTCTCCACTTGATGATGACTGTCTTCACTGTGTTCCATGGTATATCTAATACCTTGGAAATTCTTTTGTACCCTTCTCCTAAATTACACCTTTTAACAATGAGATCCCTCTGATGCTTTGGAAGCTCTCAGCGCACCATAGCTTTTGCTGTAGGATGCGACTAAGAAAATGTCAGGAAAGACCTACTAGAACAGCTGAACTTTATTTAGAGTTAAAGGATATGTAAAGGTTTGTTTAAAAAAACAAACAAAAAAAACCCCAACATGTCATACTCGCCTCCTCTGTACAGTTGGTTTTGCTCAGAGTGGCCCCGATCCTCCTCTTCTGGGGTCCCTCTGTGGCGCTCCCGGCTCCTCCTATTCTCGAGTGCCCCGTTGGAGAGCCGCTCTCCTTCGGGGCACTCGTGTGGGTGTGCTCCTGTGTCCTGCTGCTGCTGTGTCCATTGACACAGACAGCAGGACTTGGCCCGCCACCCGGCTCCCGTGTCACTGGATTTGATTGAAAGCAGCGGGAGCCAATGGCTGCGCTGCTATCAATCTATCCAATCAGGACCCGAGACACCGGCTGTGTCGCTGGAAAGACCGGGTTCAGGTAAGAAAAAGGGGGGCTGCATCACAGGAGATTTTTAACCTTAATGCATAGAATGCATTAAGATGAAAAACCTTGAGGATTTACAACCCCTAATCAGAGGCACTTTAAATGATGGCAGGTGTGTACTGACTCCTATTTAACATGAGTGTCATGGTTATGCAGTAATGTGTGTCTGTCAGCTCACCTTTCCTTCTGTGTTCACCTTTAGAGGCCAGCCACCCTCACCTGACTGTTTAAATAATCTTCCCTCAGCATGCATTCCCTGGTCTCTAATTAGGAACACTATATTAACCTGAGCATTGCAAGCCAACCTTGCTGATCAACCATTGAGCGTGAGCGACCTGGAGCCAGACTGCAGCGCAGTCCATCCTCACCACTAGAGGCTCTGGTGAACACCTGTTGGCTCTTAGACTCCGCGCCCTGGGGAATCTATGCTCTAGCTCCCAGTGGGATCTGTGTTAGTGATCCAGTAGACCTGCTTCCTGAACCTCCCAGAGTTCAATCCGCAGCAGTCAGTCCTAGGGTCCACTACCTTAGCGGTGCACTTCCGACTCCTACAGAGTGCATCTGTCACCTGATCTCAGGTGACCTGACAGTTTGATCAGCCATGGACCCGGCTGACGTGCAGCTTCCTGTAGATAATTCATTACAGGGCATAGTCCGCAAACTTGAGACCCAGGAATCGCATCAGACACAGGTGATGCAATTCCTTCAAGATTTGGCCTCTCGTTTTGAACAGGTTCAGGCCTCATTAGGACCCCCGGTTCAACAACCTCAACCGCTATCTGCTGCTGCACCTATCGCACCAGTCGCAGCCACACATTAATTACAACTGCCAGCTCCAGCCCGTTTCTCTGGGGACTCCATGGCCTGCAGGGGGTTCCTTAGCCAGTGCACAATTAATTTTGAGCTTCAGCCCCAAAACTTCCTGTCCGATCGGGTAGCCTATATTATATCCCTCCTGTCCAGCGAGGCGTTAGCCTGTGCTGCCCCTCTGTGGGAACTGAATGATCCAGTGGTTTCTAGCCTGTCTGATTTCTTGAAACTTTTTCGGAATATCTTCGAGGAACCGGGTCGTGTCTCCTCAGCGGCCAGCGCCCTTTTACGTCTCCATCAAGAGTCTGCTACTGTGGGACAGTACGCTCTTCATTTTCGTACTTTGACTGCTGAGCTGGGCTGGAATAATGAGGCCCTAGTTGCAACCTTTTTACATGGCCTCTCTGATAGAGTGAAGCATGAATTAGCAGGAAGATCCCTCCCTGCTGATCTGGACGGTGTCATCACCTTGTGTAACCAGATCGATATTTGCTTTCAGGAGAGGGCCCTGGAAAAAAGACGCCAACACTCCCCGTTCTTTAGGCAGCCTGAGATCCATGTTCCTTCTCTTCATTCCGAGGAGAACCTCCTGCCTGCTGAGGAAACTATGCAACTGGGCCGGACCAAGTTATCGCCCGAAGAACGCGCTAGGCGCAGAACTCTGGGCCTGTGCCTCTACTGTGGCGTTAAAGGTCATTTTCGTGATACTTGTTCTCTTCGTCCGGAAAAACGCTCAGGGCTAATACATCTGGAAGGTGGAGTATTGGACCCTGAAATATCACCTTCACCTTCTCCTTTCTGTGTTCCTTCATGTCGGTGCTTCCCCTCGTTCGGTCTCGGCATACCTGGATTCCGGAGCCGCTGGCAATTTCATGGACTGGGGAACTGCATCTTCCACGAGACTTACCCTTTTGCCTCTCACAATGCCATTGGTTGTCTTGGTGACTGATGGCACTGTTCTTCCAGGGGGTCCTATCCGCATCCAGACCCTCCCTGTTAAGATGTCGGTAGGGACACTCCACCAGGAGTGGATATCCTTCCTTGTATTACCTAAGGCTTCATCTCCTATCATATTAGGTCTTCCTTGGTTACGGCTCCATTCTCCACATGTTGACTGGACTGCTGGACAGATCTTGACTTGAGGTTCCTCCTGTTCCTCCTCCTGCCTACTCAAGGTTACCCCAAAAGAGAAACTTCCTGTTGCCACCATCCCAGTATCTTCTGCTCTTCCCGCTGCATATAGCGATTTCTGGAATGTCTCCTGCAATAGTCGAGCTGAGGCACTCTCTGGGTCGTGTGGCACTCTGGATGAGGAGCCCACCTGTGAACCTGAGCCGATCATTCACTCCAGTTTGCATGGCCATTTCCCTTTGTCTGTCCCTGGACCCCCTTGGACACACACCCAGGCTGACTCGTCCACCAGTTCCACAGTCACTTAGCCCTGCGATGCAATTCTGGTGGTCGCTGCACCTGGCGATGCTGTTCAGTCGGCCTCTGCACCAGTCAAGCCTATGCCCAGTGAGCTTCCTGCTTCTTGTTCAGGACCTTCTTTAACCTGGCCTCACCCTACTGCTACTATGTCAGTTCAAACCTGTTTAAGAGGCTCAATCCATCCTTTGGATAGACTGCCTCATTCGGGCAGGTGGGGTTTTCAATCTTTTTTTCAGGGCTCTCTGCATTCTGTTTGTGTTTCAGCTATTCAGCTTAACTCTTGTGACATGTCACCTTCTAACCAACCTGACCTCAGGGATCCACTGACCTCTGCCCAGTCTGATGGTCCTGTTTTGGATGTCCAGTTCATCTTTAAGGGTCTGGGGGACCCTGCTCAGACTCCTGATGGTCTTCTCGTGCCCTTACCCATTCCTAAAAAGCCTTTAGTCCTCAATAAGTCCTCTCGTCCTCTCCCTACCTCGGTTCCGGTCTCTGAGGATAATCTAAAGTACGAGGCTAGTCAAGTTTTGGATTCCCGGTTCCGTAAAGGCATTCTTCAGTACCTCGTACATTGGAAAGGGTTTGGTCCTGAGGAGAGGCCTTGGATCACTGCACCTGAGGTCTTTGCTCCTCGTCTGTTGAGGAGGTTCCATCTGAAGTTTCCCTTTAAGTCTGGGCACATGCGGGGGAGGGGGAGGCCTCGTAAGAGGGGGGGTACTGTCATGGTTATGCAGTAATGTGTGCCTGTCAGCTCACCTTTCCTTCTGTGTTCACCTTTAGAGGCCATTCACCCTCACCTGACTGTTTAAATAATCTTCCCTCAGCATAGCTCCACCATGGTCTCTAATTAGGAACACTATATTAACCTGGGCATTGCAAGCCAACCTTGCTGATCAACCATTGTGTTTTAGCTTTGTTTGTACTTGCTGTGTTTCCTACGTCTGATTCCAGTTACCGACCTTGGCCTGTTCTCAACTATTCCTGTCTGCTTGTGACCCTGACCTTTGGCGTGTCCCCGACCATTACTGTTTGTCCTTGTCTGTTGCCCTCTGTTGTCCTTGTCTGCTTGTGGCCCCGACCTTGGCTTATCCCTTCTTCTCCTGTAGTCTACCGTGAGCGTGAGCTGTGAGACCTGAGGGCGGCGACCTGGAGCCAGACTGCAGCGCAGTCCATCCTCCCCACTAGAGGCTCTGGGGAACACCTGCTGGCTCTTAGACTCCGCGCTCTGGGGAATCTATGCTCTAGCTCCCAGTGGAATCTGTGTTAGTGATCCAGTAGACCTGCTTCCTGAACCTCCAAGGGTTCAATCCGCAGCAGTCAGTCCTAGGGTCCACTACCTTAACGGTGCACTTCCGACTCTAACAGAGTGCATCTGTCACCTGGTCTCAGGTGACCTGACAATGAGTTTGAATGTGATTGCTTAAGTCTGAACACAGCTACATCCCCAGTTCGAAGAGGGTGTGCACACTTATGCAACCACATTATTTTACTTTATTATTTTTACTCCCCCCCCACTAAAAGATTTCAGTTTGTTTTTCAACTGAGTTGTAGTTTATAGGTCACATTAAAAGGTGGAAAATTTTCTGAAATTATTTATCTTTGTCTCATTTGTTTACATCACAGAAACCTGACATTTTACAGGGGTGTGTAGACTTTTTATAGCCACAGTATACATACACACACATACATATACATAGTATATACACTATATTGTCAAAAGCATTGGAACACCTGCCTTTACACGCACATGAACTTAAATGGCATCCCAGTCTTAGTCCGTATGATTCAATATTAAGTTGGCCCACCCTTTGCAGCTATAACAGCTTCAACTCTTCTGGGAAGGCTATCTACAAGCTCTAGGTTTAGTGCGTCTATGGGAATACTTGACCATTCTTTCGGAAGAGCATTTGTGAGGTCAGGCACTGATGTTGGATGAGAAGGTCTGGCTCACAGTCTCTGCTCTAATTCATCCCATAGGTGTTCTATCAGGTTGAAGTCAGGCCAGTCAAGTTCCTCCACCCCAAACTCGCTCATCTATGTCTTTATGGACCTTGCTTTGTGCACTGGTGTGCAGTCATGTTGGAACAGGAAAGGGCCATCCCCAAACTGTTCCCACAAAGTTGGGAGCATGAAATTGTCCAAAATGTGTTAGTATGCTGACGCATTAAGAGTTCCTTTCACTGGAAGGAGCCAAGCCCAACCCCTAAAAAACAACCCCACACCATAATCCACCCTCCGCCAAATGATTTGGACCAGTGCACAAAGCAAGGTCCATAAAGACATGGATAAGAAAGTTTAGGGTGGAGGAACTTAACTGGCCTGCACAGAGTCCTGACCTCAGCCCGATAGAACACGTTTGGGATGAAATAGAAGTGAGACTGAGAGCCAGAAGTGTCTGACCTCACAAATGCGCTTCTGGAAGGATGGTCAAACATTCTTATAGATACATGCCTAAACCTTGTGGACAGGCTTCCCAGAAGAGTTGAAGTTGTTATAGCTGCACAGGTTGGGCCAACTCAATATTGAACCCTACGGACTAAGACTGGGATGCCATTAAATTTATTCTGTGTAAAGACAGGCATCCCAATACTTTTGACAATATAGTATCTCACAAAAGTCAGTACACCCCTCACATTTTTGTAAATATTTTATTATATCTTTTCATGTGTTAACACTGAAGAAATAACACTTTGGTACAATGTAAAGTAGTGAGTGTACAGCTTCTATAATAGTACATTTGCTGTCCCCTCAAAATAACTCAATACACAGCCATTAATGTCTAAACCGCTGACAACAAAAGTGAGTACACCCCTAAGTGAAAATGTCCAAATTGGGCCCAAAGTGCCAATATTTTGTGTGGCCACCAATTTTTTCCAGCACTGCCGTAACCCTCTTGGGCATGGAGTTTACCAGAGATTCACTGGTTGCCACTGGAGTCCTCTTCCACTCCTCCATGATGACATCGCACAGCTGGTGAATGTTAGAGACCTTGCGCTCCTCCACCTTCCATTTGAGGATGCCCCACAGATGCTCAATAGGGTTTAGGTCTGGAGACATGCTTGGCCAGTCCATCACATTTACCCTCAGCTTCTTTAGCAGGGCAGTTGTTGTCTTTCAGGTGTGTTTAGGGTCCTTATGTTGGAATACTGCCCTGCGGACCAGTTTCCGAAGGGAGAGGATCATGCTCTGCTTCAGTATGTCAAAGTATATGTTGGCAGTCATGGTTCCAAGTGTAGCTCCCCAGTGCCGGCACCACTCACGCAGTCCCTGACCATGACACCACAATGCTTGACTGTAGACAAGACACACTTGTCTTTGTACTCCTCACCTGGTTGCCACGACATGCTCTTGACACCATCTCAACCTAATAGGTTTATCTTGGTCTCATCAGACCACAGGACATGGTTCCAGTAATCCATGTCCTTAGTCTGCTTGTCTTAAGCAAACTGTTTTTGGGCTTTCTTGTGCATCATCTTTAGAAGAGGCTTCCTTCTGGGACGATGCATACCAATTTGATGCAGTGTACGGCGTATGGTCTGAGCACTGACAGGCTGAGCCCCACCCCTTCAACCTCTGCAGCAACGCTGGCAGCACTCATACGTCTATTTCCCAAACACAACCTTTGTATATGACGCTGTGCACTCAACTTCTTAGGTTGACCATGGCGAGGCCTGTTCTGAGTGGAACCTGTCCTGTTAAATCACTGAATGGTCTTGGCCACTGGGCTGCAGCTCAGTTTCAGGGTCTTGGCAATCTTCTTATAGCCTAGTCCACCTTTATGTACAGCAACAATTCTTTTTTCCAGAACCTCAGAGAGTTCTTTGCCATGAGGTGCCATGTTGAACTTCCAGTGACCAGTATGAGAGAGTGCGAGCAATAACACCAAATTTAAGACATATGCTCCCCATTCACACCTGAGACCTTGTAAAAATAACGAGTCACATGACATCGGGGGGGGGAATAGGGCTAACTGGGCCCAATTTGGACATTTTCACTTAGGGGTGTACTCACTTTTGTTGCCAGCGATTTAGACATTAATGGCTGTGTGTTGTAATTTTGAGAGGACAGCAAATTTACACTGTTGTACAAGCTGTACACTCACTACTTTACAATGTAGCAAAGTGTAATTTCTTCAGTGTTGTCACATGCAAAGATATAATAAAATATTTACAAAAATGTGAGGGGTGTACTCACTTTTGTGAGATACTGTATATATAAAATATAATATATACACACACACAATTTTGGGCTCTTTCCCGTGTCTTGTGCAGAATGGTGATCCCCACCCTCCCCTTCCACAGGTCCCAGAAGACTCTAAACCTCTTTTTAGGAACATTAAGCCCCTTAACATTCTAGGTATAACATTTAAAGGGAAGTTTAGCAGACCAGTGCCACCAGAGACTGCCCAGCCCAGACGGGCTAACTGGGAGACCAGGAACCAGGGGTATCAGAGGAGGGTGGGGGGGAAGAACAGCAGAAGAACCCCGCCATCAACACTACACAGCCATTGAGACACAGCACCAGCCATAGTGGTCAGTGCACTTGAATAAATAGCCAACAACGTAACTGCATGCATGCAAGATGTCCCATAACCCGTATGAAACGGAGATGAAAAGAGGCATTGATGGCAGAGAAATTAAAACATGGGGTAACTTCTAGGTATCAGTAGGCATAGTAAAAAAAAAAAATGGGACCTTATTCCAGGAGAGATGGGTTGCAACCCAGGTGAGGGTAACCACACAAGGGACCCCTCGCCGAGCTACCTCCCCCATCCCCAGGGCAGAAGGACACAATAATCAGCTTGTTGCCAGTACCAGAGACATTGCACACACCCGGCACCCGGTACCAAGGTAAGGGGTCAACAGAGACCACCTGCACTGGTGATGTAAAGCAAGACGGCATGACTGACAAGAAGCACCTGCACCAATTTTCCTAATATGGATGAGGAATGGGTGGCCCCACAATCTATAAAGTAGATCTAAGAATGATTTCACCACTCTGCGCATGGCAAAGGTTGCTCTAGAATGGTCAGGCAAGAGATGGATCTGTGCTCTGTCAAATCCCACCGGGCCAGTGTGCCATGCTCTTTGCATGATTTCACCCTTAGCTGCAAAAAAATGCAATTGACACTGGACACACCTCGGGCAGAACTGAGAGCCTGCTCTCAGTCCGGCTATCTGATGTACTCAGTTGAGTTTAGTACAGTTCCCCGGGGGGACGGGACCTTGTTAAGGTTAGTAGTTACTGTGGATCAAAGCCCTGGCATGCCTCCGTATATTATTCAGGCAGGAGCAATTCTCGCAGTCCTCTGCTTTAAGGTGCAAGCAGAAAATGGTGCAGTGGTATTGGATGTGGCATCTCTCTAGGAGGTTGATCTGGGTATTTAGGAGAGTTTTTATAATTATTCCACTTTAGCATCCATGGAGGAGAGGAGGAGAGGTGTTGTTTGAGGGCATCCGCCTCAGTCTTTAAGGCATCTTTAAACTCCCCTGCCCGGGAGCACAGGTCTACTTTGGTAGACAAGGAGAGTAGGAGTTAGCGTAGCCCAAAATTTGCCATGAGAAGGGGGTATTAGGATGCTGGGAAGCAGTATTCTGCCGAGGGGAAGAAAGCACTGGCCAGCAGGAAGAAGGAATGGCCAATGCTGGGTGGGAAAGGCTGCCCACCTTTAGTCTGAGTGTGGAGGGTCTCGTCACTGGGTCACCCTCAGTGCAATCTTTGCTGGTCTCTCGGCAGGTTTGAGACAATGAAGTCCCACAGGCCGGACTGAGAAGAGGGATTGGCGGGTTCCTGAGTCCTCCCTCTGTCGATCCTTGGCTGGTCACATGAAGAAAAGTGACTGGATACAGCAAGGGAAAGCCCAGACAGTGCTTAGTGCCAATTCTACTTTGAAAGATGTCCTCTCCTTTCCGGTTGTGTTTCTGGGACAGGAAGTAAAGGGAATTTTCCACAATGGGACACAAACAGCAAAAAATAAACTGGCAGGGCTTTACCCTTGCATACTCTATCCAAAATGAAAACAAACTGTTTGTCCAAAGTACAAAAAAAATACAATTATGGGTAAACAAAACAGGCCTAGACTTTGACAATGACTAGACTTTGATTATGTCTGCCCATAATTCAGAAGCTGATCCTTCTATTTTTTAATCTATGGTTAATTACGTACGAGTAAAAAAGCTTCAATATAAAACCTGTAAAATAAGAGGCAGCAGTTGAATCTGTTAGAGTCTTTTCATTTATGCCTTTTGGAAATATGGATTACCTGCTTTCAAAACACAGGAAGGAAGAGAAGACTGATCTAAAACTAAATACATAATAAACCTCAGACAAAAATGGCAAGCATGACAAACGGGCAGGTTTGGTGTACTTCTGAATCAGAAAAATAATTCATAGTGACAAGTTCATCATAAATGTCAGATTTTGTGAACCAGATAAAGACTCTGATATATTTATATGTTGGATTGCTAACAAAGCTCTTGGTGATGGAAAGTATTCACTAATCTCAGACAAAAAAAAAAAACTTGATGTACTGATTTGGCTTCACACACAAGACATTTGCAAAAAAAATATTAGGCACTAAAGTTAACCATACGCTATATATTTTTTTTTCGTTCTGCCAGAAAGCTAAATGGAAAACAATACTAGCAGATTCCTCCTTCCAATAAATGAGGTGGCTGGAGAAATCCCCCCATCCCGGGCATTGTATTCTGAAAGCAGCACCCACAACTGTCAGAATACACTGATTAGTGCATGCAGCGGACTGACTGCAACCACTGATAGAGAAACATTTTCCACCATGTTCCTTTAACAGAGGTTTTTCAACGACTCTGTGGCGTGGGGACAGCCACAAACTTCTGGAAATTCAGACAGTCCTTAGCTGCCTTTTCCTGTTCTCCTGTTTGTTTAGAGCAGTGGTTCCCAACCTTTTCTTTCCCCTACACCCCTAAAAAATATTTGATTAAAGTTGTTGTAAACCTCTGACATGAAATATGAATTACCTCACTTTAGAGACATTTTTTCTTTTTATTTACCTTTTTTAAATTGTGGCTCTTGGGTCTCTGTGATTGCATATCCTCTTCGGGGTGGGCTTGGCTTCATTTGGGTAGATGATGAGGAATGATTATGCCTTTACATCATGGACTGTTGAAGGACATCAGAGGAAAGATTGTAGACCTGCACAAGACTGGAATGAGCTACAAGACCTTTAGCAAGAAGCTTGGTGAGAAGGAGACAACTGTTGGAGCGATTATTCGCAAATGGAAGAAATTAAAAATAACCATTAATCGCCCCCGGGGATCCATGCAAGTTTTCACCTCATGGGGTAAGGATGATCATGAGAAAATTGAGGGATCAGCCCAGAACTACACAGGAGGAGCTTGTGAATGATCTCAAGGCAGTTGGGACCACAGTCACCAAATAAACCATTGATAACACATTAGACTGCCAAAAATTGGAATCCTGCAGCGCCCGCAAGGTCCCCCTTCTCAAAATAGGCACATGTACAGGCCCGTCTGAAGCTTGCCAATGAACATCTAAATGATTTAGAGAAGGATTGGGATTAAGTGTGATTAAGTGAGATTAAATGCTGACTATGACCCTAAAAACACCATCTCTACAGTCAAGCATTGAGGTGGAAACATTATGCTATGGGGCGGTTTCTCTGCTGACTTTGCCACATTAAGGGGCCAAGTATTGTAAAAGCTTGGATGAGAACCTTCTTCCCTCGGCCAGAACACTGAAGATGGGTCGTGGATGGGTCGTCCAGCTTGACAATGGCCCAAAACAACAAAGGACTGGCTCAAGAACAAGCACATTAAGGTCATGGAGTAGCCTAGCCAGTTTTCAGACCTTAATTCTATAGATAATGTATGGAGAGAGCTGAAACTTCGAGGTGCCTAGCGACAGCCAATAAACCTTAAAGTGATACTAAAGTCTAAGTATAACATGTTATATTTACCTGCTCTGTGTAATGGTACAGAGCAGCCTGGATCCACCTCTTTGCGCGTCCCTCTTTGGTGATCCTGGCCCCTCCCTCCTTTTGAGTGCCCCCACAGCAAGCAGCTTGCTATGGGGGCACCCGAGCTGAGCCGCAGCTCTGTGTGTCCATTCAGATAATACCACATATTCCCATCGCACACGTTCCTGCATAAGCTCTCGAAGTTTGAGTGCTGCAGCAAAAACCAGCTAGATACTAGTTCAAGTCACAAAGTAGATATTTGCCAGCACACCATGGATTGACACAAAGTAGCGTCCAAACGGATTATTTATTGCATGATCACAACACAAGGAGAGTGCAACGAGTGCAAGGTTTTTATTATTATTTTTGTTTTTATTATTTTTTTCATTTTTTATTATTAGTATTATTTATTTTTACATTTATTTTCATTTGTTTATTTCTTATCACTATCCTGTTTATTTTCCTTTCCATTATGGATATCTCTTTTTTTTATACCCCTTCCTTTTCTTGACCTGCTTTACCAATCCATATTTATTCACATCTCTCCTTGTTTTCCAATACTCCTTGGTCCCAATTTTTTTCTTCTATTCATGTCTCTCTTTCTTTCTTTTTTTTCTCTTCCTGTTCTCCTTTCCTTGTTCTACCGCTGCTTCGGCGGCTGTGTTTCTCTCTACTCATTCACGCTCTTCACATTCACTTCTCCACTCCCCTTGTTCTTGATTGGACGCAACCCGCCTAGATGGGAGGGTCCCCGGTCATCGGCGACCTCAGCACTGCAGCTTCCCCCGTTGCTTGGTTACCGCCGGTGCATCGCTCAGGCGATTGCTGCTGTGATCCAATCTGACCTGCAACTATTGATCCCCGCACTGGCACTGATCTATATCCAGATTGTGTGCTGTATACAGATGCTCTCTAGAAATAGTCACTAAGGATCCACATTATCAAGTCCATCTTGACAATACACAGGTCAGTGATAGTATGTTATTTGGTAACCCCCTTTTCTCATACGTTTTTCTTAAATCTGTGATATTGTGCTCATCTTGCTAAGCTTTTGGCAGGACTTATGACATCATACCTGTCAAGGGGTGAGTGGAGCTTAGTTTTTTGCTCTTTTCTGATTGGTTGATGGTTATTTAAATTCTTTTCACTGTTACCCCTACGTTTATCACATACCTGACAAAGGGGTCCTGCGTGACTCCGAAACGTTGCACTCTCCTTGTGTTGTGATCATGCAATAAATAATCAGTTTGGACGCTACTTTGTGTCGATCCATTGTGTGCTGGCAAATATCTACTTTGTTTCATTTAGGCACAGAGACGTGGTTCGGCTCCACCCCCTCTCTCACCTGTTGGCTAACTCACTTTGATTGACAGCAGTGGGAGGCAATGGCGCCGTTGCTGTGTCTCAGCCATTTAGGAGGGAGAGTCCCAGATGGCCGAGGCACTCGTGCACATCGCTAAAGGATAATCGGGCTCGGGTAAGTATTAGGGGGCCTGCTACACGCAGAAGGTTTTTTATCTTAATGCATAGAATGCATTAAGATAAAAACCTTCAGACTTTACAACCACTTTAAGGATTTAGAGAAGATCTATAAAGAAGAGTGGACCAAAATCCCTCCTGAAATGTGTGCAAACCTGGTAACCAACTGCAAGAAACATCTTACCTTTGTGCTTGTCAACAAGGGTTTCTCCACCAAGTAATAAGTCATATTTTGCTTAGGGATCAAATAGGATTTTTTCGTCATACTTACCTGTAAAATCTTTTCTTTGAGTACATCACGGGACACAGAGTTAGGCTAATATTCATGACCTACTGGGTTATACGCTATCTCTAGGTGAATGGACACTGGTAGACAAAGTCTAATTCCCCATACACACGATCGGACTTTCCAACAACAAAACCGTGGATTTTTGTTCGAAGGATGTTGGCTCTAACTTGTCTTCCATACACACGGTCACACAAATGTTGGCCAACATTTACGAACGTAGTGACGTACAAGACGTACGTGGTATCTCCATTACGAACGCTAGTTATATCTCCTGCTCATACTTTATTCCGAGCATGTGTGGACTTTTGTCTGACGGACTTGTGTACACACGATCGGAAAGTCCGACAACAAACATTTGTTGGCGGAAAATTTGAGAACCTGCTAGCCAACATTTGTTGGCAGAAAGTAATTTGTTGGCAACAAATGTTCGATGAAGCATACACACGGTCGGATTTTCCACCAACAAGCTCACATCCAACATTTGTTGTCGGAAAATCTGATTGCGTGTACGGGGCATTAAACAGGAAGTGATCCCCAATATAACCCCTCCCATACAGGAAGCAATTCATTTTTGGAGAAAGCACTGAATCCACAAAAAGAGGTGAGGGACCTCTGTGTCCCGGTGATGTACTCAAAGAAGAGAATTTCACAGGTAAGTATGACGAAAAAATCCTTTTTTCTTTATCATACATCATGGGACACAGAGTTAGGCTAATATTCATTACCTACTGGGACGTCCCAGAGCAATAGCCTTGAGGGGAGGGAGACACCCTGCTAAACAATCGCCATCAGACCTTATATGGCAGCCTGCAGTACACTGCAGCCGAAAGCCGAATCCTCAGCTGCTCGAACATCCACCTGGTAACATTTTGTGAACGTATGCACTGAAGACCAGGTAGCAGCCGATCAGAAAGGCTAGCTTGCGTGACAGCAAGACTAATGGTATTTCCTTGATAGGCTCAAATGGTTGTTTCTGTAACACAGACAGCACCAAATTTAAGTCCCAAGGACACATAGGTGACCTAATGGGGGAAGCAAACGAGTTGCCCCCTGCATAAAGGTTCGGACCAGCGAATGGGAGGCTAAAGGCCTTTGGAAGAATACTGACAGGGCCGAAATCTGACCTCTGATTGTACTCAAAGCCAATCTGATTTCTACAGCCGACTGTAGAAAAGAGAGAATTCTCCCAATCACGTATTTCCGTGGATGTCATTTTCTGGCTTCACATCAAGCAATATAAGTCTTCTAGACCTTATGATAGATCTTCCTAGTGACTGCTTTCCTAGCATTCACTAGGGTAGACACCAGTGGTCCTGAGAAGCCAAGATACTTCAGCACCCTGGCTTCAAGAGCCATGTCGTCAAATTTAGAGAATGTAAATTGGGGTGGAATATAGGACCTTGAGACAGTAGATCTTATGATCTCTGGGAACCAGGGCCTTCTGGGACAGGCTGGTGCCACCAGAATGACTAGAACCCCCTCTCTCCGAATACTGTGCAACAAATGTGGAAGGAGAGAGATCGGGGGGAAAGCATACACCAGGGATTACTGGCTCCATGGAACTACCAGAGCATTTGCTCCAATTGCCAGAGGATCCCTTGTTCAGGACACAAATTGATGTAGCTTATTGTTGAACCTGGATGCCAATAGATTGACATCTGGACATCCCCAACACTGGCAAATTTCCTGGAATACCCTCTGGTGTAGGAACCATTCTCCGGGCAGATTTGCTGTCGGCTGAGATAATCTGTGGTACCGCCCTGATGGTTTATATAGGCTACTGCAGTGGCATTGTTGGACTGAACCCTGATAGGGCAGCCCTGAAGCTCCACCGTCCGGGACCACAGGGCCCGACATACTGCCCGCAACTCCAGGATGTTGATGGGCAGGCTCTGTTCTGCCCTTGACCATCTCCCCTAAGCTGGGGGCCCTTCTAGGGTTGCTCCCCAGCCCGAAAGACTGGTGTCTGTGGTCAGTACTCTCCAAGACCCTGGGAGGAAGGATCTTCCCTTTCGCAGGTTCTGATCCTGCAACCACCATCTTAGGCTTAAGCGTGCCCGAGGAGACAAGAACATGGCATAATCCAGGGCTTATCCTCTCCTGTTCAAAGCTGACAAGATGTCTTGTTGTATAGGCCTGGAATGGAACTGGGTACAGAGCACTGCCTCAAAGGAGGACAACATCCTTCCTAGAAGACTCATAGAAAGCCGAATGGAGGGTTGTCTGGTGCCCCTTATCTGACGCACCTGATGCTTCAGGGCACAGATCCTTATGGGTGGCAAAAATATCCTTGCCTGGACCGTATCTAGGATCAGACCCAGTGGTGGCTAGTGCTCAAAATTTTTGGAGGGGTGTAAAAAAACTGAAAAATACTGAACCCCCCCAATCAATTGCAGCCTCAGTGTGCCTATCAAATTCAGCCACTTGTGCCCATCAAATGCAGCCACTGTGCCCATCAAATGCAGCTGTTGTGCCCAAATGCAGCCACTGTGCCCATCAATTGCAGCCATTGTACCCAAATGCAGCCACTGTGCCCATCAATTGCAGCCATTGTGCCCATCAAACGCAGCCACTTGTGCCCATCATATGCAGCCATTGTGCCCAAACGCAACCACTGTGCCCATCATATGCAGCCACTTGTGCCCGTCATATGCAGCCACTTGTGCCCATCATATGCAGCCACTTGTGCCCGTCATATGCAGCCACTTGTACCAGTCATATGCAGCCACTGTACCCGTCATATGCAGCCACTTGTGCCCATCAAATGCAGCCACTTTTGCCCATCATATGCAGCCACTTGTGCCCGTCATATGCAGGCACTTGTGCCCGTCATATGAAGCCATTTGTGCCTATCAAATGCAGCCACTTGTGCCTGTCAAATGCAGCCACTTGTGCCCATCATATGCAGCCACTTGTGCCCAGTATATGCAGCCAATTGTGCCCATCAAATGCAGCCACTTGTGCCCATCAAATGCATCCACTTGTGCCCATCAAATGCAGCCACTTGTGCCCGTCAAATGCAGCCACTCGTGCCCATCAAATGCAGCCACTCGTGCCTGTCAAATGCAGCCACTTGTGCCTGTCATTTGCAGCCATTGTGCCCAAATGCAGCCACTGTGCCCATCATATGCAGCCACTTGTGCCCATTATATGCAGCCACTTGTGCCCACCATGTGCAGCCACTTGTGCCCATCAAATGCAGCAAATTGTGCCCGTCAAATGCAGTCACTTGTGCCCGTCAAATGCAGCCACTTGTGCCTGTCAAATGCAGCCACTTGTGCCCGTCATGTGCAGCCACTTCTGCCCATCATATGCAGCCACTTGTGTCGTCTAATGCAGCCACTTGACCCGTCATATGCAGCCACTTTTGCCCATCATATGCAGCCACTTGTGCCCGTCATATGCAGCCACTTGTTCCCATCAAATGCAGCAAATTGTGCCCATCAAATGCAGCCACTTGTGCCTGTCATATGCAGCCACTTGTGCCCGTCATATGTGAAGCCACTTGTGCCCATCAAATGCAGCCACTTGTGCCTGTCAAATGCAGCCACTTGTGCCCGTCAAATGCAGCCACTTGTGCCCATCATATGCAGCCACTTGTGCCCATCATATGCAGCCACTTCTGCCTGTCATATGCAGCCATTTGTGCCCATCATATGCAGCCACTTGTGCCCATCATATTCAGCCATTTGTGCCCGTCAAATGCAGCTACTTGTGCCCATCAAATGCAGCCATTTATGCCCATCATATGCAGCCACTGTGCCCCATCATATGCAGCCACTTGTGCCCGTCAAATGCAGCCACTTGTGACCATCTAATGCAGCCACTTGTGCCCAGTATATGCAGCCACTTGCCACTTGTGCCCATCAAATGCAGCCAGGCTCGGCTGTCACTTGACTAACCCCCCCCATGCGAGTGGTCAGGCGGCACTTACCGCTAGTGTGGCGGGGCTCTGCTCCTCTCCTGGAGTGACGGGGCACTCCTCCTCGGCAGAAAGAGGCAGCTGCAGCTCTTGTGTCTGCTCAGCTCGTCCTCAGGCTTCCTCCTCCATGTGTCCTCTTCCGCCAAAGCGTTAGGCATCCAATAGGATCGCTTGATGCTTTCGCCAATTGGGAAAAAGGTCTCATTGACCTGCCTGCTGATTGGCAGGGAGGAACATTAGCGTTAAAATAGCAAAAATGTATTCGCTATGCAACACAACAGGGTGGGATCAGGGCGCAGTGCTCTGTGCCCCGAGCCCACCCTATTTTGAAGCCAATTAGAGCCTCTGGCTCTAATCATGTGCTTCAAAATACACACCCCCGCCTATTCCTGCCATAGTATTTCATGTGTCCAGCGTCCTTTTTTTTTTTTTTTTTTTTTACCATATGCATATAGACCCAATTTTCACTCTATACACCATTTACATTATACCGCAACCACCAGTTCACATAGTTTGCCCATACTTGCGCCTATCCGTATGATAATTTATACGTTTGAACGTCAAATTCCAGCACTCATCTCATTCTTGTGATTTTGGAAAACAACAAATATGTTTTTTCGAAAACCTTGAAAAAAAAAAAAAAAAAAAATTTTTATCATTCATATATGTTGACATTTGTCAACATGAACACATTTCATTTATATATTCATGTCTTCATTAGTGATTCCACTATAGGATGCACATCCAATTACATCTATGCCAAAAAAATCCCACACAGACTAACAACCAGCTGTTTAGAATCAGATAATCAATATGTAGTCATGTGGTAGACAAATTATGTGTATATAAGTTGTGATCACTTTTGTACAAACCAGCTATGAGTAAGCGCTCTATGGGAGCGTGAAACGCGTTAGCGGTTATGCTGCATTATCCCAACAAAGCCATGTACGGATTTTAATCATGTTATTACTTTTTCAATAAACAGGATTTTATTTTTCACTTTTCCAATCCGGAGTGCGGCTGTCCAGATTTTTCCATCACACACATACCATTGGAATAGCAATTGCTGGCACCTGGGGCTCTCACAATCATCCACACAGCGGAGGACGGGAAGCTTGAACCCGGTCACCTAGAGCGGTGGTAACTATCTTGTTCATGAATAGGGAGGGAGGCGGAGGAGTCAGGGGGGCCCATGCGCCCACAATGCACGGGCCGAAACTGATCAGACCTAAATATTTCAGGATTTTGAGCTTGGTGCTTCTAAAGGCCTCCAGAACTTTTAACCTGGAGGCCTTTAGAAGCACACTAGGAGTTACATTTTTTCCAGACCTTCATGTATATGGCCCGAGTGACTTCTTTTCTACTTGAAAGAAGGGTCTTTACTTCTTTATCAGATAGTCCCTTTACCTTTAAGAGGTCTTCTTCAGAAACCAAGCTGTTAGCTGAAGATAGTCCGCTTCTGGATGGTTCACTGACCCCTGCGTTAGAAGATCTTTTCTGGACGGCAGCTTCCATGGAGGTTCCGTGGCCAGATTTAATAGAGCCGCGAACCAAGGCCTTTTAGGACCAGTGGTATCAGAGGAAAGGGGGGAAAAGCATAGCACAGCTGGTAATGCCACAGATGGGCGAAGGCATCTATGCCTACTGCTTGATCTTCTCGATGGAGAGAGAAGAATTTGCGTACCGTTGAGTTCTGTTGGTTGGCAAACAGATCTATTTGAGGTTGCTCCCAAGCTTTGGAGACCATCAGGAAAACTTCTTGGTTCAGGCTCCATTCCGATTCCACCAGCCTCCTTCTGCTTAGAAGATCTGTTAGTAGATTCTGAGAACCTTTCAGGTGGACTGCTAATGAAGCCACGTTCTTTTCCGTCCAGGTAAGTAATTGACTGGCCAACTCTAGGAGCCTTTTGCTCCTGGTTCCCCCTTATTTCAGTATGTAGGCTACTGCAGTTGTATTGTCTGACAGAACTTGAACATGATGGCCCCTTACAACATGTTGAAAGGCTAGGAGACCAAGAAAAATTGCCTTCAGTTCCCGCCAGTTTGAGGATTTTTGGGCTGCCGACTTGGACCAGACCCCCTGAGAAGTCTGACTATCCAGGTGGGCTCCCCAACCCCAAGAACTCACATTCATCGTTAGACGCTTGTCCAGGGGAAAGACCCAAGAAAGGCCCTTTGTCAGGTTGGATGGATTTTTTCACCACCAAAGAGCCCTCTTTAGCTTTAAGGAAAGCGTTATCTGTTTCTCTAGTGGCTCCTGGTAGGACCAACTACATAGTATGTTTAACTGGAGGGGTCTGGAATGCAATCTGGCCCACTGAATGGCAGGAATCGATGCCGTAAGAAGACCTAAGACCGCCATAACTGACCTGGCTGACACTGACAGGTTGTTCTGAACTTGTTTCACCGCTGATTGGATCTTCTCCCTTTTTTCCTGCGGTAGAAAGACTTTTTGAAGCACCGAGTTTATAGTATAACCCAGAAATGTCATCTCCTGTGAGGGTTCCAGATTTGACTTTTCCAGATTTAGGAGCCACCGTAAATTCCTGAGGTGAGCCTGGGACACCTGGAGTTTTGACAAGACTTGTTCTTTGGAGTCTGCGAAGAACAACAGGTCGTCCAGATTGGGGACAACTGAAATCCCTCTCAACTTCAGAGGTTCCAGAGCTTCCGCCATTATTTTTGTGAAGATTCACAAAAAGTGAAAGTCCGAACGGCAGAGCTCTGAATTGGAGGTGCCAGACTGAGGTCCACAGATCCAGGGCCAGGCGTAGAAAGCATTGAGAAGCCTGATTTATCGGAACATGAAGATAAGCATTCCTTAGATCTAGGGATGCCATGAAACAGTCTGGAGTCAGAAATTTCATAATTGAAAAAAATGTGTCATCCTGAAATGCTTGGAGCAAAGGAACCAAGCAGCTCCACACAGACCAGCATGGACCGTGGAACAGGAAGTGATGTCACCGGCGTCTGAATGGACCTAGGAAGGGCCTTTCATCACTGCAGCCCTGATTGACAAGATTCCAGCCCTGCCTAGGTCCAATCAGATGCCGGTGACATCACTTCCTGTTCCACGGTCCATGCTGGTCTGTGTGGAGCTGCTTGGTTCTTTTGCTCCTGGAGAAACACTCTGATCCATTCCAGCCAGCTGCTCAATCCTTTCCAGCTATCCGGAACAGCGGTGGGACCCACAGAGCCATGTGGAATGCCAGGACTGCACTTTACTTTGACGAGCATGCATCTATCATTTTGTAAGAGTTTTTAATCGTATTGTCAGGAACGGTGTCATCTCCGGTTTCTCCTGCTGGTGGCACTATTACATTCAGCACCAAAAGGGTGTAATTCCAGTGGCCACCAGCGGGGTCTCCCTGCCTGGACTGCAGACTTGCCATCAAGCACACCTGTCATGGTTTTGCTGGACTATATAAACCCGCCCTGAACTAACCTCCAGTGCTTCAGTATTCCTCTGCTAAGCCCTTGTCCCTGCCAGTACCTGCTCTTGTTCCAGCCTGTTCCTGTTTGTGTATCCTGACCTTGTACCCTGTTTCCTGTTCCCTACTCCTTGGTCTGCTTCATTATTCCTGTTTTCTGTTCCCTTGTCGCTTGGGCCCATGCCTTATTTTTTATTTCATGTTGGTTTCCTTGCTTGTGTATTATATTAGTTAGATAGATAGTTAGGTGGGTTTTGGGGTTTGCTGTGTTTTCACCATTTACTTGTTTTGGTTTGCTGTCTTGTTTTCACGTGTATCTTTATCATTGACAATAAACATACTTTCTTTATTTACTCGTTTGTCCCTGATTCCTTGGTGCAGCCCAGCGATCTGATCACCTGCATGGGATGTTGTGTATAACATCCCCTGACAGAATACTGAAGCCATACAATCAGATCGGTTGCACCTGGGAATTGGGGCCTGAGTCCCAGCTATTTTTGAAAGATGGATTTTGAAAGTATTTTGTATTTATCGCTCCTGGCAACTGATGACAGAGACTTTTGTTATCAGACATTGGCTGAATACACTAGGGAACAGTTGTTAGAATGCATCCGCCTAGCTCATGTTTTTATTGAGCAAGGCAGTTTTTTGTTTGGACATGTGCAACCATTAATTAAGATCTGTACTGAGTTGGCCCTGTCTGATGTCGCTGAGGGAGATGATGACTATACACCCCCTTTTAGTGCAGCTCAGGTTGAATCTTTAGTTTGGCTGTTGGAGGATGACTCAGCATTTTTTTTGGAAAAATATTTAGCTTGTTCTCGGCAGGTGCTTGCAAAATGCATTGAATCAGTGCAGTCTCTGGTCAGACAAGCCAAGTGCAAACCTGATGCAGTGCAATCATTAATACAGGCCTGGTCAAGTCTGTCGCATTCAGCTTCTGTTAGCTCCCAATATACCTTTCTACCAATGAAATACCAGTACCCTGTTTCCTCCTGCTGCACCTACCCTGCCTTTTAACTCCCCTTCTGCTTCTCAACTGCCTCCATCAGCTCCACTAAATCTCCCTTCAAAACCTACTCCCTCTGTTTTGCCATCCTTTCACTCTTCGCTTCTACCAGCTGCATTCACTACCTACAGCCCTGTACCCACTTATAGATCCCCATTGGTTAAAACCAAAAAGAAGCGGAAGTTTTTTCCAACCCATACCATCATGCCAGTATCCAATCCTGCCTCCCCACCAGCTGATCTGTTCCAGCCTGATGTGTTCCTGTATGCCGCCCAGCCTGATGTTCCGATGCCTGCTGTTGTGCCAGTACCTGCTGATGTGCCAATGTCTGTGCTTGCTGCCCAGTGTGAAGTTCCAGTACCAGCTGCCCGGTTTGAAGTTCCAGTACCTGCTATCCAGTCCGATGCACCTGTTGTTCAGCCTGTTGTGCCAGTGCCTGCTGTTCTGCCTGGTGTGCCAGCACCTGTGCCCACTGTCCAGTCTGAAGTTCCAGTACCAGCTGCCCGGTTTGAAGTTCCAGTACCTTCTATCCAGTCCGATGGACCTGCTGTTGTGCCAGTACCTGCTGTTCTGCCTGATGTGCCAGCGCCTGTGCCCACTGCCCAGTCTGAAGTTCCAGTACTGACTATCCAGTCCAAAGCACCTGCTGTTCTGCCTGATGTGCCAGCGCCTGTGCCCACTGCTCAGTCTGAAGTTCCAGTACCAGTTGCCCGGTTTGAAGTTCCAGTACCTGCTATCCAGTCCGATGGACCTGCTGTTCTGCCTGATGTGCCAGTGTTTGTGCTTGCTGCCCAGTCTGAAGTTCCAGTACCAGCTGCCCGGTTTGAAGTTCCAGTACCTGCTATCCAGTCCGATGTACCTACTGTTCAGCCTATTGTGCCAGTACCTGCTGTTCTGCCTGATGTGCCAGCACCTGTGCCCACTGTCCAGTCTGAAGTTCCAGTACCGGCTGCCTGGTTTGAAGTTCCAGTACCTGCTATTCAGTCCACTGCACCTACTGTTCTGCCTGATGTGCCAGCACCTGTGCCCACTGTCCAGTCTGAAGTTCCAGTACCAGCTGCCCGGGTTGAAGTTCCAGTACCTGCTATCCAGTCCGATGCACCTGCTGTTCAGCTTGTTGTGCCAGTACCTGCTGTTCTGCCTGATGTGCCAGCACCTGTGCCCACTGTCCAGTCTGAAGTTCCAGTACCAGCTGCCCGGTTTGAAGTTCCAGTACCTGCTATCCAGTCCGATGGACTTGCTGTTCTGCCTGTTGTGCCAGTACCTGCTGTTCAGCTAGATGTGCCAGCGTCTGTGCCCACTGTCCAGTCTGAAGTTCCAGTACCGACTTTCCAGTCCAAAGCACCTGTTGTTCTGCCTGATGTGCCAGTGTTTGTGCTTGCTGCCCAGTCTGAAGTTCCAGTACCGGCTGCCCGGTTTGAAGTTCCAGTACCTGCTATTCAGTCCACTGCACCTGCTGTTCTGCCTGATGTGCCAGCACCTGTGCCCACTGCCCAGTCTGAAGTTCCAGTACCAGCTGCCCAGTTTGAAGTTCCAGTACCTGCTATCCAGTCCGATGGACCTGCTGTTCTGCCTGTTGTGCCAGTACCTGCTGTTCTGCCTGATGTGCCTGTGCCCACTGCCCAGTCTGAAGTTCCAGTACCGACTATCCAGTCCAAAGCACCTGCTGTTCTGCCTGATGTGCCAGTGTTTGTGCTTGCTGCCCAGTCTGAAGTTCCAGTACCAGCTGCCCGGTTTGAAGTTCCAGTACCTGCTATCCAGTCCGATGTGCCTATTGTGCCAGTACCTGCTGTTCTGCCTGATGTGCCAGCACCTGTGCCCACTGTCCAGTCTGAAGTTCCAGTACCAGCTGCCCGGGTTGAAGTTCCAGTACCTGCTATCCAGTCCGATGCACCTGCTCTTCAGCCTGTTGTGCCATTACTTGCTGTTCTGCCTGATGTGCCAGCACCTGTGCCCATTGTCCAGTCTGAAGTTCCAGTACCAGCTGCCCGGTTTGAAGTTCCAGTACCTGCTATCCAGTCCAAGGCACCTGCTGTTCAGCCTGTTGTGCCCATGCCTGCTGCCCAGCTCGATGCAGATGTGCCACTACCCAGCGTGATGTACCTCTGCTTTCTGCTCAGCCTGATGACATGGGGCCTGCTAAAACTGTTCCTGACTGATGGCCATCTTGCTGCTGGGTCAATCCTGTCTGTCGCCTGGCTTAAATGTAATGCTCCTGTGTGGTCTGCCTCCGATGGTTTCTTTCCCGTTACCCTGCTAATTTTCATTTCCAGATCCAAACTTCCTGACCCGGGTGGTGGGGTACGTGTCCTATTTTCAGACTCTGATGGCACGTCCCCCAGTGAACTAAAAGACTCTGGCCTTGGAAGTGCGAAGAAGTCCGCAGACTCAGTAGGGAAACATTTTAAGGTGTTTCTGCACCCACTCGGACTGTCGTACCCAGGGCTGAATGGAGTGTCCGGAGGCCACTCCTTTAGGAGGGGGAACTATCAGGAACGGTGTCATCTCCGGTTTCTCCTGCTGGTGGCACTATTACATTCAGCACCAAAAGGGTGTAATTCCAGTGGCCACCAGCGGGGTCTCCCTGCCTGGACTGCAGACTTGCCATCAAGCACACCTGTCATGGTTTTGCTGGACTATATAAACCCGCCCTGAACTAACCTCCAGTGCTTCAGTATTCCTCTGCTAAGCCCTTGTCCCTGCCAGTACCTGCTCTTGTTCCAGCCTGTTCCTGTTTGTGTATCCTGACCTTGTACCCTGTTTCCTGTTCCCTACTCCTTGGTCTGCTTCATTATTCCTGTTTTCTGTTCCCTTGTTGCTTGGGCCCATGCCTTATTTTTTACTTCATGTTGGTTTTCCTTGCTTGTGTATTATGTTAGTTAGATAGATAGTTAGGTGGGTTTTGGGGTTTGCTGTGTTTTCACCATTTACTTGTTTTGGTTTGCTGTCTTGTTTTCACGTGTATCTTTATCATTGACAATAAACATACTTTCTTTATTTACTCGTTTGTCCCTGATTCCTTGGTGCAGCCCAGCGATCTGATCACCTGCATGGGATGTTGTGTATAACATCCCCTGACACGTATCCTATTAAAGTCATCATTTTAATACTACACTCAGGTCGGCGCCTCCCCCTCCCTGTTTTTTCCTTACATGTCTTGCAGAGTTCTGGACACACTCTGAAGGATGGCTGCCTTCCTTTTTAACTCTTAATACCCCTTTCTATGGATACATCACCATCCAGCTATTACAGCCACAGACTATACCCCTAAGGATTACTCCATCTGGAGCGCCAGATAAACACTGACAATACTGCTAGCAGACATACTATAAGAGATGGTCAGAGACTGCAGACATACTACAGGAGAAAGTCAGAGACTGCAGATATACTACAGGTTACAGTAAGAGACTGCAGGCATACACAGACCAACACAGAGGTTACACACTCTACTCGGGGTTTCCCAGGGAATGTAAATATCAGTGAAAGATGTCACTTTCACCTGTCCCCTTCACCTACCCATTTGCTTTAACCACTTAACCACAACCAGCCACCACAGTTGTACTTTCTGATGTGGCTACTGGGGGGGCGCGCGCCGCCGGAGGCACCCGCAATCGCTCGTGACAGAGCGAGAAACAGGATTTGTGTGTGTAAACACACAGATCCTGGTTCTTTCAGGGGAGAAGAAACTGATCGTGTGTTCATACAAAGAATGAACAGCGATATGTCATCTCCCCTAGTAATTCCCATCCCCCTTCAGTTAGAACACAGTGAGGGAACACAGTTAATCCCTTGATCGCCCCTAGTGTTAACCCCCTCCCTGCCAGTGACATTTATACAGTAATCAGTGCATTTTTATAGCACTGATCGCTGTATAATTGTCAATGGTCCCAAAAATGTTTTAAAAGTGTCCAATTTGTCCGCTGCAATATCGCAAGTCCCTATAAAAATTGCAGATCACCGCCATTACTAGAAAAAAAAAAAAATAATAAAAATGCCATAGATCTATCCCCTATTTCGTAGATGCTATAACTTTTGCGCAAACCAATCAATATACGCTTATTGCAATTTTTTTTACCAAAAATATGTAGACGAATACATATCAGCCTAAACTGAGGAAAAAATGTGTTTTTTTGAAAAAAAATGTGGGATATTTATTATAGCAAAAAGTAAAAGATATTGTGTTTTCTTTCCAAAATCTTTTGTTTATAGCGCAAAAAATAAAAACCGCAGAGGTGATCAAATACCACCAAAAGAAAGCTCTATTTGTGGGGAAAAAAAGGACGTTAATTTTGTTTGGGTACAACATTGCGCGATTGTCAGTTAAAGCGACGCAGCGTCGTATCGCAAAAAATAGTCTGGTCATTGAGCAGCCAAATCTTCCGGGGCTTAAGTGTTTAAAGCCCAAATCATGCATGGATGTTCTTGAAATGCTAGAATTACCCTTCTGCTTGCTGTCCATGTTCAAGTAAAATGTTTACTAAATGTTACCATCCAGAATGCCTTGAAAGCTTAAATAATGTGACCTTCAGGAAGCTTTTCTCTTCTCTGCAAACTGCATTTAGTGGGAGAAGAGGAGCTGCATTAGTGAAGCGATTGCTGCTTGGGACTACCGTTTCCTTGACTGCCTTCTAGTTTCAGCCAAAAATTCTGGAAAATGAGAACTGGCTTGGGAGTGGGCAGGCTGCATTAGCATGCAAAATTACTGCTTGTACCAACCACTAACACTGGTGTCAAAATGAAAACACGTGACTTTAAAAGTCAGACTGTAAACAAGAGGCTTAGATGATGTAAGGCGTCATGCAGACCAAAAAAACAAAAGCTGTTGCAATAGCAACAGACAGCACATATCATGCCAAGTTATCAGACACTGAACTCAGGGGCAAGACTGCAGGGAGATGAGTGAGAGGTCATTCCTGAAACCAGGGAACAGTTTGCTGCATAGGTACATATATAGAGCTAATAAGCAGATACCACCTATAGCCATAGCAATTTACTTAACAGGGCAATCAGGTGCATTAAATAAATGTCAAGGTGATAATTGGAGTTACTCAGCAGTTCTGTTTTCCAAATCTTTTTAAAGAGGGAATCTATGAAGCTGCAAATTACACTAAACTCTGTATTCAGAGATTGCTGTGCTGTAGAGGTTGCCAATCCAAGAGGATGGGGGCCGCCTCCCGCCCTGTTCCTGAGTACTGGCTCCCCCTCCAGTCCTGGCTGCTGTGTTCAAATAAGGCGCCCAAGTGGCACCATTATATCACTATCATGTGGTTCCCACACAAGAAAAACAAAACACAGCTGAACACTCGCGAGCTCAGCCGAGCTGCACATGTGCAAGTTTCAAAGTCAGGATGCGGCCATATTTTTTACGACCGCCGGCCATAATGAACATTTACAGACAGTTTGTAAATCTTCCAAAATTTGCAAAATGTCTGTAAATTTCACGGACGCTTGCCAACCCTGATGGCGAGCGATGGATGGAAGGACCAATTGGGGTGCAGTGATGGCTACAAAATAAGTTACATGCACATGGGTGCAAAAAATGCAGTTTTTAAAGTGAGAAGGGGGGCCCAAAGTGCCGACTTCCAATACGAAGATTTGTATGATAGATGGCCCTATGGATTGTGGTTTCTGTAGACTAGGGGTCTTCTAAAGGCATGGGTAGGCAGATGCATATTATAACATATTTGTGTCCTTTTAGAATGTTTATAAAGTGTATGTTAAGCACAAACGTTTTTCCTTAAATCTGGATATAGTGAAGGGTTGACAGCTATCTAAGAGGGAGGTCCCCTCACTTGTGAGAGATTTATTTTCACTCTGTCCTCTGTCTCTGGAACAGGAAGTGAAATGAAATTTTACAAAGAGTATACAGACAGAAAAAAAACTGACACTATAAAAAAAAAAGGTTTTGCCTTACACATACTTTAAAGTAGTCATAAACATTTACATACTGTATACTCAGTGACTAGCCTCAGGTGATACACAGAGATGAAACAAATTCTCCTACATAAATTGTACATGTTTATCTGTAGTCTTCTCTTTTCTACAGCCATTCAAAATACAGAATTTATACAGCTTGCCTAAGCTTTCAGAAAGCAGGGGGTGGGAAGCTGAAGTAAAGCTCAGTGAGGAGTGCTGAGATCTGATTGGAGGGAAGGAATAAACCCCACCTTAACACAGCATACAGGAAGCGAGCTGAGGCTGTCCATCCCAGGCTGTGTGCTGGCGCTCCCTCCCCTGTCACCTTTTTGTTTCAGGAAAACATGTCAGATGTAACTCATGCAGATAGAAGAATGAGGCATCAGACAGAAATGACACAGTGATTTTTCTTGAGACAAGTATACATTTTAGAGGGATACGCTCTGTTCATATTTTATGTCAGAGGTTTACAACCACTTTAAAGGATGTATTTATACAACAAAAAAAAAATGCAGAGCTATTTGTCCTGTGAAACTACATGTATATTTGTTCCGTGCGAATGTGGGCAAAATCAAATTTTATTTTGGTTCATTTCTCTCCTGGCTGTTTTTCATTCATACACAATACAGTGAATACATGAAAATACTGCTTTTATGGCCACGAGATGAAGCAGACTTCGTAACCAAAAAAAAATAAATAAATAATAATTTCCTATGAGCATCAGCTTTATTTAGTGGCCATAATGTGGATTATTTTTGATTCACTCTATTCTAATAAATACACATACACGTGATGAATAGCTCTGCCCCTAAGTATTTAAAATGGAACTTTACCCATAACAAATTAATAAAAATAATGTTCTTTTGCAAGAAACATACATTCCACATGAATATTTATGCTAACAAACCTAGTGTGTGCTGTAAATTGCCTGTAAATTGCTGGAGGCTGCCATTTTGCTGAAGGTCAGAGCCCCTGAACAGTCGTAAATCATAGGCCGCATAGGCATTTACTTTTTAATGCTTTACACAGCTATACGTGCAAAAGGGGCCAGCCTCAAGTGATCTAGCAGGACTGATGACTGTAAATCAGCAGCTCTCCTGCTCTGCTCCTCTACACTCACTGGAGCGCTGAACTGTGGAAGGGCAGGGAGCAGCTGTCTCCACGGCTCACTGAGAGGCTGAGACTGCCATCAGTCCAAGCACCTGGCGGATCCAGACTTCCAAAGTCAGGATGACGCGGTGCCTGGACTGATTCCAGTGACATCAGCAGAGTGTGAACCTAACCTTAGGCTTCTTTATGTGTGCGATATAACAGGGAATGCGTTTGCAGGTAAAAACTGTGGGGGGCAGTTGTCTAAACATTTGGTATTGCTAATCTGTCATTACTTTTATTTTTGATAAAACTTTTTAAGACAGATTTATTTTCTGTATGAAATTTGCGTAATAAACTATCCACTGTTGAAAATTAAAGGGTTTGTAAAGTCAGAAGGTTTTTATCTTAATGAATCCCTCGGCCACCCTAATACTTACCTGAGCCCCATCTCTGTCCACGATGCAAAGTCCACGAGTCTCGGGACTCTCCCTCCTGATTGGCTGAGACACAGCAGCGGCAAAATTGGCTCCTGCTGCTGTCAATCAAAGTCAGTTAGCCAATCAGGAGAGAGAGGGGCAGGGCCGAACCGCAGCGGCGTGTCTGAATGGACACACAGAGCTGTGACAAGGCTCAACAGGAGGAAGAGGCCAGGAGCACGGAAGAGGGACCCGAGAAGAGGAGGATTCGGGCTGCTCTGTGCAAATCCACTGCAACAGAGGAGGTAAGTACAACAACATGTTTGTTATTTTTATAGAAAAAAAACGAGACTTTACAATCACTTTAACATATTGTCATCTGTTTAAAAAGTTCTCCTATGCACTTCTAAGTTCTGTGACTGTTCTGAGGTTAAATTTCATTGCTATATAAGTGTTTCCAGTTTCATCACAAAAGAACAGGCAAACTGCTGTTATTTGGCCACAGCTATCACACAAAACTAAATCTGTGACTTTGATTAAAAAACAGACCCAAATATTAATGTTAGAATGGTTGAGATGTAATTAGGAGTCAATGTAAATGAAGTTAAAGTGTATGTAAAGGAAAAATAAATTTTTAGTTTCATATGGGAAAGGGTTAGACCCTCATTCAAGTTTTTCTTGTTTTGCTGTTTGTGTCCCAGTAAGATTCATTCTCGCTATTGTCACCAAGACAGAAAGTGAGGGGTAAACCAACATTTTACAGTGGTCTCTGGAACAAAAAGGTAAGGAGAAATTTCTAGTGTCAACTGTCTGAGATTGCCCTTACTTTGGCAAGATTTACTGCCATTTCCTCTTGCGTCTCCCAAACAAGTAGTAAGAAGAAAGCAGGAAGCTGAAAAAAAAAACCAGAGGAGTAACCCAGTGGCAGCCTGTCCATTAGGGGCGCAGGGGCGCCACTCCCCTATCCTACATGCGATGCCGCTAGACGCATGGATTCCAATGAGGTTTTTTTTATTTTAAGCACATGATTAGAGCCAGAACCTGTAATAGGCTTCAAAAAAGGGTGGGCTCGGGGCGCAGTGCCCACCCAGTTGTGTGACAACAGTGAGACCTGTTTCCCAATTGGCAGAAAGGAGAAGCCATCCTATTGGCCTAGGAGGTGGAGGGAGGAGATGTACGGCAGCCGTGATGCCGAGGAGATGCAGGGAAAGCCTGACTGACAGAGGGAGGACACGGAGGCCAGAACATGGAGGAGACTGAGGGGGGGGAAAGCTGCCGCCTGGGTCCGTGGTCGGGTCAGTCTGCCTCCATCCCCTGACCGATGGAGCACCAGCCACCACTGGAGTAATCCTTCCCTAATCTATCCAAAACTTTTAAAAAAGTATTGGTTATATATATATATATATATATATATATATATTAACTGGAATCATGCCATGGCAAACAGAAATGTAATTAGGAATTACACAGATAAATAGGGACTTTAGCCTACCTACTTCAACCTCTTCACTGATAACATAATACAATACAGTAAGTCCCTATGTATGATCTTGCAAGTTGCAATTTTTAAAGGATGTGAATGTACGTTCACATGACCAATCACGTAAGTTAGTTCATGTGTCTGGCGTATTTTGTGAGGTGCTTGCATCCTCTACAAGTGGCTGTGTTTTTGTATACTTTACTGTACAGTACTGTATAGAGTACAGTATCAATATGAAAACTACTGTTTTATATACTTATTACAGTACAGTACTTTATATCCAGACAATTGTGTTAGTTGGGTACCTAGCCTAACTTTGATGGCGTTATGAACAAATTGGACCTACAAAACGTGGTCTCGGAACAGAACTCGATTGTATGCAGGGGACTTACTGTACATAGTTTTGGCCAGAGGTTTTCTTAAACATTTTTTTTTACCTTTATAGGATTGTGAATAAATGACTAGAGTGACAAGGACTGGTACAACCTAAAATGCCTTGATTTCATTTTTAAATGATCTAGAAAACTTGCTGTAGACTGTGTTTAGAACCAGTCATCTTCACTCTGCACTTTGACGATACATTATCCAATACCAGAGTGACAATACAGATTGATGTAGGTTCAGCTTATCTGCAGCCCTCACTAAACAGTTTCATATGTGGCATAATCATATTTTTAAAGAAAAGCAGCCTTTAAGGAGAATGTGTAATAGCTTTGCTGTTTGTGCCGATTTCCAGCACTGGGAAATCTTACATAAGATTTTTGGGCTTTAAGGAATCATGCAAGCTTCTGTGTTTACTGGAAATGGGCAAAATTTTCCAATACCAAAAAGACAAGATAGCAGTGCATATACATCACCATTTGTGTAAGCAATTGAAGAAACAAAAATAAAATAATAAAAGATTACCAGACATTATAAGACAAGGAGAAAAGGGGGTGAGAGTGTTCAATCACACTTTTCATCTCCAGCTGCATGTGTGTTTAAGATAAGCTGGCCATGTGGCTTGCTGCCTTAACCCCTGCAACATTTCCATAATTCACCCCTTCCTGACTAACACCACCACAAAACAATCTAATTACTCCTTGGTTATTGCCTGCCTTTACTGCAACACCCACCTCACTGGCCTACCTTTACACAGGCTATCTCCCCTTCAGTCTCTGCTAGACTAAAACACCTTCCTAACCGAACTTTGACTACTGGCCCTCTCTGCCAATCTCTTCACTGGCTTCCCCTGCCACATTGTATAAAATTCATAATACTAACCACAACTTACAAGGCCATCCACAACATTGCCCCCAGCTACATCGCCAACCTCATCTGCAGATATTGCCCAAATTACCCTCTCCACTCCTCCGAAGACCTCCTGCTCTCTAGCTCCCTCGTTACCTCCTCCCACGCTCGCCTCCAGGGTTTCTTCACAGACTCTCTCATCCTCTGGAACTCCCTGCCCCAGTATGTCCGGTCAGCCTGTCTACCTTTGGGCAATCCTTGAAAACTCACTTATTCAGGGAAGCCTACCCCACCTGAGAACTGTACCCGAGTCACCTCCCTGCAGCTATTACCTTTTCCTTTTACCTTTTTGAGTAGGGCCCTCCTATGCCTTCTATATTGAACTGTATTGAAATCATACTGTCCCCCTTTTTTGTAAAGCACTGCATAAATTACTGGCGCTAGATAAATCATGTATTATAATAATAATAATATAGATTTCTTTTGTGAAGAAACCTAACAGTACTAAAGCATATAAATTAACAAGATGCCTAGCATTTTCACAAGTGGTCAATAATAGCAACATCCACACTTCATGACAGATTTCCTTTAACACTGTGATAAACCTTAAAGCCAAACTTTCATCTCAAACTAAACTACCGACCAATTACTTAAAGCTCTGTTTTAGAGCAATTCCCTATTTAATTGAGAAATAGGTGCCTTAAAATAGCATTTTGGGGTTTTAAATCCAATGCTCATGTTGCACTTCAGCCACAACTGTGTTCATACTGGGCATGGAGGCAGTAGCTATAATATTGGCATGTAACAGGCTGATAACTGAGCCAGGCACACGGGGACTTCAATTTCTGGGAGGCCTTAGCTGTTGTTTAGGAGGTTGGATATGGGTGGTGCATTGGGAAGGTACAGTGTATAGCAGTTAGCTGGAAATAGTGCAGTCAGTTTCAAGGGGTGTGGATGAGCCCAGTCTAGTGAATACCCATAGGAGGCTTAATTGCACCAGCATGATAGTATGTGCAAGCAAGCATACAAAGAGGTGTTAATTATACCAGTAAATGAGCGCTTGTGAGAACTAAAGTGTGGACAACTCTAATATGTTTCCGATTATTGCTATATGACCTGTATACAGCACATGAATATCTTAGCAAAAAAAAATCTCTGTCAGGAAAAAGAGTAATGCCCTGTACACACGATAGGATTTTCCGATGGAAAATGTGTGATAGGACCTCGTTGTCGGAAATTCCGACCGTGTGTAGGCTTCATTACACATTTTCCATAGGAATTTCCGAAACACAAAGTTTGAGAGCTTGCTATAAAATTTTCCGACAACAAAATCCGTTGTCGGAAATTCCGATCGTGTGTACACAAATCCGACACACAAAGTGGCACGCATGCTCAGAATAAATTAAGAGATGAAAGCTATTGGCTACTGCCCCGTTTATAGTCCCGACGTACATGTTTTACGTCACCGCGTTCAGAACGATCGGATTTTCCGACAACTTTGTGTGACCATGTGTATGCAAGACAAGTTTGGGCCAACATCCGTCGGAAAAAATTCTAGGATTTTGTTGTCAGAATGTCCAATCAATGTCCGACCGCGTGTACAGGGCATCAGTGTTACATGTAGTCTACACAAAAAAACTTTTTTACATGTTCTTTTTCTAATTTCCTACCTTCACTGAATATGCCATTCATCATCTTCTTAGCTCAGTAGTTTTCCTGCCATAGCCCAGTAACGTTCAAATAAAACCGTTACTTGCCAGGGATTTCCTGTTTGTAAGACCGGTGGCTACTATTCCTTGATTCCCTCAGCCACCAGTCTTGGCACATCCAATTTGTAGTTTTATCTACAGAAAGGAGTGATGCACGTCCGTCCCTGCACGCTGTAGTGGGAGGATGGGACTCCGAGACATGGAGGCAGCACAGACCTTGTGCTAGAATTGACAGCCCCCCTGGGCTGCTCAGAAAGACTGCAACTGTGTGTAACCTGCTGCCTGTGAAACAGTTTCACATGCAGCAGATGGTAATTGTCAGGTAATATAACTACTTGCAGTGACAATACTAGCTGTCAAAACAAAGCAGTGATGTTGGGACCAAGCAGCTATCAAACAACAGCTAATGGGATGATGACTGTGTGGGCCGCAACATTTCTGTGGCTCCGCCCCTTTTCATAAGCAGCCTAGTCATTGACTGGGTTTTGATAGCTGCTTGGTCCTGCCCACGCCCGACATCACCGTTTCGTTTTGACAGCCGATCTTCCCACTGCAAGCAGTTATATTAACTGATAGTTTCACACACACTGAGCAGATTTCACTGTCTGCTGCATGAAAACTCCCCTTCTCCTCTGTCAGTGCCCATACATAATGCCCATCAGTGCCGCCTATCACTGCCCATCAGTGCCACCAATCAGTGCCCGTCAGTGCCGCCCATCACTGCCCATCACTGCCGCCTATCACTGCCCATCAGTACTGCCCATTACTGCCGCCTATCACTGCCCATCAGTGCCGCCTATCACTGCCCATCAGTGCTGCCAATCAGTGCCGCCTATAAATGCCCATCAATGCTGCTTAACAGTGCTGCCTATCAATGCTGCCAATCAGTGCCCCCTATCACTACCCATCACTGCTGCCAATCAGTGCCGCCCATCAGTGCAGCCTATCAGTGTCCATCAGTGCTGCCAATCAGTGCCAATTAGTGCCGCCTATCAGTGCCCCTCAGTGCTGCCAATCAGTGCCCATCAATGCTGCCAATCAGTGCCCATCAGTGCCGCCTATCAGTGCCAATCAGTGCTGCCTATCAGTGCTGCCTATCAGTGCTGCCTATTAGTGCCCATCTGTGCCAATCAGCGCTGTATATTAGTGCTTGAGCAGTTGTTAAGTTATTGATTAATAAGGTAGGGCTGCACTTTTTTGTTTTTTTTCTCATGCTCCCGTGTTACCGATGTAAAGCAGCATGTCCCAGCTCTCTCTTTCTGTATTGCAGCTGGGGATGTGCTCAGATACACCATACTAGCACTGAATGATGTTGGAAACGCTGCAGGAGGAGGAATATGTCTAATACTGAATTACAGAAGAGTACAGTGTGTAAAATATATAATTATGGGCATGTGTCTACAGTTCACTAATGATTAAATAAAGCAAATAAGGGCAATATATTTATCTCCTGTTCAGGCTGGGAGAGGAGAGATTTAATGAAAGTACATAGTTACATAGTAGGTGAGGTTGAAAAAAGACACAAGTCCATCAAGTCCAACCTATGTGTGTGATTATGTGTCAGTATTACATTACATATCCCTGTATATTGCGGTCATTCAGGTGATTATCTAATAGTTTCTTGAAGCTGTCAATGCTCCCCGCTGAGACCACCGCCTGTGGAAGGGAATTCCACATCCTTACCGTTCTTACAGTAAAGAACCCTCTACGTAGTTTAAGGTTAAACCTCTTTTCTTCTAATTGTAATGAGTGGCCACGAGTCTTATTAAACTCTCTTCTGCGAAAAAGTTTTATCCCTATTGTGGGGTCACCAGTACAGTATTTGTAAATTGAAATCATATCCCCTCTCAAGCGTCTCTTCTCCAGAGAGAATAAGTTCAGTGCTTGCAACCTTTCCTCATAACTAAGATCCTCCAGACCCTTTATTAGCTTTGTTGCCCTTCTTTGTACTCGCTCCATTTCCAGTACGTCCCTCCTGAGGACTGGTGCCCAGAACTGGACAGCATACTCCAGGTGCGGCCGGACCAGAGTCTTGTAGAGCGGGAGAATTATCGTTTTATCTCTGCAGTTGATCCCCTTTTTAATGCATGCCACTATTCTGTTTGCTTTATTAGCAGCAGCTTGGCATTGCATGCCATTGCTGAGCCTATCATCCACTAGGACCCCCAGGTCCTTTTCCATCCTAGATTCCCCCAGAGGTTCTCCCCCCAGTGTATAGATTGCATTCATATTTTTGCCACCTAAATGCATTATTTTACATTTTTCTACATTGAACCTCATTTGCCATGTAGTCGCCCACCCCATTAATTTGTTCAGGTCTTTTTGCAAGATTTCCACATCCTGCAGAGAAGTTATTGCCCTGCTTAGCTTAGTATCGTCTGCAAATACAGAGATTGAACTCTTTATCCCATCCTCCAGGTCGTTTATGAACAAATTAAATAGGATTGGTCCCAGCACAGAACCCTGGGGAACCCCACTACCCACCCCTGACCATTCTGAGTACTCCCCATTTATCACCACCCTCTGAACACGCCCTTGTAGCCAGTTTTCAATCCATGTACACACCCTATGGTCCATGCCAACGCACCTTATTACGTAGACTACATAGAATAAATTAAACATTGTGCATGTGCATGTGTAGCACTGGCTTAGTATTGCCCCTGTAATATATGCAGAGTATTGCTCTCTGAAACATTGCCTTGCATTTTCTGGCTAAACTGATAGCAGGAGGAGAGACTCTATTGGGTACAGCTGCAGGATTGAAGGCAGATTGGGTCCTGCTGTAGCTAAGAAGGAAGCCCACCCCTAACAACAAAAATAAGGAAGGACAGGATTGGATAGCAGCCCAGGAGAGCTGTGATTGGGGGAGAGAGAGGAGGAAACAGGAGGAGAGACAGACAGGCATTGTGGCAGCCAGACAGAAAAAGTATCTCGTGTGTTTATCTCCTGAGCACTTCCAGAGTCTGCGATGCTGTCTGTGACTCTCCTAAAGGGAGGTGCACACTTGAGAGGGGAGTTTGCAGTGTGTTATTCTGCCTGATTACTGAAGATGTACTAACAGTGCAGTGAAATCTAGAGACGAATTTCAGTACTGCAGCAATCATCATCATTATCCTGTTTGGAGGTTTTTGTGGCATGTGTTGCTCCCATCGCCATCCAGTCGACTGAAACAGCGATCAATCTACCAATTGCTGGAAGGAAGATATATCAAGTACATCTAATGGTGAGAGACCTTCTGCCATCCTTGTGTAAGTGGATCTTGCTTAATTCTGTTAGGCCCTATTTACCGCTAATGCAGCTCTATCTGAAGGTGGATCACAACATCTGGTAATCATTGTGACACTTTGCGAAGATACCCCTTTCCATTCTGTGGATTACAAATATTACTTCACAACAGTCTGAGTACTCAAACACAGGATTTAGAGGGCCCCAATGCTGGCAGACCCTGTGTGTGTTTGTGTGAATAGAATTTCCACTGGCCAGTGGTTAGCTAGAACCTACAAGACCTAGGTAAGATCTTATAGTCATTAATATCACTTTTGGGAAATTGTTGAACATTATTTTTGTACTGTATTATACAGCCACTCGTTCAGTGCATTTCAGGCAAGGCCTCCCACTGGCGGTTAAAGTGAACGAACACCAATCCTGTTTTCCTTTACTGAGCAGTTGTATTATATCATTGCATTTAATATTGGTATTCTGTTAATCAGTTTATCTCTTTTCAGGGCTTATTGCTAGTTCTAATAAAGCCCAGCTAAAAGTTTAAACAGTTTTTTGGTGTTACTTGGATCCAGGTGAGGGTGAGCCATCACTGGTGTGGGACAGAAGACCTGTATATTACAGCAGCCCTTGTGGGGGTAGCGCTACATGTGGAGATTCTCATCTGGGATACCTTCTGGTCCCTGTCACAGTGTGATGACTACCTCTACCAACCAAGTCACCATGATGGACCCTGTCATTGCTGCCAAGTGGTGTAAAGAGTGAAATGGCAGGTTGGGGCTCTGTGTAATTATGAGCCTCATTGGTGCCACCTGGACTGAGAAACAGGTCCAGCAAGTAGTGTCAGCTTTGATGCCTGATCAGAAAACATTCATATTGGACCTGAAAGTTGATCAGACAGCCTCTCGCACCTATGCTTTGCTAGAATGGAAAAGAGGGATCCTGACCTGTTTCCAGGGAGTTAGCATACAGTTACCAGGGGATCTTGAAGCTCAGCTTATAAAGCCAAGTATGCTGGATGATCACCCTGAAAATGTTAGCTCAACAACATCAGTACCAGGAGTATCAGCTACTTCTTCCATCCCAACTACAGGCTTCCCTCCTGCTACATTCTATACCGATATGGGAAAGCTGGTGGAAACGTTGGCACAAAACTTAGCCATGGTCTGCCAATTATGGATACCGAAAGTTGCCGTTCTATTCCGGGAAGGTCCCTGTGCCATCTGGGGAAGAGGACTTCGAAACCTGGATAGATCAGGCAGTGCAGGCTGTGGAAGAATGGGAAGTCGCTGACACATTAAAAAGACAAAGGTTAATCGAGAGCCTAAGAGCTCCTGCTTCAGATGTAATCAGAAATCTAAAAAGGGACAAGCCAGGCTGCACAGCCACGGAGTGTCTAGTGTCCAAGATTTTTGGAGGGGTGGAGGATTGTGCTGAGCTAATTTATATGTTCTCACACACCTATCAAAATGAAGGAGAAGAGTTATCCGCTTATGTCCGGCGGCTGGATAAAATCCTTCATCAGGTCATTCTAAAAGGAGGCATGGAGCCGAGTCATGCAAGCAAAGCTTTGTTGGATCAAATTCTTAAAGGAGCACTCCCACTGGATCCCATATTGTTGAAATTTCGGACTAGAGACCAGAACAAGCCATTGACTTATTCCAAATTGGTCAAAACTATCCTAGAAGAGGCTTTAATTAAGGCAAAAAAAACTGCTAGTGCTTCACAAGCGGTTTTCACCATAGAAGTAGGAACCATTGGCATAGTAGAAGTCCAGTCCGAAGTAATGGCTTTGAAAACTCAGATGTCACAGATGATGGAGTTGATGACATCCAAAAAAGATAGGGACAAAGGTCCCAAAAGGTATTCTTCAGAAAGGATACAGAAAGTGTAAAGGACTAATTTAACTTTATTTAATTGTACAAAAAAAAATAAATACTTGCAAAAATACTTGTCTAAAATAATGAAAAAGATCCCAAACCCCTCCTCCAAACACATTTAATTAAAATTAAGACAAGAAGGTCTTAATGGAACACCGGTGTCCATAACAAATCCAGCCATACACATCAGTCACCCATCTCACACACACGGTTCAGTCTGATTGTTGTATATTCACCGCAGATTGGCCTGGTAACTCAATAGAGACAAAAGTCACTGTAATATAGATGAGATTAGCCAGCGGTGATTATGTATAGAGAGTTTGTGTGTTCCGCTCAGCATATAACTTCCACTCAAACTTGTAAAGCAGCAATGCATATGGATTTCAAAATCGCACAGATTGAAAAGCGCAGGTCATTGGTTGCTTTGTAGGTAAGGATCACAATTGATTAATCAGGGATAACATCGGTCAAAGGATGTTCAGCAAGTAACTTCCACTCAGACTTGTAAAGCAGCAATGCATATGGATTTTAAGATCGCACAGTTTGAAAAACGCAGGTCATTGGTTGCTATGTAAGTATGGATCACAATTGATTAATCAAGGGTAACATCGGTCAAAGGGTGTTCAGCAAGTAGCTTCCACTCAGACTTGTAAAGCAGCAATGCATATGGATTTCAAAATCGCACAGTTTGAATAGCGCAGGTCATTGGTTGCTATGTATGTATGGATCACAATTGATTAATTGGGGATAACATCAGTCAAAGGATGTTCAGCAAGTAACTTCCACTCAAACTTGTAAAGCAGCAATGCATATGGGTTTCAAAATCGCATAGTTGAAAAACGCAGGTCATTGGTTGCTATGTAAGTATGGATCACAATTGATTAATGAGGGATAGTATCAGTCAAAGGAAACAGTAACAGTATTAAGGCAGGGGGTTAACCCAGTACAGCTCACCGTTCTGACGTCTTGATCCGTATGTCTGTATCTCCTATGTTCATACAAATGGACCAGCTGCTCAGCCATAGAGACTCATAAGTCACCGAATATACTCAGTCATTGGAGATATTAGGTGGATCTTCCTTCCATTTGAAAAGACAAAATGGGAAATAGTCCTTCACAGACCTTCCTTAGAGTTGCTCCCTGTTGAGCAGTCCTGGTTCATCTTTCAAAGAGCCCTATATATAATGCAGATGCTTGCCAAGTTGTCCTAATCACACCAACAAGTGGTTTAAGAGAAGGTTGCTGAGTGCTGGATGGTTAGTGCTGAGCCGAGATTCGGATGGGTGATCTGGGTTTGCCAGGTGGATGGACAGGTCGGTGTTCACATCGCTGGAGACATGTGAGTATGTCTTACATGTTTCGCTTGTAACCCAAGCTTCTTCAGAGCATGCGCACTCAGTAAGGGTGTATCCTTAAATGTCAGAGAGACCTAATTGATTAAGTGGATGTCAAAGTTAACACCTTATTCAGACTGCGGTAAGTGAATATCCAGTCTCACCACATACATACAATAGACTTTCACCCCGTGCATTCACCTATTGCCAACAAATTAGGTACAGAAAATCCCCTCATGTAGTAGTTATATTAGTCATGCCTTATAAGTACAGTTATAGGTCCCAATAGAGGGTACTGTTGGTAAATACAAGTTCCACACACCCCTTCAGAGGGAAAGGATGTTTATGAAGCGAGATAGCCACTCAGATCATTTTGATTTGGAAAAGGTCAGTCATTACTGCTCCAAGAAAACAGACAGGTTAAAGTGGGGTTCCACCCAAAAAAACAAACATATCTAAAAAATTCTAAAAAAAAAAACAAAAAAACATTTGGATATTTTTTTTTTTTTTACTCACCTCTAAATGCCTGTTGCTAGGTGGTCCCTCGTAGTCTGCCCCCTTCCTCTGCCTGGGCTGGTGACATCACTTCCCCCTGGCACAGGAAGGGCTCGGTTCTTCTCCCTCCCTCCTGTCAATCATCTGGGACCCATTACAGGTCCCAGGTGACTGAGCGGCCAATCACGGCACGTGGTGCGGCTCGCGCATGCGCAGTGGGTGCCAGGCTGTGAAGCCACAGCCCGGCGCCCACAGTTGAAATGCCGGTGCCGACGAGCGGAGGGGGGAGACGAGCAGGGCTTCGATCCCCTGCATCGCTGGACCCAGGGACAGGTAAGTGTCCAATTAAAAGTCAGCAGCTGCAGTATTTGTAGCTGTTGACTTTTAATTTTTTTTTTTTTAATGGCCCGCCTGGGTGGAACTCCTCTTTAAGCTCATTGTTTAACCCTGAAGGCTGCATGCTTCTCAGGTTAAATATCCACATCTTTTCCTTCTGGTACAGTATTTTATCGAAGTCGCCTCTTCTTGGGGGCAAATTAAGTTTATAAATCCCTTTACATTTAAGGCCAGCTGGTTTACCGCCATGAAGTTTAAGAAAATGTAAAGATTAAGGACTATCGTCCTCCTTTTTAATTAGCTCTGTTTATGCTCACCTATTCCTTTTTTAAGCTGTCTCTTTGTTTTTTCCATTTAATATTGGTATTCTGTTAATCAGTTTATCTCTTTTCAGGGCTTATTGCTAGTTCTAATAAAGCCCAGCTAAAAGTTTAAACCAAGTTTTGGTGTTACTTGTTTCCAAGTGAGGGTGAGCCATCACTGGTGTGGGACAGAAGACCCGTGTATTATAGCGGCCCTTGCAGGGGTAGCGCTAAACATGCTTTTACACTTCTAAGAAATTCCCCTCACTATCTGTGTTGTGCTCAGCAGTGTGGCTGAGAATGATGGGTGTGATTTATGTTGAAGTGGGCAAGTTCACATTTAACATGTACATGCCTAGTGTACCCTACCATATTCACTGCAATTCCCAAAGATTCATGGGAAATGTAGTTCATGTAAGGTGAGGGGAGAGGATATGATGTAATGACTGTTCTAACAGCTCCTCCTTGGCAGAAAAGATTTCCTGAAATTCAATCAGTCTTTTCTCTTCATTGGTAGGGCATTTCACAAATGTAATAACTGTTTAGTGTTTTGTGTATGGGGGTGTACTAATGGGGGATTTTTTGACGTTCTGCTTTAAAGCCCAACTCCCACCAAAACACTTTTTTTAACTTAAGGAGTGGGTAAGAAACAGAACATCTTTGGTTTTTATTGTTGTTTGCATCCTCACTCAAAATACTACCCATACTTCCTGTCCCAGCAATACCAGAGGAAGAAATGAAAATTTTCAAGTGACACCTAGACAGGAAAGTACATAGATCAATAAAAACCTGACAGCTGTTCTAACCCCTCCTCACGCTGCTGAATAAATAGGCTTTTTTGTTACTGTCTTTGCCCTCGTAAAAGAGATATCTGATCACTTTTTGTCCTGGTGACACTCTGTTACTGAAACAGAAGGTGAAGGTAAATCTTCCAAACATATGCATAGAGTGTAGTATAAATAAGACAGAGTCTTTAAAGGGGTTATAAACCCTTGAGGCTTTTCACCTTAATGTATTAGGTGAAAAACCTTTTGTAGTGCAGCAGCCCCCCAGAGCCCCCTTTTTACGTACCTGAACCTGATTGTTCCAGCAATGAGCAATGCAGCTCCAGCTGCTGTCTCGAGTCCTCATTGGCTGGATTGAAAGTAGCAGGAGCATTGGCTTCCACTGCTGTCAATCAAAGCCAGTGACACGGAAGCCCAGGGGCGAGGCCAAGTCTTGCTGTCTGTGTCAATGGACGCAGCCGCAGGACTCGGGAGCGCACCCGCACGAGTGCCCCCAGGGAATGCGAGTCTCCGAGAGGGTACTCTAGAAGAAGAGGAGGCAGGAGCATCGCTGGGGGACCCCAGAAGAGGAGGATTGGGGCCCCTCTGTTCAAAACCCTTGCACAGAGGAGGTAAGTATGACATGTTTGTCATTTTAAAAAAAAACAAAAAAAAAACAACAAACCTTTACAACCCGTTAAGCCTTCCCCAATGAAAAAAAAAATAACCAAAAAAAAAAAAAATAGGCTGGAGTTTGGATTCAAAGCTTTACTTTAGGTATGAGTTTTTATGCATAGTACATATGCATATTTTATAAATGAATGGTCACTGTGGAAGCTGGAAATCACAATAGTAGTCTGCGCTACTACGATGACAGCATTAATCTTTTGAGTCCTGTCCCGAGCGGGTTGCCTTCTGCACAGTATAATCTGAATTCTATTCTTTGAAAGGTTTCATCCTGTACGTATGTTTTATTTTCAGTTATATAATATTGCCGAAGTATATGTCTCTATTTTTGTTCCGTTATATTACAGGTGAACAGTTTCAAGTTACTGCACACAATAATAGGTTATGTTTACTGATAATTTTCTTATAAAGCGTTTGTTACCCCAACACTTCATATTCCTGAAATGTGCCTGCTGTATCATGTACTTGTATGATAAAGTATCCCGTTCTTTTTGTTTGTCTTCCTTTATGTGAGGCGGACAACTGCAACCAATTGTGGCCACTCAAATGTAATTGCTCACGGAGCAAATACCTGCGAATGATCGGTCCTGGATGCGGACAGTCTGCCTGTAGGGCTGATCATTTACAGGTAATCGCTGCTTGAGAGATTATGTGCAAGCGCCCATGAATAGCTTTGGGAGTTGTTGGTCTCCCATTCTTTTCATTGGGGCTTCCGTCTGCAGCCAATTGCCAGGAACCCCCTTGTGACTCCCACATCTAATTGCCGACGGCCTTATTCGCTGTGTCATGCCTTACAACACAGGGCTTTTTGGCTTGCCTCCCTTGTCCCCCTTGTCCAGGATCTGATTAAATGCTGGACAGAGGCTTCTTCCAGGGCCAGGTGCTGGAACGCAGATATCTTTCCAGTAACCGATAGACCACTTCCACTCAGCATATCCTATTGGGCACCCAGTAAGTGGTGATAACCAATGCAAACAGCACCCACAATTTGTGCAGTGAGAGCACAGTGGGCCCTCCCCCTTTGGGGCTTGTGTGCACTGTACGCACTGCAAACATTATGGATGTGCCCATGATACATCTGTCTCATATTTTAGTATGTAGATGGCTTGCTTCTGAAGGAAAATTACTTCCATCTATTTAACAGGTAAAAACATCAGATGTGCTGATTTCTAGGTGATGCATGAAGTATTCAAGAAAACAATATTGGTTTACGCAATCAAATTTCATTTAATGGTCCATATTGTCAGTGAATACATTTTTAGAATGACTCTCTATAATGCTGTGCTCTATGTGTACAGTATAATCTGCATAAACTTTCCATCTGTATGAATACAATGTGCAGCTGATTATCCTGAATAACATGCAATCAGGATTATCATACGGCTAAAGCTGAGTATTTAGAACATCATAATGAAGTGTTATCTTGAAAATGAAAAATCTTTTTACCAGTCATTGAATGTACTATGGTGATGGTTACAAAGGCTATATTAGGATAAGGAACATAAACAGTGTCATAAGTTAAACTGACACCATTAATACAACAATGAAGACTGAACTACATCAGATACCGTTTTACCCTTTTGCTGCACTGGACTAATACATCACCACCTGCCATGTTGCAATTTGTGATGTCATCGCTGAAGAATGGGCACTAACAGATTTTAATTGCACATCCAGAGGTCATTTCAGTAATTGAGTATAAAGAAAAATGTAGCAGGAAGGGCCTTTGTGGTTCTGTACATGAGGCAGTTACTTGTAATTATATTTCAGGGCCTATTCACACTTATTTTCTGTAATGCATTTTTATAGTGATATGAAAATGCGTGTTAAAAATGCCAACCCAACGTTAAGTTTGTTAGCACGGTAACTGAGATTCCATTTGCCTCTTCTTCTAAAGTCTGCCTGCAGAGTTGCCAACCCTCCGAAGCAAAATTTACTGGCAGGACACCAAAATTTACAAATGGCACCAATTTTTTACTGGCAAATAATCATGCAATTTACTGGCAGCCACATTTTTTTACTGGCACTGCAAAAAAAGTTCCTAAAATTGCAGTTTTCAGTGCTAAACAGTGCAAATATCAATGTTTAAACTATAAACATATATGAAGTGCTATTAGCAATGTGTTAAAGTTAAACAAAAGTAAAAAAACATATTTCTGCATTGACATGAAGGTCAGGTTACTATAACCCAGTCAGCACAGAGTTCCCCCCTTACATCAGAGTGTGCAGGATTCCCACTTACAGTGAAACAAAACTCTCTTATGTAAAGGGGAACACTGCAAATCTGTCAGGAAAGGGTCCATCCGCTGGTAAGCTATATTGTTTGGCGTGCAGAACTGAGGTCCACCAGCAGGTGTTTCCTGGCAGTTTTGAACTGTCAGGGGAATATTTCCCTGCTGGTGTCATTTCATCTTTTGGCCGCAGTACTGACGTCCACCAGCGGATGGATCCTGGCAGTATGGAGCAGACAACACTCACTGCGCTCAGGTGTTACTTGAAGACAATTATAGTCAGTCCCATAAATACCCGGCAAGCCCTCACATGCTTGCCTTGGTATCTCTCTCCTTGAGCCCTGACCTCGTTTGCCTGTTTTACCGATCCTGAGCCTGCATCCGACCTTGTTCCCGAGCTTATCCTGACCCGGTCTCTTCTGTGTTCCTGTGACCTTCAGCCTGATCCATCCCCTTTCTGTCCTGTTGGTCCCCTGTCCCTCATTTACTCATCTTCCTGTGTATGACCTTGGCTTGGCTAAGGTTTATGCTTCTGGTATATCCCTTGTCCTGCTGACCTGCCTGGCTGACATCTGTGATTCCGGTACTGCCCCTTGCTGTATATATTGTTGTTTGTTGTGTTGGTTGTGCACTGTTTGTATTGTTTGATTTATCACCTATTTTAATAAATATTATTATTCACTTACATGCGTTTTGGGTTATCTCTGTGCAGTCCACACAGTCTGGTCTACTAGTCTCCTGACAAGATTATGATCCAAGGTGGAACTCTGATGTAGAGGGGGGCTCTGGTGACCAGAGACCACCTTATATCAGAGTCAACTGTGTTCCCTTTACATCAGAGTTCCCAATTACATCAGGGTCCGCAGATTGAGTTCCCCCTTGCACTGTAAGGGGGAATCCTGCAGACTCTGATGTAAAGGGCAATGCCAGGAACTCTGATGTGGGGGCACTCTGGTGACCAGAGACCACCTTCCGCAGAGTGAATACACTAAGGTAAGGGGAGTTACTAATATAAGGGGAAACCTTTATATCAGTGCCCCCTTACATTATTGTATTCACTCCCCCCTTACATCCGTGACCCCCCCCCTCAGACTGGCATGGCGATGCTGTCACTGACCCCCATCTCAGGTGCACCGTGCAGGGCTCAGTCAAAAGGCTCCAGCTTGGTGGTTCTGGGTTTTATCCTACAGGGGACGGTCAGAGGCTGCAGACAGGATACAGGAGATGGTCAGAGACTGCGGATATGCTACAGGAGACGGTCAGAGACTGCAGATATGCTACAGGAGACAGTCAGAGACTGCGGATATACTATAGGAGAGGGTCAGAGACTGCGGATATACTACAGGAGACGGTCAGAGACTGCAGATATACTACAGGAGACGGTCAGAGACTGCGGATATACTACAGGAGATGGTCAGAGACTGCAGATATTCTACAGGAGACGGTCAGAGACTGCAGATATACTACAGGAGACAGTCAGAGACTGCGGATATACTACAGGAGACCAAATGTGCTCACTAATACTTATTCAGATAAAAATATATGAATAAACACCTCAAGAGTGACCATCAAGTACAATACATAATCAATTATATTATGACCAAACAGTACACACACTATACAGACACAATATACAGCAGCACTTTTCATCAGAAAATCAGCTAAATCATATTGCTGCTGCCTCCCCTCCTGGCATGCTGGGATTTGTAGTGCCCCAGACACGATGTGGTAACTCTGGAGAGGACTGAAGAGGCTGTACCTGGGCTGGACTGGTGAGCACTGCAGGTTATAGTTAGAGATTGGGAGAGATCTCAGAAAACATCCTCCCTAGTCAGTTTAGAAACAAAGCAGATCTGACACAAAAAACGATCTACTGTACACAACAAGCCTGCTACACAGCCCATTCTCTGCCCCCTCCTCATGCCCACTAAGACCACAAGGCAATGAGAAACATTTAGCTAATCAGTAGCTTGCCCTCCTCTGCTAAGTCGAAGACACTACAGTCCGTCCTGCTCCACTGCAGGCTGACTCCACTCCTCCCCCTCCCAGCATCTCCTGTGCAGAAATCAAATAAGGTGCGCTCTGGAAGGAAGGGGTGGATACAAGACACACAAGTAAGCAGGCACAGCAGTGAGCAGTGTCAGAAAGACCATCGGAATGATCGGAGACACTCGGCATGCTTCGGAACTGCACATGCGTAGTTCCGAGCCGGGACCGTCATATTTTTACTGGCAAGAATTTTTTTCACAGATTTTAACGGACATGAAAAAATAGCCCCGTTTTTACGGACTGCCCGTAAAAACACGGACGGTTGGCAACACTGTCTGCCTGTTGGGCCTAGTCAAGGGCATGTAAGCCACAATAGCTGGCAGATCATTGATTGGGCGCCTTCTATTTTATGCTAGGAAGGCTATCGAACTCCAATGGAAGAAATCCTCTGCACCCTCCATACACTACTGGAAGCAACTTGTCAACATAAACCCACCACTATACAAAGATACTTATGCAAAAAGAGGCTGCTTACACAAACTTGATAAAATCTGGAGAGTGTGTCTAGAAGACATCATCACAGCTTAGTGCCCAATGAGTATAATGCCCTGTACACACGGTCGGATTTTCCGACGGAAAATGTGCGATCGAAGCCTGTCGGAAATTGTGTGGGCTCCATCAGACTTTTTCCATCGGATTTTCCGACACACAAAGTTTGAGAGCAGGCTATAAAATTTTCCAACAACAAAATCCGTTCACGTCAATTCCGACCGTGTGTGGACAATTCCGATGCACAAAGTGCCACACATAGTCAGAATAAATTCCGAGACGGAACTGCTCGATCTGGTAAAATTAGCGTTCGTAATGGATATAGCAATTTCGTCACGCTGCAATGTTTTAAATTGTTTAATGCAGCGCACTCTCTTCTTCTTTATAATGCTAGAAGAATGAAGTTGTTTTGCTGCTCATATTCACACAGACGTCTCACAAACTTCTTTCTTTATTATTTATCGTGATTTCATGAATATAATATTTTTATTTGTTACATCTCCCGAAAAAAATAAAATTTTTGGATGTTTTTGGAATTTTTTTTTTGTTTTTATTTTTTAAAATCCTGATCTCCTGTTATTTTTTATATATATATATTTTTTTTTACTCCAGAATAGTTTTGGGTGTGTTTTGTGTGTCAAGTTACCACAATACAATTATTATCTTGTATTATTTAATCTCAAGGAGGTTGCTTGGTGTTGGTGTCTCTTGTTAATTTCACATTGTATTTTTGAAATGTACCTGCCTCCTCACAAACAAACTGTCCTTTTTGAAGGAAAACACACATAGGCGAGTATAATAAAAAAAAAAAAAAATTTATTAAAGGGTCCTAACCAAAGAAAGAGGGAGGCAACGCTGGAGAAACAGCAGAAATTGGCAAGCCTTTGGCCCCCAGGGCACACATCAATTATTTCCAGGCAAAATTGGTGGCCTGATGAGTCCATATATAAGGGAGTACAATCTGGTCCAGAAGTCCAAGAGATCATGAACAGCAGCAGATGACATGTATGTCCCCAGCCTGTGGTCATACAAGAGCCTGCATCTTTTGTCAGAACAGACTGAACCCAGGTCATCCCTTTCTTGTCTTCCTTCCACTCTTCCTTCCACGCTGTGTCTGCGGTGGTGGAGTTGTGGCAGGAGGAGGAGGAGGAGGATGATGCAACTCACACTGGTGGGTATTGGGTGTGATTTCGCCCCTCGCCCCCTTAGTTAATGTTTTATAAAGGATGTCCTCACACATGAGGCGTTGGCCCTCCTGCATGTCCTGCAGTTTTGTGGCAGCCATGCAGGCAAAGGCCTCCTAATGAGTGGGGTGGCTCTGAGGGACGCAGAAGCCTCCTGAATCAGCCTGAGTGCTAAATCCTCCACGTTACTCTCCTTCCTGGGTCTTTTGTTTGGAAGGCGGAGGGGAGGAACCTGGGATTCTGTGAGGCTCCTACTGGGCCCGTCCTCCTCCTGGTTGCCACTTACCTCCGCCTCCTCCTGGCTGCCACTAACCCCTGTCTCCTCCAGGCTGCCATATTCCACAGCCTCCTCCTGTGTGCCACATTCCACAGCCTCCTCCTGGCTGAGGTCTTCCTGTGTATGAAAAAGGGACATAGTTTTAGTTTTTTCTTCATCAATCACACACATTTTTCACCTCATGACTGTTGCAAATTGAATGTTAACAAATATAACAGACTATCATTCTGAGCCCAGCATTTTTCATTCTTGTCCCAATCATTTTTGCCCACTACTGTCTATTGATATGTAAAACACTTTATTAAATCAGCAATTCGTGATCAATAATAACATCTAGTTAACATCATTCATTTATTGACCAAAAATCTGTAGAAGAATGCTATACATGGCTCAAACTGGGCTCCTCCACTTCTTCCTGGCTGGAAGTCCCAGGTTGGACATCGGAAGCCTCAGCTGAGGTGGAAGGAAGAGTGGAAGGAACGGTTGAGAGGGATTCCCTGACTTCAGTCTGGTCTGTCAGAAATCGCAGTCTCTCATAGTACCACAGCCTGGGGACATAAATGTCATCTGCTGCAGCTCCGGATCTCTGGGAATCCTGGACCTTCTTGCGCTCCCTAAGATAAGTGCTCCTCAGGCCACCAATTTTGGCTTTTAAATAGGAGATGGTTGCCGTGGGGACCACCGGCTTCACCAACTCCAGCAGTTTCTCCAGCTCTGCCTGCCTCTTTTGTTTATGATTATAATGCGGGTGTTTGACCTGCCACAGACAGGGCAGCTCCCTGTATTTGTCTATGAACAGGGGGAGGAAGTTGTGGTCATTGAAGCCATCCATTTTATTTGCAACCTATTGAAGCCATCCATTTTATCGCCTACACAAGACAAAGCCTAATGTCAGGCTAAAGTCTCCTAATCTTGTCCCAATATAAGCCTCAATCTATAAGCAGTATAGGCCCAAGTTTAACTGTTACCTTCGTTATCACGATCGGCACTTCCTATACTCCTTCCTCCGCTCACAGATCGTACGTATAATGCACACGCGTTACGCTTTATATACACCGCGCATGCATGAAACTCCGCCCGCCCCTGACATTCTTTCTAGTCTATTCCCTGCCCCTTCTCGTTCGGCGCAGTGGGGAAGAGCACATAGCAGAGACACAACAGGTGCGTGCTAATAGCAGCAACAAGGAGGAGGAGGAAAGGCCGGAGCCAGAAACGTCACGATCCCGGAGGAGAAGATTTAAGGCATCAAATATGTCCTTTGTAGAGATGGTGGAGATGGTCGACATATTGAAGAGGGCCGACTATTACGGGAAGTATGGACCTTACCCCAACCCAAATGTCAGAAAGGCCAAGATCATAGCAAAAGTTGTGAAGAGTCTGCACCGTAATTTTGGGGTACGTCGATCCAAGGATCAACTGAGGAAGCGGTGGTCGGACCTCAAAATCAGGGAGCACGATCAGTATAGAAGGATCAGGAGAGTGCTCCAAAAAAGTAAGTAGTTGTCCTGTGTTCCTATTCTTTATTTTTATTACGTTTGTGCTGCTCCATGTGCTTTTCTTTACTGTAGTACAGTTTAAAATGGCAACTTTCATGTTCATGGACACATTATTCGTTCGTAGGAAACATTGTTCGTTTGTACAAGGAACACACCATCGGTCTCCTCCCATCTGACAGGACGTAGATCTGTGTGTTTACACACACAGATCCGCAGTCCTGCTCGGTTACCGGGCAATCGCGGGTGCCCAGCGGACATCGCGGCCGCCGGGCACGCGCACCGGGACCTGAGCGATGCGGCGGGCGCGCGCGCGCCCCTTGGGCTGCCTGGAAGGCTGCGTCGTCATATGACGGCGGCCCAGGATAACAGCTTCACCGTCCCGCCGTCATATGACGGCGGGCGGGCAGCAAGTGGTTAAAAGGGGAAAGATGCAGAATATCATACCTCCCAACTTTTTGAGATGGGAATGAGGGACACCTATCAGCACAAGTATGCAGGCATAGAACACACCCCATTAAAGGAGTCTTGTACAAAAAAATAAAAACAAGATTGGTTACACCCACAAGTGCTTTTTTACCACTACTATTCTTTTATATCGGCTTTTGAAATTTACAAATGCAGCAATTTAGAAATCAGATGAAAACACTTTGATAGATAAAATGTGCATTTTATATACATCTATATAGATCAGACCAAAATGAGGGATAAATGAAGAAGAATGAGGAACAGAGGGACATTGCTCCAAATCAGGGACAGTTGGGAGCTATGGAATATGTATGTGTTGTATCTACATAGATGTGTGAGGACTTGGGGGTGGGAACAGGAAGTAGGAAGTTATGAAGTGAAACTAGAAGAAAAAGGTTTTACATGTAGCTCTCTGCTGGCTGGAAAAAACAAGTTCTTCACAAGGTTCATCGGACTATTTATTATTGCTTCTACAAAATCTACATAGTTGCTCTGCATTGCACTCTGTTTGATGCTCTGGGACGGTGTTTTGTTTTTTTTTTCAGATCTGAACGCAACAGTATTGTATGCGCTATGCTCATGCACAGCTGCATTTACAAATCTTAACACTTGTATAAATTGATAAATTTGAGTTTGAAGAATGGAAGAAGAAAATTGTGGATATGCACTTTTAACTAAACGCATGTTTATGGAATCACTTTCCAGAATATTACTGTGTAAAAACACATCTAATGGTCAGTATAGATATCAGTAAATTAATTATGGCCATATACTGTACATGAGCCCTACATGTTTATTAAACAAGCATGTTAATAAACTTACTATTAGATAAGGAGGTTCCCAAAATGTAGCAATGGATTACTATGAGTACACTGTTAGTATATTAATAGTCAAGCGCAATGAGGAACTGTATTTGAACATATTGCACAAGAAGAGCAACATGCATTTCAGACAAAATAGATATTAGAGGTCATTAAATGCAAATGTTTATTGGTAATGGAGATGTTAATTCTCATGCTTGTAAAACTACAGTACTGGCCCGATAACAGGATAAACCTGTTTTACCAGGTCACTGGTCCCCTATATGGATCTCAAGGTTGCCAACCCCATAATTTTTTTCTATGGACAAAAAATAGAAAATTTATTGACAGAGCACATTTTTTACTGACAAACTGAAGTACGACAGAAAGCTTTATTATTGTAGAAAACTAAGGCACTCAATATTTAAAGCATACGTCCCAACTTTTTGAGATGGGAACGAGGACACCTATTAGCAAAGGTATGAAGGCAGAGGACACACTCCATGCCATGTTCACTTAAAGCGGGATTCCGGCCAGCAAAAAAAACACTGTAGCTGCTGACTTTTAATAAGTACACTTACCTGTCCTGGGTGCCTGCGATGTTGGCCGCCCAAGGCCAACACGTCCCTTGGCTCTCGGATCCCAGCACCGCCGTCCTAACTAAGAGAAACAGGCAGTGGAGCCTTGCGGCTTCACTGCCAGTTTCCTACTGCGCACGCGCGAGCGGCCCGGCTCTCTGTGAATGGCCCCGTGGTTTTCTGGGAACACACACCGTTCCCAGAAGGCAACGGGGCCGCTCACCGAGGAACAGGACACGCCGCGGAATAGGAAGAGGCAGATTAGGAAGACTGCCTAGCAACAAGGGTTCAGGTAAGTTAAAAAATATATTTTTTTTCAAATTTTTTTTTTCAATTTTTTTAAGATTTTTGGTGCGATTTTTTTTTTTTTTTTTTTCAGGGTGGCCCTCCACTTTAAAGGAGAAATATACAAAAAAAATATTAGTTAAACCCACAAGTACTTTTTTTTTTTTTTACCACTACTATTTCTTTAGGCTCTGTTCACATGAGGGAAAATGTGGGAAATAAGGGACACATGAGGAGGAAAGAGGGATTTTGTTCCAAATCTGGCACAGTCCCTCAAATTCAGGGACAGTTGGGAGCTATGTTTAAAGGCTAAGTTCACCTTTAAGGCTGGGTTCACACCTATACGAATTGGATGCGTGTTTCTCTGCATCCAATTCACATGACAGGAGATTGTTACTGGCTCTCTATGGAGCCAGTTCACATATCTCCGTTGCGGCTGCAGAGCGGCTTGCACAGGAGTGCTGTGCGTCTTTGGCTCCATTTCAGGGCCAAATTCAGGCAAAACTTCGGCCCTGAAACAGAGAACAGGGACGCACCGGACCCCTGCTGCGAGCCACATCCATCGGAGGTGTGAACCCAACCTAAGAGAAAATACATGCAGATATATTTGCAGGAAAAAAATGTGAATTTATTATTTTTTCCTCCAGTAGCATGCAGAGCATTGCACCTGTGTTCAGTGGATCGCTGGGGTAATGTCAGGCTCCTGCAGACACCTTCTCTATGTACCTCTGTACGGGCTTTCATTTAGCAAGCTCGAAAAAGTGTCAATGGAAAGAGACTTCCAGTGTTTCCAGAGACTGTTCCTACAGAGACCTCCAGTGCTCCCACAGAGATTTCCAGTGCTCCTAGAGAGCGCTCACACAGAGACTTCCAAACTAAATTTTTTTCATTTTGTTCCCACAAATAGAGCTTTCTTTTGGTGGTATTTGATCACCTCTGCGATTTTTATTTTTTGCTAAACAAATAAAAAAAGA